>JASSKH010000011.1:2342500-2942500 GCA_031763025.1 Macrocystis pyrifera | reverse complement strand
TATGAGCTATGCCTCGGTAGAGAAATAACATTAGGGCCCAAACGTTTCGCGGGTACCAAACCTGGTCGTTTGGGTCATACTCGAGTAGGTATCCGGGTAAAGGTGTGTTTAGTAGGGTATGCTCAGTATATACTCTGGGGTACCCGGTACCCCAGACACCCGGGTACCAACTCTAGTTGTCTAGGTCATACTCGGGTAGGTACCCGGGTAGCGAGGGTGTGTTTAATAGGGTATGCATATACTCTGGGGTACCCCGGGTAGTATCAAACCTGGTTGTTTGGGTCATACTCGGGTAGGTACCGAGGGTGTGTTTAGTAAGGTATGTATGTACTCTGGGGTAAGCGGGTACCAAACATGATTGTTCGGGTCATACTCGGGTAGGTACCCGGGTAACGAGGGTGCGTTCAGTAGGGTATGTATCAACTCTGGGGTAATCGGGTACCAAACCTGGCGGTTTAGGTCATACTCGGGTACGTACCCGGATAGCGACGGTGTGTTTAGCACGGCATGTATTAACTCTGGGGTACTCGGGTACCAAACCTGGCTTGTTTGGGTCATACTCGGGTATGTACCCGGGTATATAACGAGTACGTAGCCTGTCAGAAGCGATTGGTACTGAGGGATACTACGTACGGAACCTTGTTTCATACATATACACCAGTACCAAGATACTCTTCTACCTGGTGCATATTTACATTCCAACGAATTACTGCTGTAGACTAACACGATGATAGTATAATATTTTTATAATAGTCTACGTGGATACCATGTCCCCGGAACCGGTTTCGACTACGAATCTCATCTACTCAAAAATAAATAAACAACAAAGTTCGACATAAATAATATATATCTCCGCAGTGCTTGTGTTTCAAACAACACCCGTCTCCGCAGCTGTGTTTCACACCAAATTATTAACCAGTCTCAGGATGAAGTCCGCAACTGCTGTGCTTCAAAGTACTACCAATATAAATCTGAGGACAACCGTCAAGTAAAATAATTCTGTCTCCGCAAAACAAATCCGAACGGGGGGGGGAAAACACTGCCGGTGGCAGGTAGCAGGAGGAAAGAATACCACACTAAAGTATCACAACTTTCCGCTTAGTTGAAAGCTTACTATTAACCCCTTCAGTATCGCAGTCCCGATTTGGGGACAAACCAGTCTAATTTCAAGTGACTTGTCCCCAAAACGGGACTCCGGTACTAAAAGGGTCAATACTGTAAATCCGCAACCCTGACCCCCCCAACCCAATCAACCAATGTATAGGGGTACAGTCAGGGCTGTGAGTAAGGCATTGCCTTGCCTAGACAGACTTCACGACCACTTCTATCAGTAACCATGGGAACGAGGAGTGTGACAGACGCCTTGAAGTGGTCAAACTTATATCTGCAGTGTGTGCGTGTAGTCCTAAAGGCTACTTACTGGGTTGGCCGTTCCTCCAAGTTTACTATTGATATTTAAATGTTGTGGTCCAGCAAAATATATACCTGGTAGTCATCTTCCTCCCGTATACAGGTGGGTAGTGTGCGCCAACCATTTTCTCGTACAAAATGGTAAAAGACAGAACAAACCAACTCACTCGCCCGAACAACCCTGCAAAATAACTCCGTCTCCGCAAATAAAATAAAATCTGACGGGGAAAAGAAAAAAACAGTCCAACGACTCGTTCGACCTTCTCGTCCTCTCAGGCCCTTTTCATGATTCTTTTTTTTGTTAGGCCTGAAGAAATCCGGTACAGCAGTGGGGTACTGCTGTACATACCCATCCGTTTCAAGAATTTTGCGGGAGCCAAGACCGGACGGTAGATCGGCTTGTCAACAGAAAAAACTACTTGGAATTGGTGTGGCCTGTAGTAAAACATACCGAAGACAATTCTAGAGGTATGACCGCGTTCATTGCCTCGTCACAGGGTGGTCTTAAAATGGTTACCCCACTCCCGTCGTCTGAAATTAACCCTTCTGAAACGGCACTGCAGGTAAACAATACCGGTATATTTTGGTCTAATTTCAAGCATTTTGTCCCCGAAACGGGAGTGGGTGCGGTCCTATTGTACTGGAGTCCCGTTTTGGGGACCAACCAGTCAAATCTCAAGTGGTTTGTCCCCAAAACGGAACTGCAGTCCTAAAATGGGTAAGTCAAGACACGAGTTGGCCCAACTTCAACAAAAATGGTTACAACAGCAGTAGTTCACATTAAACTCCACAAAATATTTATATCGCGGTAGTTACGACACGCACGCGCAAACGCGCAGACAGAGTGTTACTGCTTATCTCGAGAATTTTCCGATATCTTTTCCAGGTGGTCGGGGTTAGGGTAAGAGGGATCATAGGCTTTGGGCTATTACAGGTGTTGACGTCAAGTATATTTGAACCAGTATATTTCAATTGTTGTACATCGAAGCTGGGCTTCAACAAATCAATCAGTCTTCGTGAATAAGAAGGTACTTCTGTACAATTCATCAGTTTTTGCAAAAATGACGTCAGAAAACTCAACCTGTCTTCTTCGTAGTTTACGTTGAAAACACACAGCAGCAGTAGTAGTAGTAGTAGTAGTAGTAGTAGTAGTAGTCGTAGTCGTAGTAGTAGTAGTAGTAGTAGTAGTAGTAGTAGTAGTAGTAGTAGTAGCAGTAGTAGTAGTAGTAGTAGTAGTAGTAATAGTAGTCGTAGTCGTAGTAGTAGTAGTAGTAGTAGTAGTAGCAGTAGTAGTAGTAGTAGTAGTAGTAGTAGTAGTAGTAGTAGTAGTAGTAGTAGTAGTAGTAGTCGTAGTAGTCGTAGTCGTAGTATTAGTAGTAGTAGTAGTAGCAGTAGTAGTAGTAGTAGTAGTAGTAGTAGTAGTAGTAGCAGTAGTAATAGTAGTAGTAGTAGCAGTAGTAGTAGTAGTAGTAGTAGTAGTAGTAGTAGTAGTAGTAGTAGCAGTCGTAGTATCACGGGGGACCATACTAAGTAGGACCTACCGTATACGCAAAAACCTATATATTTCCCTATTTTTACTAACAATATTTGGTCCTATTTACTAATGTCCCCCGTAGTAGTAGTAGCAGCAGTAGGAGCAGTAGTAGTAGTAGTATAGTAGTAGTAGTAGTAGTAGTAGTAGTAGTAGGAGTAGGAGTAGGAGTAGTAGCAAGTAGTATTGGTAATATAGTGCTACAGTATAAATAGTAGTAGCAATAGTAGTAGACTAAAGTATTGATAATAGTAGAACTCAACGCACATAAAAATACAAAATACACCTCGTACTCGCACCAGTTTTACTTTCTTCCATCTCAACTTGTAGAAGGCTTTACCCTCGGCGTTATCCTGGACAAGAAGAGCCGTGGTCACAGTGTCTGCCCTTCTCCGCCCGGGGGTACTTGCCTTCATTTTTCTCGCGCATAGGGAAGGCTCAGTTGCTGGAGCTCGCCTCGTGACCAAGGACAATAATTATCAAATAGATAGAAAGGGCGACAACACCACCACCACCACCACCACCACCACCACCACCAACAACAACACAGTTCCCCTCGGTTCTCTTCTTTCGGGATTTTTCTAGGAGTGATGAGCTGTGAAGTTCATTCTGCACATTGTTGAGGATGGCAAACGCCAGAATAACAACAAATAAATAAAACGAGGTGCGTGCGCGTATTGAAGGCAGGCTAAGTAGTTTTGTCCAACAGGTTTCCATGTTTTGGCTTTCCTGGATTTTCTTGCATTTTGCTGCTGTAGCTTTTTAAGAGTGATCGACGTCAAACCTCAACCTTATAATGCTACACAAAAATTCCGGTGGCAAACATTATGAAAAAAGAACAAGTGCAGGGACTAGAGCAGGAAGAATAACAGGAACATCAACAAGAACAATCTTCACGCTCTTTTCCCTCACCTGGTCCGTGCGCGCTGAGGTCGTCATCATCCATATCGTCATCCCCGTGACCACCTCTCGAGTGGAGAACGAAGCAAGAGCGAATCAGAACCTGCAAATACACGGATCGGAAGAAAGGGAGGGAGGGAGGGAGAGGGAGGGGGACGAGGGTAGGGAGGGAGAGAGGGAGCGAGCGAGGAAGGGAGGAAGAGAGGAAGCGAGGGAGGGAGGGAGGCAGCGAGGGAGGGAGGGGGGGAGAGACGGAGGGAAGGCGGGAGGCAACCGATCAACCAACCAACTAAATTAACTAACCAAGCAACCAATCGATCGACCAACCAAGCACATCGACCAACTAACCAACTACTCCATCAACAAACCAACGGACCAATCAACCCATTAACCAAGCCAAGTCGCCGGCGTGTCAAACCAATCAGCCGATCACTCAGTCCGCCTCAGAGGCAACATACACTTTTGCGGGGCGGGGGGGGGGGGGGCGTACTACATGGAAAATTTTTGCTAATCTTATCCCCTTCCTGTCTGGCCGCCTGTGGCCACCGTCTATCTCCTAGGATAGCGATCGTTTTCATGCTGCTGTTCAGTGTATCAAACTCCTCCATGTCACATTCGTCTAAATCTCTTATCTCCTCTTCTATTACATCCCGTTCCTCCTTGTATATTTCACATTCTACTATGTGAGTTCTACTCTCTATTGCTTTGCCACACGGGCACTTTTGCGGGGGGGGGGGGGGGGGGGTGTACTCGATAGGAGAGATGTACTCGATCTCATGCACGGCCGTAGTCGTATGACCATAGACCCTCGCATCCCTATAATGCCGGGACGGAGCATGTCGGGTTCTCACCGACCAGGCAGACACCAAGCGCGAAGCACCGTGAGGTGTCCGGCGAGTCGCATGAAGGATGGGCTGCATCCTACTAAGAACCGCTTGTGAGGTGGACTTGTATGGATGACAGCTTCAATGAGTTAATTTAATTTCCGGTGTAGCCACTTCCAGAGACAGCAATGGGAGTACTATGTAACCGCCTCTTGGGTGCCTTACCTGAAACACTACGTGATACGATCATTCCCACTTGTGCGCAGTAAAAGGTTGTTCACCGCGCACAAATGATCTAACTCGACAACCAGCTGTGAGCGACCGCCAAAAAAAAAAGAAAAAAAGTGGTACCCTGGTTTTCTAGTTCACGTAGTGAGCGGCATGTTTTACAGTGTCGTTGCCAACCGACGCCAACCCAACCTATATATAATAGTGCGGGGGGGGGGGGGGGGGGGGGGGGGGGGGGGGGGGGGGGGGGGGGGCATAGTAAACAGAACCCACGGCGGACCCGAAAATCATGTATCTCCCTGTGTTTACATATCATATTTGGTTCTAATTACTGTGTTCCTCCGTAATACACGAACGCGCCCTATCAGCCCTTCGGGGACCCAGGTATAGCGACCGAAAAAAGCGAGAAGTGCTACCTTTTAGATAATAATAATGTCTGTTTTGTTGTCACTTGTCTAGAAAAAACATGGAGCCTAACCACTCCACCCCACCCCACCCCACCCCCCCACCCAAAAATAAAGCAAAACAAAACAAAAAAGCGAATAAAAGCAGAGAAGGTGGGTTTCGAAAACGAACGCTTCTATTCTGCCTTCCAGAGTCTAGCGCTCTACGTATTATACTGCCGATCCCAAGCCGAGGAAAGTGAGCGACCATATTGTCACACCCCGGGAAGCCACCTTTTGACACACACCCTGCTCGCCGAGTTCGGTCGCGGCGTCCCTTCTGTCGCCAGGGACACCGAGGGCTGCTGTGTCGGGGGTGGCGGGGGGGAGAGGGGGGGGGGGGGGGGTGTCGCACCTGAAAAATCTTGTTGACCTTGTTCTTGCTCATGCGGCCGTCGTCCAGAGGTCGCGACAGGCGAGCCAGCAGCGCGTTCTGCAGCCCCTTTCTGAGCATGCAGTACACACCTTGGCCGTGCCTCTCCTGTAACTCCTCCCACAGGGCGTGGATCACCTTCGGAGGGGTATATCAGAACAAGGGGATAGGGTAGGGTAGGGTCGGGAGGGATTCTTGATCTTCGTCCTAAATTCGAGCCTCAACTTCTTAAATCTCAGATTCTCAAGTGCTGTCGCGTACGTACAGAACTTTTTTTCTGGCGTATTTTTTCCTCGTGACTTTCCTATTAATAGCGCTACAGGGGAGGTCGGTCGTATGAGGGTACATACGTACCACTCTGGAGGTAAATGTGAAGACCGTTTCGTTATCGTAATATGAATACCTAAAAGTTCTTTATATTTCCGTCCGAAATTGGTAGGGTCAATTTATGATACGTATGAACATCATGTTTGGTAGGGGGTTTATTTATGATACGTATGATGAACATCACGTTTGGTAGGGTTTATTTATGATACGTATGAACACCATGTTTGGTAGGGTTTATTTATGATACGTATGAACATCATGTTTGCTATCCAACAGAGTACACGAATACACATGTTTGCCATCCAACAGAGTACACGAATACACAATAAACCTACCCCGTTTAGGACTGCACTTCCGTTATGAGTACATGTTGCTTGGAGTAAGAGTCAGATAGATGTGTACATAGAGCTAAAAAGTTCACTCATACACTCAAAAACAGCATAAACGGCTACAGAAATAAGACTGAACCACAGGGAAACAAAACCACCCAGCATGCATTATGCCCGAGGTACTGTTTTTATTCGTAAACGAGACTGACATCAGCCGCCGACGTAAAGGCAACTATTTTCGCTGCGCACTGGCACAGCATGTACTGGCAGTACCAATCTACTGGCTGTAGCTATCTACTGATTGAGCCCGCCAGTAGATGCTGCCAGTAGATTTTATATTATGTACGTCGAAGAAGCACGCCATATTATAGTATGGAACGCTCGACCAGTATACTGATGCTATCCAGTATACTGATTGCTGACGAAGTCAGCAATATACTCTTAGACTGAGGCTGCCAGTGTCCAAGCCTATAGACTACGGACAGGCAGCAGCATCAGAGGCAACTGCCCAAACACAAGCATGTATTGTTGATAGTGCTATGTTTGTGGGTTCAATTGTCAGAAAAAAAGTCGCGTCGTCCTCTTGTTTGAAAAAGAACAAGTTTTTTCAGCCGATTATTCGCTAAAACAAGACTACCCCAGACCCCGACATAAGGCAAGCAACTCCTCCAGGAACTAATGCAGGGGTCAACACTCGTTTTGGCATCTGATGTGACCATATGCACAGCAGTTGCATGTACAATTGACACGGTAGACCAAATGATCAAATGGTCAGACTTTTAGTTTTCTTGCTCACCTCTTCGGAATAGGGTTCGAACGTCAGGCTCTGCTTCTGCTCGCCGGCGGCAAAGGTGCATAGCGTGATGATTTTCGAATACCAGAAAGATTGGAAGTAAGGGAGGGGGGGTCAAGAGAGGAAGGGAGGGGGCGACGGAGAGAGGGGGGAGAAATATACAGACAGACACACGGGCAGAGACAGGCAGACATACAAGATAGACAAGACATACAAACAGACAAACAGGCAGGCACGCAGGCAGACCGACAGAAACAAAGAGACAGACAGAAGAAAACAGCGAAGAGACAAGAATGGGGAGAGCGAGAGAGAGAATACAACAAAGCAACAAGAGAGAGAGGGATACGGCGGGCAAGAAGGAGAAGGAGGGGGGAAGGGAGGGGGGGGGAGAGGGAGAGGGAGAGGAGGGGACGGGCGTGAGCAACCAACATTTACGTTTTTGACGCTCACTGTCAGACAGCAAACGAGACAACAAAACGTATTTACGTCTTGATAGTGGAATCTAGATCGCGGGGAAGGGGGGGAGGGACGGGGGGACGGAGGGGTGATGTTTCACATTAGACCACAAATAGGGTTAGCGACACGGCATAAAAATCAGTATTTTCATGACCTACTTTCCATATACTTGATATCTGCTTATTAGCAACGACGTAAATTTAAATCTTGAGGAGGGGGGGAGATGGAGGGAGGGAGGAAACCGGGGTCTCCCGGACGCAAGGCAGAGGGCCATTGATAGAAGGTCCGACAAGTTTACGACATATATAAATAGTTCCAGAGGTAGGAATGGAAATCAATACTATACGTACTGTGGACCAAATAAGCAAAACTCACGAAAAATGAGTACTGCAGTTCGGGATTCGAAGCCATGTCCTGCCGTCGACGCCAAAGCGAAGGAATTGCTGCCAATACTATATAACAGCGATACTAATCGAACGAGTGTCGAATTCGATGCTACTACTGTGGCCTAGAATATAAAAACCGTTTTCAGTCTAATATCAGCATAAAAAGTACTATATTCCCAGCCAGAGTGCTACATACGATGGGTACGATCCCCATAACGAAAAATCGAATCGATAATACGATTTCGATACCTGTTACGGGCGTCCATAGTTAATAGGACCTATGGTACACATAAAAACCTATATGTTTACCTATTTTTACTAACAATAATTGGTCCTATTTACCATGGTTCCCCGTAATAGTAGTCGTCATCGGATAAAGTACGTCCAAACGTTTCGTTGAGTATCAGCATTAAAAAAATGCAGGGATACCAGGGGATGGAGGGGCACAACGCATTCGATACGATAAACGAACGTTCGACACTTGGGCGTGTATTACTATTGCTAGGGAATAGTATAGCGTAATTAGACGAGAGTCGGCGAGGGGAGAAAAGGCTGGACCCTTCTTGCGATAAAAATGTAAGGCCCGTACCGTCGCAGGGGGGGGGGGGGGGGGGGGGAGGGAGAGCATGCTATGTGACCCCGGATCTGAGTTACGTCTACTGTATGAAGAGGAGGGAGCACCAAAGAAGAGCGAGGATCATTGGGGGATGGAAAAAAACAAGAAACAAAAATAAAAATTGGGTCTTACCCAAGTACCAAACCTTGTTGTTTGGGTCACATGCTCGGGTAGGTAGGTAAACGGGTACGTGTATATATTTATAAAAAATTAAAAAAAACAGCGGTGAGATCGAGGATGCCCTGCCAGGCACTAAACCCACCGTTCGAACATTTTTCACATGCCGATACCTCGAAACTTTCGAAACGATGTCCGAATGTATGCTACACACAACCAGGGCAGCCGGAGTTTGTTTTTGTTTGTCCTCTCTCGTGGCTTGTGATCCCGGAGCATTATTGTTTTGCGCACCCTTCACAGTAGACTCAGCGATAGTCTATTGCTTGGACAACAAGCTCCAACGTAGGGACCATCGACAACTTAGAAGGAGCAGGGGGGGGGGGGGGGGGCAGAACCACACCAATGCCTTGGGGATGGAGCTCAGATGCGACTTGAGTTTAAAATAGAAAATAAAAGTACGTAATAAGAAGCAAGGGGCGAAGACAGCAAATGGAGTACATAGAGCTCGAGCGGGTAATAGGCACAGAAGGGAGTTAGACGTTGTGCGTAGGGCTCTTTTAGTTTCCGCGGTTTTCTTATCTCGGAGTGCTAATGAGTGACCAGCATTGAAGCTCATGCGAAACATTGTCGGGTGCCAAACATAATAATAATATGTCGATAGCTACTGCCGACCACCAAAGACTGGGGAATGTATCTATCGACAGATATTGCCAGATGTAATCTATGCGGAAATTTGGTAGCAGTGGTAGTCTGTTGTGGTAACAATATACTAGGTGCGGTGTCGGTGCTATACAACAACCGAATACACGTACCGTAATATGGTAGTCCGGTATTGGTCACCCCTCTGTAAAAAAGCCTCCATACGGTAAATATAAACACTTACCTGGTACGGCCTAACAACCACGGACCACAATTCACCACGTATATCAGCATTTTAGCGATACCGAAATGCCGATACCGTAATACGGTATTTTGTCCCCCCCCGTAAGAAAGCCTTCCTATGACATAAACCATCCAAGGCCTACAGCCTTATAGCTTACAGCCCACCACAGCTCACAACAGGAGCCAACATCCAACGGGACCCCGATTGTTGCAGGAGCCGTGGTGGTGTGAGAATGTGATCATGCTACCCCCCCCACACACTACAGGGATAGCCTGGTCAAAGGCACTACTCGATACATACTGCTGTGTATGTGTGCTGCGTATATTCCTCAACCCTATAAAATGTTGCACCATACATACTCGGTATCAGGTCCAGCGAGCGGTACATACTGCCGGAATATACCGAATTAACACCGAAACAATTCCGGTGCTTTTACCGATATTCGTCAGTCTGGAATACCGAGAAATACCGAAACAAACTACCGGAAGCGCGATTTCTGGGAACACCGAAAAATACCGGGAAAATAGCACAATGGCTTTCGAGAGGCGGTAGTAATTTAAATATTGACCGTCCTGTGTTCGAAGCCGGTATCCAACACTAAGAGATTCCCAAAGAAACCAATGAAAAAATCTGGGATGTCGTTGGGTACAAAAATAACTGGTCTGATGAGAAGTTGCACACGCAAGCACATCACACGGACGAGTCGACACACGGAATCCTGCTGACAGCTGGCAGACGAGCCGACACATTGAGCCTGGTATATAATCGAAGAGGGAATAAAAGAAACTCCCACGGGCAGCAACTCTGACAACACACCCACAATTCTACTACAAGTCCCCATATTACAATCTCACACTCCTGTGACACCTATCGCTGCTACCACTGCCACTACGACTCCTACAACAGTAGCACTACAGTGTGGGCCCGTCGACGCGAAACACCTAATCTGAGCTACTGCTGTACGTACGCTTATAATCTTGTTGTGACAACGTCCTTGAACAGCCTTCAAGTATAGGTTATTATATAGGGTTTTGTGTAGCGCTCGCCGCTGCTCTTATCCCAACTTTCTTAGCTTCCTCCAAAAAGTGAGCCTTACGCTCTTACTTATTATAAGTGGTTCTCTGTGTAGTGTACGTACAGCTCCCATCACCACCACCTACCTCTACGAGGCGAATGCCGGTATATAAATGCTATCTTCACGACTACTTCTATTAACACTGATACTGCAACTCATGGCGCATGAAATACCCATCGCCATCGACGATGCCGGCGCCCACTGCCGCAGTGCTGAAGGCCGCTGGCGTTTACTTTTGTGATATCATATATTTCGTTTGAGCAATTAAAATAACGAACTTAAGTAGCGCCAGCCGGCTATTAGCAGCCAACTCACAGCTACACTACACTAGGTACCACTACTTAATGCCACTGCTACTGCTATTAATGCCACTACTACTACTGCTGCTACTACTATTACGGGGGGGGCATAGTAAATAGGACCAAATATTGTTGGTAAAAATAGGCAAATATATAAGTTTTTATGTATACCACAGGTCCTATTAACTATGGACCCCCGTAATACCACTGCCACCACCACCACTACTACTACTACTACTACTACAATTCCTACTACAACTACTTCATTATAAAACGCATGATAACACCCCCCTCGCAACGATTTTTTTTCGAAGCTGCTTTTCTGGGCAATGGGGAAGGTTCGAACGCCGAGCGATGCGTCCATAAGCAAGCATCTCGTCGATATCATGCCAAAGCCACCATTTTCGTTCAACGTGCCTCCCCGGGTTTCGATAAGCTCGGCTCGGAAAAATTCGCGTCCCAAGGGGGTGCAAATATGTTATCACCCGTGTGATAAGGTACTACTGTACCACGTACAATCCACCCCGGAAGATCTATCCTAAGCCCTCATTAGGTGTATACTGGGCACAACAACCCACGACCGAAAAAAGCACTGTCATGGGTTACTCATGAATCGGCCGTGTCATAATCGTGGACCATTATTCAGTCAATCATCAGTCAATCCGATCCGAAAAGCGGGACAAAGAGAAGGAGCATGGGGGGAGCGGGTTGATCCATGTTCGAGCGACGGGGCCTCTTACGTCTTCCGCCTGTACGAGTCTTCGCCGTGGTTTTCAACCCTCGAGATGAGGAGTGCAATGCAACGGTCGCAGTGGTCGCTCTATAGTGCCGGTAGATAAGCGCCAGGCAACCATAGCGGCACTATGGCGGAAACCCGCCTTACTCGACACACCATCGCGCTGGTTTATCCCACCTGAGCCAAGCGATTCCACAGGCACTACAGCGAGCAGCCGACACTATTCACCCGGCACTACAGAGGGACTATCCCTGTAGAAGGGAATAGAAGGAAGGGAAGGGGCAAGGACAGCAAGTGGGGTAGATCGACGGTACGCCCGACGTACGGCAGTAGGTACAGACGGGAGCATCGCATAGTAGGTTCAAGCCGGAAGTGTAGGTACAGAAAGGAGTTAGACGTTGTGCATAGGTTTCCTGTTTTTTTTCGGCTTCCGTTGGTTTTCTTCTTCCGGGTAATGTTTATGAGTGGTCAGCGTCGAAGCTACTGTAGCCCAATAATCTACTGTAAGCCACTAGGTTTGCTTTTGGTTTCGGTTTCCGTTGGTTTTCTTATTTATTCGGGAGGGGGGTGTTTTTTGAGTGATCAGCGTTGAAGCTCGTGCTAAACATTGTTAAGGGTGGCAAACGCAATAGAACAAATATCTGGTATCTATGTTTTTTATCTGTCTTTTCTGCGATTGACACACGCTGCGCGTTGTCGGATGGCAACAAACCTAGAAAGATATTTCGTGCATCGTACGCAGGTTTACTTTTTTATTTTGCCTTGGCCCTTTCTCGTCTGTCTGCTGGGAATGTTTTACGAGCGATCAAACTTTGAAGCCCATGCTGCCCGCTGTCGGTCGGATGGCAAGCGCACTCAATAGGGATGCAGCACAGGCATCGACCCCATCTCGAATGAAAACAGACTTTTAATAAATCTAACCTCGAAAACAAGAATAAACACAAGAAATTATGTAGCCTACACAGGCACTCGCCGTCTATTATAGGACAATTGTAAGAAATGAACCGGGTTCGAACCGGTACACGAAAACTTGAGAAATAAGTGTGGAGAGGGGTTTCCTCTCGCTCTCCGGGGCGCTAAAAAATAAATAAATACATAAAAAACTACCCCCTTCTCGCTCCGGCACAAAAACGACGTCAGCCATTTTAGGACTGCAGTCCCGTTTCGGGGAGAAAGTGCTTAGAATTTGAGTGGTTTTTCCTCAAAACGGGGCTGCAGTCCTAAAAATGTTGACCTAAAATCTGATTTTCAGTTGTTTACGAGAGGGACGATACTTGTACCACTCTATTACGGAGGTGCATAGTTAATAGGACCTATGGTATACATAACAACCTATATATTCCCTATTTTTACTGACAATATTTGGTCCTATTTACTATGGTCACCCGTAATAGTCGGAAATAGAAGCACCGCTGAGTCTTCAAATCTATGTATAGACGCTCCTTGTGTTCACGTCCAAAGTTGTATCAGATAGGGTATGGAAGCCATTCCTCGCCTTCCGAGAGAAGACGGAAGGCAGACGGCGAGAGACACCGACTAGTACGATGTGCGCTGTTTTTAACGGGAACGTCTGCATGATGCTACTGCACTGCTACATGCATGCTACTTGTAGCGCAAGCTAATCCGTGGCATATGTTTTGTCACGCACTTCAGTCAGACAAGCGGGATGACCCTGCTCTCATTTCCTTTTTCGCGAACGATCTTGCCAAACAACAACAACAAAAACGCAGTGGGTTTTACTGTAGAGGGCGCTGATTTTGCACAGCGGGGGAGGCGATCGTTTTTTTTCGGTTCTCGTTTTCGCGATAGCCAACGGCAAGGTTAAGGTTGCCAACACCGAACAACAAGGGAGGCGTTTTCGGAAAGATCTGATCAACAGCCTTCCGAAAATAAAATGATCGGCTTTAGCACTCTGACCGTTGTCGTCGAGAACGAACGCTGAAAGAAATATCGCACCCCAATGAACTCAACTCAACAACCTTCACGGTAGTCGTGGTTCGAAGAGTAGAGGGTGGACGCGCGCTATGTAGGACTTTTTCCCCGCGACAACGTATCGTATGTACATGTTCCGCTCCAACTTGCATCGAATACCTTCAATTACCGCAGTATCAGTCTCTTTTCTATCACCACTTTCAACCAACAGATATCCCGTTTCCCCTTGTTATGGGCTCCTGCGTACGCCTTCCTCCCTCGGCAAACCCTTGTTTGCCCTCCCTACCCCCCGTCAACGTTCACCCCCACGTCATTGGCAGCAGCGCTCCGGTTTCTTCCCTACTTCCCCTGGCAGCCTGGCGGCCCCTCAGTGTCAATTCGATATCAATCCTTGTACACACGTTCAAGTATACCTGCGTAGGTCATGGACTTGTTCATCACGCCCTTAATGTTTCGTCAGTCTTTGGGTGAAGTGGAGAGTTCCTCAGGTCAGGTGCGCTGACGCATACTTGCGACAGGGGGCGCCAAGGGTACACGAAAAATATATATATGTAAAACCTATGCACATACGCCACCCCACTTTTTTTCGAGTCCCAGGCGGGGGGGGGGAGTACACTAAAATCAAGTACAACTAAACTAAAAAAAAAAATCGTGTTCCATTTAATTTCTGGAAAAACATATATATATATATATATTTTATCCATCACTTTTACTTTCCAGCCTGCTCGTAGGAGGTTTTACCCTCGACGATCTTCTGGACAAGCCGTGGTCACAGGTGTCATCCCTTCTCCCCCCCGGTACGTGCCTTTATTTTTTGTCGCGCATAGGGTTCAGCATTCCCACTGCTCGTCGATTTTCATCGAATGTAGCCAACTCACGCTTTCGCGCTTTCCGCTTATCAATTTTTTATGCAAGAAAAAGTCCCCATGAGCATGCACTCGGTGAGACTTGAACCCACGAAATTGATCTTGACAGGCACGTGGACCACCTACCAAGCCACCGGGGACGCCGGCCCTTATATATATATATAGTTAATTTCTGAAAAAAAAACAAGTATTTTTTTTCTGGAAATAAAATACCAACCCGCCAGTTTGCTTTCAATTCCGACGTGGTGGCGAGTGTGGCTCCGCTGTCTCCTTTTTTTCGTGTAACCCTGGGGGTGCAGCTACTTTTGTATGGGATTTCTCACTCGAACAGCTATAGTATAAATATCTCGCCCAGAAGCCGATACTTTTAGGGACAAAAAAATAAAGAAGTGCAAAGCACGATAAAGGTCTATAGGCACACACGCAACGAACATCATGTGCGACAACAAATGGTGTTCCAACGATGTTGGGGTAGAGTTCCTTGTTTTAACTCTTTCAGGTCCTCTTTCTGGGACAAACCACTCGAATCATAAGTAATTCGCCCCCAAGACTGGACTGCAGTTTAGCCCCAGAAGGGGTTAAGGAGGCCCGCCCCGGAAGTCAGAAAATATTTACGCCGAAAAGTGCTACCCCTATGTATCGTAGCACGGTGCTTTTAGTTTTGGTTTTTCGGTTTGTTTTTCTTTTGTTTCTTTCGACTATTTTTCTCTTTCAACGCACGCAGGAACGTTCATGTCGTCCCTCCCGTATTCGTTACGATGACATGGCATTGCATCGTCTACTCTTACTTACTGCATAACAATCGAAGTCAGTATTACGGGGGACCATAGTAAATAGGACCAAATATTGTTCGTAAAAATAGGTAAATATATAGGTTTTTGTGTGTACCGTAGGTCCTATTTACTATGGTCCCCCGTAATAGCATCTCGGTGTCGTAGTTTTGTGACTACCTGGTACAGAGGTTGTGTCTCTCCAGGTTCGAAGAATCGGCACGGACACTGGGTGTGCTCGATGTCGAGGGGTAGAGAGCGCGGTTAAGTGTGAACAACACACAAGTGTCGCCTAATACAAAGTAGGGGCCTCGTACCCCTCCATCGTAGCGAGCGCGAAGCGCTACTCGTCTCATAAAGCGCGAGCTCTTTTTTTTCTTCTCGGTTTTACTACAGTACGTATTCACCCCCCGAGCAGAACAAAAACTCCTGCCTCTTCGTAATACCCGACTTGGTGGTGGTACTCAATGGATAGCATACATGCCTCATTATCTATACGTTCTCCTGCTGACCCCTGAGAGATGTGTCATCTGTTTTATATCCTGAGGGGCTGCTTGCTACTGGTTCGTGGAAAATAACTACTATGAACAAAGGCATTAGGCCTTACTCGGCGCCAGGGTTTTAAATAGGTGGTGAAACGTGTTCATGTTGTTGCCCCGGCGCACGTGTGACACTTCGGTTTAAGTACGGGGGGCTCCTGGGGGGCCCTGGCGGACGAGGGGGGGGGGGGGGGGGGGGGAGGGGGGGGACTTCGCCTGCGGCTCGAGGTAGGGAGTCGCACCACGCCCCCCGGCTCGTGGTGCACTATCGGCCACCTGTTTTGTAACCAACCCTCCCTGCTCGACACAAGATCAGCATCTATCCTGAGGACCAACGCCCCAAAAGGGTAGGGTGGACCGTAACTGGACCAAGTCCGGGGGGAAGGCCTCATAGCCTAGGTTTTTGGTATTGGGTGAGATCGCGCAGGTCCCACACTACCCGGAGGAGATGACTCTCCCGGGTGGCTATCTTCACCGCACCTGGCCCTCCCGGGGGTCAGGTCGGGTCAACGTGCCCTAGCCCCAGGTTTAACAGCAGACTATTCTGATGTTGCGACGGAAACTATGGGTTAATGACACACGACACAAATTTTGAACGTGGAAGTGTGGTGAGCTTAAGCTTTATTTTTATCAATCCGCCGGAGAATAATAATAAATAATAATAATAATAATAATAATAATAATAATAATAATAATAATAATAATAATAATAATAATACTAACAATAACAATAATTATAAAAAAAATCAACATTTACCTTGAGGTCTGGTAGGGCTCGCCCTGAAAGCAAGACGGCTCGCCAAAAAACTCGAGACATGATCAGTAAATACCCGGCGGTCTGGTAGGGCTCGCCCTAAATGCAAGACGGCTCGGAAAAAAAACTACGTGCAGGTCGTTGGCGGTCAAATTCTCTTCTTCAATCTTGCACGTCGGAGGCGTTTTATGATAGAGGTTCACCCTACATTTTCTAAGGCTCCTTACTTGAGGAGCTCCACACCTCACCCGAAAACTGACTGCAGCCAAAACCAAATTGCATCCCGATGAATAATCCCATGTCCCAAGAATAAAAAAGCGTCATTTTTCGGAACAAGACTGGCATTCCGACGGTTGTGGGTTAAGGACCCCCGTCATTCAGAAATCATTTTATCAATAGCGGAAATGTGCTACGACCTCTACCGTAGAACGCGTGGTCGGCCCAGACTAACCCGACCCCAGACCTCACCCTAAACCTAACCCTGAACCGAACCGACCCCTTGGGGTGCTCGAGGTTGGCAGGGAGGGGGGCGGTCGCGCGGATCCGCCGCGTGTTTCGGAGGCGTTTTTCTTCGAAAACCCGAACAACCGAAAGATCAGCCTTGACCATCATCGGTCAGACCAACGACCTACACGAAGCTTGTTAGCAGGAGGGCCGTCCTGCATTTGGGGCGATTCGTTAGGTGGTGACAAAGGTGTTGCTTGGACTGCAGGCGGGCGAGCGGCTGCCAACCCTTAAGCTTCAACCTCCATTCTGTTTTTCAAGTTTTTTACGAGTATTTATCCTATTATATGTTCATGTGCTATGGGGGTGGCCTTATTCCCAGAGCTGGCGGAGACGCGGTGGAAGGCTTCCGACCCCTGATGCCCTGCAGCCGGCGTTACGGACGACGTAGACGGGCACTGCTGTTCTCCGGTGTCATCTTACATTTTCCGCTTCGTGTGTATATGTGCTAATCACATAAAATCATGTGTTTTTGCCAAAATCAGGTATACCTGGCCACTTTCGTACCAAAAACAATTACATACTGAAATCAAGTACAAAACATACACCAGGAGCCCTGCTATTGGCCAAGCTGACATTGTAACTGATATTGGCACGAAAAGGCCAAGGTACACCTGATTTTTTCTACTCTGTCTAGCTTTCAACTGATTTTGGCCAACTTTGAACCAATCAGAGAGGCCATACGTACACTGCTGTGTTTTCTCTCCGTATGCGTCTGCCCTTCCTCGGTTGAAATTCTTCAGTATTGACGTTTAAACTCTGTACTCGTACGTCGTACGTAAAAGCACGTATATACATGCATACATGCGTACGCTGGTTTCACTTTTTCTCCTTTGGGGTGTGCGATGTGCTTCCAGTCAGTTGCTCTGTGTACTCTGTTGTTTTCTATGTTCACAGCAGTCTTTACAGCACCATGGACACTCGGCGTTTCGTTTGCACCACCCCGCGTCGAGGTGGTCTGAGGTTTGGTACGGCAAGATAATTTCGTGCGGAGCAGGCGGTTCCGCGAGGACGGTCTGGAAGCTTTAAAGCTGTCAACGGGGGGGGGGGGGGCGCCAGAGTCAATACTCTTGGCGCTCCCGCCGTGGCGAAACAAACGAAGCATATTAATAGTGACTCAATGCAGGTCCAAGTGGAGCCCGTGGTACCTATGATACACCCTGAAGAGAACGAAACAATTCAGATTTTGGAAGCCATGTGGCACGCTTAGTGCTTTAGGCGCATTCTTTTTTTTCGGATTGTCGTGGACATCACATCGCTCGTGGCGCGCGTCTTTTACTTGGTTTTAGCATGTACCTGATTTTGGCTGAAATGGATCAGGTGTACCTGATTTTGGCATTTGCCCTAAAATCATTTATTTCTACCAGTCGACATCCAGAATTTACATTACGCCGGCAGCTATTTTTTTTTCAATATACCACGAGGTACTTGGGGTCTGTGGCACCTGGTGCCATGATGCTTCATATATTATGATAGCCTTAGCCATGCGACATTTTTTAACCTGAGCTTTAACGTTGATCACTCATAAATACCCCCCCCGCGCGAAAGAAGAACAGTAAGTAAACCTAGAGCATCATGACCACTACAGCTCCCACTACTATTACTACTACTACTACTGCTACTACTACTACTACTGACCGCAATCAGCTACAATAAAAAGTACTATTAATACCAAATATCAGTACTGCTGACTTCAAGCTGCTGCCGTTGCGAACAGACAGGAAAATGGACGCACGCCGCATTACAGGGGCAGCGTGCGCTGCTGCTGCTCATGAGGCGAGAAAAAAAAAGTGGGGGGGGAGTCACGTGAACCCTTTGCCACCCCAGGTGTACGTAGTCTAGCGACCTGAAAAACACGAGAAGCAAAGTGAGCTCCACCCAAGCTTCTTGCAAGAGAGTGCAGCACTAATGGCATGTATCATCACGATGCGTGCGTACCTTACGCGTACAGCTTGTTACATTACAGTTCGGGCACACACACTCTGCTCCGCAAGCCCGGCCTGCATTGTTTGTTGTGTAGCCGATGCTGAAAATCGGCCTTCTTTTCCGGCAATTTTTCCCTCTGAAGCCCTGTATGTACTACCAGTACTATTAATAGTAGGGAGTTTAACCCTTTTCTATACGTAGTACTGCACTACTGTACCTGTACCCCATTCTGACTTTAGTTCCAAGTGATTTGCACCCACAGCGGGAGTGCAGTCCTTATGGCCTGAATAGGCTAACACTGCTTCGCTCCTCACGTACTGCGTTGCTTCTGCTGCTGTGCTCTTCGTAGGTGCAACTACTCGCACCCTGCTGGCTGTGTTGACGTTGCTGCCGCTGTTGTTGTTGCTTGTTTGCTTTTTGTGCAATCGGAGGTATATATGTTGCTGTTGCTGCTTGCCCGCTTGTTGCCAGCTTGCTTGTTTGCGTGGGCATGGAGCAGGGAAGAGAGGTCTTGTGGCCGAAAACGCTACCAGCTATTTTACATTTATTTTTCATGCCATTTCTTATCTTCGACCTTCTTTCTCCTGCTCCCGCCCTACTGTAGTCGCAACTCATATTCGAGGTCACATAGCAGTAGGCTTTTCCCTCCCCCCCCCTGGTGTAGCTCCGTCTCGAAAGGGATGCGTAGTCGATGGTCAAATGACTAAGGCAAGCAACAAATGAGTACACGCCCCCTGGTATATATATATAGGTTGGGTTGGCGTCGGTTGTCGACGACGCTGTAAAACACGTATCTCACTGCGTGGGTTAGACAGCCAGGGTACCGTTTTTTTTTTTTTCTTTTGGCGAATACCACGGCTGGCGGTCAAGTTATATCATTTTTGTGCGGGGAGAACCTCTACTCCGCACAAGGGGGATGATCGTATCACGTAGTGGGTATATATATGGTGAGGCACCCACAAAGCAGTTACGTAGTAGGCCCGTTGCTGTCTCTGGAAGTGGCCACACCAGAAATTAAATCAATTCATTGATGCTGTCATCCATATGCAAACAAATCCACCTCTAAAGCGGTTCTTAGTAGGATGCAGCTCACCCTTCATGCGACTCGCCCAACACCTCACGGCGCTTCGCGCTTGGTGCAAGCAATGTCTGCCTGGTCGGTGAAAACCCGACGTGCTCCGTCCCGGCATTGTAGGGATGCGAGTGTCTATGGTCATACGACTACGGCCATGCATGATAATAAGTACACCCCCCGCCAGCTACGGTACGAGCCTTGCATTTTCATCGCGAGAAGGGTTCAGGACTTTTTTCCCTCGTTATAGCAGGCCGCGGTTTGACCCCTTGCCCAGTCGCCCCTTACACTAAAACCGGTACAATAAGGTAAAAAAGGTCTTAATACGCCCCATTAGTGACCGGTTTTCTATCAAGAACACCTTCATTGCTGACCCCAAGGAGGAACGCATGCTGCCTGCTGCCTGGTGCTATGGGCGATGACAGTAAAGCTTTTGTTTTTCTTGCTACTGACGTTGGGCGGGCCTGTGTACAATTACTATTGTTGCGTTTGCCATCCGAAAATGTTTATTAATAGCAGGAGCTTCAACGTTGATCACCCAGGAACATTTCCCGAAATATTAACGCCAAGGGGAACCATCCATGGACTGCAGGCAAAACACTTAAACCATACGCAAGCGCGGTTCGCGCTGCGCGTTCTCGGCCTTCGGCGGCTCCTGCGGAAGGCCGAATATATTCTTGCGCCACTTACACTGAGTGGGAGTAGCGTGCTTAATGGGATCAGGTCCGTGTGGGATAGGGTAGAGGTGTTGATCGATTGAAGTGGAGGTGTGTGGTCTGTTGGGCACCCCGCTTCACGCCGACTCTCTAACAACACTCGTAGTTGCGTGTGGGCTGCAGTCCATGGGTTGTAAAATGCGAACAGACGACGTCGCTGAAGTCTGTCACACCCCGTGGGCAGGCGTGGCGCGACTTCGATGTTGTATAGCTTGAGAAGAATGGTCCCTTGATGATCACCCATGGCCTAACGCAGCTACGAATTTTAATCATGGAACGAAACGAACAGTCAGCTGGGAATCAAGAAGTAACAGCGGAAAATCCAAAGATCGAAGACGAACACTTGTTGCCTTGTTGCTTGGTTGTTACACATTTGCTGCGTCCTTCATCGGCTTCTTTTCGAATTTCGAATTTTCAAATTCAAAAAAACAAAACTACGGGAATATTCAGATAATGTTAGATATTAATAGTAAGTTAACTTGGCGTACCCGGATATCAAACCTGGTTTGTATGGCCATACTGGGGTAGGGTTACCGGTCATACCCGGGTAGGTGCCTTAGTGTACCCTCCTAAACACGCGTATACACCCTTGGAAAAGTCGAATCTGGTTTTCGGAGAGCTTTCTATCCAGAATTTCCAACTTTTGGAAATTTTGGAAATTTATTTCAAGGCACGGAGGCGTTCTTCCGCGATTTGTAGAGGGCAAACTATCGGGAACGTTAAACCTCACACGTCTGGAAGAAAAAAAATCAGGAAAATCTGGAAGAACAAGAAACAAACACCATGGGAGCTATGAAGAAAAAGCTCTCCGCTAACAACGGCCTTACACCACCGCAAGAAGCACACAGAAATGATGAAACCTGAACCCATCTTATCTTGCCGGAGAGACAAGACAAAATAAAGCAACAACTCATACACTCGCCACAGGCTGATATATGTACTGTTAATGGCATACCATTGTTCAGATGTACAACCAGCAGTACAGAATAATAGTCGATATTACGCCTGAAATAGGTATCGAACGGATGGAGCTATAAACTTGTATCTGGTACGTAGACTTATCCAGTATCATGTTATTTTTGGCTGGTTTCCCCGTGGCGTTCTTCTTCCTTCTGCTTATAGCTGCCATGTGAGAGATCGACGCAAAAGCTTGTCATGCTGCACAACAATGTATGAAAGTCGGACGGAAAACATACACAAGCTGCTGCTACGAGTGCAGACACGCCAGAGGCTGTGGAGAGAGGGGGCGAGTATACCGTAAGGATGCGAGGCATCGCACCCCCCTTCGTAGACCGATTTTGAAAGCTCGATTGCTCCCACAACAGGGAGGGTGCTAGTGCAGAAGGGAGTGGATTTCGGAAGCATCTCGCTGAGAGCTTTGCCTAGACGAGTCGGTCCGTTTTCGCAAGCCTCTTTGCTTGTGGTGAACTCGATCTTAATTTTTACCAGTCCACCGGAGGATTAAAAAAAAAAAAAAAACTTTGGTTGTGGAGCAATCGAGCTTTGGAAATCGATCTATTAATAGGGGGGTGCGATGACCCGTATCCTTACGGTATTCCGGATGCCGTATATCACACGGGTGATAGGATAAGACACCCCTTGGGGCGGATTTCCGAGCCGACTTTCTCTTTTCTATAACTTTTTCCTTTTTTTCCCTTGCTTCTTTTTTTTCTTTTTTTTTTCTCTTCTTTCGTGTTTTCTCTTTCGTAGGACGTGTATTATGCGCCTGTCGTATCCAGTACGATGGTGTGACATTAAATTGTGTACGGTACTATGCTTACTGCTGTACTAGTATACCCTGACAATGCAGTATCTCTGTGGCGTAGTTTCGTGACCACAGAGCATGTATCTCTCTCTCAGGATTGAAGAATCGGCACGGACACTGGTTGTGCTGGATGTCGACGGGTAGAAAGAACGGTTTAATATGAAGAACACACACAAAGCAAGGGGGGCACACAAGAACCAACAATATGTCTTCGGAAAATGACTCCACGGCATATTTCCATACATAAGACACATCGCTCGGCGTTTGCGCATTCCCGAAATTGTCGAGAAAATCAACTTCGAATTCTCCCGGGGGGGGCGGGGGTCACGTTATCATGAGGGTTACGCACCTGGTATATATACGGTAGTGTGGGGGATCATGGGCAAAAAAAGCTGCTGGGAGACCGATGTTTTTGAGCACGTCACAAGTCACAAGTCACCTCTCGCCTTGTGGGACTTTAGAGGCTCCCGAGACCACGCCGGACGGATGGATCTCGATTCGACAGAAAGTTCACCTACAGATAGATCATCTAGATCCTGATCTGCCGATATGATGTGTTGTGCAGGATCTGTGTATTAATAGTACTATATCCAACCCAAGAAACACGCCTTTCTGCTGTATATCGTGCGAGGTATATATATAATGCGCGGCAACATGAACTAGATCATACAGATCATACAGGTCATACAGATCAGGGACCTATCTATCTTCCCTGAAAGATCTAGATCATGAAGCGGCAATCGATTCTCTGTCCGAGGTGTTCAAGCTTACAATTGTTTCGGTCGCTGTATACATACCCTATCTACGGGTGTCGTGTACGGAGGCAGTCGGTCAGTCAAGAGGGGTCAAACCGTGGGCTCGTATAAGTATGTGCTGCTGCTTGTTTACTATGTATCTCATAGTATGTACCCCATACGAAGTATATACCGGTATTCGTACCTTTCGTACCAGGTACGATGTATCTCTGATAAGGGGCGGAAAAGGGATGCCGTGGCTATGTGTACAGCAGCTGTGGCCGGAGTCGGTGAGTCGAGGGCGTCATCGCTTGGCGTGGTGGGTCACATGATAAAGAGCGTGACGAGCAGTGGGGAGTGGGGGAGGGGGGCGTTCGTATTCGTTCGTTGCTTGCCTGACACTTGCGCTCAGTTTTGCTACTTGACCACGCATCCCTTTCGAAATGGAGCATCGTTTCTACTCTTGATAGAGACACGTCCAAGGTTACAGCAGTATAATATTAATGGAACACGCACAAGACACGTCGGTCGGGGCTCGGGGGGGACGACCTGCGAGCGTACGGTATTGCACATCGACATACAAAAACACGCCAACAGGCCGAGGAAAAATAGTTGAAATTGAAAATTCGAAAAATTTGAAAAGTTGAAAACGAGGATTCGTTTTTTGCGTGAAGGAAAATAAGTGGCAGACACAGGCACGCAGGTGTCATGCTATCTATACGACTGCTGCGCCAGGTATAATACGAACAGCAGAGTATCGTGGTATACGAAATTGTCGTTGTACTCGGACTGAGCTGTTGTCGTACTCGGACTGACTCGGACGAGAAAAATACGGAGCGACACGGTGGTGTTGCGTCAAAGAAACAATAAAACTATTATATTAAAGAGAGCCCACAAAAAGCGTCCGCATACCAACAAGAGGAGAGTCCGTACAGCAGCAAGCAGCAGCAGCAACAAGCAGCAGCAGCAGCAACACGATAACAGGAAGAAGAACACAAAACACAAACAAAGCCAGCAGTGGTGGTAGTACTGTAGTAGTATTAATAGTACTACTAGTAGGAGGAGGAGGAGGAGTGATACCATCGTATTCACATGTTGTTGTAGCAAGCAGAGTCGCTGGTACACAACGAGGACGGATGGACGAAAGGATGAGACTCTCTCTCTCTCTCTCTCTCGCTTCGCCTCGCCTCACGGGGCTTGGCTAATTGTTGCCTCTCTCTGCTGTGCCCTATGCCCTTCCAGGTCGGTATAGGCCATATGAAACCCGTACGAGTACTGCTGTAGTACTCGCGATCGAAGTTTCACACACAGCTTGCAGAGCAAAGATGAGTTTCGACCTAATCCTCGATCTCCACAGCTGTTGTTTTTTTATTACGCACCATGTACACCACGGATGCTTCAAGGTCATTCGGATACCTTCACCATCCCCACCCACACCTACGACCAGATTTTACGGACGATCTTGGCTGCACCATGAAACATTTCAATATGTTTCACACTGTTGCAAAATAAAAAATCAACTCTCACAAAAACTCAAAATTAAAGCAGGCAGAAAAAAATCAATTATAAATTCAAGTGAACACGCAGGTAAGGTCCCCCCCCCCAAAGACCAACGGAGCAAGAATAAACATGGGTACAGCAGTATTAAAGCGATAAAATTATTCAAAATCAAGTAAAAAATCGGCTGTTCGTCTCTTTTTCCTTCATTTTTTTAGTTGCGAGCATATTTTGATTTGAACCAACGGCAGCCGAACAGCAAGCATCCGGCCCGCCGGAAATGTGGGTTCGTTTCGTGGTTTATGGGAGCAACAGCAGCGTTTCAACGACCGGGGGTGGGGTGCGTTGCGCGGGTCACACAGGGCGCCGATTGTGTTGCAATCAGTCAGGAAGGACAGATCTAGCGGGTGTGAATGGCCAGTGGAGCCCCTTGCGCTGGGCCGTGGTGGTGTGCACACGCGTATAAGGAAGGGGAGACGAATGGATTCTTTATTTTTTTGCAGACATCTCACGCAGGAGTTATTCCAGAACTTGATATATGTGTCGCCCTCTCTCTCTCACCCGCAAGGCAGCCTTGACCGCAGCAAAGCGGGTCTCCCTCGAAGCGTGCGTCATGGAGAATCTCTGCCCCTTGCGAGCAGCCCTTGCTTGATGCATTGCAGCGAGGACCGGCTTGGAGGAGGCGAAGGGCCTCGCTCGCGGGCCTTGCGGTGCCCTGGCTCGAAGCAGCACCCAGTTTCTTTAGCCGGGCAGCGAGCTCTCCCAGCATCAATCAAGCCTGTTTTCCCCCCGGCAAGCAAGCTGCAGTAGCTCTCGTGCTCAAGGGTCGCCTTACCTGCGCGGCTACCCACCCCGCAGAAGGGTAAGGACCACACAGTTGCCAGTTGTCTGTTTTCTGGTCGCGCGTGACGCACCGCACCGCTTCACACACCGTACCGCACCGCACCGCACCGCACCGCACCGCCTTCAATAGGTTTCCCGTTGCTTTGACTGCTATGCTCCTTGGAAACAACTCAACACAGCAACAACAACAACAACAACGCAAAAAGAAATCAACCCAGGCCGCCAAACTTATGAAGAAGCACCACAAGATGCAACAACAACCAAACTACGATACTTTTGAATTGCCCTTGCCCAGGTTCGAGGTCTCGGGATCGCAGTCGACGGAAGAGCGCGACGGCCTGTCCCTGCTGCAGCAGCGTGCCTCTTTAGCAGTAGTAGTAGCTGCCTGCGCTGGCTACCTTACGCAGCAGTGCAGCGCTTCGGACCCGAACGTTAGGCGTTTGGCGTGCGGTCCGGACTTGTCTCTTTTTCGGATAGCGCGGAAAATAATCCGTCTTGGGCAGAGAGAAAAAGCAGAAATTTGAACGGAATTCATGGAGACCGAGGACCGAGGACACGACTCGGTCTGCAGATGGCATGGATACAGAAAAATAAATAAAAAATGTGCAACAAGAAAAAATATTTCATCATATTTTGTGCACATCACATACAGACAGATAGATCATCTAGATAGATCAGATCAAATCTAATAGTAGATCATTTGTACCCGTTTGATGTTGTTGTCTGAATCTGATGTACTTTTTTTTGTATACCAGCTATCATACCAAGTATCTTGTCGGGGATCATCATCTATAGTATCTGTATGTGGTACAGATCACCAGCAGCACAGGAAAGTTACGATACTTGATACCTGGCATGTATGTATGTATGTGCTACAGACATACATGCAGATCATGCGGATCCCACCCGTCAACATGATCTACTACTACTACTACTACTACTGCTTGCTGTATATATATCATGCAGATCATGATACTCATTTATTTATTAAATTTATACAGCAGTAGTAGTAGGTTCAACGTATATTATGGGTATATCTGCCTTGTTGTGCTGAACGATCATGAAACTATTAATAGATGAAAAATGGAAATCCGATCATCATCTATCTGGTCTGTCTCCGATGCGTGAAACGATGTGATACATGCATATAACACGTGGTATCTGGAACGGTGGTGTTGGTATTATATGATATGATACGCCGTTATATGATACGATACATATCTGATCCCATGATACAATATTATATACATCACCATGATGGAAGACATCATTTTTTTTTTCTGCTGCCACAGCCATGTATATATAAATAAGGATGATAATACTCGAAATAATTACCTGGGGTGCTACTGCAGTGGCTCTCTGTACTGCTGCAGCATGCTGCTGGAGCACACCATGCAGATTAATACTCGTACCTGGTATGTATATCGCCACGTGGCACAAGCTTTTATAAGAAATATATACCACACTATTACAGGGGACCATACATAGTGAATAGGACCAAATATTGTTTGTAAAAGTAGGTAAATATATACATCATATATATATATACGTTTTGTGTGTACCGTATAGATAGGTCCTATTTACTACGCCCCCCCCCGTAATATCAATAGATACCAGTACGACCAGGTATACTTCGAAGTATATCAACACCATCTAGGTATAATATCAGATACCATCAGGCAATAATTGCTGGGTGCCGGTGTCGTGATTGTTTTGATGGTAATGATGAGCTATTAGTAACAATGAAGCTAAATCACACCACCGCAGCAGCAGTAGCCGCTCTCTGCAGCAGCAACAGCCAAATTGTTCACGACTTGGCCCAGCTTCGATCAAATTACCAAATAAATGGCTGATAGTCCACACTATTACTAACTCCTCGCCATTTTGATAGTTGTTGGATATCGATATCGATAACAAAAAATAAGCGATGTGATTTCGATATTTATTTGATATATCGAAGCTTTCGTTCAGTATTTCCATACGAAAAAAACACGGGGGTGGCAGGGGATGGAAGGCAAAACACGTTTGATATATATATATATGATATGTCCCTGGCACGATATATGGAAAGTTCGATAAATCGAGATATATCGAAAAATTTGATGCGATATCCAACACATTTTATTTGATCCCTGTGGGTACATACCAAAGTACCGGTGTACCAGGCATGTTTGTATTAATTCCGAGAATAATTCCACGAATAGGCGGTCTGGGCATTATTAGGCGTCAAAATTTGAACGGTGGCCTTTCGTTTTTTTGCAGGTACAGAAAAAAACGTCATCAGATACTTTTCCTTTCGTCACCCCACGTCCGAATGTCTCAGAGGTGTGGAACCTTGTACTTCTTAACTCACCAGCCGAATAATATCACACCATAGCAGGCTAGGGGCTAGCCGATTCCTCGTCCAAAACCAAAATACTCGTACTTCGAAGTATATATGTAGCAGGCTAGAAAAGGTTAGCCGATTTCTCGTACACCAACCGAATAGCAAGCTAAGGGGTACCTGGTATTAGCCGAATACTCGTTTACCAACCGAATATTAGCAGGAGATAGAGACGATAGCCGATTCCTCGGACACCAACTGACTAGCAAGCTAAGAGGAAGGGTATGGCCCATTGTTGGTCGCCAACCGAATATAGGAGGGATAATAAAAAACCGAATTTGTACAATTCACCAACCAAATACCTGTAGCGGGCCATCACAGGGAGGGTTACTCGAGTGCTCACCAACCCAACACGCAGCAGGCTGAAGGTTGTTGTAGTCGGTTCCTCTCCCACGACCGAATAGCAAAAACAACACCACACAATCGAAGCAAAAAAACCGTCGAGAGAAAAAAAATCACAGACAACATTGCCCGGCGTGTAAAATTAATTATTCATGGTTTTGTTTCGTGTCCAGTCATCTCCCCCGCCTCTCAGGGGCGACACAGCCAATCCTTGGCGCAAAACATACCGAACGATGCATTCCTTCCAACTTTGAGAACCGCTTTTCAGAACCAAGACTTAGGATTTGTAATCAAAGGATCGGACCAGACTCCCAAGCACCGCCCCCACCGCTACTGATGGTGCCACTGCCGCACACAGTGCCACCGCTACCGACAGCCCCGCCGCTACCGACGGTGCCACCACTACCGAGGGCGCCATAGCCACTGATAACGCCACCGTCGACGTCACTGCAACCGACGGCGCCACCAGTGTCACCGCGACCGACAGTGTTACTGCTACCGACGGCACCATCGGTACCACTGCTACTAACGTGACACCGGTACCACCGCTACCGACAGCCCCGCCGCTACCGACGGTGCCACCGCAGAAGATGGTGCCACCGATACCGACAGCACCGCCGCTACCGACAGCGCCACCTCTCTCTCTCTTGGTATACCCACACATTGTTTTGGTGCTTGCGCCGCAGCGACCACTGCGGCACACACGCCACGTCGTCGGACCCCCCCAACGACCAAAACGACAACGAAAAGAGCATCAGCAACAAGGGAAACAACAACAAAAAGAGCAACAGCGACCCACAAAATTCCCGAAATAATAAACCAAAAAAGGAGCGCCGGAAGAAAAAAAAAAGCGCCGACCAACACAGCCCAAACTAAAACAGCAACTGCAATCTTGATCGAAAATACGTACTGCTGCAAGTCTACCAGTATACAATCTTCCACAAAACGCACAGATCAATCAGATCATCAGATCACGATCTAAATATAGATCGTATAGGTCCTATACTTCCCGTTATGAGACGCCATGCAAGAGCCGTACCATCATACAGATCCCATCCGCCCGAAACAGCACGTGCTCAGAAGAGCCGTGCCATGTAGTTCCCACCCACAGGGCAAACATGACCTACCGCACATCGTAAATCTTAGGGACGATACTCCACCCAAAAGATTTGTACGCACAACAGATCGTCAAAAACGGGGGGATCTGATCAGCACAACGTACAGTCTGTCTTTGTTCTTTCACACCACCATGCCCGAAAATATTAGCACCGTTTGAGGTGCCAATATGAATACCGAAACGGTCCCCTCCTACTTCCGTCCAAAAAAAGCGGCACTTGATTCGGATAAGGACCGTTTCGGGGTATCAAACCGAATATCGAAACGGTCCTCACATTATCCGCACAAAAAAACGGTGATGGTGTGTGATATGAGCAGTTGTCGCTGAGGGTATCAAGTTTAGTCGTCATCGAGGTCATCGACGTCCGCCCCTGCCGCGTCCTCCCCGCCCTCCTGCTGCAGCATCGCCTTCTGGGCCTTGAACATCTCTAAAGCCATCTCCATGTTCTCCCGCCACTTCTCCGGAGAATCGATCTGAACGCCGGGATAAGGGGTGGGGAAGGTGGAGGAGGAGGAGGAGGGGAGGTTAGGGGCTGTGATGTGCCTGGTATATAGGTATAGTGCCGGTTGCCCGCTATAGTGCCAGTGTCTATGGAATCGCTTGGCACAGATGGGATTCACCAGTGTGGTATTATAGTGTGCGCAGTAATTAGTGCCGGTTGCCGCTGTATATAGTGCCGGTATTGCTGGCTGGCGCATATCATACAGGCACTACGGAGAGACCACTACTGCTGTGTACCTGGTTCATAAGTTCACGAAACACCTGGCCCAGCGAGCGACCGCTATCCAGCTGCAAGCAACAGCCCCTGTCTGTTCGCGTGTTCTACCAGTCTGCCAGCACCGTTCCGTGCGGTACCCACTTGGTACTCCCACAAGCGCGATCAACCGAACGATGCCAGCTGCTGCCGTCAGGGCGAGCTATGTACTACTAATACGCACCCAACCTAATCATATGAACCGTAACGCTTGATTCTCTCTACAACAACAAACTGCAGATTATCATCATATCGGTCCCCGATCCCTAAAAATATTTGCCATACTTGCTGCATCGGAACCTTCCGAACGGACGCTCGACCATCGCACATGAAAACGCACATGAAAACGCACGCACTCCCAACACCAGTACCACCAAAAACTAGCAGTTCTCTCTAGTCCGCGTGTAAGATCAGAAATCGGTGTCTATGAGGGGTGTTTTTTTTTTTCTCTATTTGGCTTTCACCCCACTGTAGGGTTTCCCATCGGAAACTAGGCAAACAGGAGGGGGGGGGGGGGGGGGGGTACTCATGTTTTGCTTGCCTTAGTAACTAAAACAATGACCACGCAGCCCTTTCGAGACGAGGCACCGTTCCTACTCCTAATAGAGACATGGGGAGCCGGGAGGGGGGTGTTCTCATTGTCGTGCATGGCCGGTTGCCTCGGTCTCCCGGTGGTCTAGTGGTTAACCTCCAATACAAGCCGGCGTCCCCGGTGGCTTGGTAGGTGGTCCGCGAGCCTATCAAGATCAATTTCGTGAGTTCGAGTCTCACCGAGTGCATGCTCATAGGGACTTTTTCTTGCATAAAATTGATTAGCGGAAAGCGCGAGAGCGTGAGTTAGCTGTACATTCGATGAAAATCGACGAGCAGTGGGAATGCTGAACCCTATGCGCGATAAAAACTAAAGGCACGTACCGGGGGGGAGAAGGGACGACACCTGTGACCACGGCTTGTCCAGAAGATCGTCGAGGGTAAAACCTCCTACGAGTGGGCTGGAAAGTAAAAGTGATTAAAAATAAATAAATAAAAAAAATACTAATTTTGATAGCGTGTGAGGACCGAGGTTCGAATCCCGGCCAGCTCCCAAAAAAAACAAGGAACACAATTGTATGTATGTGCCCCTTTCTCATGGCGGAAAGCTCGAGAGAAAGCGTGAGTTGGCCGAAAAATGATGAAAACCGACGAGCAGTGGCAATGCTGAACCCTCCGCGTGATAAAAATAAAGGCGTATCTATACCGGGGGGGGGGGGGGGGGGGGGGGGGGGGGGGGGGGGGGGGGGGGGGGGGGGGGGGGGGGGGGGGGGGGGGGGGGGGGGGGGGGGGGGGGGGGGGGGGGGGGGGGGGGGGGGGGGGGGGGGGGGGGGGGGGGGGGGGGGGGGGGGGGGGTACTCTTTGGTGGTTACTTGCCTTGGTTATTCGACCATTGACCACGCATCCCTTTCGAGACGGAGCACCGTTCCTACTACTAATAGAGACACCTCCAAAATTGGGCACTCATCACGTTGTTTCCATACATTACATGTAACTTTTGGCTAATCTTGTCCCCTTCCTGTTTCGCCTCACGTGGCCACCAGTAGGTGGCCACCAGTCATACCGGGGGGAGGGGGGGGAAGAGACCTGTGACCACGCCTTGTCCAGAGAGCTGGAACGTAGTGACGGTTGAAATAACTAAGTGAATAAAAATGGACGTACGTAGTCATGTCACATACGAAGTACGTACGGCATGACCATAGTCCCCCGCGTCCCTACAAGCCGGGGAGGGGGGGGCTCCGATTCTTGTCGACAGTCAAGTGGTGTGGGCTCACCATGTCGCTGAAGCCCGGCAGCTGCGTCATCGCCTGCTTGAGCGTTGGGTTCTGCAGGATAGCCTGGCGCGCCTGCTCCATCTTCTCCGGGTTGCCCAGCACCTCCTCCATCATGTCGGAGTTCATCATTTCCTGGTGGCGGTTTTATAAGAGGTGGGTTCCAAGGATAAATAACTACGTTTTTCCCCTTTTTCTTGTATCCTCAGGCGGATTGGTACAAAAAAGCTCAACACTCATGTTCATCAGTTCCTGGTGGCGGTTTTATTGAGGCGGCTTCAACGATAATTAGCGGTTTCAGATCCATCATATCGGAGTTCATCGCTTCCTGGTGACGTTCTAAGTGAGGGTGTTTCACTGATAATTATTACCTGGTAGTAGTTTTTGTTTTCCTTTCGTTTTCATCTTCCGGCGGATCGGTAAACCTCAACAGAATTGGCGGTTTCAAACATAAAATGTCGGAGTTCACTTCCTGGCGGAGGTTTCATTTGAGAGAGGGTTTCAATGAAAATTGGCGGTTTCACTGAGGGGTTCCAATGATGATTAGAGCTTTATTGCGGGGGGTTTAATGTTTTAATGGCAATAGTGGTTTCTTTTATAGGGTTTCCATGGTAATGAGCGCAAGCGCCTGATCAATGATCATAAGTGCAAACGTCATAAACAAATACCGCAGACTTTGGACCTAGGTCATCGCCACTTTGTGTCTAATTCGAAGGCAGGTCCCACATAGTGCTTCGTCGCCCGCTGTCTGCAAGCACCAGCCTCTGACACTGCAACGGCGAGTCGTAATTACGTTGTGTTCTGTAGTCTGTTGTCTGCTGCAAACAGCAGCCTGCACTGCAGCATGAAGTTGTTTTTTCAAGCTATTCGTATAGGCAGTAGCAAGGCGGGAAGGGAAGGTACCGCATCGCAAGCCGCACTCCTTGCCGCTTCTAAATGCATAGCATAGTCACTCTGTACCCCGCTACCCCCCTCCCCCTCCAATAATACATCAATTCGGTGCTGTCACCCATACGCAAGAATGTCCGCCTCACAAGCGGGGTTCAAAGCGGGATGCAACTCACGCTCCATGCGATTCACCAAACACTTCACGGCGCTTCGCGCTTGGTCAAGCAATCAATGTCTGCCTGGTCGGTGAACACCCGACGTGCTCATGGCCGACATGTTAGGGGTGCGAGCGTCTATGGTCATACGACTACGGCCATGCATGATAATGAGTGCACCCCTACGTGCTAATGGGTCAAATGACCAAGCCCAGCAACAAATGATACCCCCCCCCCCTATATTATATACCTGGTATATACAGGTTAGGTTGGGTTGGCGTCGGTTGGCGACGACGCTGTAAAACACGCCTCTCACTGCGTGAGCTAGACAGCCAGGGTACCGTTTTTTTTTTTTTTTTGGCGGTTACCACGGCTGGCGGTCAAGTTAGATCATTTTTGTGCGGGGGAGAACCTTTACTCCGCACAAGGGGGATGATCGTATCACGTAGTGGGTATAAGGTGAGGCACCCACGAAGTAGTTACATAGTAAACCCATTGCTGTTTCTGGAAGTGGCCGCACCAGAAATTAAATCATTTCATTGATGTTGTCATCCATATGCAAGAAAATCCGCCTTTAAAGCGGTTCTTAGCAGGATGCAGCTCACCCTTCATGCGACTCGTCCAACACCTCACGGCGCTTCGCGCTTGGTGCAAGCAATGTCTGCCTGGCCGATGAGAACCCGACGTGCTCCGTCCCGGTTTTGAAGGGATGCGAGGGTCTTTGGTTGTACGACTACGGCCATGCATGATAATGAGCACACACCCCCCCCCCGTCTTGAGAGGGATGCGTGGTAAATGACCAAGGCGAGCAACAAATGAGTACGCCCCCCGCCCCACCTCCAAAACGTGCTCCGTCCCGCCATTCTAGGGATGCGAGGGTCTATGGTCATACGATTACGGTCATGCATGATAATAAGTACACCCTCCCCCCCCACCTCCCCCTGACCCCCACCCTACCCACCTTCATCATCGACTGGTACTGCTCCGGCGAGACCCCCGGAGGCATACCCATGCCCCCCATGCCCCCCATGCCCCCCATCCCACCGAGCCCACCCAACGCCCCAAGACCAAACGGATCAGCGCCGCCGCCGCCGCCAGCCACAGCCCCCTCGCCCCCCTCCCCCCCCTCAGTAATCTCCTCCGCGTCCCCGCCGGCGCCCACTGTGAACGCCTTCTCGGCCTGAGAAAAACCAATGGCGGATGGGGTGAGGGGTGGGGGGAGAGGGTTATTGCATAGCCGCACCCACGTTGCGAGGAAAATCTAAAGACTACCGTGTGTACCACGCACGGTACTACGGGCGAGCATCGAAACCACAGCCAAACATGGTTCATCAACATCCAGTTGGCGATGATGCGTTTCTTGGCTCCGTCGTACGTTCTGTCGACTACGATCTCCCGTATCAACGGCCAATATGACTACTATTACGGGGGTCCATAGTTAACGGGACCAAATTTCGTTAGTAAACATAGGTAAGTATATAGGTTTTTAAGTATACCATAGGTCCTGTTAACTATGGACCCCCGTAATAACACACTATAGCATACAAGGAGTTGGAGAGGATACCAGTTTATTTCCAGTACTAGGGAGTAGAGGGGGGAAGGGGGGGGGGGGTACTCATTCGTGGACTGCCTTAGTCATTTGACCATTGACCACGCACTCCTTTCGAGACAATAGGGGCGGGGGGGGGTTACCCACTCTACGACTGCCGCCAAAATCCGGGAAAAAACTACAGTCAATCACATGCTTCGTTGAAAGTAGAGTACCACGATTTACTCCACCTTACAATGGGGATTTTCTCCACGTTAAAACGGAAGGCTCTCTTCCTCGTGTCTACCGTACATCACACCGAAAAAAAACTGCAGCGCTCGGTATAGTACGTGTATAGCGGGTGACCGCCACCGCCGCCTCAATTTGGAACCTCTACGAGGAAAGGGCTTTCACGTGCACTACACACTCACCGAAGCGGCCGCTTTAGGCTTCTTGCTGGGGACGACGTTCACCGTGTCCCCGTCCGCGATCCCCGCCTCTTGCAGGTCCAACTCCGGCTTCAGGAGGTTTCCCTTGAACAAAACAGACTGGTACGGGCGGGAAGCAGGGGCGGCATGAACAATACAGCGGCGGGGATTAGGGGGGTCACAGCAGGAGGTTGCCGTTGAACAAAACAGACTTGGCACGGGCGGGAAGCAGGGGCGGGAAAACAATGATAAAGCGGCAGGATGAGGGGGGTCAGCAGGAAATTTCACCCTAACAAAGCAAACTGGGTGCGGGTGGGAGGCAGGGGGGCACGCAAAAGAGGCGGAACGGGGGCGGGGGCAAGGGGGAAGCACCGCACGTATGCTATACAAGATAAAGTACGTACCTCGGGTCAGCAGTGTTTTATGCAAGTATTGGTAGGCATCTTGACGTTTCTAAAGCAAACACTGGCTTACCGTATGACACGGGTAGCCAGAGGACACACCCCATGGGATGGATTTCAGAACCGACCTTCTCCAAAACAAGCCTTAAGGGAGGTGTACACTACGAAAAAGGCGGTTTTCCAAAAAATCTCGTCGAGACCTTTCGATAGGCGCGTCGCTTGCCGTTTGTTTGCATTCTCCCCCGCCGCTGTTGAGAGGAAATCAGCTTGGAAATTCGTTAGAGGGGGTGCGTTCTCCTATCACACCGGGTGATACGGTGGTGCGGGCCAGGATTGCAACGGCGTTGCTTGCTTCCGCCTCTTTCTGCCCGTGGACGTACGTAGGAAACACCTTGTGTCATGTCATCGGTACAACAAGGAGTTACAGGTATTGGCAGGCATGTTTCACGCTTCCCAGCCGGATTTCTGGCATAGTGAATACGGCCTGGAGCGCAGCCACTTCCACCGATTTCTGTCCACGATGTATGTACACAGGAAAACTCTTTGTGGTAATATCACCCGTATTATGAGGAGATCCAACTGTAAGTAGGCATGTTTTATACCGTGCCTGGTACCGGTAGGAGTCATTGGCTTAGCACGACCCAGGATATAGCAGCGCAGTCACTCCCCGCCCAATAATTCATGTCGACGATGTGCATACGTGCGCAGGAAAACTCTGACTACATGACGCGACTAACCGACTGGCCCTTGTACGGCGGCGGCGGGAACACTTTTGTTGGAAAATCGCCATGGGCCATGGGACCCCCTGTTTTAAGGGTTTTCCTGTGGCCGGAGGCGTGTGCATCTGGGCATGTACCACGCTAGCCCCACTCGTTCTTCGACGGTCGCAACACCTTGTCCGGAAAAAAAACACCCTGTGCGACTCTGTCTTAAGGATTTTGCTGTGGTCCGAGGCGTGTGTGCATCTACGACAAGCACGTGGCGCGATAAACTAACTGACTATTACGGGGGTCCATAGTTAATGGGACCAAATTTTGTTAGGAAAAATAGGTAAATATATAGGTTTTTATGTACACCATAGGTCCTGTTAACTATGGACCCCCGTAATAGCGATTGCTTCAACAGGGGTAAAACCTTGATCGGAAAATCACCATGGGAAACTCTGCTATGTGGGGTTTCGTGTAGCCGGAGGCGTCTGCATCTAGGCATGTACCACGCTAGACTGACTCGTTCTTCAACGGCGGCAACACCTTGCCCAGAAAAATCACCCTGTGGGACTCTTTTTTCAGGGTTTTCCTGCGGCCCCAGGCGTGCTCTATGATAAGCACGTGGCGCGATAAACCGACTGGTCCTTAAATGGTGGAAATGCTTCGGTCGGAAAATCACCACGGACTCTTGTTCTAAGGGTTTTCCTGTGGCCGGAGGCGTGTGCATCTAGGCATGTACCACGCTAGACCCACTCGCTCTTCAACGGTCGCAACACCCTGCCCGGAAGAATCACCCTGTGAGACTCTGTTTTAAGGGTTTTCCTGTGGTCCGAGGCGTGTGCATCGAGGCATGCACCTTAATATTGTAGACCGACGTACCTTTCAACCGCGGCAAAATCTTGGCCAGAATCACCGCGGGTCTCTGCTTTAAGGGTTTTCCTGTGGCCCGAGGCGTGTGATTTTATGACAAGTACGCGGCGCGATAAACCCGACTAGCGCTTTCTTCAACAGCAGCCAGAAAAACTCAGCGTGGGAAACTCTTCTTTATGGGGTTTCCTGCGGTCCGAGGCGTTAACTTCTAGGCAAGTACCATACTACTGCAGACCGACTTGCCCCTAAGCGGCGGCAGAACGTTGCACACCTCGGACACATCATCGACCCCCACTTCATGATCTACATCTTTCAACGGCAGACAGATCTGTTATCGAGATCTTGTATGATTTAGCTCACGTTGCCGCGTGGGACCCCGTCAAACCCGCATGGTCTACTGCAGTACATGCATGTTTCTTGGGTTGGATCTGTACTATTGGGTTGGATCTGTACTATATACAGATCCTGCACAACCTTTCACAACGGCAGGCTAGGAACTACATGATCTAGATCATGATCTGTATGATCTGTAGATCATCTGTCCGAGGTATGAAACGTTGGTCGGAAAACCACCGTTAGGTCGGTCCCCCCTGTTTACATGGGTTTTCCTGTGGCCGGAGGCGCGTGTGCATCTACAGCAGTAGGACGTGACGCGACAAAAACCGACCGGCGGCTACCCTTGGTTCCGACCGGCGGCTACCCTTGGTTGCACATGGGCATAGGACAGATCACATCCTCATTGGACGATGACCTAGCTCTTTCAGGGAAGACAGATCCTGATTTGTATTGTCTGCACGGCGTAAATCATGGTTGTCTGGTGGGATCTACAAGACACGGTTCTTGCACACAGGTTTTTTTTTCTGGCGACATCTGTAGTATGCAGCTCTTGCACACGTGTTTGCTGGCTGGGATCTGTGCGATACCGTTCTTGCGCACGCGTTTTTTCTGGTGGGATCTGTATGACACGCACTTGTTCGCCAGGTGGGATCTCTATGGTGCGCCATATCGAAACGGCAAAAGCCATACAATAGGCACCATCCGCGGTTGAGCGTGTTTGTTCCTCCCGAGCTGAAAAAAAAAGCTTGCTCATAGCCGGTAACTTCCGGGCGAGACACGTAAGCGATAGGCTATCACAAGACGAAAACATCCCATAGGTTTTAGTGTCCCCTATCCTCTGGTAAATAACGCCTACATGAAAGTATCAACATTGGAGCCCCCACCCCCTGATTTTCACATCTTAGCCTGCGGTTGTTCATATTCCTTCCCCCCCCCGGGGATAGTTCACATTTTACCCCCGTTTTTTCTTCGCGGCAACTGCGGGTACGATAGGCAAAACACGGAAGTCTGAACGTCGCCGACTATTGGTGCGTACGTAGGTAACATGCTTTTATACCACAAGTAACAACTGCTACCGCTGGGACTTACCCTTATAATCCCTTTGGGGACTCCGAGATAGCGACCAGAACAATGGTTGGCAACTTTGTTGATATCAACCATTGGCTAGCAGCGTGAGCGTCCAACAGTACGTACGAGTAACGATCACGTTGCGCCCCGTGCAGTACGACTCCTGAAGGTGTCACTCGGACACCAACCAATCTGTTGTAATCATCTCCCCCCGTAATCCTGCAGGAGGCCATTTTTTTCTGAGAAAAGAAAAAATAAATCCGTCACCATTTTCACGGGTATTTCTCCCATCTGTTAAGGGTCAAAGTTAACGCTTCTACATATATATGTCTATCGCTGCAAAAAACCCGGGCTACGGTTGGGGGTAGGGAGTGCATCTGGATTTTCTCTGAGGCTTCTTCTCATCTGTGAACCTTTCTACCCTCCACCAAAAACCCACTTTGAGAAAAAAATCCAGCAGAGTGAGGTACCACTTTATTCGAGATTTGATCCGATTGGCTTAGGGTCAGGATTACGGTTGCTCTGATTGGCATGGTAGGGGTATAGGGTTAGGGTTAGAGTTAGGCTTCGCTCTATTCGTCTCGTACAACATGTTGTCAAACCGTTTTCTGGAATAGGTGGTAAGCAACCCTAAAATAATCAGGGCTGTTCACGGGTTGAGAGTTCAACACCTTGGGGGTCGGTAGGGGTCGGGTCGGGTCAGGAGGTATTCGAAATCTCACAGGGGGGGTCGAGTCGGGTTATAATAGGTGATCCGACCCGACCCGACCCGCGGGTTTTGACACGACTCGTGAGCAGCCCTGGAATGAACGAGAAGGGGAAACCCGACGAACAAAACAATCTCATGGTCTGGGTGGGTATACAACGAAACCCCCCGCCCTCAAAAATAACGACACTGGGTATATGGTATACCAGTTGACGCGCGCCCCGTCAAAAAAGAAAACGTTTGGCCAAACTTTTGTTGCCCATCAATTATTTCGACGCTGCCATCCAATGCAAGATATTCCGCTTCACAAGCGGTTCATAGCAGGGCGCAGCTCACCCCTCATGCGACTCGCTGAGACATCTCACGGCACTTCGCGCTCTACGTGCAAGCAATCGATGTCTGCCTGGTCGGCGTCAATACCCGACATGCTCCGCCCTTTGACGTTGTAGGGATGCGAGGGTCTATGTCAGACGACGACGGCCATGCATGACAGCGGGTACACCCCTCCTATCGCATCATAGCAGGCGAAAAAAAAACTCATCCTTCGAAACATCACGCCAATTCCAAGTGCTTTGTCCGACATTATCGTGGGGTGCAAGTCCGAAGAGGCTAGTCCAAACTCCACTCCATGCCAAAAGGATGCTAAAAGGGGGTTTCAGTCTATAATATAGCCCCACAGATGCAAACATGCCGACTATTACCAACTGAGCAAGTCCGTGAAAAAGCTCAAGAACGCCAGCATCATCGAAATAGTTACTGCTAACGCCGCTGTGGCAATCACTACCGCCGCCGTCGCCACGATCAACGCCGCCCTTTAGCCTCGTTCTCCCGCCGGATCAACCTCCTCCCGGCCCACGGGGAGCGCGACCCCGGGCAGTGACAACAAGGGTGTATGCCGGCCCCAAGACGCCAAAACCGGAACGGTCCAATATTTGTTTCTTCGTTGACGCCGGGGAAGGAAACCGGAATCGCCTTGAAGCTAAAGCTAAAGCTGCTGGTGTTAACGTTGGCATCGACGGTGGGGCTGATGTTGCAGTCGTTGGTGGCGATGGTGGTGTTGGTTGCGGTAGTGTTCGTGGAGTGGTTGCTGTTGTTCTTGGTGGTGGTGGTGGTGTAGGTTGTGGTCGTGGTGTTTCATTGGGCGGTGTTGTTGCTACAGCGCCCCCCGACCCATACCCGCGCCGAGCTGTCGATCTACAACCCGACCAGCCATCCCCTCCCAGAGCCGACCTCAGCCTAGATCGCCGGGCGTAGGCAAGTAGAGGCTTGGCGCGAGGTCGTAGCGCGGGAGTTTTGCCCGGGACCGCGCGGCGCGGGGGCTTAACGTCGACGTGACATGCCATGACGAGACGTGAGATGGCGAAGGACGCGGCGAGGCGAGGCAAGGCGTGAAGTGGAGCGCAGTGGAGTGGAGTGGAGTAGATTGGAGCGGAGAGGAGAGGAGAGGAGTGGAGTGGAGTAAAGTGGAGCGGAATGGGGTTGGGTGCCAAAAGTTGTTTTTTTTACAGTCTAAACCCCCAGAGCGTTGCAAAGATATCCACTACTACCAATTGAATAAACTCGCGTAAGCGTCAAATAACATCACCATCATCCAAATCGTTATCGCTAACGACGCTGTGGCAATCACTACTGCCACCGTCGCCACGATCAACGCCGCCCTATAGCATCGTTCCCCGGCCGGGTCAACCCCCTCCCGGCCCACGGGAGCGCGACCTCGGGCGGTGGCGACAAGGGCGTATGCCGGTCCGAAGACGCGAAGACCGGAACGGTCCAATAGTTTTTTTTTCGTTGACGCCACGGAAGGGAACCGGACTCGCCTTGAAGCGAAAACTAAGGCTGCTGGTGTTGGCGATGGTGATATTTGTTGTGTTGTTGGTGGTTGTGGTAGTGTTCGTGGAGATGGCGTTATTGCCGGTGGGGGTGGTTTTGATGGTGTTGTTGCTGCTCTTGTTGGTTGTGTTGTTTTTGGCGGTGTTTTGTTACGGCGCCCACCGACCCATATCCGTGCCGAGCTGCCGACCTACAACGCGACCAGTCATCCACTCCCAGAGCCGACTTCAACCTAGATCGCCGGGCGTAGGCAAGGAGAGGCTTGACGCGAGGTCGAAGCGCGGGAGTTTTGTCCGGGACTGCGCGACGCGGGGACTTCACGTTGACGTGACATGCCATGGCGAGACGTGAGATGGCGAGGGACGTGGCGAGACGAGGCAAGGCGTGGAGTGGAGCGGAGTAAAGTCGTGTGGTCGAGTGGAGCAGAGTAGAGTAGAGTAGAGTAGAGTAGAGTAGAGTACGAGTAGAGCAGAGTAGAGCAGAGTAGAGCAGAATAGAGCAGAGTAGAGCAGAGTAGAGTAGAGTAGAGTAGAGTAGAGTAGAGTAGAGTAGAGTAGAGTAGAGTAGAGTAGAGTAGAGTAGAGTAGAGTAGAGTAGAGTAGAGTAGAGTAGAGTAGAGTAGAGTAGAGTAGAGTAGAGTAGAGTAGAGTAGAGTAGAGTAGAGTAGAGTAAAGTAAAACAAAGTGGTAGAGTAGACTCGTAGAGTATAGTAGAAAAGAGTAGAGTAGAGTTAGTGGAGTGGCATGGAGTGAAGCGAAATGGAGTGGAGTGAAGTGGGGTGGAGTCGAGTGGAGTTGGAGTGAAGTTGCTACTTCGAATAAGTGTTACCCGGGTGCGTAGCCGGTTCACCTGCTGGCTGGTAGCTCAGCGGTCTTCAACAAAGGGGGGGGTGCAGTGAGCGGGGTTGATACAAGGCATGCCGTCGGTGGGTAGTCGATTACCCTTTCACAAGGAGCTCAGGGATCTGCAACAACCTTTCGACAGAGTGGAGTGGAGCCGAGTTGACTTTTGTTCATCAGGCTTACCCTCGATGGGTAGTCGGTTAAACAAATTACCAGCAGCTTTTGAGAAATCTACTACTTCAACAGAGTAGAGTGGAGTGACGTTGTTGTAAGGCTTACGCTGGGCGAGAAATAGGCTGGTACTAGCCTTTTTATTACCAGTATTATAGCTCAGGGGTTAAATACCCTACCGTGCTGAAGTTGTTATTCGGTTGGGTGGGTGTTCGCTTCACCTTTTACTATGGGGGCTGAAAACCTTTGCGTCAGAGCTGGGGCAAGTCGTACGCACTGCTGAGGGCTGCAATTTTGACCCCTGTCTACGGTGTACCAATACCCGTTTACATATAAAGATAACTGCTCACACAGCAGTACGATACGTGCCGCTATACAATTAACGACTTGACTTATTAACAGTGTACCTGGTATACAACTTGCACTGACGTATACTCTTTCCACACAATTTGAGACGTTATTTTGTTTTCATCCCCGAGGCATACGATATAGACCTCGGTTCAGCTCCGACACAAAAGGCAAAAAACAAAACAAAAAAACTGGCACCTTGTACATTGACTTGAAACTCAAGAGACCTTGTACACACAATTCACACACCAATTTGATTCCAGGAAATTTCTTCTAATACGAGTCGCCAATGTAATTTTACTCAAGATAGGCAAAAATACGCGAGTGGTGGTCGGGGGGCCGAAAACAAAGGGTTGACATGGCTCCACGGCCTGTACCACCTATAGAAATTTTCTCATTTTTTCTCCTGTACAACTGGTTCATACGTACTGAAACCCTAAGCCTTTTACTCCGACCGCCTGGAAATATCCTCGATTTTTTCTCAAAATGAAGATGTGACAAGGAGTTCTTAACCCCTTCTGGGGGGGCCGAGATAGCGACGAAAAACAATGGTTGTGGTAACTTTGGTGCTATCAACCATCTGCGAGCAGCGTGAGCGAGCGCCCAGCAGTATGTACGGGTAGGGTCATGTTGTCTGCGCCCGTGCCGTACGAACCCTTGCGTTCAACCATTGTAACTCGGACCCCCATTTGTATATAGCATCCTCCAATCAAACGCCGTGGTTGTTGCTGAAATCGTCGCCTTTTCATTCGGCGCGAGTCGACGAGGGAAGAAAGGACTAAATGAAGTCTTCTCTCGCGATAAAAACAAGCGCACCAACCGAAGTGGGGGAGGGAGGGAGGAGGGGAGGAGAGCCTGCTACGTGGCCCCGGATCTGAGTTACCACTAAAGAGGGAGAGAAAAACAAGGCGAAGGTAACAAGTAGTGGGAAGAAAACAGGATAAAAACAAAACAAAAACAGAACAAACCAAACCAAACCAAAACCAATTGCCAATTTCCCCCTCCTAACCCTCCTTGGACTTCAGAGGGGGGAAATCGGCGAAAAAAAGTGACGGTTACAGCAACGGTCACTGCGTGATTGGAGGGGGGATAATACAATGGTTGGTGTCCTAGTGACAACTTCAGGAGTCGTACGGCACGAGGGCGACATGATCCTCTCTACCCGTCTTGCGGGGGGCGCTCACGCCGCTCGTATTACGGGGGACCATAGTAAACAGGACAAAGTATTGTCAGTAAAATAGGGAAATGTATAGGTTTTTGTGTGTACCATACGTCCTATTTACCATGGTCCCCCGTAATGGTAGACGCTCAACCCTTTTAGTGCTGCAGCCCCGATTTGCGGACAAACTACTTGGAATTTGAGTGGTCTGTCCCCGAAACGGGACTGCAGTCCTAAAAGGGTTTAAAAAACATCAAAGTTATCATTGTTTTGGCCGCTATCAAGGGGGGTTTCCAAGAGGGGTTTCCAAGAGGGGTTTCCGAAAGGGGTTGAGCCCCAAGCGGTCTATCAGTGTGGGCCATCGATCGTTGTGTCGAAGGCGAGACAAGTCGTCAACACTGCTGTCTTCCTTCCCGACGGATCGCTGGTGCGCGAACTAGCGGTCGTGTTCATAGTCTCGTAGAAGGTGTTTTTTTCGCCCACGCGATCGGAAACGTTCAGCACACGGAAGCTTCTTCTGATGGAGCAGTTGAGCGCGACACAGCAGTGCGTTTGATAGACGTGCTCGTGGCAGCAGTCTTGCGAAAATATATTGTAGATAGTGCTGGCAGTATAGAACTAGCAGCTGAAGCAGACGCACTTCGAACAGTAGAGTAGCAGCAATAGTACTATCAACAGCAGTAGTATCAATAGTAAAAGTCGCAGTAGTAGCGGTAGCAGCACAAGTAAAAGCAGTAGTAGCAGAAGCAACAAGAGCAGCAGCAATAGCAGCAGAAGCACAAGAAGCAGTACATACGAGCAGCAGCAGCAGCAGCAGCAGCAGCAGCAGCCAGCAAGAGCAGCAAAAGCAGCGTCAACAGAGGTGCTACAATGTGCTGGAAATACAGTACCAGGTACCTCATACTGCTGTATCAACACTACAAATAGAAGCAGAAACAACAGCATATATACCCTAGCGGTGCGCACCTGCTGCTCCTTCGCGAGGCCAGCCTGCTCCTCCACGGACTTCTGAACGTCCGAAACGCTCGTGGCTCCTTTCACATCGTACTTCTTACCGCGAAGAGTCACCACAACGCTTACCGGGGCGCCCTTTCAACGAAAAGAGGCGGGGGTGGAGGGGGGAGGGGGGCAGAGGTCAGCACTATTAATACGTTGATGTCTGATATCATGGTTGGATGAAAGGGGGGGTACTTCCCACCAAGAGTCACCACAAAGCTTGCCGGGGCACCCTTTCAATGGAAAGAGGCGGGGGTGAAGGGGGGGGGGGGGGTTCTCACTATATCACTATTAATACGTTGGTATCATAGTTGGATGGAACGGGTGCTGGTAGAGGGGTGTGGGGGGGTAACTCTTCCCGCCAAGAGTGACCAAAACGCTTACCATATCACTATTTCAATGAAAAAAGGAGGGGATAAAAAGGGAGGGGGCGAGCGGGGGCAGCAGAGGCCAGCACTATTGAAACGTTGATATTGCGGTGGGATGAAAATGGGTTCGAAGCGGAGTGAGGGGTTAGGAGTGGTGGGGGAGGCGTGAGGGGGGGGGGGTACTCGATAGGAGAGATGTACTCGACCTCATGCATGGCCGTAGTCGTATGGGGGGGGGTGGGTAACAACAGAGGTCAGCACTATTAACGCGTTTATGTTTGTTCTGTATGAAAGGGGGTTTTGGATGTGGATGGGGTTGGGGGGCGATATGGGGGGTGAGGGGGAAATCGGGGGGGGGGGGGGGGGGGAGGTACTCATTATCGTGCATGACCGTAGTCATATGACCATAGACCCTCGCATCCTACAATGCAGGGGAGGTACTCACTATCATGCATGGCCGTTGTCGTATGACCATAGACCCTCGCATCCCCACAATGCTGGGACGGAGCACGTCGGGCGACCATGCAAATATTGCTTGCACCAAGCGCGAAGCGTCGTGAGGTGTTGGGCGAGTCGCATGAAGGATGAACTGCATCCTACTAAGAACCGCTCTAGAGGTGGACTTGGGGGGGGGGGGGGCGTACTCATTTGTTGCTTGCCTTAGTCATTTGACCATTGACCACGCATCCCTTTCGAGACGGAGCACCGTCGGACTTGGGGGGGGTGGGGGAAGTAGAGTTCAGCAATACTAATACATTGATAGTATGGTTGGATGAATGGGGGGTTGGGGTGGCAGGGGGTTGAGGGCAGCCTGGGAACTGGGTACTTGCTTACCGCCAAAAGCCGCCACATCGTATACCAGGGGACCCTTCTATCCAAAACAGGTGTGGTGCGCGAAGGGCAGGGGGCGGGGCAGAGATCAGCGCTCATATTACAAAAGCGTACTTGTATACGACGTACTTGATGCTGTCTGTACCTGGTTGTCTAGAGCCTCTACACGAGTACTCGTATACACCCGTAGAGATGAAGTAGGTCTGCCGTAACGTTTATAGGCAAGAAAATAGCATGCATCCTCAGGCGTCGATGAACGCCTTCGCGAAGATAGAGGAAGAAGCGCAGTGAGCCTTACCCCACCGCAAGGAGCACGGGACGAAGCCAGAACCCAGCAGTAATGCTGTACAGAGAGCAGTGCTGCAGAGCTTCACAGAAACCACTGGCGGGCAACAACGACACGTGCAGCGCTCCTGGGAGCTCGGCTCTATTGAACGTATAATACGATGCGGTTTCGAGTGCACACACGTGGATAGCCAGAATGACCATCATCTCGCTCAAGACGGCATCCCCTATCAAACAATCCCTGTTGGACGGAAATATAAGGACTGTTTAGATGAATATATGAATACCAAACGGTGCTTACATTTCCGTCCGAAGTGATGATAACATGCAAGGTACTACACAGGGGTACCAGGCATCAGGTGCCGTATCACACGAGGTGCCTGGTACTACCCTCTACGTACGTAGGTCTGCTGCTGATCCCAGGCTGTCGGCCAGTATGCGACACGAGGAGAATACCGGAGGGAGTCGGGGCAGAGGCGGGCTGGGCTAGATAGAGCAAGAATATTTTCAGCGGTGATAGTGATGCCCCCAAGGTCCTCTGATATAGCAGGTACCCGAGAAGCGGCTTGCATCAACCGGAGGGCAAAGTCACCAAGTGCTTGCTGTGATATACAAATATGTACGGAAATGTAATATTCATTTGTTTATTAATATTAATATTCAAATGGTTCTTAAATTTACGGACAGTTGCGACGTACAGCGATCGCGATCGGACGAAGAACACGTGTCCATTGCGTGGGAACGTGGGAACCGCACATGTGTGACCAATCTGCTATCTACGACATGAAAAAAAAGCGCCAACGTTGACACGAGAAACGCCCGCCGTCTTCAGAAAATCGAGCCACGTGTAGGCTACACCGACGCTCGGAAGGACCCCAAGGGTGGGGCTCACGCTCTCCAAGCAAAGGTGGCGCTTAAGTACGACCTACTCGTACTGCATTGCTGTCTGTGCTGAGGTGCTTCTCATTGAAGGTACGGAGGTAAGTTTGAGGCTCTACGAGGGACTCACCCCACCAAGAACATCCACTGCGCTGCCGATCAGGAGCGCGGCCGACAGAAGAAAGCCGCTGGACCACATGATATATAATGGGAGGATGTACTTCTGGAGGCTGGAGGAAGGCCTGTCAAGAGTCCAAGAGTTATGTGCTGGTCCTGCTTATGTTGAGGCGTCGGCGCAGGCGATAATACAAGAAAACCAAACAAACTAGGGGACAAAACGATACTAATCCCGAACCTATAGGGCTTCCTGATATGGGGTTTCCACATTTTGAGAGTTTGTTTTGGTTTTTGGTTTGCCAGAAGACAGAGCCGCGAGCCGCGATCGCGCAGCGCGTGTGTTCACTGGGAGAGCTCGGAGTCCCGTCGACAACAACGCAGCCCGCTGACCCACAACATTCCAGGTGATGAAACCAGAATGCGGCTTGTTGCCTCGCCGTTGCACAGAGAGAGAGAGCAGTTGCGGCTTGCATAGTAGTGTGCCATACTATTGCGTATGATACTATTCGCAAAACTCAACGCAATATCTTTCGTCCGTCGTCTGTGTGTGATGGGTTTGCGGCCGATTCATCTCTCGCGTCCAGCCGTCTTACCTATCGTGCAAATCCATCGCATGGGGCTGCCTCTGGCCTCCGGTGTACCCGGCAATAGCCGCTTGGTCGTGCGTGTGCAGCACCTTGGTAGAGATGGTCCCTCCCGGCCGGAGGCTAGGGTCAGACATCAGTCCGTCGCGTATTTTTCGCGAAGTGTAAAAGAAGGTGTTCTGTTCCTCCGACATGGCGCGTGATCCGTGTGATGGATGATAACACATGTGATGAAACATGAACACAAATGTTTTGTTGTTGGTTGGTGGTTTTCGAGCATTTTGGAATTTTGAGTTTGTCCGTGTTGTGTTGTGTACCATATAAACAAGGAAGGTGTTGCACCTGAGAAAGTAAATGCGCGCATCATTTTGAAGTTTTCATCCATTAAAAAAAACATACGCCCAGAGGCAGACCTGCAGACCACCAGAACAACCAACATGAACAACAGCAACCCTCAACAATATAGTACCAGGTAGCCCTCAAACCTTGTCTCTGCGTATGTATGCCCGTATGCGCAGACACTCATACATCCCCAGACGAACAGCCATCCTGCACCACCAGAGCTTTACTCTCGCACATCCTCGTATACACTCGATTGCGTGCAAGCAGACGGAGCGAAAACAGGAGCATCATCAGCACAAGAAGAAGAAGAAGAAGAAGAATCAGCAAGCCAAAGGAAGCACCGGAGAGAGAGGAGCGACAGAAGGTATATACTCTCATCGTCATCCATCATGGAGCAGGCTCGACGGTCTGCCCCCCCCCGCATTCCCGCCGACCTTCGCCGAGAAGCCGTGGCCGCCGCCACGGCGAGCTCTCGGCGAGGCAGACGCCTGCGCAGGGCCACTCCCCAACTCGTCCTCTCCCCCCACATCAACAACAACTATAACATTGGCAACATCAGAATCAACAGCAACGACAACAATAGCTACAGGGGCGGCTGCGGCGGCGGCTGCGGCGGCGGTGGCGGAGCTTTGCTTTGCATCCCCCCACCATCACCCACTGTCCGCGCAGCAGCAGAAGCAGCAGCAGAGGCAGCAGCAAGAGGAGGAGCAACAGCAACGACAGCAGCACCAGAAGCAGGAGCAGGAGAAGCAGCAGGAAACAGCAGCAGCAGCAGCAGCAGCAGCAGCAGCAGCAGGAACAGCAGCACAGGGAAGTGGAGGGGGAGTGCCCCCGAAAATACGGACTAATGCCGCAGCACCGCCGCCTGAATCTGAATCTTCCCCCGCATCTCGTCGTTCGGGTCCGTCACTTTCCCCCCAAGATGTGTTTCCCACCAACACTCGGCGAAGCGCGCATAGTCACCGCCACTCCGGCGGCGGCGGCGGCAGCGGCGGCGGCGGCGGCGGTGGTCACTCCCCCAAGGGTTATACCGTGGCCTCTCCCCGAGGCGAGCCCTTAGCAGACTCGGGACCATCTAAAGCGTCGGTTGTGTTGTGCGGAAAGCGACCCGTCTTCTTCGCCGATCGACTAAGCCGCCCCCCCCCCGGGGCCGGCTGCCTGTCGCCGTCGCCGGCGGCGGCATCCCTCCGAGTGCTGCCGCCGCATTCGCAGCAGCTGCTGTTGCAACAGCAGCGTTCGCCGCTGTTACCCGTGTCGCAGCAGCAGCAGCAGCAGCAGCAGCCGCGACGGAAGTTCGACACGGCTTTGTCGTCGTTGTCGTCGTCGTCTGCGTCGCGGACGAGAGCAGGGCGAGAGAGCATATCTATATATACCACGACTACTCCTACTACTTCGCCTATCAACAATAATAGCGTGTTGCACGACCTGCGCGATGTACGCGGCGACTTGCGCGGCGACTCGCGCGGCGACTCGCGCGGCGGCTTGCAAGGCTTGCAAGGACCGCCAAGCTTGCCAGACTTGCAGGGCTCGCAAGGCTTGCGTCTACGCTCGCCAGCCTTGCAAGGCTCGGGAGGTGGCTCGCGCGGCTCGCGCGGTTTGAATGACTCAAGCGGCGCGCCGGATCATTCTCCCCAGTTGGCTTCGGCTAGCCCCAGTCCGGGGACGCCCGTCTCGCAGCAGTACTCACAGTACTGCGAGTATTTTTCTTCGCCTTCCTCCGCTGCCTCGCCCGGCGACGGCGGCGGCGCACCGGAAACGGCAGGCTCGTCGACGAGGTCGTCAACTAGAAATGGCGTCGGTCGTGGAGGCGGCCGCAGCAGCAGTAGCGACGGTGTTGCTGTTAGGAGGAGGGTAGCGTCGAGGGAGAGCAAGGGGCTGTCCGACGTCGGCAAGAGGAGGGCGGGGGGTGGGGGAGCGGCGGCGCGCGGCCGGGGGGGGACGCCAGGGTTCGGTTCGATCAACTGAGGAAGCTACCGGCTAACAGGTGTGTTGTCTGGTAGACTACTACTAACATTAATTTGTTTGTGTGATGTTGGTATGCATGCATGTATCATCCGTATCATCCTGACTTGTCCGGAAATGTAAGGGGCATTCGGTCATTAATCTGGATGTCCAATAGTTCCCTGAAATGTTCGGATTGGCTTTTCCGGACATGCCAGCAGTACTGAGATACACACGAGTATGTACACAACATACGTACCTGGTAGCAGGGTGTGAACATGGATACGAATATACCATGGTATATGATTTGTATGTATTATAGTCAGTAGGCATGTATCATACCATTCTGTCCGAAATTGTAAGGGTCGTTTCGATATTGGTATGGGCATGTAAGGGCTCGTCTTATCGAGGACTTTCGGTTCTTTCACTTTGACTTGATTTTTTTTTTTCTAATTTAGTTTAAGGGCCCATCTTATCGAGGACTTTCGGTTATTTCAATTTGACTTGATTTTTTTTTTTTCTAGTTTAATTTGCATCTGATTGAACGAAATTTAGTGTTTCCCGTTAAGATGGGCTCTAGACATTCACTACATTTGCGGATAGAATGTTCTCAGGATACACAACATCGGTGTCGGTGGAGTACGGCCGCAGTACAGCGTACCTCGGGTACTATTATTACGGGGGACCATAGTGAATGGGACCAAATTTTGTTGGTGAAAATAGGGAAATGTATAGGTTTTAGTGTGTAACGTGGGTGCTGTTTACTACCTGGTATGGTCCTCCCTAATAGTGTTTATTTTTGCTTCTCCTCCGCCTGTTGCCGACATTAGTACTGCTCTGCTGCTACTGCTCTGCTGCTGCAACTGCTGTGGCATTGACTTCGCCTTCTCCAATCGAACGTACATGAGATATCTGCGACGGACGCATATGATATACATATGTAGACTTAGGGTGTCGAACGAGAAATCAGCTCGATATACATGGTAAACGATACCGATAAACAAAACACAACTATTAGTACCAGGTAAAGTGTGGTGAGCTTGTGCACGATTCCTGCATTTTATACCAGGTACCAGGGTACATCGAAGCTTTCGTCCAGTATCTGCAAACGAAAAAAAAACGGGGATGGTAGGGGATGGAGGGCAAAACGCGTTCGATATTTTATTTACGATATACGGAAACTTCGATAAGCCGAGATACCCGCACAGGTATATCGAGGCGTTTGATACGATATCCAACACTTCGTACGTAAGTGAGACCAGTAAAAAAAAAACTGGTACCTGGTATGGCGTTTCATGTTGGTCGTTCGCTGTCCCCCGTACTAGCAGCATTTGAAAAAATTAAAAAGACACGCCAGCTCTGAGACCTATGCCAATGGGACAGCGAAGTATCGATAAAAAGTTAGAATTCCAAAGATACCCGCCAAAAAAAAAATTAGAACACGCTTCCTATGGGCACGTTTTGAAAAACAAAAAAGTTCCCAACTTTTGGAAAAGCCCGAAAAAAGCAAATCTGGGGCCGATGTTGGGCCAAGATCGGCTTGAGAAAAACTCTGGCGGATGTTTGGTTCGAAGCGGCGAGATTCCGAGTCCTCGACAGACATCGATCGACAAAACCAACGATTGCGTCCATGAATTCTGAACGGAGTGCGCTCGTTAGGGGCTCCGACCCACCCTTGGGTCGCCGTGTTCACACAATGGCCAGTGACGTGTGGCGGGCACTGGCCAGGCGTACGATAAAAAAAACAATCAGCCGCTATTGTGTACAAAACAAAAGACAAAATTTCTCGGTCCGTCTCGAATGGCCAAAAACAGGCCTTTTTCAGGTTTGGGAGGATACCGCAGGACGCCGCCGGCAAGCTCTCGTCCCCTAGAACATGTATCCACTTTCTATCTTCGATGTCGTCATCTGTATTCGTTGGCCTTGCCTGACACCAAGCGGGTTGGCCGTGGGCTGAGTCTATATCGAGATCGAGCATCTATCGTCGCACGAGCTGATTTTTATCAGCGTGTTGACAATTTGCAACGAGAGAAAACAAGTTGCGCCACGTGCTGCCGTTGGAAAAAAAAAAAAAAGAAGAAAAAATCAAACATAATTTTTCCTTTTTTCCCACAGCGGCGGTACGAGAATATTTTCGGCTGTTTTTTTAAAGCGATATTTTTGAAAGAAAACTTTTGGACTTCGCGTTTCCATTGGCATAGGTCTGACGAGATCGAAATAATATTCGAACCTCATCTTCGCAAGCGTACCTGGTACATGCGTACTATTGATATCAATATCACTATGGCCCCCCGTAATAATAGAAGTTCTGCTGCTGGTGTACCCGCGATTGTTTCTCTGTGCACCATGGCATGTTGTCGAACCGAGAACATTCGTTTTTTTTTCCCATATGGTGCCTGTGCGATGAGTGCTCAGTGCGTAACAAATAGCGTGTTTGATGTTTGCGCTCGGATTGAGTGCTTGCTACTGCTGTCTGTACCAATACCCGCTGTAGAGACCGTACTCGTACGAATACCAGGGACTCTTATCATATTCTATCATCACAATAAAAACGGAACGCAGGGGTCTTGCAGAAAAAAATAAATCCCTTTTGGTGGTGGTGGGTGTTGGTGGTGGTGGTCGCGGTGATAGTGTACGAGGAGTTCTTTTGTTTTGTTTTCGAGTGTTTTTTTCATGACAAAGTTGATACGGAGCGACGACATGCCACTGCTTGCGCCGCCGGGTGCAATGGCCGTGGGCGGGTGTTTTTTCGCCTCAAGGTAGAATCCTGCCCGTGCGTGACGACAAAGTTGACCACGTGGTAAGGATGCTGGAGAGCGAAGATGCCGTCATGCTGCTGCAGGAGACAGCGGTTGAGGATCCATTTTTTTTGTTTTATTACTGACCGCCCGCCTAGACTTAAAAAAAGCAGTGCTTATTTGCGAGGGGAAACAACGGCGTCGAAGTAAGTAGTAGCGGTTACGAAGCGACGGTTACACAGCATCATCCGGCCATTTTGTTTCTTAGTTGGGGGAGGTGATATATTCCTCGGGCGGGTGTGTTTTTTTCCCCCTCGAGGTAGAATCCTTCCCGGTGCGTGATGACAAGGAAGACCACGTCGCAAGAACACAAGAGAGCTCTGCTGCCATCAAGCTATATACTATTACTACAGAAGGAGGTCGCGGTTTGGTCCCTTTTTTGCCTGGGCACCCTCCTATCATTATCCTCTGAAAGTAGCGTATGCTTGCGAGAAAAATACGGGACGGTTGCGGCGTCATCGGCCATTTGCATTGCTTACGTAGGCTCGTTCTTATCGGAGAGCTCTTTTTTTTTCCAGAATTTCCAAAGATTGGAAATAATTGGAGATATGTATCAAGATACGGAGGCGTTCTGTCACTATATATTCGTGAAGTTCTCCACAAGCAAAAAAATAAAATCATGCTTTTAAGTTTCACAATATGTTGCAAAGAAAATCAGGAAATTCTAGAAGCTTAATAACTTGCGCGAAAAAAAACGTGGAAATTGTGGAAAAAAAGACTCTCCGACAAGAATGACCCTTAGTTGGGGGGGGGGTGATACCGCAAAGAAGGTTGAGTTGAGTGCGTTGGCACAGAGGGGCGATCGTTCTTTCAGCCCTCGCTTTTCTCGACGACAACGATAAGGGTGGGTGCTACATGGAAGTCGAACATTCTATTTTGGGAAGGCTCTCTCTCTCTCGGACCATATATTTCCGAAAACGCCTCCCTTGTTGTTCAGTATCGGCAACCTTAACCTTGCCGTTGGCTATCGCGAAAACGAGAACCAACCGAAAAAACGATCGCACTCCCCCCTGTGCGATATCCAACGCTCTTTCATCGTGTATTCCTTGGGCGGGTATTTTTTTTTTTCCCCTCAGGGTAGAATCCTGCCCGGCGCGTGATGAAAAACTTGACCGCGTCGCAAGGATGCTGGAAAGCGAACATGGCGCCATACATACCGCCTGCTGTACGGGTAACAGAAGCATATACATGGCATTGCGCTATTAATGCCTGATAGGCTGATATGATTACTCTGCTTACTGCAAAACAATGTAGTCTACGCGTATCTGCTGTGTCGTGGTTTGGTGACGACAGAGCTTGTTGTATCAATATTACGGGGCGCCATAGTTAATTAAGGCCAACTATTGCTATTACGGAGGACCATCGTAGTAAATAGGACCAAATACTGTTAGTAAAAATAGGTAAATATCTAGGTGTTTATGTACACCATAGGTCCTATTAACTATGGACCCCCGTAATAGTAAAACTATGGAAATATATAGGTTTGTGTATACTGTAGGTCCTACTTACTATGGTTCCCCTGTAATATTACGGGGGACCATAGTAAATAGGACCAAATTTTGTGAGTAAAAATAGGGAAATATATAGGTTTTTGTGTGTACCTTAGGTGCTATTTACTATGGTCCTCCGTAATAGTATCTATTAATGTTATGAATATTACGGGAGACCATACAGTAGTTAATAGGACCAAGTATTGTCCGTAACAATAGGTAAATATAGAGATTTAAATTGTGTGTACCGTAGGACCTATTTACTAAGGTCCCCCGTAAAACGGATTGAAGGGTCGGCACGAACACAGGGTGTGCTGGGTGTCGCCGGGTAGAAAGAGCGCTTGACTCTTTTAGAACTGCAGTCCCGATTTGGGGACAAACCAGTCTATTTCCGAGTTATTTGTCCCCAAAACGGGACTGCGGTACTAAAAGGGTCAATACTCGTTGTCGTCTTTGTTGCTGTTGTTCTTGTTACGGGGGTCCATAGTTAACGAGACCAAATTTTGTTAGTAAAAATACATAAATATATAGGTTTTTATGTATACCATAGGTCCTATTAACTACGGACCCCCGCAATAGGACCCCAGTCCCATTTTGGGGAACAAACTATTACGGGGGTCCATAGTTAAAAGGGACCAAATTTTGTTGGTAAAAATACGTAATGGGACCAAATTTTGTTGGTAAAAATACGTAAATATATAGGTTTTTATGTATACCGTAGGTCCTATTAACTATGGACCCCCGTAATAGTCAGAATTTGGCTGATTTGTGCTCGAAACGGGGCTGCGGTTCTGTAGGGGTTACTTATTATTAATACGAATTACCCCTTTTTTGCCAAAAATCTACTCCGCGGTCGCAGGACAGGCTCGAAAATATATTATTATTCTGAAGGAGTGGAACAATACCTCAGGAAAAAATATGACGGTTGACGATCCGTAAGGCCAGAGGTGCATATACATATAAATAGGTTGATAAAGCTATGTATATAGTTATGTATATTATAGTTCGAGTGTTTTGTTCGGTCGCTATGTATCTCTTGGTCCCGAAACGGTTACCGCGTTATAACCAGTGATGTACCACAACGGCGTACACGTAGTCAAGCGTAACCAATCTGGGGTCGCCGTAGTAGCTACTTTTTTCGCCGTCCATTACGTTTGCCGCAATACCCCTAATATAGAAACGCCTTTGAAGTGGGTAGAAACCCATTAAATTAGAGAAGGCAGAGTACGAGCAGAACGTCAGAAGTGATCTTGTTACGGGGGACCATAGTAAACAGGACCTACTACGGTACACACAAAAACCTGTGTATTTAGCCGTTTTTACTACCAACAATATTTGGTCCTATTTACTACGGTCCCCCGTAATAGTTAGGTTGTGATGGCAGGCGTGCAGCAGTGCAAGTATATTCTGGGCAGATGTCATCCTCGTAACTGTAACCTGTTCCTTCCCCCTTCACCGTGTATTCTGTGACACACACGTGAGGGGCAGCGTGCAGCGGTGTGCGCCGATACAGCTTCAGATACAGCTGTGTACAGCACATGATCTACGTATGTATTGACATGACGTGATGTACAACGCACAACAATGCCAACATGCAGCACCCTTTCTTTCGGCACACCGCCCTGTACGTCGCGCACTGCCGGGAGTATCGGCATATATACCGCACGATGAGTAATCAACAACCCAAACGGTGTTCCAGCGAAAAAAAAAACACACACACACACACACACACAAAATGCATGCCGGGGATGCGCACCTCTTTTATTCCCGGCGGGGGGAAATTCATGAAAATCCCCCGACCGTTTTTTGACGTAATTACGCGGTAATTAATTTTTGAAGAGGTTGTTTTCCCGTAACTACCTGTATTATTTTCGACGGCTTTGTCGTGTTGTACGTCACTGGTCGTATCCCCTTTTTTTGGACCGAAGATGTCAGGAGAAAGGCACGTTCACCCCTTTGCTGACGGCATTGTTCCATTGTATATACTTGGACTGACGCCAAACTGCTATTACGGGGGACCATGGTAAACAGGACCAAGTATTGTCAGTAAGAATAGGCAAATATGTAGGTTGTTGTGTGTGCCACGGGTCCTATTTACTACGGCCCCCCGTAACACGAAGGTTTTCGGTGCGGGACACTTGAGTGCAGTCCTCACCCTTGGCCGATGCACGCTTCCCCTTGATTTCGCTGACCGCCTCCTGGTATTTTTGTTTCGAGACCGCGCTCCCAATTGAAGGGACAGATTACTCGGCGTTAGGCCTAGATGCATGTTTTATGCGCAGTACCTAGAGCGAAAGGGCGAGGGGTACGTATAGCTTGAAGGGCTCAAGACTAAAGAGATGCGCCCGAAAATACCTGCCTTCCCTATTGAGCATACCGTATCACACTGGGTGATCATGATAACACCCCCCCCCCCCCCCCCCCCCCCCCCCCCTTTTCCTCCCCTATCCTAGGAGATAGAGGGTGGCCACAGGCGGCCAGACAGAAAGGGGAATAAGATTAGCAAAAAGTTTCTATGTAATATATGGAAACAACGTAATGAGCACCCAATTGTTGGAAGTGTCTCTATTAGCAGTAGGAACGGTGCTCCATCTCGAAAGGGATGCGTGGTCAACGGTCATACGACTACGGCCATGCACGATAATGAGGGATGCGTGGCCAACGGTCAAATTACTAAGGCAAGCAACAAGTGAGTACGCCCCCGCCCCTCCCTGTGGGATGCATCTCCGAGCCGATTTTGTCCCAAACGGAGGGAGTGCGTTGCGCGCACACAAAAGAAGATGGCGGCTTCGGGAAGTTCGTCGTCGAGTCGAGACCTTTCACTAGACGCGCCGCTCGGCGTTTGCTTGCACTCTTCTCCCCGTGGTTGAGAGAGAATTCAGCTTGGAAAATCGTCAGAGGGGTGTGTTATCCTATCACACCGGGGTGTGTTATCCTATCACACCGGGTGATACGGGATTATAGTGCGCCAGTAGTACAGCAGTATTGCGGCAGCATGTTTGGCAGGGAGGAGTGGGCGTGTCGCGGCTCGGCGCGGGCGCACAGACACCACGCCGCTCGCGGAGGTGGAAGGGACTCACGCCGAACGAACGTTCCGCATATAGCCATCTGTACCATACACATAATGGTAAAGTAAAGCGTTAGCCGTGAGATGGGTATGATCGAGGATTTCGTCCAAACTCGTCTTCGCTATTAATAGCCGCGTATCATACATACTACTGCTGTAGGTGTATGCTTCGATTCGATCCCGTCTATATTATGTATGTCATGCGATGAGCATTCCTGGCAAATACATACTGTACCAGGAAAGCTGGCATGATACGGTACGGAAATGCCAGCCGGAAAACACGACAAATCGAACCGAACCCGAGGAGCGAGGGGCCGTCTGAACCGAAAATGTTCTGTATGAGTGTGTGGATCCCGGGTGTATAAGGGTATGGAACTCCTTCCTGCATCACGTACCGAAGTATCAGGTGCGGGTATGGAAGTCTTTTCGGAACTCACAGAAGTTCCGGGTATTGTGTGGAAGTCTTACGACTCTCCCAGAAGTTCCGGAGCGGGTATATGAATGCTGTACCCGTACCGTACCCGCACCCCGGTAGTTTACAAAGTGTCGGGTACCGGGTATATATCCCGGTATTTACCCTATTTTCGGGTATTTTCCCTACACAATGGCGGGGTACGGGTATGGGATGTTGTACCCGTACCGCGGGTATTGTGGCACGGGTGTACATAGCTCACGGAAGTGTCGGGTACGGGTATGAATGTCATACAGAAGTCGCTGAAGCTCCGGGTAGGGGTATGAATGTCGTACATAACTTTAGAGAAGTTTTTCGTAGGGTACTAATACCTGCTGGTAAATACCCCGGGTATTCGTATGGTTTTGTATGTACCCTACAAAACATAAGCTTGGAATGTTGCACACCTCTGACATGTCATGTACAGATGTATCATTATCTATCTGTAGATGATCTAGTTTCTCATCTGCCGTTGTGAGGAGTTTGTGCAGGATCTGTCTGTTGTACAGATCCAACCCAGAAAACATGTGCTTAGGTAGAACATGCAGATTATACGAGTGGGTCCTACCCGGCAACATGAGCGAGATCATACAGATCATACAGTATCGGGAATAGATCTGCCTTGGAAGATCTAGATCCTGATCTGTAGATGATCTGCAGATGATCTGGCCGAGGCGGGAAAGCTTCGGTGCATCAAAATATTGAAATCGTATCGATTACGAAGTATATGGTATTACGGGGATCCATAGTGAATAGGACCTATGGTATATAAAAATCTATTTTTACTACTAATATTTGGTCCTATTTACTACTATGGTCCCCCGTAATAGTTCTTTTGTTTATCGGTATCGTATCGAACTCGATTACTTTTTTTTTGTTTTTCGGTTTGGTATCGATTAGTTTTTAGTTTTGTTTTCCGGTTTGGTATCGATTTATTACGGGGGGTCCGTAGTTAACGGGACCAAATTTTGTTGGTAAAAATAGGTAATATATAGTTTTTTTATGTATACCATAGGTCCTGTTAACTATGGACCACCGTAGTAGTATTTTTGCTTATCGGTATCGTATCGGTCATCAACCCAAGTAATAGTTTGGTTGTCTGTCGGTATCGTATCGATTATTGTTGATAGTTTTTTCGTTTATCGGTACCGCATCGATTGTAGCTTTAGTTTGTTGTTTATCGGTGTCGTATCGAGTATTATTTCGATATAATACTGCTGTCTGTAGTTTTTTTTGTTTGTAGGTATCGTATCGAAATACCTGGTGTCTGGTATTAATAGTTTTCTTTTTCTTTTTCGGTGTGGTATCGAGTATAAACGTCGTGTTTTTGTTCATCGGTATCGTATCGACCATTATTGATAGTCTTTCGTTTATCGGTATCGTACAATATCGAGCTCGATTCCGATATCGATGTTCCAAAACTGGGAGGATGCCACAACTGCCGAGAGATAGATGCGTCATCATCATCATACCATAACAGATGGAACAGATGGAAGGGTCTCGACGAGCTGGTTCCAAAGGCACCATTTTTCGTTTTTTTTTTTTTTTTGTGTGTGTGCCCATTCGTCTTGTTTCGGAGAAAATGGACTCCCAAATTCGTCCCAGGTCATATGGAGAGGCATGTTATCTTGCGCGTTGACTGACCTTTTTGGGACCGCAATCAACCCCGTTTTGGAGACATACTACTTATAATTTGAATGGTTTGTCCCCAACACAGGACTGCAGTTTTGCCCTGAAAGGCGAAAAGGGAGATTCCGAAGAGGTCAAGGGGGGGGGGGGGGTGGTTTCGCTGATCGGGGGGACCCTTCCTGTTTTTCGTAAAACCGATGCAACAATAATACGTGACTTTCTACTCGCTGACTGTCCGTCCGACCGTGTTGGCGTATTCTTTATTGGTTTTGCGAGTGCAGCGTATGTCATGATTGTTCTCATATTCCCACTTTTATTGGTTTTGCGAGTGCAGCGTATGTCATGATTGTTCTCATATTCCCGCATTCCTACCCTGGATGTCGACGAGTAGAAGAACGGTTTACTGTGAAGAACACACACACCCTATGTACGTCGTACCCGGTGTCATATACACTTACTGTATGTACCATGATACGTATTATAAGTATGTATTTTTGCTGGGCAAAAGCCAAAAATGGGTACACCTATGCGTATGATATGTAGGAGTATGGTTCACAGCAGTGAGATGTATCGGTACGTACCGTAGCGGCTCTCGGCTCTGTCTCGGCCGGCTGAGAAAGCGAAAAAATTAAAGGAAAAAGAAGAATGAACAGGGCTGGGTATGGTATCATATCATAGATAGGGTGATGGTAAGAAAGTTCACTCACTGCTCGTAGAATTGAAACGAGTGCTCGTACTCGTATGTATCGTATAATACATGGTACATACATATCCGTCTATGTGTACAATATCCTGGTATGCTTGCGCCACGCGGGTTTTCCATACGGTGTGGTGCAGGAGCAGTGCTGTGTGCGGTGCGGTAACGCTAACTGCCGGATTTATTCAGCGAACGATAGATGTGCTGCAGAAGTTCCCCTTTTGTTTAGATGCTGCTGTGTGTGGATGGTAGACAAGTGATGAGATTGGAACAAGCGCTGCACATTGTCAGTTGGCAGATGGAATGATCAGTCGTAGATCCGCCCCGCGCCGCGCCGTGTGGTAATCAAAGGCAAAAATCCGCACAGCGCCGCGCCGCGCAGCACCGCATCGCACCGTACCGTACCGTACCGTACGAATAAAAGAAATGCATGCCGCACCGAACCGCGCTTCTCAAAACAAGCGGAGGCACCGTGAAAGGGTGTGTGGCGGGTGGCGGGGGTTTGATACGATGCGGTTTTCTTCCTGTTCCGTACCATACCGCTCGGTACGATTCATACCCGCACCGCACCGCACCGTGTATCACACACTTGAAAAATCCAAAGCAAAATCCGCACCGCACCGAACGATTCTGCTGGAACGCTCCTTGTACACGGTGAAGAGCCATGATGATTTTTTTTTTTTTTTGGTTTTTGGTGTTTCATGGTTCTTCGGTGTTTTTTATCCGCTTTTATTGTATGTATGTACTATGTATGTAATACGTACGTAATATGTATGTAGGTACAAGCGCTTCGCGTCGCGGGCGGTTCCGCCTGCTATGCTCGCTCAGGAGGATGAAGAATGGAACGGAACAGACGGTCCAAACAATTAGGTGGAAACAGGCGATTTGCAAATGCCAAGAGGTCCATGCTCCATCCAGGAAAATAACCCGAACGCCGCATGCCGTACGTACGTACATACCCCAGGTGCTCGTAGGGTACCTATTTTCTTCTTTTGACATGCTGTATGTACGAAAGAGAAAGCACAGCACGGCAGAGCAGCACGGCGAAAACAATGAAAATGAAACCGATAATTTCAAAGAAAAACAAATCCCCGTCCCCTCGCATGTAATTGTTTTCTGCCTGATTTGGAACACCTTGCACCGGTCGAAAAGCGAAAAACCCAACAACAGGGCAGCTCTCTCAGCCTCGTACGCCGCCCGCCCCTTTCGCGACCACCTCGTCACCGATTCGGTCCGGGTAAAGCGTTCCTCCCTCTCTGCTACGGTGAGCCCCGTCGCCCGCCTCGCGTGAAGCCCAGTGCTCACCGCGGCCCTCGTTCGCCAGCTCGACAATGTTGGTGCTCAGACTGCGTAGCTCTCTCTCTGAACTTCAGCTTGGTCGCAACAATAAGCACCGCTCGAATTTTATTTTGCAGACCAAAACAACCCTCGTACGGACTCGTACATAAGACTCCACATGAAGAGGCCAGACAGAGCCCATTCATGCTTCCCTCGTGTCTCGATGGACACGCGACGCCTCGCCACGAAAACGGCGACCGTGCTCCATCCAACCCCCCCTTTATCCGCCGGCACCCGCTGACACCCGCGACGGTGCCGGGTTCGCCCGCGTTGCCGTACTCTGAGTACACACACGAAACGAAAAAAGGAAAAAGGAAAAAAGAACGGAAAGTGATTTTTTTTTTTTTGAGAAAACAAAGAACCGCAGGAAAGGTCCGGCAAGTAAGGAGTAGAAGGAGGCGGTGTCCAAGTGGGAGCTCTTAGAGGCCAGGGATGTACCAACCGAGCACGCTCAGAGAGAAAGACATCTGTAAGTAGGTTTGTGCAGGTGTACGCTCGGCACACTCATACATTTTATATTTAACCTGCCCAATACGATAGAAATACCATGAGGAGCCTTGAGGTGGCACAGGGCCTTTGGCGATCGTTTTTTCGGCACTACTGATACTTTCCTCCACAGGTCGAACATTCTATTCCGAGAGGCTCTCTCTCTCTCTCTCTCTCTCTCTCTCTCTCTCTCTCGACCATATATTTCGGAAAACGCCTCCCTTTTTGTTGTTCGGTGTTGGCTACCTTAACCTTCCCGTTCCGGAAAAGTTCGAGCGCTGACAAAAAACGATCGCATCCCTCCTGTGCGAAGTCAACGCTCTTTTACGGTACATAGTGTAGTACGATTGTATGTACAGAGTATCTGGTACCTGGAATACCGTGCGCGACAGCAGAGAGATGTGAAGGTGCCACGATAGATGTGAAGGGATGAAAGACCCGATCGAGTTGCCCAGCCGGGGGTTGTCCTCGTAACGCTCTTGAGATTCGAACCCGTGCCCTGCCCTGCCGTCGATTGCCTACTGAGCCATAGGGGCAACAAAAGGATCGATCAATTACCCAGCCCAAGGGTAATCCTTGTAACGCAGGTAAGAATCTCCTATTTTTTGGCTTAAGGCTGACGGCGTAATGTGGTGGCAACGTTGATTGAGCACAGCCTACCCACCCGTTTAGGATTGCAGTCCCTTTTTTGGGAGACAAGCCACTCAAAATATTCCAAGTGGTTTTCCCCCAAAAACAGAAACACAGTTTGCCCTCCAAGGGTTGAAAGGCTACCAGGTGTGCTACACCTTGGCAGGGTTTAGAGTGGCGGTACTTGCTGAGGACAAAGTGCTCTCAGCTGTAAAATTCTTAAATTATACCGGTGTGAAAACTCGGCCTGAAATTCCTAACTGCTGCAGCGAAGTTCTTAACGCGTTGATGACGCGTGTGTATGTACTGCTGTTATTTTACGAAGCGAACGCGAGTTTCTTGTTTCCGCGGCGCCAACAAACAGAGACCTACCCCTTTAGAGGTCGTCGAAACTTACCTTAAGGATGCGAGTCATCGCACCCCCCTTCGAAGACCGATTTTGAGAGCTCGATTGCGCCCACAACCGGGAGGGTGCTATTGCGGGGGACCACAGTAAATAGGACCAAGGATTACTAGTAAAAATAGGGGAATATACATATTTTTGTTTGTACCGTAGGTCCTATTTACTATGGTCCTCCGTAATAGTGCAGAACAGGGTGGGTTGTTTCGGAAGCATCTCGTCGATAGCTCTCCTTAGACGGGTCGGTCGAGGTTTTCGCAAGCCTGCTTCCGGGGTTGCGGAGTGTGTCGTCGATAGCTTTCCGTAGACGAGTCGGTCGAGGTTTTTTGCAAGCCTTTTTCTTGGTTGTGAAGCGATACCGAGCTCTTTTTAATATTGTTCGAGGGAGGTGCGACGACTCGCATCCTCACGGTATCCCTCTAACAGCAGCAGTAGTACCGCACTGCATAGAGACGTAAATGTCACTGCAATTTCAAATAAACCGCCCGTCCGTCCGACTGGAGTGCAGTCCTTACGGGTTGAGATTTAATCTACGGCTGGCTGACCGCGGTTTTTCTGGCGGGGGGGGGTTTTGTTTCGTTTTTTGTTTTCTCATTCGTTGTCTTCGTCGTTCTTTTCTCCCCCTCCTACATGGTCGAAACTCAGATCCGGGGTCACATAGCAGGCTCTCCTCCCTTCCTCCCCACTGCGGTGATATCTCCGAAATATTTCAAACCGGGAGCCCGGTGACAAACAAAATATCCCAGCGTACACATGTATGTATACACTATAGTACGTTGACGATAATTCCACATTTTCTTGCATGAAAAATTGATTACATACAGTAGCGGAGAGCGCGAGAGCGTGAGTTAGCTATACGTTCGATGAAAACCGACGAGCAGTGGCAATGCTGAGCCCGTATGCGCGATAAAAACGAAGGCACGTACCGGGGGGGAGAAGGGACGACACCTGTGACCCGTGCGGCTTGTCCAGAAGATCGCTGAGGGTAAAACCTCCGATGAGAGCTGAAGTGATGATTGAAAAAAAAAAAAAAAAAAACATACATACATATATATATGTGTGTGTGTACTTCGTATATATACGTATAAATCCTGCTTCGAGTTCTTTCGTAGCGAATGCAGCGACGAGTTGGTAGCTACTTGAGCGATAGGCTAGTTTTCTTGTTACCAGGTACCAGGCATCATTTTGCCTGCTTTACTGCTGTATACACGGGGGTATAGGTATCAATTATCGTGAAATTCTGCCATGAACACCGCAAATACGGGGTACTGGTGTATATATCTAGATATATTTCTTTCCATCCTGTTCATTATTTTCGTCCTTCTTGCTCCTGCTCCCTTCTGTTATAGTCGTAACTCAGATCCATCCGGGGTCATATGTTCGGCTCTACTCCCTCCCCCCCCCCCCCCCCCCCCGACTACGGTTCTTGCCTTGGAAGGTATTTTTATCTCGAGAAGGGTTCAGCGCATTATTCCCACGCTATCCACGCTGTACCGGTGCTAGGTAGGGCTGTGAGCTGGTGTGCGGCGGATTGGTGGTCCAACAAAGCATTCCACGCCTCAGACAGATCATGATCTACAGATAGATCATAAATTAGATCATCTAGGTCATCTGCAGATAGATGATCTACTGTAATAGATCATGCAGATTATACGAGTCCCACCCGGAAATTATGAGCTATTTATAGATGATTACTATTACGGGGGTCCATAGTAAATAGGGCCAAATATTGTGAGTAAAAACAGGTACATATATAGGTTTTTATGTATACCATAGGTCCTATTAACTATGGACCCCCGTAATACAAGATCGAGAATAAATCTGCCTTGAAAGATCTAGATCATGATCTGTAGGTGATCTGTAGATGATCTATCTATCCGAGGTGTGAAGTACTTGCGTCCTGGATCTCTGCCCCTTGTCCCCAGATTTTGCGGATGCAAACATACTTCGTATTTCCATGCGGGAGCACAGCAACGCGAAGCAAAGATGTCAGGAGACTAGCACTTTCGCCCGTTCACAGACAGCAACTTTACCCTGACATGCCTTGACTGACACCAAACTGCTAGGTTTTGGTGTGAAACACTCGGCCCTGCGCCCTTGACAGCGCACGCTTTGCGTTGCTTGACATGTCTCCCGAGACGCCTTTGATGCGGAGGAATGTGATTTCTGTACGTACGCACGGAACTAATTGGCCAATCATGCATGCATATGGATGCGATCCTGTAGTAGGTGATATACACACGTTTGTATGACGTAACGACATGACTCGTACAGCGACAGCAGTACGGATTAGAAAGCCTCCCGAGCTGGTCGTGGGTTGCGCTGACAGGCAGCCATCCATCAAGCAAAGGGCTTCCAACTTCCAAGCCGTCGAGCCAACAGTGCGGGGAGGAGGTGTTGTGTCGGCAGAGCGTTCTTTTTTCAAGTATTTCCGTCCTGGATCCCTGCCCCCTGTCCCCAGGCTTTGCAAATGCAAAAAAGACCTTGCGTTTTTGTGGGCGTGTTGTGTTCCTGTTCCGGCCTTATCTATGTTGCAGAAGAATGTCCTGTTAATAACAGTCTGAGGTTTGGCGAAAATCGGAGAGAAAAAAGAAACATGGGGGGGGGGGGGGGGGGGGGGGGGGGGGGGGGGGGGGGGGGGGGGGGGGGGGGGGGGGGGGGTCCAGTGGAGAGATACCTGGTACTGGGATGTCACGGGAGGATCACGGCTGCACGCATGTTCAGGGCAGGCATACGCAGAGGCATCGGTACAGCAGTGGCAACAGCAGATGGGATGTGTTCGTATGTTCATGTCCTGTATATATTGATCATCACTTTCACTTTCCAGCTTAACTCGTAGAGGAGGTTTTACCCTCAGCGATCTTCTGGACAAGCCGTGCTGCGTGGTCATAGGTGTCGTCCCTTCTCCCCCCCGGTACGCGGCTCTACACGCTGTAAGTACCAAGCGGCGGTATTCGTGTTTTGGTAAAAAGTCGAAAAAAGGAATACCTATTATTTTTGACATTTTATAGGTACAGTACGTACCGTGTTGCGCTCGGGAAAAATCGTCCTGGTCCTCACTCTGATTGGCCAGCGCCCGATCGTACCTGTTGTTGGATGGAAGGTTCCAGGTACACCTCTGTATGTCTACTCCAGTTGGGCTTCGCCTGTTTCTGGATTCAACCATTCCTCTACATGGCTCAACCTGTACCCGCAGAAGGCCTCTCCCAACTGAAAGAGCTTCTCCTAGCCAACAGCCCAGTTTCTGTACTGGGTTATTAACTGAGTGTGCGGTACTCTGTGTAATGCGTAATATCTACTATCTACGACTACTATCGGGGTCCATAGTAAATAGGACCTAGGGTATGCACAAAAACCTATATATTTACCAATTTTTACTAACAATATTTGGTCCTATTAACTATGGTCCCCCGCAATACTTGTAACGATCCACATTCACCGACAAACCGTGATTTTGCAAGTCTTACTGTTTTTTGTGTTTACACCTGGTCCCGACGGCCGTGTTGCCGTACTTCAGCTTTGCCACGAAAGGGTGTTGACTGAGCAATTTATAGGTACACATTTGAAGCCGAAAAAAGGTGAATCCCAACTTGCGTAGACGCGGAGAGGTGTACCTGGAACCTTTCTGCCAACCATAAGGTACGATCGGGCGCTGGCCAATCAAAGAGAGGGCCGGGTAGCCTTTTCCCCAGTGCACTACTATGTGATGTATCTGTGAATGGCTCAAAAGGTATACGACGGACATACCTTTTTTTTGCTCTTTCGACATTTTTGTTGTGTGTGTGTTTCAGTAACGACGGTATCATTGTCGCACGGTTCAAAATATTTGCCCCGGGGATGGATTGATTTCATCCCCGGTGTTCGACGCAATAATGTAGGAACTCCCCGTGCATGGGGGCGCAACTATTTGCAACCCATGGACTGCAACACTGGAGTGCAGTCCACACGCCGTTTCGGCAACCCTAACCGTATCCCTTGACCCCTGATTCTTTTTCTGCACCTCTAAGTGGGAGCAGGGCGCCAAATGGGATATAGTCCGGGTGGGATCAGGGAAAAGGTGTTGACCAATGAGAGTGAAGGTGTAGTCTATAGGCCACCCCGTTTCACCCTTCTATAGATCAGGTCACCCAAACACTCATAATAGCGTTGTGCACTGCACCTTAGCGCGGCAGTCCATAGGTTGCGCTGGAGGCTTGGTAGGTGATCCTCGTGCCTAGTACAACCAATCGCGCGGGGTCAGTTCTCATCGAGCGCACATGTACGCTCGTATCTTTACGACTTTTTCTTGCGCCAAGGCTGACTACGTACCGGAATGCGCGAGAGCGTGACTCGGCAACATTTCGATGAAAATCGACGAGCAGTGGGAATGCTGAACCCTATGCGCGATAAAAAAATGAAGGCGCGTACCGGGGGGAGAAGGGACGGCACCTGTGACCACGGCTTGTCCGGAAGCTGGAAAGTAAAAGTGATCTTTTACAAAAAAAACAGGCGCCGTCCGGAGATGGCCTGATTTCCCGTAGTTACCCAATACGCGAATACCTGGTACCTGGTATACCGTAAGAACTTCACCCACAGCTCTCTGCGAAGAAGTGTACCTGGTACGTGTTATCACACTAGGTAGTTTCATGTTATGAAGTGCACTTTTTCAGTTTTGTTCGCGCATTGGAGGGCTTTTCTTTTCCGACGGCGGGTCTTTTCTGGCGCTCTCGGCTGCGGGACGGAAGGGGGGGGAGGGTGTACTCATTATCATGCATGGCCGCCGTCGTATGACCGTAGACCCTCGCATCCCTACAATGCCGGGACGGAGCACGTCGGGTTTTCACCGACCAGGCAGACATTGCTTGCACCAAGCGCGAAGCACCGTGAGATGTTGGGCGAGTCGCATGAAGGGTGGGCTGCATCCTACTAGGAACCGCTTTAGAGGCGGGTTTTCTTGCATATGGATGACAGCATCAATGAATTGATTTATTTTCTGGTGTGGCCACTTCCAGAGACAGCAATGGGTTTACTATGTAACTGCCTCGTGTTTGCCTCACCATATACACACTACGTGATACGATCATCCCCCTTGTGCGGAGTGGAGGTTCTCCGCGCACAAAAATGATCTAACTTGACCGCCAGCTGTGGGAACCGCAAAAAAAAAAAAACGGTACCCTGGCTGTCTAGCTCATGCAGTGAGAGGCGTGTTTTACAGCGTCGTCGCCAACCGACGCCAACCCAACCTAGATAAACCAGGTATATACAGGGGGGGCGGGGGAAGGTGTATTCATTGTCATGCGTGACCGTAGTCTTATGACCATAGACCCTCGCATCCCTACAATGCCGGGACGGAGCACGTCGGGTTCTCACAGACCAGGCAGACATTGCTTGCACCAAGCGTGAAGCGCCGTGAGGTGTTGGGCGAGTCGCATGAAGGGTGAGCTGCATCCTACTAAGAACCGCTTTAGAGGCGGGTTTTCTTGCGTATGGGCACGCGGGGGGGGGGGGGGGGGGGGGGGGGGGGTGTACACTACGGTGCAAGTTTGGGCCTCGACCGGACTCCGTCGCTTGTGCTCGGAGCGTTCAAAGTCGCGCGAGCTGGACTCTTTTTCACGGATTTTTTTCACGCCGAGCCAGAGCCAAGCAGGCTCATGGAAGCCCCCAGGATGTCACAAGACCAAACACAAATGTTTTTCGCGAAAACAACGAAAAAACAAATGCTTTGGGCTCTTGCTGCTGTGTGCCAGTGTCTGCTACAAGTACCACACCAGCCCTCAAACTTTGTGTAGCTTGACACAGCCACGGCGGTACAATGGGGGCCACGCTTCGAGCTTTATCCTTTGTGGCGGCTATGGATGGATGGATGGTGTTTCTGTTTGTGCGTGAGTGTGCGTGTGTGAGCGTTCGTGCCATCCAAGCATCCTACAGTCAGCGGTAGGAGTTAGATCACAAAGTGCGGTGTGATCAATTTCAGCTTTCGTTTGTATGTGCTGTCTGCTGCTGCTGCTGCTGCTGCTGCTGCTGCTGCTGCTGCTGCTGTGTACTGGTATGTGTGTACCACCCCTTTCCCCGAGCTCTGTATACGTTGTGGCAGCCATGGTACAGCAGTAGCCGCGCTTCAAGGTATTTTTTTTTGGTGTCGGCCACGAAAGGTGCTTCTTTCTGTGTGCGACTGACGTCCTGGAACGCACCCCAAACGAAAAACACGATCTGGAATCTGGACGAGTTCAACGCAAAACCTTCTGTGAATTTCTGATGCACCCGCTCAGCACACGAAAGACAGCTCAACAGCAGCGGTGCAGCGCAGCAAACCTGACGTACGCAGGCTCATACAACATACCCCTCTGTCTCGAAATACTTGTTACCGTTTTTATGTTTATGTTACATACAAATTGTCCTCATATTGAGGAACGGAGTGGTACAACGTAGTAATGTCGTATGCACGTACTATTTTTTTTTTATTTTTTTTTTTTTTTTTTTTTTTTTTTTCATCATCACTTCTACTTTCCAGCCCACTCGTAGGAGGTTTTACCCTCGACGATCTTCCGGACAAGCCGTGGTCACAGGTATCGTCCCTTCTCCCCCCCGGTACGTGCCTTTATTTTTTGTCGCGCATAGGGTTCAGCATTCCCACTGCTCGTCGATTTTCATCGAATGTAGCTAACTCACGCTCTCGCGCTTTCCGCTAATCAATTTTTTTATGCAAGAAAAAGTCCCTATGAGCATGCACTCGGTGGGACTTGAACCCACGAAATTGATCTTGACAGGCACGCGGACCACCTACCAAGCCACCGGGGACGCAGGAACGCCTGAATATGATGAAACTCCCCCATTTTAAACTCCCGACACCCCCGGGAATTGAAGTCAACCACATCCCGAACGGGAACCATGTTGGTACATTATGTGACATATAATACGTACCTGGTACCTCGTGTGTGTTTGTGTTTTTTTTTTTTCCTCTTGTTCGATTTCGTTTTTTGTTGTCCTCTCTTCTTGGTATATGCTTTTGTACATGTGTGTTCTTGTTTTTTTTTTTTTCTAATTTTTTTTTTTATTATCCTTTTTCGTTATTTTGTTGTGCTTTTTCTTGTTTTCCTCTTTCTCTCGTGCAGCCGCTGCGCCGACTGCGGCGCTCCGTGTGCGGACTGGGCGTCGGTACCCCACGGGTCCTTCGTATGCCTCAACTGCGCTGGACATCACCGCGCCCTGGGGGTGCAGGTGATATTCACGCGGTCGTTAACGATGGACCAGTGGACGGGTGAGTAAACGAGCCCACGGGGTGCGAGTGATATATGCGCTCAGAAACAGTTTTGCGCATGGGTAGGAGGCGGGGGGGGGAAGGGGGTGGGTACTCATTTGTTGCTTGCGTTAGTTATTACACCGTTGACTACGCCTCTCTTTCGAGACGGAGCCCCGTGAGGGCGTGCTGCTTTGCTTTTTGCCATAGCTATTTGACCATTGACCACGCATCCCTTTCGAGACGGAGCACTGGGGGGGGGGGGGGGGGGGTCAGGGAATGCATTGGTTTGTTTGTACCGCTCCTTGGGGGTGCAGATCGCATTTACGCGGTCCTTAACCAAGGGCCAGTGGACGGGTGAGGAAACATGGACAGAAACCATTAGTAGACACGAGCCTGGTCAAATCATTTCCCAGATCGACGCTGCTACCGACTATGACCCTGCTCTCGCTTGACACCCTGATCCCACCCCGACCTGATCCCACCCGGACCTCATACCACTGAGTGGTGCAGAAATATAATCAGCCGCCGGCAGGACCCACCAGGGCACCCTGCTCCCACGCGACTTTATCCACCATTCTCGGGGTTTCCACCACCAAAGCGGCCACAGAAAAAACGGAAACAACACTAGAACTACCGTAGTATACTAGTGTCCGACCTGTGGTGTTCTCCCACAGGCTCGTGTGTACTGACACTTGCGCCCGTATACATGGCCCCGGGGTGCAAGTAGTGTTTGCGCACACGAGCGGTTTTCCGTGCAAGGGTAGGAGGGCGGGGGGGGGTAGGGGATGCGTTGGTTGGTATGCACACCTCAGACAGATCATGATCTGCAGTAGATCATCGAGTTTCTCGCCTACCGTTGTCAGGAGTTGCGGAGGATCTGCATACCTGTAGTACAGACCCCAGCCCCTGAAACATGTGCTACTAGTAGATCGTGCAGGTTATACGGATTTCACGCGGCAACATGAGCTGGATCATACAAGATCGGGAATAGAGCTGCCTTGAAAGATCTAGACCATGATCTGTAGATGATATGTAGATGATCTGTGGGTGATCTGTAGGTGATTTGTCTGTCCGATGCGTGGTTTGTTTATGCCACGCCTTCGGGGTGCAGGAGGTGACATTCACGCGGTCCTTAACGACGGTTTATAGTTGTACAGTTGTTCAGGTAATGTTGTATTGACACAAGAAAAGGTTTTCCACGCAAGGGTGCGAGGCGGGTGCTTGTGTGCTCATTTGTTGCTTGCCGTAATTGTTTGACCTTGATCATGCATCCCTTTAGAGACGGACCGCCGTGGGGGTGGCTGCCGTAGCCGCTTGATCATTGGCCACGCATCCCTATCGAGACGGAGGACCGTTCCTACTCCTACTGGGAGACACAACCCCATCCATCCCTCCCCCCCTTCCTCCCGTGTACTTGTTCTTGCTCTTGCCCTTGTTTCTGGTTTTGTACGTGTTCCAGTCCGTGTTTCTGTCCTTCTTTGTGTTCCTGGTCCTGTTCTCACTCACGTTCCTGTTCTCGCTCTTGCTCTTGTTCTTGTTCTTGCTTGTGTTTCTGTTCTTGCTCATATTCCTACTCTTGGTTTTGTTCTTTTTCGTGTTCCTGTTCTTGTTCTTGCTCGTGTTCCTGTTCTTGCTCCCGTTCTTGCTCCTGCTCTCGCTCGTTCCCGACCTTGTTCCTGTTTTTGCTCCTGTTCTTATCCCTGCTCTCGTTGTTCCTGTTCTTGCTCCTGTCCCTGCTCCTGTCCTTGTCTGTGCTCTCTTTCCTGGCCTTGTTCCTGTTCTTGCCCCTGTCCTGTGTTCTCGTTCACGTTTCTCATTGTTGCCCGTATTGCTCGCATAGAGGGAAGTATTCGGAGGATGGAGGCAGGGGGAAACCAGCGCCTGACCGAGTTCATAAGACGGGCAGGCCTTTACTCCCCATCCAGCGTGGCCGAAAAATATACCCACCCCTTCCTTGCGCTGTACCGGGAACACATCGCTGCCCTGGGCGCAGGGGAGGATCCTCCGCCTCTGACGAGGGAAGCTCTGGAGCAGGCGAGCAAGGCTGTTGTTGGTTGATTGATTGGTTGGTTTCGTTGGTTAGTTGGTTGGTTGTTCGGTTGGTTGGTTTGTTGGATGGCTCTAGTTTCACGCCTCGGGCAGATCAGATAGATCATTCCCACGTGATGATCTAGATATTTCAAGGCAGATAGATCTATTCGCGATCATGCATGTACATATGAACTAATAATATTAATAGCGCATGTTGCCGGGTAGGAACCACCCGTATAATCTGCACGATCTACTTAAGTACATGTTTCCTGGGTTGGATCTGTAGACAGATCCTGCACAATCTCTCACAACGGCAGGTGAGGAACTAGATCATCTACAGATAGATCATGATCTGTCTGAGGTGTGGTTTAGTCGGTCGGTTGGTTTGTCTGTTGGTTGGTTGGTCTGGTTGATTAGGGTTTGGTTAGTTGTTTTGGTTGTTTTGTTGCTTGGTTTCTTGGTTGGTTTGGCTGGTATGCTGGTTTGGTTTACTTTTGCTTATGGTTGGGTGAATCACCTTCGCTGGTTGGTTGGTTGATTGATTGATTGGTCGATTCGTTGATTGGTTTGTCCATTTCTGATAGTCGGTTGGTTCGTTGATTGGTTGGTTGACTATGCAGCTGGTTTGGTTTTTGATTAGTCGATTTTTTTGGTGGGTTTGGTGGTCGATTGGTTGGTTGGGGTTGGGGTCAGGGTTGGGCGGTGTGCAAGGGCCAAATCGGAGGCGACAACAGCACCCACTGGTATGATCTACCAGGTAGAACGGTAGCCTTGACGTTTGGACCGCATTCCCGTTTGGGGGACAAATTTACTTGGAACCGGACTGAGATAGATGTTGCTGCCTGTACGATGCGGTACTAAAAGAGGTTAATTAAGGCCTGTGCGGATCGATAGCGGCTTCACAATACCCCCACCCCCCTGCTCCCCCGCCTCCCATGCCATTAAACACCTTATGAGACCCTTGTTCAGTGAACTCCTCTTCACCGCCGCCCAAACCGAAAGAAAATGCAGGATGTGCCTTGAAGCTATGTAGCGGTTGGGCGTTTTCTCAAGACGAACTCGGAAACGATAACGCCAGCAACCAACGACGACGAGGATGACGAATACGACAATCAGCAGCAGCATCCACAACCCCGTCCCCCCGCCCGCCTCCCCAGCCCTTGTAACGCCTCGTAAATTAGTGAATTAGCAACAACAATTCCGCACCCCGGACAAATCATGATCTATCCGTAGATGATGTAGTTCTTCGCCTTCCGTTGCGAGAGGCCGTGCAGGATCTGTCTGTAGTATAAATCCAACCAACCCAGGAAACATGCGCTCTATCGTGAAGATTTGTACGGAGTCCCACCCGGCAAGATGAGCTAGATCCTGTGTACCAGATCGGGAATATATCTGCCCTGGAAGATCTAGATCATGAAGTGGAATTGGATGATCTGTCAATGATCTGTAGATGATCTGCCTGAGGTCTGGCATTAACAGTTCGCTCCATATCACCAACCGCCCATCAATGACCAAGCAGACTATGCTCGAAGCTAGCGGGTGGGCGACGTCTCAAGACGGACTAGGAGACGATAACGCCAGCAACGACGGTGATGATGATGACGATAACGACATCAGCAGCAGCATCTACAAACCCCTCAAGACGCTCGTACGAAACATGGGTGGTTGCGGCGGGTTGGGCCAGGCCCTGAAGCTGTTGTCGTTGCGTGCCCGTGGGGGGGAGGGAGGGAGTCCTGGCGAAAGAGAAAGAGGGGAGGGGGGGGGGTGCACCGGAATGGGTCCCCGATGATGACGAGGAGGCGTGCATGCTTTGTGGGAACCGGTGAGGCTGTTGTCGCTGTCCGGGGTGTTCTCTGATCCTTCATCCAATGTTGTTGTTTGTGTTGCTGCTGTTGTTGATGTTTGTTATTGGTCTTGTTGTTGGCCTTGTTGCTGTTGTTGATGGTGATGTTATTGTTGGTGTTGTTGCTGTTTGTCCTGCTGCTGTGCTGCTGCCGGTGTTGCTCCTGTTTGTGCTGCTGCTGCTGCTGCTGCTGTTCTCGGTGGCGGTCTTGTTGTTGCTGGCGGTGGTCTGCTTGCTGTTGGTGACGGTGTTGTCGTTGCTCTTGATGCTTTTCGTTGCTGCTGTTGTTAGTGCTGCTGCTGCTGCTGCTGCTGCTGCTGTTGCTGTTGTCTTTGTTGTTGCTGTTGTTCGTGTTGTCGTATATAGTTGATGGTGTTGTTGTTGTTGATGCTGATGGCGTTGCTGTCGCTGCTCTTGTTGCTGTTGCTGTTGCTGTTGCTGTTGTTGTCGCTGGTGTTTGTCAGGTTTTCTCTGATCCTTTGGCGTCACCACTGTCGTCGCTGCGGACGGCTGGCCTGCACAAACTGCGCTCCGACGAACAACACGCGCCCTATCGTCGAGGTCAGCTGTTGTTTAGCCTGTCTTGTACTGTCCTGTCCTGTTCTGTCCTATCCTGTCCTGCTTGGTCCTTCTTTGTCCTGCTTTGTCCTGCTTTGTCCTGTCCTGCTCTGTCTTGTCCTGGTATGTCCTGTCCTGTCCTGCTCTGTCTTGTTCTGATCTGTCAGATCTGTCTGGTCTGTCTGGTCTGATCTGATCTGTCTGATCTGTGAAACCATTTTGACGAAGCTAGGCAGGTCGTAAAATACAATTACGGGGGACCATATTAATCAGAACCCATTATACGCAAAAAAAAAACTATATTCCAATATTTTTTGTTGCTGTAAACATATTTGGTCCTGATTACCATTGATTGATCGATGCTGGATCCCAAGCTCCCCCCCCCCCCCCCTCGTCTCGAAAGGGATGAGTGGTCAATCGTCAAACGAACGGATACGCCCCCCCCCGCCTTTGATTCGAATTTGCCATCCAATGCAAGAAAGACCGCTTCAAAAGCGGCTTTTAGTAGGATGCATCTCACCCTTCATGCAACTCGCCGCACACCTCACGTTTCGCTTCGCGCTTGGTGCAACAATGCCTGCCTGGTCGGTGGAAACCCGACGTGCTCCGTCCCGGCATTGTAGGGATGCCATGTAGGGTCTATGGCCATACGAGAACGGCCGTGATGACGTTGTGAGTACCCCCCCCCCCCCCCCCCCCCCCCCCCCACCCGCCCCGCCTGTATTTTCACCTTCAAACCTTCCGCTTGATGGCTATTTGCGACTACAGTGGGGATTGCCGGAGGCTGTGCGGCACTGTCATCTCTGTTACAGGTCGCCTCTGCTAGACTGGAACAAGCTTCCACCGCAGGAGCAGCGGCAGCAACAGCAGCGGCATCGGCATCGGCAGCGGCTATCACCTTCTGTTACGGCGATGGGCGTGGAGCAGCAGCAGCAGCAGTAAGAGCAACAGCAGGGAGTACCAGCAGCAGCATTAACAACAGTTAGCAGCAGCAGCAGTTATAAAGCAGCAGCAGCAGCAGCAGCAGCAGCAGCAGCAGCGGCGGCGGCGGCGGCGGCGGCGGCGGCGGCAGCGTTGGCGGCGACTGCAGCAGCAGCAACAGCGGCAGCAACAGCAGCAGCAGCAGCAGCAGCAGCAGCAACAGCAGCAGCTAGTAGCAGCAGCAGTACCAGCACGACGAGGAGGGGGGACAACAGCAGTCCCAACCGCAGCAGTGTGAAAGCAGGCAGCTCCGGCATAGTAGCCGCTAACGACGACGACCGACGATGGGGAGCAAGGCCTAAGGTGGAGATGCTAGGCGGGGGGGGGGGGTCGTGGTGATGTGCGTGGTAAGCTCTCATCGCTGCGTGCTGAGGAGGGGGACGGAGGCTTTGGTGTTTCCTTCGCCATATTCTTTTTTCTTCTCTGTTCCTCGGTACTCCTAGTTTTTTCCCTCAGCTTTATTTCCCTCATTTTTTTCTTTTTCTTTCTTTTTTCTTGCGTTGGTTTGATTTCTTGGTCTTTTTTTCACTCCTAGGTTTCGATTTTATCAATTTGATTTTGCTTGTTTCACGTACGCGTTCCTGCTTCGTTTTTCTGTTTTTTGTTTTTGTTTTTATGTTTGTACTTTTCCCTGTTTTTTGTTGCCTCCCCTTTTTTTCTACTTTTGCTCTCCTTTTCCTTGTCTCGGTTCTTTTTCTTCTGTGTCATTTCTGTATTCGTTGAAAGTAGTGTTTTTTTTCAGCTCCACCACGTTCCGTCGTTCTTTTCTTCGCTTAAGTGACAGTTTCGCTGCTCATGAATAGCTGGTGTATATTTGTGTTTAGTTGTGCTCCCTGGTGCCCCCCCCCCACCCCCCCTGTGTTTGGGTGGTAAAGTAAATACAGATATTAATAGTAGCCTATCGATACATATTCATAGTTTATTTGTATTTTGGGGGGGAAGACCTCCGTATCGAACGCCCCTCCGCCTGTTTATGAGTCGTAGTCGTACAGGCAAAACCCATCGATATCATATTTTTTTTGTGTGTGTGGGGGGGAGGCTTCATGCCCCCTCCCCGCCTCCTGTTTTTGAGTCGCACATCCAATATCGATACATACAATACCATATTTTTGAGATGGAGGGGGGGGGTGGGGGGGGCTCATGGCCACCACGCCCCCCCCCCCCCCCCCCCCCCCCCCCCCTGTTTTTTAGTCGTACAGCACAGCCAATCTCGGTACATACCATATTTTTGGTGGGTGAAATGGGTGGGCGAGTGGGAAGGGAAGAGGGATGAACTGAAAAATGATTTATGTTGAGCCCCCACCTGTGTAGTTGGTGTGTTGCTCCCGGAGCCCCCCGCCGTGTGTGGGCGCGTAGCAAAAGATGAAGATAGAGACAAAAAAACTGTGAAGTTGTTTGGATAGATTTTCGCGGCAGTACGTACGTAATACATGTCCTTGAAGGGGCGTTGCTTCTTTTCTGTTCTGCTGATTGCTTGAGTGGTCGGTGGGTCGGATCAGCGTGTGATTGGGCGAGAGGGGGGGAGGAGGGGGGGGGGGACTCGCGCGCGTGTCTTTTCTTTCTTTATTCCTTTTTTTTTTTTTTTTTTTTTTTTTTTTTTTTAGAAATAAAATCTCGCCGCAATGGGGGGGGGGGGGAGGATATCGCGGTACTGGGGATATTGGGCGGTTGTGTGGATAATCTCCTCAGCAGTAAAGAAGATATGTGTTGTATGTGTATATGTAAATGTATGCGTATAGTGTATTGTGTATGTTGTGTATTTACCCTTTTTTTGGACTGCAGGTTCGTTTTGGGGACAGTTGGGGACAAATTACTTGGAATTTGAGTGGTTTGTCCTCCAAACGGGACTGGAGTTCTAACGTTTCTATTTTTACCCTCTACAGAAAGAAATATGACGAGTTCCACGACCTTATTATTAAAAAAAAAAAGTTGTCTTTTTGGCGAGTCGTGATATTTTCTATATATTTTTTGGAAGCAGCAAAAATATAAGCTATCATTCATTCGGTTCGTGATGTAATCTCATCATCGTAAAAAATAAGTCGCGATTCGTGGGTACATGCACCTTATTATTAAAAAAAAAGGTTGTCTTTTTGGCGAGTCGTGGCATCTTCTACATATTTTTTGGAAGAAGCCAAAAATACAGGCTATCATTCATTCGGTTCGTGATGTAGTCCCGTCATCGTAAAAAACAAAATCGCGATTCGTGGGTACATGCAAACATGCCTCCGTAGAAATATGTGGCGCATTTCGTTGTCGCGAATGCTCTCGTTCGTAATATTTTTGGCGTGCCATTTTGTCACGAATACTCGTACACACGTGCACACGTATATACTGCCGTGTGTGCTCCAGTGCGTTTTGTTGTGTTTGTTCTAAATGACCTCTTATGGCCGCACAGAGCGCGAGTTGGGGAAGTTTTTTTTTTGGTGTGTTTTTATGTTGTTGTCGTCCCTGATCCAACCGTCGAGTACTGCCCCGCGTTGCGTTGCCTTGCCTTGATGGAATTCCCAAAAGAAGTCCGACGGGCGGAGGGATGGTGGTTGCAGTACATGGCGCGACTCGGGGGGGCGGATATTTTTGTTGTTGATGTGGTCCCCGCTTGCGCCCTTTGAGTATTATTGCCTTGCCTTGGTGGGTTTCCACAAAGAAGATCGAGGGGGGGATAGGGGTTGCACAAGTGAATTGACATTGCCTTGGGTGGGTTTCCGCAAAGGAGGCCGAGGGGGAGGGGGGGGCTGCACACATGCGTTTGCACCCCGTGGTGTACTACATGTTATCGTATTGCGTAGCCTCGCCATGGTGATTTTCCACACAAAAGGTTTAGGCGTCGGTGGGGGGCGGGGGGGGTACTCATGTCATGCATGGGCGTAGTCGTATGGCCATAGACCCTCGCATCCCTACAATGCCGTGACGGAGCACGTCGAGTTTTCACCCACCAGGCAGACATTGCTTGTGCCAAGCACGAAGCGCCGTGAGAGGTGTTGAGCGAGCCGCATGAAGGTTGAGCTGCATCGTACTAAGAACCGCTCTTAAACGGACTTGTATGTGGATGACAGCTTCGAATTGAACTGTTTGTTTCTTGCCTTGGTGGGTTTCCGCAAAGGAGGCCGAGAGGAGATGGGGGGGGGGGGGGGGGGGGGGATAGGGGCTGCACAGGTGCGTGGTGCATTGTGTGTTATTGTATCGCCTTGCCTCGCTTCGTCTTGGTGAGTTCCCACAGAGAAGGTCTAGGGATGGGGGGAGGGGGGGGGGGTGTACTCAATATCATGCATGGCCGTAGTCGTATGACCATAGACCCTCGCATCCCTACAATGCCGGGACGGAGCATGCCGGGTTTTCACCGACCAGGCAGACATTACTTGCACCAAGCGCGGGGGGAGGGGGGGGGGGGGGGGGGGGGGGGGGGGGGGGGGGGGGGGGGGGGGGGGGGGGGGGGGGGGGGGGGGGGGGGGCGGGGGGAGGGGTTGCAGACGTATGATTGCATCCCGCGTGGTGTATTGTTACATGTCATTGTATTGCTGCCTTGCCTTGGTGGGGGTCCTCAAGAGACAAGCAAAAATAATGTTTTGTGTGGGCACCGCCTTTTTTGCCTCTTGCCCATGCATGCATACATACGTAGTCATACAATGTATACTGGTAGGTGGGTAGCATATCGACCCGTAGAATATGTTGGCGTGTGGCTTGTGCACGGTATCAGCGCGGATAAGCTCCTTCCTGCTTACTTCCTTGCTGCTGTGTCACACCAGCTCTTGCTGCTGTGTGCACTACTGGAGCTACGTACCTGGAACATTGGACGAGTGAGTGGCGTTACCTACACAGTAGACCAGATGATACTGACCACTACTGATGCACCAGGTACCAGGTATAGAATAGTACCGGTATGTTTCAATCTCTATCAAAATGCCTGATAGTCCTTAAGATGACGGGCACTCTTGTGCGTATGTGCCGAGATTTCATTCGAGAAAAAAATCCAGCTAAAAAATCCACCTGTAACCGATAAATCTAGACAAGGATGTAACGGCGTTTCGAACGCTTCCCCCCTCCCTCTCTCGTCGATGAAAAGATGTGTCTGGTAATTTGGGGACTTTGTTCAATTTCTGGCCATTTGGGCCATTTGGGTGCGGGGTGCCATTATTGGCCGTTTTGGGTCATTTCAGCCATTTTGGTTGTATGTTGGTTGGATTTTGGATTTATTTTGGTCATTTTGGTGGTGCATTTTGTCGTGATTTGCGCTTCTCGTGGCCCTTCACGAATGGAGGGGGGGGGGGGGAGAGGGGAGGGAGGGAGGAAAGGTAACAAATGATCTCTCTGCAGATCGTGTGGAGTAAATATATTCCGGACACAGGAACGGAGGCGGCGCCGGCCGAGGGGCCTAACTATTTCGGTCTTTTTGGCCATTCTGGTTACTTATTACGGCCTTTTTGGCCTTTTTGGTGCTACATTGTGTCACGATTCGGCCGTTTTGGTTGGTATATTGTCACAATCTGCGCTTTTCGTGGCCCCGTCATGAACATTTGGGGGCTAGGGGGGGGGGGGGGGGTGTACTGGATACCATGCATGGCCGTAGTCCTATGACCATAGACCCCGCGGGGGGAAGGAGGGAGAAATGGCTACATTTGTTTCTCTCCGGATACTACGTTAGTGTGAAGTATACATGTTTCGGGCGCAGGAATGGAAGCGGCGTCGGCAAAGGGGTGTGGGGCGATTTTGTCCGTTTCGGCCGTTTTGGTTGTATTTTTCGCCCTTACGGCCAATTTCGGTGGCACATTTTTTCACGATTTGGTCATTCTGGTGTGTGGATTTCTTTTCTCGCGAATTTGCGCTTCTCGTGGCTCTCTCAACAGTGATTGGGAGGGGAAGGAAAGGAAAACGGGAGAGGAATGGTCACAAAATGTTCTCTCTCCCGATATTGGCTGTATTGTGTAACATTGTTATTGAGGAGTACTTAATCGGAACCAAGAGACCGTACAACCAGCGCTTCGAGTTGTGGTTGAGTGGTACCTCTATCACCACCAAAACTGTGGTTGTGTGGTACCTCTATCACCAACCAAAACTCTTGGGGTGATGTGGATACCATGTCCCCGAAACCAACACGTCTACTCGGTTATATTCCGTACGAAGGAGCAGAGGCGGCACCGGCAGAGGTGGTTGGTCATTTTGGTCATTTTGGCCGTGTTGGTTGCATGCGTTTCGGCCTTTTCGGGCATTTTGGTGGTATGTTTGTCACGATTTGGTCATTATGGTGGGGTATGTTTTTGCCACGATTTGCGATGCTCGTGGCGCTTTCCTCACCAATGATGGGGGCGGGGGGGGGGGGGAGAGGGGGAAAGGGAGGGAGGAATTATTATACAGTTATGTCTCTCCGAATACTATGTTTGCATTTCTATTTCTTTTTTTTCTCCTTTCTTTTCTTTTCTTTCGTTTTTTTCTGTTTCGATGGGTTTCACACCTCGGATGGATATATCATGTACAGATAGATCATGATCTACAGTAGATGATCTAGTTCCTCGCCTGCCGTTGTGAGACGTTGCGCGGGATCTGTCTATAGTACAGATCATCCAACCCAGGAAGTATAGATGATTGCAGAATAAACGGCTCCCAGTCGGCAACATTGAGCTGGATCATACCAGTACAGATGAGGGATATATCTATCTATCTGCCCTGAGAGATCTAGATCATGAACTGGGAATGATCTACCTGGTCTGCGGACAGCTGGTACCGTAGGGATACGATGCGTCAAGAGAGAGAAAAGTGAGTGTTTGCGCCGTTCGTGGGCTATATAGAGAGACCAAAGCGGGTTGCTTTTGATTGCTTGTTCTCGTGACAGATTGCCTCTCCTCTGGAGCATGAGCATGGCCGCGGCCTCATATTTCCTGGACGAAGTTTGGATGCGTCCGATGCATGTGTGTGTCGGGGGGGGGGGGGGGGGGGGTACTCATTTGTTGCTCGCATTAGCCATTCAACCATTGACCACGCATCCCTTTCGAGACGGAGCATTGTTCCTACTCCATGGCCGTACTCGTACTTCGATTTATGTCATTGATCATAGGTCCTCTTATCCCTACAATGGCGAGCCGGAGCGCGTCGGGTTTTCACCGACCACGCAGCCGTTGATTGGCGGGGGGCGGGGGGGGGGGTGTACTGTGTACTCATGTCATGCATAGACCCTCGCATCCCGACAGTGCCGCGACGGAGCCGATCGGGTTTTCACCGACCGGGCAGACATCGTTCGCGCCGATCGCGAAGCGTCGTGAGATGTTCGGGGCGGAGGGGGGTAGCGGGCAGGCGGGGGGGGGGGGGGGGGGGATCGGTTTTCATAGACGAGTTACAGCAGACTAAATACTACCGGTAATAATATATTGTAGGGCAGGGCAAGGGTTGCCCCGCTGTTCCCTAGGGTTTTACCATAAAACAAAAGGTTGGCCGGCGGTATGACAATTCTCTCGCGACGTCGATATTTGCCACGTAGAATATTACTTGTTTGCAGATGCTGATGTTGCCGCTATTTTGAAGCAAACACATAAACAAAACGTCACAGTCGAGCATCGCGCAGATTGCGATGACCTCGACGTGTCGCGAACACACTCACACCAAATAAAACGCTGCCGTGAAGTCAAAGATGACAAAAGGCATACAAGTAGACTTTTCGCCGATGATCGTCACGTACATGCACCCCGTAAACAACACTCTGTCGACCGAACAGTTAATATAAATGTAGCCGCGCAGAACTCGAAAGGCTGGACGCGCCGTGCAACATTTCTACAAAATTCGTTCTAGCAAAAAGAGGGAAACAAGAAGGCAGTCAGTCCTATTCGAGAAGCAATATCACATCAAAGATCAAAACGTTTCAACACACATGTGAAGAACACGGGAGACGCTCAAGGCGGCGGTACGTCGGAGTCGAGTCGGCAAGGCACAGCTGCGCTCCCCACGTCGTAGTGGCCAGGACTTCGGTAAGGCGGAGGCATGATGGGTCCTTGTCTAGTCGCCTCGATTATCTTCGCGCGTTCTTGGCTTGCGCGCTCATGGTAGCTAGCACTACGGTATGGTGTCGTTTGTGCCTGGAGAACAGGCAAGGTCATAGACTTTCGAAGGTAGACATACATATGCTGGAAACCATGATACCAGTCATAGTCGAAATCGTCGCAAGACGTGGTACTCCCCCCGAGTATGCAATCGTACTTCAACCACCGCCCTCTCGAACGCAACTGGGTCACGAAATGGTTCGGAAGGGAGTAGATGACAGCTACGAGGCAGTACTCAACGCCTATCATCAAAATGGGTGACGGTGCTGGCGGCTCTCCGGCGTCCTCGTAGATGTCTACACGTGCAGACGCGAAGAAAACGCGATTTGGGGCGTTGTCCGCACTCCCAGGAAGAATCGACTATGTGGATGTGCTGATGTGCCGGGCGCAGCTCTCGTCGCAGGGGGGGCACGGAGCAGGTCCAGGAAATGGGAAGTCGGAGGCGGCTCCGGTTAGGAACAAGGCATTGACTGCATCATGGAGTGACTGGGGCGGTCCATGCGGAATCAAGACTGGTGCGGGATCTCGCCATCGTGCACATTGGGATGCGGTTATCTCGATATGGCCATGGTCTTCGATATGGCAATCGGTAGTGTAGTGCCAGTTGAATCCGAGAGCCGTCCGAGTGTACATGATACGAGCATGCCGTTCCACGACGTCACCTGGCCACCCGCTGTTGGGGTGGAGTTGATCATCAGGTCGAAGGGTGATCGCTTCGTATATGGAGCCTGGCGTTCCCATTACGGATCCTGCGCCCGGTAGGCCGCTACTACCAAGGATCTTGTCACGTGCTTGAGCCAAAGAATCCTGCATTCCGCCAAAGAATGCGACGCATACCGAACGAAATGATACAATACGTTTAGAAGACACATGAAAGCACAACGTAGTATTTATGTATATATGGGTACTTGCGGGCGCCGGTAAGTATTGGGGGGTATTATTACGACGAGATGTGGATAGCAGAACAAGCAAGAACTTACCAAGAGGGGGCGTTGGAGAGGCTTGCCGTCGAACATGCAGGCACGCAGAGCCGCAAGAGTGGAGAAGAAGATGGTTCCAGCTGGTTTGCCACGGTTGGGTTGGGGAGAGGGTGTCCTTCCCAAGCAGCTATGGCGGAGGCGATGGCGGTGTTGAAGAAGCAATTGTTCTCATTGGGCGGCAGAAAAGGTGAAGGGCGGATGGAGCCGGTGTCGGTTTGTCCGTCGTTGGTGTGGGATGTATAACTAGCCGGAGGACTTGTCGTGGCCGGTCGGAATGAAGAGGGATCATCCAAGAACAAGGCTAGGTAGCCTTGTCGAGGCGTTCGAGGTAGTCGATCATAGCCGCTACATCGTCGTCCTGTGGATGGGTCAGATCGTCGAGAGTAACCGGCGACAGCAAAAAGAGCTTGCTGGCATCGGTCGCTCGGGACAGAGCGACGTAGACAGCCGCGCTGTCCATATAGCCGTCTACTGGCTTACGAATGTCGAGCACAAGTTCAGGGATGGTTTCGCCTTGTGCTCGATAGATTGAGGAAAGAATACCAAGATTTTGCTTCTAGATTACCCTAGGGTAAACCCTAGGGAATAGTTATAACCCCTCTGGGAGGACTTGAAAGCGAAAAAAAATGTCGAATACAAAAAAAACTAACCCTTTATGGACAAAAATTGCCGTCCCGTTTTTGGGGACAAAGCCACTCAAATTCTAAGTAGTTTGTACCCAAAGCGGGACCGCACTCCTAAAAGGGCGGGTCAAAGTGGCGAGAGAAAATCGCTCGGGCGTTTCTAAAGGACACAGATGATGAAGTTCCAGAAGATTTTTTTTTGGGTGTAAGTTCCTCGGGTGGTTGAGGAGCTCCGTCAGTCTCGAAGCGACAGTTCGTGCCACAAACACGCTACTATACCAACACTACTATTACGGGGGTCCATAGTAAATAGGACCAAATATTTTCCGTAAAAATAGGTAAATATATAGGTTTTTTATGTATACTATACGTCCTATTAACTATGGACCCCCGTAATACGAAAGTGGTGGCACTTTGCGTGTGCGCGAACGAAAACAATGAACAGCTCGAGAAACTCACTACTGCGTGATCGACGGGCACGAAAAAAACCCCAGGAAACTGCAAGATGGACGGCATGGTGCCTGGTTGCCAAGATGAGGAGCTCGTCGGACTTAGAAAACTGCAAGGGATGTATTTAGTACCAGGTAAGCTCTATTATACTATGGGGGTACGCGGGTACCCAACCTAGATGTGTCATACTTGGGTAGGTCCACGGGTATCAAACATAGCTATGTTCGCCATACTCGGGTAGGTACCCGGGTACCAACCCTGGAGGTGCTCGCCAACCATCGGGTAGGTACTCGGGTATCCCGCTCGGGTAGGTAGGTACCCAGGTACCCCCCGAGTATATACTCTTACTAAACACGCCCGTGGAAAACTTAAAACAACTTGAACGCAACAAGGGAAGAAGGGGAGAGAAAACAGGGCTATCACAAAACGCACAACTCACCCCCGTTTCCACGCCCACCCGCCCACCCCCCCCACCCCCGTCCCCCCACCCCTTCCCTTCCCTCCCCCCTTGAAACCCCGCACGGTTGCCTCCTCCAGCACGGTCGTTGTGCCTCTCCCTTTCCCCTTTCCACTTGAAACCCCACACAGATGTCTCTTCCAGTACGGTCGTCTTGTCTCCCTCCACTCCCCCTCCCCCTCTCTCACTCTCCCCATTCCCCTTGAAACTCCACGCTGCTGTTTGTTCTGGTACGGTCGTTTCGTCTCTCCCCCCGCCCGTCCCCCTCTTCCTCCCTCCCCATTCCCTTCGAAACTCCACAAGGCAGTCTCTTGCAGGACTACGGTCGTTTCGTCTCTTTCCCCCCCCTCCCGCGCTCCGTCTCGAAAGGGATGCGTGGTCAATGGTCAAATGACTAAGGCAAGCAACGAATGAGTACGCTCCCCATGCATGACATGAGTATACCTCCCTCCCTCACCTCCCCTCCCCTTTACCCTTGAATCCCCACACGCCTGTCTCTTTCAGTGCGGTCGTTTCATCCACCCCCTCCCCCGGCCAAGCATGATATCGAGTACCTCCCCCGTCCTCACAAGCGGGGTTCATAGTAGGATCCGGGTCACCCTTCATACATACGACCCGCCGAACACCTCACGGCGCTTTGCGCTCGGTGCAAGCAATCGATGTCTGCCTGGTCGGTGAAAAACCGACGTGCTCCGTCCCGACATTGTATAGGGATGCGCGAGGGTCTATGGTCACATTAGTATATACGACTACGCCCATGCTTGACATGAGTACACCCCCCCCCCCCCCCCCCCGTACTTCCCCCTTCCCATTCCCCTTGAAACCCCAACTGTTGGCTCCAATACGGTTGTGTCGTCTTCTCTACCATACGGTGTAGTAGTGCCGGTTGCTGCTGCTGTGCTGGTATGATATGCGCCAGCCAACAATACCGGCACTATTATAGCGTCAACCGGCACTAATTACTCCGCACACCTCTACACTGGTTAACCCCATCTGTGCCAAGCGATTCCACAGGACACTATGGCGGGCAGCCGGCACTAACTCAAACGGCACTATACGTAGAGGGACCACTACGGTAGCCTCACCCCGACCCCAAAATAAGGTTGCAATAAACTACACACCGGACAGACCACGATCTAAATCATCTGCAAATAGATCATCTACAGATAGATCATCTAGACCCCAGCCTGCCGTTATAATATGCTGTGTGGGATCTGTGGAGTACAGATCCAACGCAGAAAACATATGCTACTGTAGATCAACATGCAGATTATACGGCTCCCACTCCGGCAACACGATCTGGATCATACAGATCATACAGATCATGAATCTATCTGCCCTGAATGATCTAGATCATGAAGCGGAGATCGGTGATCTGTCCAATGTGTACAATACAGGGCTGCGCGCTACGTACGGCACCTCTCTTTGGCCATCATCATGAACACCCTGCCCCCATACCAATTAACACCAAGCGAAGACATCAGGGGGCGACAGTTTCGGGTTTCGTCGGTAACGCCGTCACAACTACAGGAACTCCCATACTAAAACTGGTCTAACAACTCTAGACGCTCGATCGAGTTGCGCCGCTACTCTTTTCTCGAGCCGACGCCTCCGGTCTTTTCCATGCCGGCTTGACGGATCCCCTTCCCGACTGAACCGAATCTACCCCCCCCTCCCCTATAACTCACGTTCCCACCCCCCCACACCCCACCCTCCACCCACCCACCGCAAAACCAATCCACACACCCACCCACCCGCCCACAGACCGTTCAGGTATAAAAATAAAAAAAACGCGGAACGAAGCAGGCGAAAGGACCCGTGCACGTAAAAAATCGACACCTATCTATCATGCTCCCTGGGTCCCCAAACAAGGAGATACCGTGGCTTTCGTTCACTCCTCTCCCCCGCGTGACGATGACCGTCCACTCAGACAGACAACCAATGAACCAACGAACCAATCAGTCGAACCAATCAGTCAAACAATCAGACAATCGACTCATCAATCAATCAGACAGTTAGTCAGTCAATCAATTATAATAGTCAATCAGTCCATCTATCAATCAATTAACCAATCAGTCACACCAATCAACCAATCAAACACTCGATCCATCAATCAATCAATCAATCAATCGATCAACTTAAAAACTGATCAAAAACAATCGATCGACATATCAGTCAGGCAGGCAGGCAGGCAGGCAATCAACCAATCATTCAATTGATCAATCCATCAAGCAATCAACCAAATGAATCAGGCAATCGATCAAATCAATCAAAGTCAATCACGCAATCGACCAAGTCAATCAAAATCAACCAATTGACCCAATCAAGCAATCAACTAACACAATCAATCAGTCGACCAGCCAATCAACCAACCACATCAACCAGTCAATCGATCAGTCAACCTATCAGCCAACCAAACCAAATAAAAAGTCAATCCAAAATCAATCGATAAACCAATCAATCAATCAATCAACCAACCAACCGATCACATCAATAAACCAATCAATAAATCAGCCATATCAATAAATCGATCAAGTCAATAAACCCACCAATCAATCAACTAAACAATCAATCAATCCGCCAACCAATCGATCAATCCGTCAACCAAACAACTAACTAATGAACTAACCAACCAACCAACTGACTAACCAACCAACAAACAATCAATCGGGCACGCTGGCAAGGCAACGGCAGTTGACCGATCACCTTCCCTCCTACACTAAACCTATTATATTAAGGCCTTGACGCGTCCTTGACGTGTCAAGGACATGTATTGACGTGTCAAGGACGCGCCAAGGGCGTGCGAAAAAAGACCTGTCTCCTAAGCGTAGTGCCGCATCATTGCAGGCGAGAATAGAGAAGGTAGGGTATCGCGATGTCATGGCGGGGAAGGCGCGGAGAGCTGTCCTGCTACGTGCATTGCGGTGCGTGGGTTAACCGCGTGGAAGTAAGGGTGTTGCAGGGCTTGGGCACACGTGATGCGCGAGTTTGGCTCGTAAATGAGCATCTGCCGCAATAACTCTGCCCCTCCCTCTTCCATCCTCGGCACTCTCCGACGGATGTCTTTCGCCACGAACCTATAATCATACAAGGAGTATTTAGAGGGCGCAGGGGGGGGCGGGGTCGGGGAAGCGCGGGGGGGTACTAATTCATTGCTTGCCGTAGTAATTTGACCAATAACCATATAGCCATACGCGGAGGGCGCAGTGAGGGAGGGGGAGGGGGGGGGGGGACGGAGGCGGGAAAGACTGGGGGGGGTACTCATGTTTGGCATGACTTAGTCATTTGACCATTGACCAAGCATCACTTTCGAGACGGAGCACCGTTCCTAGTCCTAATAGAGACACTTCCAACATTTGAGGTGGTGGGGGGGGGGGGGTGGAGGTGCTCATTTGTTGCTTGCCTTAGTCATTTGACCATTGACCACGCATCCCTTTCGAGACGGCGGGGGGCGGGGGGTGTACTGGATAGCATGCATGGCCGTAGTCGTATGATCATAGACCCTTATGTACCTACACTTCCGGGACGTAGCACGTCGGGTTTTCACCGACTACGCAGACATTGATTGGCACCAAACACGAGTCGCATGAAGTGTGAGCTGCATCCTGGTAAAAACCGCTTGTGAAGCGGACTTGCATATAGATGACAGCTTCAAAGAGCTAAATTATTTTCCGGTGTGGCCATTCCAGAGACAGCAATGGGGGTACTATGTAACTGCCTCATGGGTGCCTTACAATAAACACTACGTGATGCGATCACTCCCCTTGTGCGAAGTGAAGGTTCTCCACCCTGCACAAAAATGATATATAACGCCATCGCCAGCAGTGACCGACCGCCAAAAACAAAACAAAAGCACAAAGGTACCCCGGTTTGTCTAGCTCACGCAGTGAGCGGGACGTTTTACAGTTTCGTCGCCAACCGGCGCTAACCCAACCTATACATAATATGGTGTGGGGGGGAGAAGGGGGGGGGGTACTCGATAATCATGCATGGCCGTAGGCATTTGACCACTGACCACGCATCCCTTTTGCGACGGAGGGGGGGGGGGGCGTGGGTGGGGGCGTAAGGACGATAACGTTTGTTCGGAGAGGATTTTTGGAAACAAAATACGGGAAATCGACGTTGTTAATAAACAGGTGAAGGGTGAAACTTCGTGTACTCTCGACGTATTGCAGTATACGCAATAACCGGGGAACACAGCGATCAGGACCAAATACGCTCAGTAAAAATACTGGAATATATAGGTGTTTGTGTATATGATGGGTCCTGATTACGATGCTCCCCCGTAGGAAGTTCGTGAACTACTGTTGGATATAGAGACTCCACACCATAGACCGACGATGAAACAAAAGTTTTGAAAAAAAAAAAATCGAAAATATCATCATCACCACCGCATCACTACCCCACCGACCGTCACCACCACCACTATCACCACCACCCACGCACGCACCTCGGGAAGGCAGAGGAGTAATTTGTCAAGGATGTGACCCCCTGCCACATGCTCTCTCCCGGAGTACCCAAAGACTGGAAAATCTTGAACAGCTGGTCGATCTCCGAGCTGCCCCGGAACAACACGTCCAAGTTGCTGCACAACCCACAATGTTTTTTTTTGGCAGGGTTTCGTAGAGGGGAAGAGGGGAGACGGAGAGGGGGGGGGGGGGGGGGGTGGTGGGGGGGGGGGGGAGGAGGGGAGGAGGGGAGGGAGGGATAGAGGGAGGGATAAAGGGAGGGAGGGAGGGAGGGAGGGGGGGGTGGCCGTTAGTGGAGCTACACGGCGTCTAGGGGCGCGGAGAAATTGTAACGGGGGGTTGGTTGTCTGAGCGGTGACACATTTGAGGGTGTACAAACGTCTTGGCGAACAATCGTTTCACACATTGGGCAGACAGATAATGATCGACTGTATCTATCTGATCTATCTGATCTGTCTACAGCAGATGATCTAGCTCCTCAGCTGCCGCTGTTCGAGGTTGTACAGGATCTGTGTATTAATAGTACATATACAACCCAGGAAACATGTGCTTCTGTAGATCATGCAGATTGTACGTCTTCCACCCGGCATTATGAGCTGTAGATGGTACAGATCTAAAACCATACATATATGTCCTGAAGTGGGGATCGGTGACAAAAAATTGCACCCCACAAAACGGTTCGATGTATCGATATGTTGAACGTTTTCGATACGATATTCAACACTGATGGGTGCGCGATATATATCTAAATCGGTATACCGGAAAGAAAGTTCGGAAGTTCGAAACATCGATAATCCAAACTTTCGATACGATATGCAACACTAATGGGTGCGCCATAATATATATATCGGAAGCTCGATATATCGAAAGAGTTCGATGTATCGATATGTAGACATTCTCGATACGATATCCAACACTGCTGGGTGCGCGATATAAATCGGAGAACGGTATACCGAAAGTGTTCGGTACATCGATAATCGAAACGGCGATACGATATCCACAACACATTTACTGGTTACGCGATGCATATCGGAAATCGATATTTCGAAAGTTCGATATATCGATAGGCAGACTTTTTCGGTACGATATCCAACGCTGCTGGGTGCGCGATATATATCGAAATCGCTACAACGAAAGAAAGAAAATCGATACATCGATAATCCAAGCTTTCGATAACGATATCCAACACCGTTGCAGTGTGTTTACCTTAACTCCGCCAAGATGCACCCCACGGACCAGATGTCCGCGGACGTTCCGTAGTAGTCGCAGCCGAGCAGGATCTCGGTGGTCGGTACCACAATGTCACTACCTCGTGAGTGTACTGTCGGAGCGTAACGGTGAATACCTTCGCGAGAAGGAAAGGAAAGGAAGGGAAGGGAAGGGAAGGGAAGGGACCACGAACGGCCATTCATTTAGGGACATATCAGTACATACCCGAGGTGGCCGACCAGAAGTTTCAAACCATATTTACTCTGCGATGCTGAGGCGCGAATGCACAGCGAGTCGGAGACAACAAGAAACACACGGATGTGTGACAATACTTTAACTCCTTTAGGACCGCACTCCCGCTTTGGGCGCAATGTAACTGGAATCAGAGCCAAATGTGTGTGTCTGTGCACTGCACCACTCTAAAATATGGATTTAAGAGGCCCTGCGCGGAACAATCAGCGGAACAATCCGCGGAACAATCAGCAGAACATTCAGCGGAACAACCAGCGACAAAATTAACGGAACTATCAGCGGGACAGTCACTATAACAATCTTCGGGTTTATCCGCGGAGAAATCATCGAAAAAATCATTAGAAAAAACAGCGGGATAATCAGCAGAAAAATCTGCGGAACAGTCGGTGAACCGACCCGCGGAAGGAAGGATCAGTGAAAAAAAATTGCGGAGCCACCAGTGCAACAACCAGGAAACAGTTAGCGTAGCAATCGTTTGAAAAATCATCGACACAATCAGCAGAACCATCTGCGGCACAATCAGCGGACCAACCCGCGTAACAATCAGCAAAAAATCAGAACAAAATCAGCGGGACAACCAAGTGCAACAAATCAGCTGGAACAAATCGGTAAAAGTCAGGGGGGGGGAAATCAGCAGAACCACCTGCGGGACAGTCAGCCGATCAACACGCGAAACAAATCAGCGTAACATCTGCGGAACGATCAGCGGAACAATCCGCGGAAAATTTGCGGAGCGACTAGCGGAACGATCAGCGGAACATTTGCGGAGCGATTAGCGGAACCATCAGCGGAACAATCAGCTGATCATAATCCGAACGGGAATTACAATCTCCGCCAGAGTGGTATTAATAGCATAGTTGCTCCTGTCTCTCTTCAAGTCAGCGGCAACGCTATTATGTACCTCAAGACTGCTGAGATCGCACAGGGGTGCGGTCGTTTTCCAGCGCTCGATTTCTCCAGAACGGCAAGGTTAAGGCTAGTGCCAGAGCCTTTCGAAATTCAACTTTAGAGCACCCTGATCTACCGTCGTCGGCAAGTCGAGCGCTGAGACAACGACCGCACTCCTGCGCGAAGTTAACGCTCTTTTTTACGGTTTATATATATGTACTTCTCACCCTAGCCAGGCCGAAGTCTGCCAGCTTCAAGTTGCCCTCCGCATCGATGAGGATATTTTGCGGCTTGAGATCCCTGTGCAGGATGCGGTTGCTGTGGCAGAACCTCACCGCGTGCAGGAGTTGATACAGATAAGACTACGTGTTTGTTTGCGAAGCAAAACACAGGACAGGACACAGGACGGGACAAGACAGGACACAGGGCAAGCCAGGACAGGACAGGACACGATGGGAATAGGCAGGACAGAACAGAACAGAACGAGAGAGGACAGGACACGACAGCACACAGCATGTACGGTCAAATTTCAGCTTTCTATTCGGAATTTGCTGTCAAACGTAAAATATATTCTGCGTATACACACTCCGTAGCACGTCCGATCGAGGTCACACCCAGCTTGCAGCTACCAGTGTCCACGAAATCTCGACAACACAGTTGAGGCGTTTTTCTTAAACACCAGGTATATACTAACGGTAAGTCCTGCCGACAACGCCAATGTGGGGCGGACGCCCCGGGCAGGCTTCTTTCTTGTGCGATTGTGGTGCGGGAGTACACCGAAAGTATGGTCGGTACCTCGAGTCTGTACGGAACGGAGGTTCAGACCTTGGTTGTGACCTTAAAAGCCTGTGTATAATGAGGCGGTACCATCTGGGGGAACGGGACCACACAACCTGCGAATTTCAAATAGGCGTTCCCGATATTTAGCAACCTGTTCTACCAAGGACACATCGTCTAGTACGCTATTTACTCTGGGGGTAGTACCCGGGTACATACCCAGGTATGCCTACACAAATTGGGTCTGGTACCCGGGTACACACCAGAGTATGCCATCATTAATCAGGTATGGTACTCGTACACTAATCAGGTCTGGTACCCGCTTACACACCCGGGTATGCCTACAATAATCAGGTATGGTACCCGGGTACATACCCGAGTAAGCATACCCATACACTAATCAGGTCTGGTACTCGTTTACAAACCCGAGTATGCCTGCAATAATAAGGTATGGTACCCGGGTACATATCCGAGTATGCTTACAACAAATAAGATTTGGTACCCGGGTACACACCCGGGTATGCCTACAATAATCAGGTATGGTACCTACCACAGTACAAGCCCACAAACAAGAAAAAACCAAACAAGAATGTGTGGCTCAATTTTTGGGAGACGCATACGAAAACGGGACTAAGAAATCGTGCTCAGGGATGAGCTCCACACTAAATCCATATAGAACTACTTACAGATATCTCACTCTCTGAGCGTGCTCGGTTGGTACATCCCTGGCCTCTCAGAGCTCCCACTTGGGAATCGCCTCCTTTTATTACTCGCCGGACCTTTCCAGCGGTTCTTTGTTTTCTCCATTTCTCTTGGCACTTTCAGTCCTTTTTTCCTTTCTTCTTTCGTTTCGTGTGCGTGCGTGTACTCGGAGCACGGCACCGCGGGCGATCCCGGCACCGTCGCGGGTGTCAGCGGGTGCTGGCGGGTAGAGGGGGGGTTGGAAGGAGCGCGGTCGCCGTTTTCGTGGCTAGGCGTTGCGTGTGCCTCGAGACACGAGGGAAGCACGAACGGGCTCTGTCTGGCCTCCATTTGTGATTTTGGATCGAGTACGTACGAGTGTATAAGGGTCGTTCGGGATTGCAAGATAATATTCGAGCGGTGCATATTTTTGCGACCGGGCTGAGAGAGCTACGCAGTCTGAGCACCAACATTGTCGAGCTGGCGAACGACGGCCACGGTGAGCACTGGGCTACACGCGAGGCGGGCGACGGGGCTCACTGTGGCAGAGAGTGAGGAAAGCTTCACCCGGACCGAAATGGTGGCGAGGTGGTCGCGAGAGGGGCGGGCGGCGTACGAGGCTGAGAGAGAAGCTCTGCTGTTCGTTTTTGTTTCTTTATTGACCGATGCAAGGTGTTCCAGTCTGGCAGACAATTATTACATGAGGGGACGGGAATTTTCTTTTCTTTGCAAAATTTCGGTTTCATTTTCATTGTTTTTGCGGTGCTGCTGTGCCGTGCTGTGCTTTCTCTTTCGTACATACAGCAAGCATATCAAAAGAAGAAAAGGACTACCCTACCTGGGGTATGTACGTATGTGCGGCACGTGAGCGAGCGTAGCGGGCGGAGCCGCCCGCGACGAGAAGCGTATGTGGCGTCCGGGCTATTTTTTCTCCTGAAGAAGCATGGCGGCGGGAATCTTGGCAGTGCCAAGTCGCCAGTTGGCAACTACGATCATAACAAAACTATATTCAATCATAGAACTCTGTCCGCTTCGCATAACTTGATGTGCTTTTCCTTCCTGAGTGAGCGTAGACGGCGGCGTAGGCCGCCCGCGGAGCGAAGCGCCTTGTAATAGCCTACTAGGTCCAAGGTTGTTCAAGCATGGTGTCACACTAAAAGGCGTGCTCAAGTTACGTGTTTCTTGTTGGCGGGCCCATACTGTAATCAAGTAATATACAGCCGGTACCATGCGCGGTCGGTCGAAGCATCACACGCCGCTTGAAAAGATGAGGTACACGAACTTCTCGATCTCACATCTCCTTTTTTTTTTGTTCTTTTTTTTGCATGTGATATGTGTGATTTGAGTAACCTGACCTTGATGAGATGCGGCGAGAGTTGTTGGCCTTTTCGGGCAAGACCGTCCAGGTACTTCTTCAGATCCTGAAAAAAGACAAAAACAACGAACAAACAAACAAACGAAGACGAAGCAAACAAAGTAGGCAGGCAGAGGGAGGCAGGCAGAGACAGAGAGAGTAGACATAGATAGACAAGATAGAGAGACAGAGATAGACAGATAGCGGGAAACAGCGAGAGACAGCGGCAGGTAGCGACAGACAGACAGAAAGATGGACAGGACAGGCAGAAGACAGACAGACAGACAGACACAAATAAACACAGACAGGCAGATAGACAGACAGTGACGGAGAGAAACAGAGAGTTACACACAACGACACAAAAACACACAGACAGATAGACAAACAAAAGTCGAAGAGAGTGGATCGATGTTGCTGCTGTTATTCTCGTTGCCAATGTTAGTGTTGTATTGTTGTTACCACTCTTAATGTTTTCTGGCAATGAGTCATCGCCACAAGTTAGCCCGCAGTCGTCAAAACCCTTTTATATAGTAATGCACTGTACAGAAACCTAAATCTGACTCGGATTCCATTTTTTTTTTTCTGTACCCAAAATGGGAAGGCAGTCCTAAAGAGACCAACTTCAGACGTGCTGAATAAAAAGGTAAGGAAGAGAAAAAAAAAATGGGAAAAAAGGGGATCAAGAAGGACCAACGAATAAGAAAAAGGAAGAGAAAACGAAACCGACGAACTCGAACACGAAAACGAAAACAAAAACCTGAACGAAAAAGGGAGATACCATCAGAAAAACGGACGAAAAACGCCTCTAGACTACAAACAAAAGGAATCGAGGCAGACCTAGCCCAAATGCTCGAATGTGGACACACAGGCGCAATATCAAAATACAAGGAAGTACCGTGGTACACGTACGATGTATATATATCCGGTATCAAAACACGGTACACCATATCGCGGTATGAAAATTACTTCGGTGTGGTAAAAAAAACACACACACACATGCACAACGTGAGAAAAAATCCGGGAAAACCCACGAAACGGGTCGTTGGGATCGCTGCAAATATTATGTACTACAGATGTACGCATATGTGGGATATAGGAACGTGGCAGTACCTGGTCCATGTACTCGAAAACCATGTACAGAACGTCCGCCGTGGCGTATTGGATGTCTCTAAGAGCAACCACGCACGGGTGGCGGCAGAGCTCTCGTAGGAGCGATATCTCACTGCAGACGTCAGTAGGCGGAGGGGAGCAATGGCAATGATAACGGAGGGAGGGGGGGCAGGGGAGAAGAGGGGACGGGACGGGACGGGGGGGGGGGTCAGCACTATTAATAGCATTCTAAGCTCCGATTAAAGCGGGTTTTGATCGAAATACGGCAAAAAAAAAAACTGGCACGGAGCTGAGACGACGCCGACCCGAGCTAAGAAAGTTCCGGGTCTCACGACCGGGACTGAAAACGACAGCGTTCCACACCTCAGACAGATCAGACAGATCATGATCTATCTATCTATATATCTACTGTAGATGATCTAGTTCATCACCTACCGTTGTGAGAGTTTGTTGTGCAGGACCTGCCTATAGTACTGATTCAACGCAGGAAACACGTGCTATGTAGATCATGCGGAGTACACGGGTCCCACCCGGCAACATGCGATATTAATATTAATAGTTCCTATACACAAGCATGATCGGGAGTAGATCTTCCTCGAGATATCAAAATGATCAAGCGGGAATCGATTATCTGCTCCGAGGTGCGCAGACGTTCGCTGCCCAGGGGGGGGGGGGGGGGGGAAGGAGTGGGGTAAGGGTGGGTGACAAAAACGACGCACCGCATAGTAGTGGAAGAGACACCCTCATCCTGCTCCTGCAGCTTAACCTTCTTGAGGGCGACCACCTCCCCCGTTCGGATGACCTTTGCCTTGTAAACCGTACCGTATGCCTAAACACATCGACATCGACATCGGCAGCGGGGAAGGGATTGGGCGGGGGGAAGGGAGGGAGGGGAAGGCGAGGGAGTGGAGAAAGGGGGGGGGGGAGGGCGGGGCGGGCGGGGTGGTCTTATCGATGTTCTACCCAGACGGCCTGTTGGCCGGTTGGCAGCATCTCTCTCGCTCGCTCGCGTCGTTGAATTAAACGATTATTTCACGTACCAGGTGTATACGTAGTGTACACGTACCTGGTGTAAAATACATACCAGTACACGTGAACCCGCATACCACAATGCGACGACAAAACAGAAAGGCGACTCTCTTTTTGTAGCCCAGGCAGGGTTAAGAACTGTCACCACTCAGGCCGGAAACAGAATACGCCTTTGATGTTCACACCAGAGTCTAGAACGGGGACTGGCGTAAAAAGCACTGAGTTCACACAGGGGTGCAATCGTTTTTCGGTGCTCGATTTTGTCAGGGAAGGTTAAGGTTGCTAATACCGAAAAAAAACGTGTTTTCGGAAAGATCCTTCCGAAAAAACTTGGAAACAGCTTTCTGAATTGTCTCCGGAAAGAGCCTTCCGAAAATAGAATCTTCGAATTTAATACCCTCGCCGTTGTCGAGAAGACGAGAGAGTGCTGGAAAACGATCGCAACCCTGCACGAGCTCAACGCTCCTCACGGTAAGTTATCATACGCGAGGCAGCACGTGTGTCCTACACTACACTACAGTAGTTTCAGCTTCCGTTTGATCTACAGTAAATACGCCTTCCAGGACATAAGAGTTCCTTGATTTTACGCGCGTTCTGCGCAATTTAGATCCACAGCCAGTACTGCAGTACGTAGTAGATGATGATGAATCAGAAGATTTGTGAAATATTGGGACGCAAGACTTTCAACCAACCACCTTTCAGCAGACGAAAAGTTCAGACGGTAATAAATAGATGACACAAAAAATCGGACAGCAAGCAACATCTCCTACTTTCATCACGATCATAAGCATTTCAGGTCAAAGGTGATTGGAACACGATAACACGCAAGAAAATAACTGCACGCCTCGGGATGATTTTCAGAGCCGATATTTTCTACCACAACAACCCTTTCAGGGCAAAACTGCAGTCCTGTTTTGGGGACAAACCACTCAACATCCGAGTAGTTTGTCCCCAAAACGGCGCTGCAGTCCAAAAAAGAAAGAATCAGAGGGGTCGCACAACAGCTAAAGTGGCGGCTTTGGGAAGATCTTGTCGAGATCTTGCCCAAAAAGTGGTCGCTCGGCGGTTGCACTTTTCCCCGCTGTTGACCCTTTTCGGGCTGCTAGTCCCGTTTTGGGGATCAAACTACTCAAATTCCAAGTACGCTGTCTCCAAAATGGAACTGCAAGTCCAAAAAGGGACAATCAGGGGGGTCGCAAACAACGAAAACGGCGGCTTTGGGAACATCTTGTCGAGATCTTGCCCAAAAAGTGGTCGCTCGGCGGTTGCACTTTTCCCCGCTGTTGACCCTTTTTCGGACTGCCAGTCCCGTTTTGGGGATCAAACCATTCAAATTCCAAGTATGTTATCTCCAAAACGGAACTTGAGTCCTAGAAAAAGCGTCAAGAGGAAATCAGCTTAGAAGAATCGTCTGAGGGGATGTGCTGTGTTCACACTAATGAACCGTTACTTCTACCCAGCTACATCAGTACACCCGGCGTCCGTCCTGGTTCCTTATCCTAGAGAGATACTAATTATGTGGTCACAGACTGCGAGACAAGCAGAGGAATTACCAAAAACGAAAACGATCGCAAATTCAAGTTTCAGTCAAGCAAGTGAAACGCCAGCGTACCGGGTACGAGAACACAGCAACACAAGAAAGACTACTATCAAATAAGATGTGTTATCTTGCCACCCGTGTGATAGATACAGTAGTAGTGGTGTGTACATATTATGCCCATTTCAAGACCACCCAGGCAAATTTTATACGTCACGGGACAGCTTACGCGGACTTTAATTGCGCGCCGCGCAATGTATGTAAAACCCCTGTTCTGGCAGATACTGGAGCAATGTATAGTCATTCCCATTGACTAGAGCCAACTTTTATGATAATCCTCGACAGACATCGATCGACAACACCAACGACACCGTCACGAAATCTGAACGGAATGCGCTGGTTAAGGTCTCCGACCCAGCCTAGTGTCACAGTGCTCACACCTCGGTCGGTGATATGTGGCGTGGGCTGACCAGGCGTCTGATAAAAAAACACTTCGGCACTCGTCTGTAGAAGGCAGACGACAAAAAATCTCGACCCCTCTCCGATGGCAAAAAAATAGACCATTTTTCAGGTTTGACATCGATCGACACACCCAAGGATTACGTCACGAACTCTGAATGAAGCGCGCTGGTTAGAGGCTCCGACCCACACTAGTATCACAGTTCTCACACCACGGTCGGCGATATGTGGCGTGGGTGGGCCAGGCGTCTACTAAAAACCTAATTGGCAGCTGGTGTGTAGAAAACAGACGACAAAAACTCTCGATTCCTCTCCGTTGGCACGAAACCGAACTTTTTTAAAGCTCTGACGAAGGGCATAGGACGCCGCGGCCAACCTCTCGCCACCTAGACGACGGATTCCAATTGTACCTCCCAGGCCATAATTTACACCCATCGGCCTTGCCCGGTACCAAGCTCGTTGATCGTGGGTGGATTATATGTCGAGATCGCAGGTCAATCGTCGCGTGACTGCGGATGTACGAGCTGCGAGTTGTGTCTTTCTTCTTCTAGTTTGTGTGCGGCATGATTTCACGTGGTTCCCGTGGTTCCCGTTAATACAGCGATTTTATTGGAAGATGGCTCCTGTCGTTCGCGTTATTTCAGCCATTTGATTGGAAGACAGCTGGCGTCAACTGCCCCGTGTTATTTTAGACTTGCCGACCACCCCGTAGCGACAAGCCCAAAAAAAATGTCTTATCTCTTAATAAGGTACCTGGCATGCCTGGTATAATCTTCTACGACTGAAAAAAAAAAAAAAATCCCAATACTGTAACTTCGAGAAGGGTTTTTCTCGTAACAAAAGAGTCGATGTACCCTGTCTTATCCTTAACTACGGCCTTTTGAAACCGGATGGTCTCGACCCTTTTACGTAAGACTGCAGTCCCGCTGTGGGGGAAAGCCAGTCAAACTATAAGAACTTCGTCTCCAAAACGGGACCGCAGTCTCAAAAGGGATGAGGTACACACCCCTGTACGGTACATTTCCTCATGCATGACCTACACGATCTACGGCGGTAGGTAGATCATGGTTTTCCGGGGCGGGATCTGTACGGCACAGCTCTCGCGCACATGTTCGCTGGACGGGATCTGCACTGCTGTGCGGCTCTTTCACAACATATCACGGCGGAAAAAAGAGGATCTATGTAGATGATCTATGCTTGTAGATCGAGAATTGTCCCATGTGTTGATTCTCATGAGGACTGCAGTCCCGTTTTGGGGATAAACTACTTAAAATTTGACTGGTTTGACCCCAAAACGGGACTGCAGTACTAAAGGCCAGATACAACCGTGGAGAAGATGTGATATTTTGTTAATATTACGGGGGTCCATAGTTAATAGGACCTATGGTATACATAAAACCTATATTTTTACCTATTTTTGCTAACAATATTTGGTCCTGTTTACTATGGTCCCCCGTAATAGTACCGGTAGGAGTGAGGATAGAACGGCAACGGTTACATCTAAAACTATAGGACTGCGGCATGCGACTGATGCTGCTGCTGCCTCAATGCTGTACCAATAGACCTGCGGCATGCTGCTGCTGCTGCTGCTGTGCTTCTGCTGTACGGCCTCTTCTATGCTACGCAGTTGTTTATACGCTGAACCTATAGAACTACGGCATGCGACTGCTGCTGCAGAGTTCGATAGATACGATACGATGTCCCACAACCAAAAAAAAAAAACGATACGATTTCGACATTTTATTTATACCAAAAAAAAAAACGATACGAGTGCGATATTTGATATATCGAACTTTTGCTCAGTGTCAGCATGAAAAACGCGCGGGGATGCCAGGGGATGAAGGGCAAAACACGTTCGATAGGTACGATCTACAAAAAACTCTTGATACGATATTCAATCCACCACCGATATGTACGAATCGGGAAAGTCCACCCATTTGCCTTCAGTAAATCCAGGGTCCGTGCTGATCTTTTATCCTGAGAGTAAGATATGGATACGTGCAACCGTACGTATAAGGAGAGAACGCCTGGTATCTGCAAGCTCTGTGGTCACGAACTACATACCGGCGTCCCCGGTGGCTTGGTAGGTGGTCCGCGAGCCTATCAAGATCAATTTCGTGAGTTCGAGTCTCACCGAGTGCATGCTCATAGGGACTTTTTCTTGCATAAAATTGATTATTAGCGGAAAGCGCGAGAGCGTGAGTTAGCCGTACATTCGATGAAAATCGACGAGCAGTGGGAATGCTGAACCCTATGCGCGATAAAAAATAAAGGCACGTACCGGGGGGGAGAAGGGACGACACCTGTGACCACGGCTTGTCCAGAAGATCGTCGAGAGTAAAACCTCCTACGAGTGGGCTGGAAAGTAAAAGTGATGATAAAAATATATATATATATATATACCTGGTATCACTATGTGCAAATACGAGTATGATAAAAGTACTACATCGCAAACGGTTTCTTCTCGTCACTATGTTCGTACACGAACTTTTTGTTGGTCCTTCTCTTATCTTCTCATGTCGGAACGAACAACCACAGAATACAACGGATTATTTCCAGTCAAAAGTTTTGACAAAAAAACAGAGGGAAACAAAACGAAACAAAAAAAGACACCTCAGCTGGTTGATCGATACTTTGTGGCTTGCACGTCACGTGTGAGCAGCTGTTCGGCGGGAAAGTGGAAAGCTACCATAGTTCTAGAATCTGCCCCCCCCCCCCCCCCCCCCCCCCCTCCCCCAGCCCCGACCCGCCCCGCTTCTCCCCGTCAACACCCCCACCCCTGCCGGAGACGGATGGGTGTGAGGATGAGGGGAGGGGGGGGGAGGGGAGGGGAGGTGGGAGGGGGGTGGGGGGGGGGGGGGGGGGGGGTATTCATTCGTTGCTTGCCTTAGGCATTTGACTATTGACCACGCACCCCTGCAATGCCAGGACGGAGTTCGTCGGGTTTTCGCCGACCAGGCAGAGAAGCGGGAGGGGGGGGGGGCGGGGGGGTGGGGCGTACTTATTTGTTGCTTGCCTTAGTCATTAAACCTTTCACCACGCATCCTTTTTCGTACTCCTATTGAGTCACCTCCAACTTTTGGGCGCTCATTACGTTGTTTCCATAAATTACATCGAAACTTTTTGCTAATCTTGTTCCCTTCCTGTTTGGCCGCCTGTGGCCACCATCTATCTCGTTTTCTCGCTGCTCTAGTGTACCAAACTCCTCCATGTCACATTTGTCTATTTCCCTCATCTCTAACACATCCCGTTCCTCTTCGTACATTTCACATTCTCCTACTATTAATATGTGAGTGCTGCTCTCTATTGCTTTGCCACACGGGCACATACATCTGGGCATCTACTGCTCCCTCCTCCCGGCTCCTGGTGTACCTCTTGTTTCTGGCAGGTCCAGGTCATTACGTACACGAAACCACAGTTTCAGCGTTTTCACGAAGTCCATTGGGCCGTGCAAATACGGTTTAATTCCTATTCCTTTGCTAAATTCCCCCGTATATCTGCAAGTGTTTCTCCGATTTCACCTTGTTTCTTAGCGCCAGCCTTTCCCTTCTTTTTAGTACTTCTAATTCTGCTTTGTACCTCCCAAACTTCGCTGCGGGCATCCTCTGTTCTTGGTTTTTCCTCCTATTACGGGGGGGGGGGGGCCATAGTTATTAGGACCTACGGTACACACAAACAACCATATAATTCCATATTTTTACTAACAATATTTGGTTCTATTTACTATGGCCCCCCCGTAATATATCCTTCCATAATTTCTCAACCACGATATCCCACCTTATTCCAGCTCGCCCTTTCGTTACTTCTCCCATATAGCTCTCTATCAACTATGGCTGGAGACCTCTTCTTTGGGAGATTCCTAACTTTTATATTGCCATTTCAACTTTCTCATGTCTCTATTTGTCTCGAGTGGGTGCATTCCCAGTTTCTGCTCTGAATTACTTATTACTAGTCGCACTTGAGCATGTACTATTTTTTTAGCTGCTGTCCTCTGTACTACTGTTTCCAATTGTTCTACGATCTTCGCGTTCCCTTTCCATACTTCTCCTGCAAACTCTAGCTTTGGTACTATTACGTTCACCAGGATACATCTCTTGATCCTAGTGTCAAGGTGCGAGTCTGTAAGGATTGCATCCATCTTGTCTACGTGTACTTTACCTTTTCCTATTACTTTTGCTTTATGTATCCCACGAGCAGTCTTTCGACATCTCTACGCCAAGGTACGCGTACTCGTCTACGGTCCAAAATTCATCTTTTCCCCACTTTCAACTGAAATTTACCGGGTTCACATCATCTTCCTTGCATAAAACTATTGCGCACTTATTGACGTTCGCCGTCACCCTCCATTTCCTACTGTATTCTAGCGCCTTCTCTTATGTGTTTCTGCAATCCTTCGGGTGTTTCTGATATCCCCACGAAGTCATCCGCAAACATCAATCCCCACGCCGTATCTTCCCCCACCGTAACCCCCTGCGTAGACCATGTATACACATTAGGTAAGATAATCCAAGGTAGGAAAAAGACGCGGGACAAACAACGTACTGCTTCTTTCTAGATGTGCAGAAGGCCTACGGCACAGTATGGAAAAAAGGGTTGTGGAAAAAGCTGTGGGAAATAGGGATCACAGGAAAGATGTGGAGATTGAAGAAAAAAGTGACGGAATGTGCGAGAATTGCTGTGATGCTGGACGGGGGAAATATCGAAGTATGTTGATATTTTACAAGGAGTAGCACAGGGAAGATTGTGGAAAAAGCCGTGGGAAATGGGGATCACAGGAAAGATGTGGAGATTGATGAAAAAAGTGACGGAATGTGCGAGAATTGCTGTGATGCTGGACGGGGAAATATCGAAGTATGTTGATATTTTACAAGGAGTAGCACAGGGATGTACCCTATCACCTAACATATTCAAGATATTGACGACCTGATAGTAGCAGTCGAAACAGCAAAGTAGGCTAGACCTTGTTTGCCCCTCGCTTATTTCGGGTTCCTTCTCCATCATTGTTCCCATTCTATTGTTCAATTTCATACAAAATGTTTCGCCTACTGTGTTTAATAGCGGTATCCCTCCATAGTTCCCCGGGTCAGCCTTATATCCTCTCATACATAAGTTCACCACTACTCCTTCCCTCCACCTCCTAGGTGCGTACTCGATTTCCATATCCAGCTATACAACACAACCATCATGGTGAGCATTCCTTCTCCCCCGTACTTCATACATCCATTCACTATTTGGTCTGCCCCAGCTGCCTTTTTATTCTCAAGTCTAGCTAAACACTTCATTGCTTCTTCCTTTGTGAACTCTCTGTAACCCTTTCGAACCACTGTCTTCCCTTTCTGATGCATCTACGTTCGCCTCTGCTCACGCGTTGATTTCCTTCTCGAGTTCTGCGCCGAACGTTTCGTTGGCTGTGGGCGTTTCTAGCTTACGGTAATGCTCTACTAGTACTTCCCCTTTCCCCTTCGAGCTACTAACCATTTTACCGCTCTGTGGTCTTGAGATAGTTCTTCCCGTGTCTGCCTCTCCTGCTTGTTTGCCCGGTATCCCTTGTATCCATTACCCACATCTGCGCCATCCCGCCCTCAAAGTCTCCATTCGTTTTATTTGCGACGTCTTCCCATATCCCTTTCTTCTTCTCTACCATCTATTTTACTTTTTTTCTATCAATAGCTATAGCATATTCCTCCCATCCTGTCGTAGTTTTACTCGATGTATATGTTGCGTGTGCCTTCCTCTTAACTCTTGCAGCCTCTTTTACTTTCTCATCACACCATTTTACTGCTCTGTTGCATACTATCAACTTCTTCCCTATAATTTAATTTACTTGGGGGGGGGGGTTGGGTTTATGGCGGGATAAAAAAGAAGAAACCGTCATATAATAAGTAGTAGTAGTATGTAACCTACATAGGGGGGAGAGAGGGGGGGCGGCGACTTTCGCCCTGGAATGGCATTGGTTGAACCAACGCTAAATGGCTTCCCTCCTCGTCCCTTGTCTACGTTGCCCTACGTACCCCCCCACCAGCATGAGAAGTGCAGTCTCAAGCCTTGTCAGCCCTCTTATCAATCTTAAAATAGTTCACACTTCGGACTGACCAGACAAATCAGACAGATCATGATCTAGCTCATCTACAGTATTTCCCCACCTGCCGTTGTGGGATGCTGTACTTGTGTAAGATCTGCATAGTACAGATCCAACCCAGGAAACATGGCGCTGAGTCGTGCAGATCGTACGGCCCTCGCCCGGCATCATGAGCTGGATCATACAGATCATACATATTATACAGATCAGGAGTATACCTGCCCTGAAGTATCTAGACCGCGAAGTGGGGATCGATTCTCTGTCCGAGGTGTGCAGATAGTTTTAGCGTGGGGCGGTGCGCCCGAGAAATGTCATTGACTGAACCAGCGCAACTGTTTTCCGCGTCCCTTCTGTGTAGGGAAAATGGTCAAAGGGGGGTATAACCCCCTTTTTTTCGGCCATTTGGGGGTATAGTCGAAACACGCTCACGGTAGGCGCTCCCATTTGCCCAAACCTACCTCAAATATAATTCCAACGCCCTGGCGAGACGCACGCAGCCCATGCCGGGCACGCACACCCCTCCTTTTTCTTTTCGGCCACGTTCTTGGGCCTAACGGGACCCCCTCATACCTCCGAGAGGTCATCGATTCCCACTTCAGGCATCGAGATCTTTCAAGACAGATCTATTCCCGATCTTGTATGATCTGCATAACCTAGCTCATGTTGCAGGGGGGTGTGGGGGTGGCACACGTAAAATCCGCATGATCTAGCACATGTTTCCTGGGTTGGATTTATCTGCCCTATAAGGCAGAATTTGCACAACCTCTCACAACGGCAGGCGAGGAACTAGATCATCTACTGTAGATAGATAGATCATGATCTATCAGTACATCTGTCCGAGGTGTAACTTTACGGTCATCATACATACCGCACGTTGCCTCTGATTGCAACATCTCCTTGTCGATAAACTCGTGCAACACCTTCGGCACACTAGACTGCAAGATAGCGCTACGTCCGACTATGCGCGTGTCGTGCACTCTACTGCTTGCGTTCTACTTGCTGTGATGATGGGACACTTGGCGAAGCCCAGCAGCCCGAGCTATCTTCGTGCGGCCGAGGAACTTTTTCCCCGCTCTCATTCCGTCTCCCGAAAATGTTTTCAGGGAAGGAAATCGCACATTTCCTCCGCACAAAAACCGCAAGGCAAAAAAAGTTCCCCACTTTTTGTTTCTTTCGTTTACCGGCATCTTCTTGGCGGGGAGGGTTGACGGGTGGGCCGATAGAAACGAGCTACCATTATTTGTAAGGCTGTGAGCTGGCCTACTATAAAGAACGACTTCACGGCTAGTTATCAGTCGGGGGGGTTTGGCAAGCGAAGATTGCCGACCACTGCCGTAACTGAACTTTTTTTTTTTTTCCGTGTCTACTCGCATTCCTGATACGGCTATCACGGGGGACCACAGTAAATAGGACCTACTGTATACACAAAAACCAATATATTTACCTATATCTACTGACAATATTTAGTCCTATTAACTATGGACCCCCGCAATAGTAACGACAGAAATCCGACAGCCACAAACGCGCGAGGTGGCACACCAAGACGCAGGAGAACTCCGAAAATTGCCGCACGCAACAAACAACAACCGTAATGCCTAGCCAACTATTTACGGGGGACCTATAGTAAATAGGACCTACGGTAGACACAAAAATCTCTATATTTCCCTATTTTTACTATTCATAACAATATTGGGTCCTATTTACTATGGTCCCTCGTAAATAAAACTCTATATATACTAAACCAGTAATGTATATACAGTAGTTGACGACTTATAAGCAGCCAAGTCACAGCCGCAAGGTGCATCCAACACGTACACACCCCATGGGATGGGATTTTTTTTTTTTTTTCCCGAGACGAGGTTCTCCCATCATATGGAGGCAGACATACCGTAAAAGAACGTTGAGTCCGCACAGGGTTTTTTTGGCGATCGTTTTTTTCAGCGCTATTGATAGTTTTCGCGACAACAGCGGTAAAAGAGCGTGCTAAAAAATCTCTCTCTCTCTCTCTCTCTCTCTCTCTCTCTCTCTCTCTCTCTCTCTCTCTCTCTCTCTCTCTCTCTCTCTCTCTCTCTCTCTCTCTCTCTCTCTCTCTCTCTCACCTCTCTCTCTCTCTCTCTCTCTCTCTCTCTCTCTCTCTCTCTCTCTCTCTCTCTCTCTCTCTCTCTCTCTCTCTCTCTCTCTCTCTCTCTCTCTCTCTCTCTCTCTCTCTCTCTCTCTCTCTCTCTCTCTCTCTCTCTCTCTCTCTCTCTCTCTCTCTCTCTCTCTCTCTCTCTCTCTCTCTCTCTCTCTCTCTCTCTCTCTCTCTCTCTCTCTCTCTCTCTCTCTCTCTCTCTCTCTCTCTCTCTCTCTCTCTCTCTCTCTCTCTCTCTCTCTCTCTCTCTCTCTCTCTCTCTCTCTCTCTCTCTCTCTCTCTCTCTCTCTCTCTCTCTCTCTCTCTCTCTCTCTCTCTCTCTCTCTCTCTCTCTCTCTCTCTCTCTCTCTCTCTCTCTCTCTCTCTCTCTCTCTCTCTCTCTCTCTCTCTCTCTCTCTCTCTCTCTCTCTCTCTCTCTCTCTCTCTCTCTCTCTCTCTCTCTCTCTCTCTCTCTCTCTCTCTCTCTCTCTCTCTCTCTCTCTCTCTCTCTCTCTCTCTCTCTCTCTCTCTCTCTCTCTCTCTCTCTCTCTCTCTCTCTCTCTCTCTCTCTCTCTCTCTCTCTCTCTCTCTCTCTCTCTCTCTCTCTCTCTCTCTCTCTCTCTCTCTCTCTCTCTCTCTCTCTCTCTCTCTCTCTCTCTCTCTCTCTCTCTCTCTCTCTCTCTCTCTCTCTCTCTCTCTCTCTCTCTCTCTCTCTCTCTCTCTCTCTCTCTCTCTCTCTCTCTCTCTCTCTCTCTCTCTCTCTCTCTCTCTCTCTCTCTCTCTCTCTCTCTCTCTCTCTCTCTCTCTCTCTCTCTCTCTCTCTCTCTCTCTCTCTCTCTCTCTCTCTCTCTCTCTCTCTCTCTCTCTCTCTCTCTCTCTCTCTCTCTCTCTCTCTCTCTCTCTCTCTCTCTCTCTCTCTCTCTCTCTCTCTCTCTCTCTCTCTCTCTCTCTCTCTCTCTCTCTCTCTCTCTCTCTCTCTCTCTCTCTCTCTCTCTCTCTCTCTCTCTCTCTCTCTCTCTCTCTCTCTCTCTCTCTCTCTCTCTCTCTCTCTCTCTCTCTCTCTCTCTCTCTCTCTCTCTCTCTCTCTCTCTCTCTCTCTCTCTCTCTCTCTCTCTCTCTCTCTCTCTCTCTCTCTCTCTCTCTCTCTCTCTCTCTCTCTCTCTCTCTCTCTCTCTCTCTCTCTCTCTCTCTCTCTCTCTCTCTCTCTCTCTCTCTCTCTCTCTCTCTCTCTCTCTCTCTCTCTCTCTCTCTCTCTCTCTCTCTCTCTCTCTCTCTCTCTCTCTCTCTCTCTCTCTCTCTCTCTCTCTCTCTCTCTCTCTCTCTCTCTCTCTCTCTCTCTCTCTCTCTCTCTCTCTCTCTCTCTCTCTCTCTCTCTCTCTCTCTCTCTCTCTCTCTCTCTCTCTCTCTCTCTCTCTCTCTCTCTCTCTCTCTCTCTCTCTCTCTCTCTCTCTCTCTCTCTCTCTCTCTCTCTCTCTCTCTCTCTCTCTCTCTCTCTCTCTCTCTCTCTCTCTCTCTCTCTCTCTCTCTCTCTCTCTCTCTCTCTCTCTCTCTCTGGACAGATCTTTCCGAAAACGCCTCGCTTGTTGTCGTTCGGTGTTGGCAACAAACATCCTTCCCGTTCTGTAGAAAAAAAAAAGAAAAACGAGCGCTTAAAAACGATCTATACAAAAAAAATGTGCACGCACGGTAACACAAATGTCAAAGGCGTGGGGAAAGTTTCGGCGTTTGCACCCCCCCCTTCTTGGGCAAACCAGCATACAAAACAGGGCGTACTCATTCGTTGCTTGCCTTAGCCATTTGACCATTGACCACGCATCCCTTTCGAGACGGAGCACCGTTCCTAGTGCTAAAAGAGACACTTCCAATTTTTTTGGGCGCTCCTTACGTTCTTGCCGTATATTACATCGAAACTTTTTGCTAACATTATCCCCTTCCTGTTTCGCCGCCTGTGGCCACCATCTATCTCCTAGAATAGCGATCGTTTTCTCGCTGCTATTTAGTGTACCAAACTCCTCCATGTCGCATTCGTCTATTTCCCTCATCTCCTCTTCTAGTACCTCCTGTTCCTCCTTGTACATTTCACATTCTCCTGTGAGTTCTACTCTCTACTGCTTCGCCACACGGGCACACCCATGTATCTACTTCCGGTGGGGAAGGAGGGGGGGTATACTCACTATCATGCATGGCCGTAGACAAGGAGGAGACACTCAAGCCGAGTACAATAAAAACAAATATGAAAAAAGTCTCTTTTCGTAATTTGGTCAATAAATCCCAACGCACGATTAATAGTTTTTTTTTGATGTTTGACACAGGGATTGAGTGTGTACCAGGTAGGTCGTTTTCTCTTCTCGTCGAGCACCCTTGGGTCTTACACCGCCGTACTGGTCGATATTTAGGGATTGCCGTAGACGAGGCTTGTTTTGGCGCAAAAGTGCGCGAAGAGCGAAAAGTCGACCACGCCACTAAAAACGCAAATAACATGTAGGAGCCAGGTATATCATGTTCATATCGTATCATGTATACGATATGTACAACTACCATGCTAGACCAGGTATTATACCAGGTACCAGTAATACGATAATATTGTTGATATTGATGCATATCGATATTGATAATTAAGATCGAAAACAGCGTAGTATGTGCACCAGGTATTAATAGTATGGTGATATTCATAGCCTGTTGCACTTTCGTCGCGAAAGTTCGCGGAAAGCGGAAAGTCACCCATGCCACTATTTAATAATACCTTACTACATACTACTGTTTGCGTACTGGTATATACCGGCACACCAATTTGTACGGCGAATCTATTAGCTGCTATTACGGGGGTCCATAGTTAACAGGACCAAATATTGTTAGTAAAAATACCTAAATATATAGGTTTTTATGTATGCCATAGGTCCTGTTAACTATAGACCCCCGTAATAGTATATAAACCAGGAATGCTTTGTAGCTCGTACGAGGTATTAAGTATGCAGGTATATTGTACCATATGATACGAAAATGTTGGGTATTGGAATATTTGATACTTCATACGTTATTGATATTGATATTGATGCGGATATCATACCGGTACGGCGGTAGGCTCGCGCACTTGGCAGCGCAAAAATGCGCGAAAAGCGAAAAGTCGCACATGAATACGAACGTACTTGCTCATAAAGATGACTTACGCCTAGTACTTGCTACAGCAGCAAAAATACTACGATATTCACATTGATAGGTTCGCGCATTTTTCGGCGCAAGAGTGCGCGAAAAGTGAAAAGCCGTCAATGCCACTGCTAGAGTTTAGAGCTCCCGATTTCTTCGACACTACGGTTGACGACGTTCTAATGCAACCCTACACTGTACCTGGTACACTGGTTGATTGGGTTATGACTGTACATACTTCGAGTACGGTACCTCAAATGTGGCGTAGTTTTGTGACCACAGAACTTGTACGTAACTCCCTAGGATTGAAGAATCGGCACGGACACTGGTTGTGCTGGATGTCGACCGGTAGAAAGAACGTTTAATGTGAAGAACACAACACAAATACCGGCATATGCGTATGGTAACACAGCAGCTGCAACCACGGCAGTGTCGAATAAATGGTAAGGCGCCATATATGCACCATAGTAAATAGGACCAAATATTGTTATTAAAAATAGGTAAATATATAGGTGTTTGTATATACCGAAGGTCCTATTAACTGTGGACCCCCGTAATAGTCTGTGACACAATCAAGAGGATCCACGGTACAGACAAAAACCTATATGTTTCCCTCTTTTTACTGACAATATTTGGTCCTATTTACTATGTATGGTCCCCCGTACTGCGTAACAGGTATAGATCCAGCAGAACAGCAGTATTATATTCGTGAAAATGTTACCGTTGCTGTACCCTGGAGCCAGGCCAGTATGAAGTCGTACTGCTATTAATATATACCATACAGAACCGGCACTATATCCCCGGTGGCTTGGTGGGTGGTCCGCGTGCCTGTCAAGATCAATTTCGTGGGTTCAATCAAGTCCCACCGAGTGCATGCTCATAGGGACTTTTTCTTGCATAAAAAATTGACAAGCGGAAAGCGCGAAGGCGTGAGTTGGCTACATTCGATGCAAATCGACGAGCAGTGGGAATGCTGAACCCTATGCGCGACAAAAATAAAAGGCACGTACCGGGGGGGGAGAAGGGACGACACCTGTGACCACGGCTTGTCCAGAAGATCGTCGAGGGTAAAACCTCCTACGAGTGGGCTGGGAAGTAAAAGCGATGGATAAAAATAAATAAATAAATAAATAATAATAATACAGCAGTACCTGGTATTATACGAGCTGAGTGCTGATGATAACGATACCTGGTAGTAGGTTTTCGAGTATATATATACAGTATATGAACACATACTGCTGTCTGTTCCACGAACAGAGACGAACGTTACTATTAATCATTAATAATACGAGGAGGCTTCCGAAAAACACGAAAGAAAACAAAATATATATATATATATAATCAATCCAGCTCTCGTGATCGTATCGCCTGGTAGAACGTCTGAGATGGAACAAAGAGCTGTAGGATCGAAATGCGCCACTCGCTAGCCTTGCCTGCAGAAAACACGAGCAGCACCTCCTGCGCTGTTGGATCACCCTCTGCAATTTTACAGGTTTGTGCTTACTGTGTTTTTCATATATCAAAAGCAGAAAGAGGCCAAGAACATGTATTTACCATAGCGAGATTCACCAACAAACACGCACTTACTTGTACGTCAAGACCTGCTGCTGCAACTTTCACAAGGAGTATTTAAAACTTGCAGTGTCTTGGTGTGCCTGTCACGTGTGAACTGCTGTAAACCAACTTTCGATTGTCTTGTGTACCCCGGCCCTCACGTGTCGATCTGCTCTTTCAGTGGGCGAAATGGTACTGGCCGAAATCAATTGGAAATCGAGCCCGCTGCAAGTACTATCGTCTCGTCGACCCTGGCAGCATCCAGGGGAGTCACTGGCCGGTATTGATGGTCAATCACGAGGGAAATAATGGAAAACGCGCGAACGGTTCACGCAGGTTGCAAAGTCGAGTATCGACCGATCGGTTGAACTCGCAGCTGACGTGCTTTTTTAGTTTTATACATAAAAAAAAGAAGCAAAAACGATAAAAAAAAAAAAAGTCCGTCAACTCCTAGCGCTGCGACATTTATTTGTACACACAAACTGTACGTCCGTCGAACAACGTTCCAACATCGATATACGGCGGTAGATGGTATGTAGAAGGGTACGAGTAGTCCATGGGCATAAAGCTCGTTCCGTAAATCTAACAGCAAAAAGAAGAAGGAAAAAATCCAAGAACAGCAGCAGAACAGCGGCACCACCGGGGGACAACAGCAAGCAAACGCATGTGTGTGCCACCAGGTACACGTACTACTCTGCTGCATCACGTACGCGAAGGGACATGCCCGTCCACTGCTGCGAAACATTTTCAACTCCGCTTCCGAAATTACTTGACACAGCGGACAGATCACGACACATCTATCTATCTATCTACAGCAGATCATCTAGAACTTAACCAGCCGTCATGACAGGTTTTGCAGGATCTGTACAGTACAGATCCAACCCAGGAAACATGTCCTAGATCATGCAGATTAGACGGCTCCCACCCGGCAAAATGAGCTAGATCATTCAGATCATACAGATCAGGAATACATCTTGCCTCTAAGATCTACATCAGAGGCGTTCTACGATGGAGGTTCACTCTAATTTTTCTGAGAGCTCTTCACTTGACCTTAAGGAGCTCCATACCTCACCCGAAAACCGACTTCAGCAAAATCAAATTGCATCTATATGAATAATCTCATGACCCAAGTATACCAAAACGTCATTTTTCGAAACAAGATTAGCATTCCGACAATTTTGGGTTAAGGAGCCCCGTCACTCAGAAAACATTTTATCGGAAATGTGCTATCTCTATCGTAGAACGCGTCATCATCAATTACGCAAGACGAGATCTGTCCGAGGTGTGAGTTGTATTTTTCCCCCGAAAAAAAACGGTTGCAGTTTCTAAAGAGGTTAAGAAACTCTTAGCTTGGGCGAGGCTCAAGTTTTTATCGTTATCCTTAAATGAGGCAAGGGTGTATTCTCACGAATTAATTTCGAGCACCACTCTGGCCGGGAATACTATCCCCGTCACTAAATAGTTCAAGCGGGTATACATATGCCGTTCACATGCTTCGTGCACCAAACTCGAACGGTGTGAGGCAAGGAAACGGACGAGTGGGAGGGGGGGCGCCAATGGCATTACGTCAAGTTTCCACACCTCCAAAAGATCACGATCTATCTACAGATCATCAAGATCCTAACCTGCTCTTCTGAGGTGACGTGCAGGATCTGTATAAATAGTACAGCTCCAACCCAGGAAGCATGTCCCAGATCATGCAGATCGTACGGCTTCCACCCGGCAACATGACTTACATCATACAGATCACACAGATCAGGAATATATCGGCCCTCAAACATCTAGACCATCAAGTGGAAATCGATGATCTGTAGATAATCGATCTGGTGGGTGTGTAAGTTAGTCACAATGTTTAGGCGGAAGCAAACGAAGACGGCGCCAGGCAGCCTCCATTGCTGTAGATACCACCGTGAATGGTCCGTCAGGGATGGTTGCTGTGCTGGAGAAGACGCATGTGGCGAGAAAAATGCTACCTGGTAAATGCTAGGCCTGAAACACGGGGATGGCTCCTAAATGTCCCCGTAGTCATGATGCAAATCTTTCCTGCGTGTGTACAATACGTGAATATTGCCCCCCCTATGTACCAGCGTCTATGGTCATACGACTACGGCCATGCACGATAATAAGTACCCCCCCCCCCCCCCCCCTACCAGCATCACCAGGAAATCGGAGGACCGCACGGAATAGAGCACGACAGGATAAAACAGGGGGGGGCAGGGCAGGATAGAGCACGGCATGTACCACGGTAGAGAACACGGCCTGAAGCACGGCATACAAAGCGAGGCATTTAGAGCGGCACAGAAAGTATGCCATACAGCACGACATAGAGCTTGCATGCACCATGGCGAAGAACACGGCATAAAGCACGGCATAGAAAGCGAGGCACAAGGAGCGGCATAGAGAGCATGCATCAAGCGTACGGCAGGATTAGGGGATGGGCTCGGTATAGAGCACTGCATATATAGCACCGTAGAGGGCACGGCACAGAGCACATCATTGCAGAAGATAATAGAGGACAGGATCGGGCAAGACAAACTGCCAGCGCAGAATAAAATAGGGGAGAGGACAGGATAGGATAGACGACAAGATCGAGAGGGCAGGATAGGGCAGAGTGAGGAGCGCTTCGACCAAAGCAGCGTGATGGCGATGCACATTATCGTTCGTTCGTTCGTTCGTTTGTTCGTTCCTTCGTTCGGTCGGTTGTGCGTTCGGTCTCGGTTGGTCGCTCGGTTGTGCGTCCGTTCATCCGTTGACCCGATAGTTCGTTGATTCGTTGGTTCGTGTGGTTGTTCTCATATGTTTGTTCGTTCGTTCGTTCTTTTGTGCGTTCGTTCGTTCTTTTGTGCGTTCGTTCGTTCGAATACCAGACCAGAGGACGGAAGGACAGAAGGACACATTGGTACCAGGTATCATACCATACATGTCTACGACACTATTCATAGACTATGCCATCACCTTCTACCAGGCATCACTCTCGGTGGAAATATAAGAACCGCTTGGTATTCATATTAACGTCTCAAATCTCTTACGTTTAGCGACAAGAGTGGTACGAGGTATTCTTGATCATGTGGCGAAACGCACAACAAACCGGTACTTGGAGCGCCACGTGACGGGTATGTTACCCACTGCCCCGTCGAGGTACGAGGTATTGTTCGGGCGAGCGGCTGCTGAAAAACTTTCAGTGGTCACTCATGCAGTGCTTACGTCGGCGGCTGGTTGCTTACAGCACCTTGCACCGTAGCTGTTCTGAACGTGACTGTCATTCCAGTGCAACTATTGTGTACGGACCGATACATTGGCCCCTCATTAGCTTCCCCTGGTTCGTTTGCGATCATTTTATTATTTCGGTTTTCTGTCTCACAGCACCAGTCAGTGCCCACAGAATTTGTGTCGCTCCCGGTTGAAGAATCAGGACGGACACTGGGTGTGCTGGTTCTGCTGGGTAGAAAGAACGGTTTAATCAAACACAGGTGTAACACGCTATCAAGGGCAGGTCGGGCAAATGATATCTTCCAATCTCCTCTACTGCACTAGAGTCGGAGTGCTGGTGTTCGATCCCCTTCGCAGGCGACTTTCGATGAGCATCTTGAGAGCGTCCGTAAACCGTCGACACTTCCTCAGGACCATTTTTGACGAATAGGCGTGCGTAAAATCGGAAGCAGATAGCCTCACAACGAGGGCATATGCCCCGTCTGGCAGGCAGAAGTGAAGGAACCCCAGGACCCCTCGCGGCCTCGACCTTACAACCTTCGTGAGTCCAGCCGTCCAAGCTGAGGCGCACTTATGTTTCATGGCCGCTCAACGCCGGCTACAGGCACGTGCTATCCACAACGGGCATGGTGGCCCGAGCAGCCAGCGTCGGCGATAGAGGTTTGTGTGAACGTTCTTCGAATGACAAATCAGGCCTTCACCATGATTTCCTACAGGCTAAGAAGGCGGAGATAGATCTCCTCCCAGATTGGTGGGCCATCAACATCAATGCCGAGGAGATGCTCGCTTAGTGTGACGCCCCTCAGAAGTTTTATGTAACCCACCCGGACTCTCTTGTACAGCGTCACCGGTGAGTACTCGTAGAAAATGCGCAGGGTTAGATTCAGAGGAATGTCGGGGATGCTATAAACCACCACCCCGAGGAAAGAGTGTGGAAAAGTCACCAACAAGCGTACACGGACGCGGACAGGTGGCCCACAACCAAAGAATTCGCAAAAAAATATGGGAGCTTTCCCCATGAAGAACCTCAAGTTACGGAATTATGGGTATAGAGACCAAGAGGAAAACGGTGTCACGACCTACATGAGACACCAGACGGGCAAGGTGATGAGAATAATCCGAGTAAAGGTAAAACAACAGCCATGAACTATGGGTGATATCGCCAGCAAAGGCTGGAGGCCTCATTCCAACCCAACACTTACATAATCGCAGAATACATCAGTACATCACGGGTAGCAAGGGTCATTCCTGACGAGAAAAAAAACACGATTCGTGAGGTTTATGTCATGAATCATTGTTTTATTTTTTGTGTCGTGAAACACGACAAAAAAAATACGATTCATGACGCCATTTTTTTCTAGTTCTCAACAAAATCACGATTCGTGACTTTTTGTCGTGTCTCGAAATACGCCTGATCAAGGCGCCACGCAACCCACGCGCACCAACGGATCCGAAGGCCGGTATAGGCGCATGGCAGACTCTGCTTCGTACGCCGCTTGTGGACAACGGGCGGCTACCCAAAGACACCGCTGGGCGCAGGCTAACGAGCGTGTTGTGGCCTCGAATTTTTGCGGAGGAGGAACCACAGCTCGAAGAAAAAAAGCAAAAATGATCTGTGAATGTCACGGGCCAGGTCGGGCAGACGGGCCTGTGAGATAGGAATCTCGCGGACCGGGCTTGGCCGACGGTGGGTGAGATTGAACCTCGCAGTCTGAGTCAGGCTTTGATCCGTGATTCGAATATATCACGGGCTGGGCCAGGCGCGGTCGGTCCGGCCCGGCCTGGCCGTGCCCCACTCGCGAGAGTTGGCTCCACATGCAAAAACCCAAAAAAACCGTTTAATTTGAAATATCGGAATTTTCCAAATTTTGAAAACATCTCGAAACGTGACGTTTTTTCAGCGTTTTGCGTTATAAGGCCGTTCGTTTCCTATGCGGTTCGATTTCGAGCTTCAGATTTGTATTTTTCGATCTCAAAATCGAATGACCCTACCTATGCAGTCCGATCATGCAAAATCCGACCCGAAATTTTTCGATTTGAGAATCCGATGACCCAAGTCGTCGGATTTTGGGCCAAAATCCGACGACTTGGGTCATCGGATTCTCAAATCGAAAAATGACATGCTCTCTAAATTCAAGATATTATCCACGACAGCAAACAGCAGCGGAACGATCGATGAGTTGGATGGTGATACAGCTCTATAGCGACGTTGCTTCGCGCCCGACGCGCGGACGGCGCGTCCCTCCGTGGCCAGACTAGAGTCGGCTGGCGCGGGCTCGGGCCAAGAGACCAAGCGAAGAGCACTCGGCACGCGCCTCTCCGTGGATACGTACTCGTAGACTACACCGCAGCTGACTGTACAGCAGCACCAGCAGTCAAGTCACAAAATCAAACACAAAATACCAAGACAGGTTGACTCTAGCGCACTCGCCACATCTCTTCGCCGCCAGACTAGAGGCAGTCAGCGTGGGCTCGGACGCTTGGGTCCTACGCGCAGGGCAGCGCACCCAGCGCGTCTCTTCACAGTGGCGCCAAATCACAAAAACAGCAGTTGGTCTCGGCGTTTGCTCGAATCTCTACACGCACAATAAATCTGATTTTTCCGTATAGGAAGGCCCTTTCGATTTGTCAAGCTCATATCTGAAAAAGCCATCGGGTCAAAATCTGAAGCTCAAAAATCGAACCGCATAGGAAACGGCCTAACTGAAAAATCACGGGCCGTGATATTTTGTCATGCCGAACAGTCACCAATCGTGATTTTCTTTAGGTTCGTCTGGAACGAACGGCCATATTATTAGTAATATAACACACCCCCTCGGACGAATTCCAAACCTGGTTGTCTCGACAACGGGGAGGGCGTACTGAACACGACGAGCGACGCGTCTATGGACAGATAGATCTTGACGACATAAAACATCCGCCAGTATTTTCGTTGTGGATACCCCCGTTAAGGCATGTTGTGGAAAAAATCGGCCCATTCGTCCCAGATGGGATATATGCTAACTTATCGCATGTGTGTAATACCGGGTATACCGACCGTCTGTCCGCGCTGATTCTTTATTTTTCATCCATTTATTCGGATTGGTTTAACCCTTTTAGAACTGCAGTCCCGTTTTGGGGATAAATTACTTGGAATTAGACTGGTTTGTCCCCAAATCGGGACTGCGGTACTAAAAGGGTTAATAAGAACGAAGAAGAAGGCCGGTCTTGGTCTTGGTTCATTTGTGTATTTGGTTTATTTCATTTCAGAGCTTTTTACAGCGGGCTGTCGTAGATTTTTTGGCGTCGGCGACGTATTAATAGTAATATAATAATTGACCTGTCTTGGAGTGATGGCATTTTATGATACAAGTCAGTAGTATTTATACATTTCATAGATCGAAGCTTTACTCTTGGTTCACCATCATCACGGCACGGGGGGGGGGGGGTTGAGGGCAAAACGCAGAACATGCGCGTTACGGGTACGATATATCGCAATTTCGATATTCCGATATGTGTGAACAGTATCCAACAAGTACGTGACCTGGTATAGTCCATGGCTCTACCAGCACGAACTGGGCCAACCAAGGTGCTGCCAAAGCGGTAGATTTGCCCCGCCCCGCTCAATACTACTATTAATACTGACGTAATATTAATAGGATGCGATTTTTGTACACCTGGTGTTGATCATGCACCAACCCACCACAAGTGGAAAGTAACCTCTTCTTTTTCTTGTTCGAGAGACATGACCGACACAAAGATCCGGAAAAAATCAAGAGCGACCGTAATTCGTCTGGAAAAAAAGTTTTTTTTTTTGGCTCGATTTCCGTTCGTCTGCATTATATATATGTATGTGCGTACGCACTGCAAACACGGGGTTAAATTTTCAAATCGAACTCGCAAAATTGAGCGGGACATTGCAGAAAAACCAACATATATATATAGTGTAGTCAGTTGTTTTATGTACGTATGTGGCTTGGTAGGTGGTCCGCGTGCCTGTCAAGATCAATTTCGTGGGTTCAAGTCCCACCGAGTGCATGCTCATAGGGACTTTTTCTTGCATAAAAAATTGATAAGCGGAAAGCGCGAAAGCGTGAGTTGGCTGCATTCGATGAAAATCGACGAGCAGTGGGAATGCTGAACCCTATGCGCGACAAAAAATAAAGGCACGTACCGGGGGGGAGAAGGGACGACACCTGTGACCACGGCTTGTCCAGAAGATCGTCGAGGGTAAAACCTCCTACGAGTGGGCTGGAAGTAAAAGTGATGATAAAAAAAAAAAAAAAAAAAAAAAAGATCGTGTTTGGGCAATATTTCTTCATGTGTGGCGAATTGGGCAATGAAAATATTTATATCAATAATATCGGTCTTCCCATATGTAGGGTAAAAGTCTTCACCATTTGATCGGGAACGACGATTTTAGTCCGAATTTCGTGTTGAGAGGTAGGTGATCGAGTCGAATTACAAACATGTTATAATTTGTATACACTTTATTTTTGCACACGCAGTGCTGTTTCAGGCAGCTGGTGTCCGGGTTAAAGTGCCTCCAAATTTCAAGCCCTAATAAGTCGCAGTGGTTCACGAGATACGACCTTTGGATGGTTCATCCATTTATAAAGGAAGGGTGACCAGGGCTGTCGTTACGCTTGCTTCAGTGAATATAGGGTGACGGGAGAACATTCGCCTTATTCGCACATCTGAGCTCGTGACGGCGCGTGCGGTGTCTGCGGCTACTCGTAGTGTTGCGTGTCTCGGGTGCATGTCTACGTACTTGCCTTTTTTTTATAAAAAACTGAAAAAGCAACATCAGCTGTGAGTTCAACCGATCCGTCGATACTCAACTTTGCAACGTGCGTTGAACCGTTCGCGCGTTTTCCAATATTTCCCTCGTGATCGACTATTAATACTATTACGGGGGACCATAGTTAATAGGACCAAATATTGTTGGTAAAAATAGGTAAATATATAGGTTTTTATGTATTCCACAGGTCCTATTTACTATGGTCCCCCGTAATAGCCAGTGACTCTCCTGGATGCTACCCGGGTCGACGAGACGAAAATACTGACAGCAGGCTCGATTTCCTATTGCTGTATCGGCCAGTACCATTTCGCGCACTGAAATAGCAGATCGCACGTGAGGGCCGGGGTACACGAGACAATCGAAAATTGGTTTACGCAGTTCACACGTGACAGGCACACCAAGATGTAGACGTGCCTCGCACGAGCGATTTTGGCTCTATTCGTACGCAAACGTTTTCAGCAAAAGGCAAAATGCAAGTAAGTGCAAGCACAGCTGACTACTCCACGAGTCCTATTAATATTAATAATACGAAGTGCAAACTGCTGTAAGTACTTTAGTTCGAAGGAACGACCCGTCACCCGTATCCGTATCTGCTGTAAGCAGTACGCCACCAAAAAACAAAATCGAACCGACGCAATTTTCATTTTTTCCGTGTCGAGCTGGTCGACTCCTGACTTGACTGCACAAAAGGCTATTAATAGAAGCACAACGTATCCATACTCACTCTGTACGTCGCATGCGTGTGGGGCATAAATAAACGCAACACCGCCGTATGCGGACTGGAGGGGCGTGGTAAGACAGTGCGTAGAGGTGGCATGAAGCGAGAACGTTGTGGGTCATGATATCGTGGAATACGCATGGCACATACACTCGTACCGTGGGCCTGTACTGGACCATGGCATGGTTTTTTTTTTATGTATACGTAGCCCAGCAGCTCCACGCTTTGCTACACGCCGGCTTTGCATATTGCAATCAATCGATCAATTACAACGGGCATATTTAGCACAACATGTCAACCTTTATAGCCACAACGGAGTAGGAGTTGTACAACATAACCCCGGACCCCAGACACATACTCGTACAACAAGGCACCGCTGACTGGTAGCGAATGAAACGAAGGCATTACCGGTATTTACGGTTTTACGTGAAGACACGCACACCAGATGGGATCGTACAGCAGTTGTACGAGTACTCGTACATATATATGTTGCTTTGGCCACGATAGGTGCGTATCATACTGAAAATGTGTAAACCTCCCGCCCTCCCCGAACACTGACGTCTCAAAAAATTGTGCTGCAGCTGCTCGCAGCTTCCCATCCATCCATCCATCTATCCGCCCAGCCCATACCATCCCATACAGTCCATCCCCCCATCGATCCCATCCACCACACTTGCTGGAGAGAGATGGTGATGTTGACGTGACGTACATGCAGCAGTAGTGCCTCGAGGAGGTTCTATTTTTATAAAAAAATATGTATGAGTACAACAAACAAAAATGCACGAACGACCTCAAGCAAACAAATCATGTGTACCAGGTATGTTTTTCTGCCTGTGTCGTATGTGAAGTATTTTATCATACTAAATTTGGTGTATACGTCTTCTTTTACTTGTTCGATGTACCAGAAACTCCTCCTTCCTCATGTTACGTTCAAGATGGAGAAACAACTTGCCCCACAGAAAATCAATTGTGGGAAAAATACAACAAACGCACAGGACAGTTGTATCATCCGTGAGGGACCAGGCCCAAGGTGGCTCCTGCCTTGCGGCGCGCTCCGAAGTGTATACCTACTGCTGTCGCAGCGGGGCTAGCAGCAGCAGCCGCTTCTCACGAGCCACAGCTGCTGCCGCAGGTGCTGTTGAAAACCAGGTACCTGGGTAGCTGTTTTCGCCGAACAGATGCCTTGGTTTGCGCGTGAAAATTAGACAAGATGGCTCGCGAAACATCAACACCACCTGCCTACTATTATACCTACGCTAGAGTCACAAACGGTCTCCGCTCGTTCTTGTTGAGGCTTTCACGCCAAAAACGACCGAGGGCCATCATCGAGATGAGGACAGATGACGCTCTCAAATCGATGTACAGCAGCAGTAGTACGTAATATAGGAAACGTGACACACACACGTGACACAGCAAGCAGCACAGCAGCTCACCCCTTCCCCTATCTTCTCCAGCTTCTCGTAAGCGTCCATCGCAGAACGTAGAGGCCCGAACGAGGCCCTCCGTCCGGCTCGAGGTTGTGCGGGCTCCAGACAAGAAATAGATACGACCACCCTCTTTCCCTCCTTCTTTTCTTTCGAAAGCTCAGTCTCAGCAGCTCGAGCACAGCAGGACCGCCTCTGCCGCCTGAATGTGTTGTTGAACTGAACGAGGTACCTGTTATACGACGAAACAAATACGTATATACCACTCTCAGTATACGCAAAAAAAAAAAAAAGTGTTCTCTCTTACCAATACGAGAGCAGATGTTTGACGCTCATAGACAGATAGATAGATGTTGATGTTGTTGTGGATGTTTTGTACTCTCTCTCTGTATCTCCTCTGCTCTGCCTGTACCTACCGCACAAAAAGCTGTGCCGGCGGCTGAGCCAGCGAACGGATCGCCTCTTCCTGCTTCTCTCCTCCGTCTGGAACGCGCTTCCCAACGGCCCAACTCCCTCTCGCGCAGGCTCTCTCTGGCAAGCCGCAAAGCCCTTTCGACTCTCTCGACTTTCGCCGAGCCGCTTTGGGTAGTACTGGTGGAGACGCAGCACGCAAGTCGCGAATGTCAGATGGTCTCTTGTTGGTCCGCGGAGCCGGGGCGGGTACGTAAGTAATTTCCACGTGATTTCAAGAGTATGTACAATGTAACCGTCACGTCCGTAAATGTAAGAAACGTTTCAATACTAAAAGTAATATCAATAATAAACGATACTAGTACACATGTTGGTACGAAATGAAACTTCTTTTGTCCGAAAAAATAAAACTAAATGAGATATTATTATGAATAATAAAATGATCTTTATATTTTAGTACACAGCGGTTACAAAAATGTTAGAGCCCATCCGAACCCTTTTAGTACCGCAGTCCCGTTTTGGGGACAAATCACTTTAAATTAGACTGGTTTGTCCCCGAATCGGGACTGCGGTACTAAAGGCTGAATTTCGTTCAATCATCAGATAGATGTAAATTGGATAAGAAAAACAAAAATCTAGTCAAATTGAAAGAACCGAAAGTCCTTGGTAAGATGGGCCCTTAAATTAAGTTAGAAAAAAAAAATCAAGTCAAATTGAAAGAGCCGAAAGTCCCTGTTAAGATGGGCCCTTACAGAAAATAAACTTTTATTTTTTTTTTTTTTTTTTTTTTTTTTTTTGATCCTCCTTGGAGATCTGGGTAAAATAAACAAGTTTGAATTTTGAACGTGCGTGAAAGTGTGGTGAGTTTTTCAGTTTTTTTCACCAATCCGATCGAAGATTCTATAATTTTTTTAAATATGTCAGCTGTGAGTTCGACTGATAGTTGATACTCAACTAACTGTGCAAGCTGTGTAAACGCCTCTCGTCTGTACGAGTATTCCATTTTTACCGAATTTCCAAGTGTTTGAAAACAAACAAAAAAAAAGTTTGAAGATTTTTAGGAGATCGAGTTTTTTTTTGCGGCTGATCTCCGGAAAATAACTTGTGTTGTTCCTGCGATTCACCACCATTCGCGAGTCCCAGGTGGAATTCGTGGAATTTGTTTTAGTTTGCGTCTATTTCATATACGGCGGTGGATACATACATACGCAGAAGAATGGCTGCGTCCCCCAAAGAAGAGTGGGCTGCACGCGGCACGGGGCGCCATACTTGATACCTTACACCCATCATCACCAGGAGCGAGAGTCTGTGGCAGCTGTCGTCGTTGGGGCAGGTCACGCTATTATGCACAGCAGTAATAATTCGCGTGATAGTATATGGTGCACACGCACACGCTCTTCTGCGCGCTGCTAACCCATCATGCCGAGTCCTCATACGTGATACCTGGTATCATACACGGCGAGATCTTTACGGGTATATCTTTTTTCACGGGTAGTGCCATACATATCAGAAAACGAAGATTTTATAAGATTCCGAAAATAGAACCGAATCACCCGATGTTTGGGGCTGTTGGCACCTGCAGCAGGCCAGTCTTTTCACTACGTAGGAACAGAGAAACAGAGACGAGTACATGTCGGCCGCACCTAGTGCGAAGGCATGGGTATTGCGTAGGCTGTTAATGCATTACGGTGTGTTATCTCTGTGTCGTAGTCTGTGACCACAGAGCTCGTATCTTTCTAGGGTGAAGATTCAGCACGGACACTGGGCTTGCTGGATGTCGACGAGTAGAAGAACGGTTTAATGTGAAGAACACGCACACACACACATAATTGAAGAGGGGGCGGCGGGGGGGGAAGGAGCAGCGCTAACTACTACTAGTAATACTACTACTACTACTACTACTACTACTACTACTACTACTACTACTACTACTACTACTACTACTACTACTATACTACTACTACTACTACTACTACTACTACAACTACTACTACTACAACTACTATTACTACTGCTCCTACTGCTACTACTACTACTACTACTACTACTACTACTACTACTACTACTACTACTACTACTACTACTACTACTACTATATACTACTACTACTACTACTACTACTACTACTACTACTACTACTACTACTATTACTACTACTACCACTACTACTACTATTATACTACTATACTACTACTACTACTACTACTACTATACGACTACTACTACTACTACTATACTACTACTACTACTACTACTACTACAACTACTACTACTACAACTACAACTACTACTACTACTACTACTACTACTACTAATACTTCTGAGCATTAATAGGTATATGATATACAGGCTATAGGGACAACACGATTTAGCATACTATAATAATACTAAGTGTGTCCTTACCTGCTGTGTATCTGAGACACATGCATCTGCCACTGCTGTATTTATTATTATCCGCTATTATTATTAATAAGTAAGTATACCAGGTAAAAATAGCTACCTACCGGTTTGTACGTGTTGTACGTGCGAACCCTTTCGAGCGCACCAGAGGGAACACGTAGCGCCAGCTGAACACAAGTAGTGTGATTACTACGCCCTCGTCGTAGGCGATAATTATGTGCTGCTGTCATTATGGGTAAAAATTGATGAGCAGTGTGGGAGATCAGTTCTTCAGTGTATTATGTATGTGCGTGGACATGAACATGCACAATGTATGTTGCATGCATGTATGTATGTATCGGCTAATTTTGTGTGTATACCTTATTACTGTCTGTGCTGGAAATGTATGTGCGAGAAGAGCATTCAAAACTGTCTCTCCATCAGAGTCTCTTGTTGTGTCTTCTCAGCAGCCGCAATGTAGTATATATATGGTATACGACGGCGTTGTGGGGCTGGGGCCAGAACTATCCTACTTCGGTTGTTGCAATTCACACCATTGCATTTTATTTCTGCTTCGCAGGGCGATGGAGATGTACTATGTATATATATATGTTGTTATTTTAAGTCGTAATAAGACATATATGTATGTGTGTAGATATATTTTGTTTCTGTTGCGGTACCTTGCCCCCCCCTGCTGCACTGATCGATGTACAGGCCAGTGTGCTGAACACATGACACAGATAGATAAAACAAGAATCGATGACGAAGGGGTTTTTTACTGTTGTTGTTGTCGTTCAAGAGATAGATATTTAATTATTATTAATAATAATAGGCTTGCCACATCCGATAGTTTGCAGCTTGAGCTTCGCCGTTGATCGATCGAAACATTCCTGAAAGAAGAAATCCCCTGATACAAGGAAGCCTATACACAAAAGGTCTATCTATCTTCCATGTCTACTTCCTTTTATGCTTTATCTACGATATACTTACAAGGGACCACATATGGTAAATAGGACCAAATATTGTGTTGGTAAAAAAAGGTAAACATGCATATATATACCTGGTAGGTTTTTGTCTGTACCGTAGGTCCTATTTACTACCTGGTATGTGTGATGATGGTCCTCCGTAATAAATAGTATTTTATGATGAGTATCGCAGGTTACTCGACAGGTTTGAAGATTGAATCTGATGAATACACGACTTTATTTACCGGCATACGGCTGTACTACGCATAGTATTATCGAGGCACGAGAAAATGCGAGTTTTACACGTACGGGGCAACCAGTCAGATCAGCGAGGGTTAATTGTACGTAACAATTGGATAGCCTTGAGACACACCTTGCCTTGTTCGTAGTTGCTGACCAGCGAATTTGGGCGCAATCTAAAACCGCAGGAGAGAGGTGGTGTATCCGTAGTTGTACGTTGGCCGCGAAGTGCATCTATCTGGTATGATATAGTGTATGTATATTCATACTTGTTTTTCGCATATACACGCCTGTGCAGTTGCCAGGTGCGTGTGTTGATGTTGGCCTTTGTATTGCACGTGTTCACGAGTTTTGAGACACAGGCTGGCGTCGAGCGTTAGACATTGCCAGTTGGGATGGAAGTTGACTCGAGTTTACGGATGCTGGCGTGGGGTTGCTGTTGGAGCAGCCTGAGGGGCTTGCCCTTCTCTCCGCCCCCCTTGTCTCCGAGCGGGGGGGTGCGCAATGATATGATATGACTTCAAGAGCAATGTGCAAATGACTGGGTCCAACCGTCCAGCAAGCCAGACAGAGCAAAGCAGCTGCTGCGGCAACACCAGCAGCAACACCAGCAGCAGCACACCAGAATACGATTGATATTACTGATGACTGGAGGACCTGGGCGGGGCAATGAACGAAACCCAAAGGACTTGTGATAAAGACCAAGGACCCCAAGACCCAAAAGACCCAAGATATAGACTAGGGATGTACAGCAATTAGCAGAGTACATCAACTCTTTTTCGGGGTTGATATGATTTTTGATTAATTTGTCCACACCGGGTTCATTTGATCATGATTCAGGCATGATAATTTAGTTGATTATAAACCAACTATATACCAGATATAGGATGATAGTGATTATAATTATAATCATGAGTATTTCTTTTTCAATCGTTTATCATAGATTTTGGCGCCACAGCTGCGCGCATGGGACTACCACCTTTTGTTTCGCTCATGCACGGAGCAGCCCCCCCCCCCCCCCCACCTCGACGCTGTATATCATGTGTGTAGCGTACCGTACAAGATGCGACGAGAGTACGTGTGACAACAACAACTGCTGTTATTATACAGCAGCGTTCCACTACTCGTTCAGCAAGGTGTGTCGGAAGCATCACTTCATAATAGGCCTCATCAATGCCGCCCAACTTAGTATACACGTACCCGCCCCGCGAGTGTTTTGCCACCATTGATTCGCGTGCTTACGATACCACGAAGAATGACGGCGTGCATGCTAGATTTCCGATATCCTCAACCGCGCTGGAAGCAGTAGCGACACAGGATACGGCAGCAACAACGCGTTCCACCACGTTTTGGTTTTCACGCAGGAAAATTAGATGTCCCACCCTTATTTCCCCGCCCATCCGTACGATTGTGCGTGTCTTCGTAAAAAGTACCTACACTACGAAGAAGCTGCTGCCTTTCCCCGCCCATACGATTGCGTGTATTTGTAAAATGACAAGTTCACCTACACTACGAAGAAGCTGCTGCTGGTGATAGGTCCCTTTTGGTCGCGCCAACGGCCCATTCTTTTGGTTCGGCTGTTACATCACAAGACGCCTCTTTTTTCTTTCTATAATAATCCTGGTATGTCTGTGACGGTCAGCAACAATAATATATCGCATCACGAGATTATACGTACGCAATCACTACAGTACAACTAATAATAATAACCAACACGTGAATGCATCCCTACGTAAGACCAAAGACACACCCGAACTACCGTACGTATAGATAACCGAGTAGACCTTCGACCTGATCAACTCATCGGTTTCCCTGCTTCTTCTCTAGCTAGTATATCGGTATATCTGCTGTCTTACATCTATATGTCTGTCTGTGTGGTCTCGGGTCCCGACCCATCAGGGATCAATGACGCATCAGGCCAGGTACACATTATCTATCTGGTGATGTACATATACCTCGCACTATAATGTACTGTAATATTACGGGGGACCACAGTAAATAGGACCAAATATTGTTATAATAGTAAAAATGGCGAAATATACAGGTTTTTGTGTTTGCCGTAGGTCCTATTTAATACGGTCCCCCGTAAGGTACAAAACAAAACCGTCACGTCGCGCTGAGCAGGTGAGCGAGTGGGTGTGAGTAAGTGGGTCGGTCGGCGGGTGAGTGAGTGCGTGTGTGTGTGAGTGAAGTGAGTGAAGTGAGTGAAGTGAATAGGCGAGTGAGTGAGTAACAGCAGTGGTGAGCAAGCCACGGAGTGTGACTGAGTCGGGGGGGGGGGAGGGGCGGCGGTGGCGGGAGGGGGGAGGGGTGTACTCCTTATCATGCATGGCCGTAATCGTGTGACCACAGACCCTCGTATCCCTACCAAAAGCGGGGACGGAGCACGTCGGGCTTTCACCGGGAAGGGAGGGGGGCGGGGGGGGGGGACGGGAGGGGAGGGGTGTACTCGACATCATGCATGGCCGTAGTCGTGTGACCATAGACCCTCGCGTCTCTACAATGCCGGGACGAGGCACGTCGGATTTTTACCGTTCTGGCAGAAGTGGCTTTTGTTTGCACCATGCGCGAAGGACCGTAAGGTGTTGGGCGAGTCGCATGAAGGGTGAGCTGCATCTTACGAAGAACTGCTTTTTGAGGCAGGCTTTCTTGCGTATGAATGACAGCGTCAATGAATTGATTTATCTTCAGATGTGACCATTTCCAGAGGCAGCGATGGGTATAGTATTCTATGAAACTGCCTCGTGGGTGTCTTACTCTTTACCGGTACACACTACCCGATACGTGACACCATCCTTCCCTCTGTGCGGAGAAAAGGTTCTCCACCCCGCACAAATGATCTAACTCTATCACCAGCTGTGACCAACCGCCAAAAAAAATAAATAAATAACGGTACCCTGGTTGTCTAGCTCATGTTATGAGCGGCACGTTATACAGTGCCGTTTCCAACCGACGCGAGCTCACCCTGTATTTAATGCATGGAAGCGGGAGATGGGGGGGGGGGAAGGGGAGGGGGGCATGGCGGGGACAGTCGTGTACTGTTATCACCGTCGACGCGCTCAAGAAGGAAATAGTACATCGTGTAGCAAGCTATCCCCCACCTCTGTATATGGATTTGCGATATTTGTAGTAAGTGTCCCCTTACTACACCTGGCAGGCGTTGTTGCCTGTCTCGATGTGAGGATTTTTCTAGCCCCTTCTTTTCAGAAGAGGTCCTTCGAGCGAGAAAAAATACAAATGCAATACACAACCAGCAGATACGGCGGTATATATTCCAGGCAATCGCATGCCACACCAAGCGACCAACCGTATGTGAGATGACCCGACAGCAGAGAGTCATGGAGGCAAACTTTGCACGCCTCTTTTCGTAAGGCTGTGAGCTGTGAATCGCAACCGATTTCGTTCCACTCAAGCATGTGATTCAATCGATATCGGAATCAATCGCCAAACGGTCGTTGCGGTCAGTTTTTGCGACTTATTCAGAATACATTTAACGGCTCTACTGCCCCCCTCCGTCTAGAAAGGGATGGATCGGCAATGGTCTACTGGCTACAACCATGAGGCAGGCAACAATTGAGCACGCAGCCCTCACCAGCCGGAGGTGGGGGCGGGTGATCAAGGCTCGCTTCGTTCGTTGCATTTCGCTCGGCATTCACGCAGACCGATTTATTTTGTAAAACTTCGATCATTCTGAAAAAAAGGCGATTTTGAAAAAAACTGGCTCTTTCGCTCCGATTTACAGCCAGCCCAATTAACAGCAGCAAACGCGTGAAACGGAAGGCAGCAGGTATTAATACGAGCACCTACAGGACTGCTGCTGTAGTAGTAATTTTTCTGGGACTCCTCAATATTGCGTTCTTTCTTGCGATTATTTACGATATGTTTGCCGGCTACTTTGGCCTCCCTCACCAGCCGGGGGGCGTCGGGGCGGGGGGGGGGGGGGGGGGGGGGGGGGGGGTGTACTCGATAGGAGAGATGTACTCGATCTCATGCATGGCCGTAGTCGTATGACCATAGACCTTCGCATCCCTACAATGCCGGGACGGAGAATGTCGGGTTTTCACCGACCAGGCAGACATTGCTTGCACCAAGCGCGAAGCGCCGTGAGGTGTCCGGCGAGTCGCATGAAGGGTGAGCTGCATCCTACTAAGAACCGCTTGTGAGGCGGACTTGCATATATATGGATGACAGCTTCAATGAGCTAGTTTAATTTCCGGTGTAGCCACTTCCAGAGACAGCAATGGGAGTACTATGTAACTGCCTCTTGGGTGCCTTACCTTGAACACTACGTGATACGATCAATTCCCTTGTGCAGAGTAAAGGTTCTGTACCTCGCACAAATGATCTAACTCGACGACCAGCTGTGGGCGACCGCCAAAAAAAAAAAAACAAAAAAAAACGGTACCCTGGATGTCTAGCTCACGTAGTGAGCGGCATGTTTTACAGTGTCGTTGCCAACCGACGCCAACCCAATCCATATATAATATATGTAATAGGGGGGGGGGGGGGGGGGGTAACTCATTATCATGCATGGCCGTAGTCGCATGACCGTAGACCCTCGCGTGGGCGGGGGGCGTACTCGTTTGTTGCTTGCCTTAGCCATTTGACCATTGCCTGCGTATCCCTTTCGAGACGGACGCGAAGGGGCGTGACCAAGGCTCGCTTCGCTTTCACGCAAGATTCAATCAGGCCGGTTTGTTTAAACAAAAGTTCGATTACTGCTTGTAATCTGACAAAAAAAAAAAATCGGATAAGAAATAAAAAATCGCACGTTTGGCTTCGATTTACAGCCAGGTAGGTCTATTCATAGGAGCAGACGCGTTCTCTACACGGTATAATAGGGCCTCGTTCCTCGCTTCAGGATGTACGGTATCTTCCTGCCGTAGGCCGTAGCATCCAGCAACCGATTTTGAACAAAAAAAAATGTAAGCTGATGATAAGGTACCAGTATGCATAGTAATTATGCGGTTTTGTGACAATCCCGACTACTCTCACCAAGTTCGAGCTGTTGATGCTCTCTTGCTCACTCACACGTTTTTATGTTTTTTTTTTATTGATAGCTCCAACAGCGCCGTCCCTGCGCCAACGAGCTTCTGAGCGAGAGAGATGCTGCGATATAATTGCCGTGTTTCATAAGAAAACACACACGCCGCCTCAACAAATAGAAGGGAAACCGGATCACCGTACACCAACTACCCCGACACACAATTATCCACTGATTAATTAGATATTCCGGGGGTCCATAGCAAATAGGACCAAATATTGTCAGTAAAAATAGGTAAATATCTAGTTTTTTTTATGTATACCATAAATCCTGTTAACTATGGACCCCCATAATAGTAATAGTTAGATATTACGGGGGTCCATAGTTAACGGGACCAAAATTTGTTGGTAAAAATAGGCAAATATATGGGTTTTTATGTACACCATAGGTCCTGTTAACTATGGACCCCCGTAATAGTATGCCCGGGGAGAGGTTGGTACCGATAATTAAGGGGCAGTGTGCGGCCTGCTGCCCGACTACTATTACGGGGGTCCATAACTAACGGGACCAAATTTTGTTAGTAAAAATAGGCAAATATATAGGTTTTTATGTACACCATAGGTCCTGTTAACTATGGACCCCCGTAATATGTGTGTTGCAGGTCGACCTACAGTAGACGCGTTCAGTCACTCACAGAGTTGGATGTCTTATATTGATGTTTTCCGCGTTCCTGGTCTCAGAGGGTTCTGAGCAGAGGAGGGCAGCCTTTTCGGATATTTCCTGGTCGTGTTTTCTCGTAAACACGCCACCTCAACAAACAGAGGGGAAACGGAGACGCCGCCCGGAATACCACGACAACAACCCTACTAGGAGTGCAGTCCCGTTTTGGGGGACTAATCGCCTAAATTCCAAGTAGTTTGTCCTCAGAATGGGACTGCGGTCCAATTATTACGGGGGACCATAGTAAATGGGACCAAATTTTGTTAGTATTGATAGGGAGATAGATAGGTTTTGTGTGTACCGTAGGTGCTATTTACTATGATGGTCCTCCGTAATAATAGAATAGCGTCGTACAGCAAAACGCGTCGGATATATCCAACTAGACGTATTGCGTATAGTGTACATGGTATAAGCTTATCAGTTCCAGAGGAGATTCGTCAGTGAAAATATATAGGGCTCAAAATACAAAACCCCTACCAGTACGTATAATATACCAGTAGCTACCAATACGTACGCTCATAGGGACTTTTTCTTGCATAAAATTGATCAGCGGAAAGCGCGAGAGCGTGAGTTAGCTGTACACTCGATGAAAATCGACGAGCAGTGGGAATGCTGAACCCTATGCGCGATAAAAACTAAAGGCACGTACCGGGGGGGAGAAGGGACGACACCTGTGACCACGGCTTGTCCGGAAGATCGTCGAGGGTAAAACCTCCTACGAGTGGGCTGGAAAGTAAAAGTGATGAAAAAAAAAAGAAAAAAAAAAAAATGTATAGCGCGCCTCAGCCGTCGGACCCTACTGAGGCCAATACTGCCCACACCAGTAGGTCCATTCTGCCCAATACACTATTATGATTAGGCTTGCCATCCGACAATGTGCAGCTTGAGCTTCACCGTTGATCGATCTAAACATTCGTTAAACAAGAAATCCCCGGATACAAAAGGAAACCTTATGCACAAGGTCTGTCTATCTTGTATGTCTACTTCCTTTCATGCTTTAATTATCCCCACGATATGCTGTATATGTTGTCTTTTTCTCTCCCCCTCCTACATCCTTACTATGTGCTCGATACATTGACGTACGACAGCCCTCCTACGAGCTGCCTAAGAACAAAAAATCGCCACACCATCACAGCAGCCCTCCTCTAGTAATAGACGCATCATGCTGGTACACAGTATGGACTAAGAACAAAAAACGAACTCGACGAAAGGAAAACTATAAAAAAGAGAGGTCAAAAAAGGGGGAGAGAGAGAGACAACAAACGACTTTTTTTGCGTATTTCTTGGCTTTTGTTCGGTTTTTGCTGTTTGTACGTACCTGTGGTAGTAGTTTTTTTGTTTTCAGTTGTGATTCTGATCTGATTTGTGATTCTGATCCGATTTGTGATTCTGATCCGACTTGATTAATACTACTATGCTTGCCATCCGACAATGTGCGGTTGAGTTGACCGGCGTCCCCGGTGGCTTGGTAGGTGGTCCACGAGCTTATCAAGATCAATTTCGTGAGTTCGAGTCTCACCGAGTGCATGCTCGTAGGGACTTTTTCTTGCATAAAATTGATTAGCGGAAAGTGCGAGAGCGTGAGTTAGCTGTACATTCGATGAAAATCGACGAGCAGTGGGAATGCTGAACCCTATGCGCGATAAAAACTAAAGGCACGTACCGGGGGTGAGAAGGGACGACACCTGTGACCACGGCTTGTCCAGAAGATCGTCGAGGGTAAAACCTCCTACGAGTGGGCTGGAAAGTAAAAGTGATGAAAAAAAAAAAAAAAGAGTTATTCCCAAACAGAAAGTGAAGAACTCTCCAGAACAAAACCGCAGCAGCAGCAGTATCATACGACAAATCAAAACCGATGTGACACACATGAAAACTATCACAACCAACATCCCTCCATCTCATCCTCCACAAAACGACCACTTCCCTCCTGAAGCACTCCCTTTGAAGCATCTACCAAAAACCCGCTGTCCGTCAAAATGGTTTGTTTATAACTGCTACGCGCATGTTTCGACGCGCAGAAGGCCGTGCGGTGTTCCTGGTCTACGCTACTATCTCTGCCGGCTCGCTCTCTCGTATAGCTCTTCTACCTCCTCCAACCTCTCCCACCACATGCTTCTAGTTGATAGTTTTGTGCCAATGCAACCCCATCGAGCCAAGTACAAAGAACGGTACACGTAGACCCTCCTAGAGAGGTATAAGGGTCTGTCTTATGGGAGAGCAGCTTTCTTCCAGATTCCCACCTTTTTTTTTCCAAAATAAAGCAGGAAAGACAGGAAAAACAGGAAATATTTCCAGAATTTGGAATTAAACACAGGGTAAAAATATCAGGACAGTTAAATTTCGCAAAAATCTGGAAATTTGTTTTTAGGAAAATCTGGAATTAAACAAAAAATGCGCGAAAATGAAACATGGAAAATATGGAAATTTAGGACAAAAAGTCCTTCGATAACCTGTTTTTTTTTTGGCATCATAACCATTTATTCGGGTATCATGTAGGCACACCCTTAGCAGGTGGTATAGCACACGCTTGCGCTGGTGGTGGGTAAACTACCTGGCTGGCGTTTGGAAATCAACGAAGACGTTTCATGTTGCTACCCTTGCCCTTGAGGGCGGAAGGCAGAAGAAGGGAAACAGGAGGGAGGAGAAAACAAGAGTGTGAGGGTGTGCGCTTGCACGGCCGTCCTCGATCAACTCACATCTATACGACGTACGGCTTCGTAGACTGTGTCCTGCGGGACGTCGCATTGGGCGACCTACAGCATCGTTCCTTGATGTTCACTGATGGAAACTTACCTACTTCCAACGTCCCGATGATCAACTAAATTGAGCGTTGACTAAATGGACTGCTGTACTGTAGTCGCTAATGAACATGTATTTATCACGACAATATAGGCTCTGCTGTTGCCTACCAGGTATTTCTCAGCACCCTTATAACCCTGCGCGTAAACGCGCTCAGCACCGGAAGCAGGAAGTCCGAAACACGCGGGGTTGGGGTGGTCAAGAGGAGGGGGGGTGCAGAGGATGGTGCAGCTGGGAGGGGAGGGGGACCGGGGGAGGGGGAGGTGGGGGGGGGGGGATTTTCCAGCCAGCTCCCAGTGTGTGCGCCTTGCCTTGCCTTGCCTTGCCTTGCCTCTGAAAGATTATGCTTGGTTACGAGGATTTTCCTTTCGCGCTCTCGTCTCCTCCAGCCCCTGTATGACGGGGTTCCTACCCATTCGGCCCTTTGAGACGTTCAACCAGTCATCGCGTGTATATACACGGATTAAACAAACCGATCAGAAGCGCGGATGTTTGCACGATGTCATGTACCGCGCCATGGGAGTGTTTACACTACGAGTACACGCATCGGACGGATCACCGATCCCTCTCCCTATGTCACGCCCCATCACGATCATGATATTTCTAGGCACGTAAGTTCCTGATGATCTGAATGGTCTGGCTCATGTTGCCGAATGGGAGCCGCATAATCTGTATGATCGACAGCAGTAGCACGTGTTTCCTACCAGGCGATCTACGTGCAGCACGAGTACAAATGTTCTCGTCTTTTGTTTTCTCTGCTAGTTCACCGTCCTCATATCATTCACCTGCTTCTAGAACATTTCCTACGGACAGGTATGATTGATACTGTCGCAGCGCTGATGGCTGTTTCACCCCCCACACACACCTTCAACTACCGACTGTAGTACCGTAGAACAGTTTTTACAACTAGGTTGGATCTGCCCTATAAGGCAGATCTTGCACAACAACCTCTCACAACGGCAGATTAGGGTCTAGATGGTCTACAGGTAGATGATCTATCGTTGATCTATCTGTAGATGATCAATCAGATCTATGTGTACATCATCTATCTGTCCGACGTGTGTAACCGTTTGTTACGCTTGTGCCGACTAAAATACCAGTATATAGTTTCGACTACCTGGTACTTCGAAGTATATCTTTGAGCGAGGTACAGACCCACTCGCACGCGTGGCCTAAACTCGGTAGTGGGAATAATGGCATTATACCCCCCCCCCCCCCCCCCCCTTACCCTTACCCTTACCCTACCCTAGCCTTGATCGCAGTAGAAACTACAGCGAGCGGTACGATAGCAAAAAAAAAACGATACACCAGGTATAACTTTTCTTCTTCTTTCCGGGGGGGGTATTTATGAGTGATCAACGTTGAAGCTCGTGCTAAATATTGTCGGATGGCAAACGCAATCACAACAATAATAATGGTGTATACTTGACCACTGATGTCGTATGGTGTCCACGTCTGTCTACAGTATGTCTAGAGTATTGGCCACCAACAAAAAATCCCTACTTTGACTAAGGCCGACTCTTCCTCCTCCTCCTCCTCCTCCTCCTCCTCCCTCCTCCTCTGCCCCCTCCCCTCCCTCCTCATCCTTCTCCTCCTCTTTCCTATCATATCGTGGCACCAACGCCAGGCATAGTCTCTTATCTACCCAAGTAGGATTTGTTGTAGCGTCCGCCGCTGAGCAAGACTTTTTGGCAAGATTGTTTAGTCCAAATGTCTCAACGCCCCGAGAAAAGTGAGCCTCTTTGGGTTTTTTGTATGCTGGGTTGTTTTGACGCTCGTGGGCCCATCGTAATGCTTGACACATCCCACCAGGAAGTGCTTCCTAGCCCGCAATAGCGCGAGAGTGCACAGTCCGGCCCCTAGGAGGTAAATCCAAACCCGTTGTAAAGAGGGTATCTCCTGTTGAACCTGGTGCTATCACCTAGGAGAGTCACCGCTATCACTCAGGAGAGTCAAAGATATCACCCAGGGGAGTCACAGCTATCACCCAGGGGAGTCACAGATATCACCCAGGGTAGTCAAAGATATCACCCAGGGGACTCACATCTATCACCCAGGGGAGTCACAGCTATCACCCAGGGGAGTCACATCGATCACCCAGGGCAGTCACAGCTATCACTCAGGGGAGTAACAGCTGTCACCCAGGAGAGTCACAGCTATCACCCAGGAGAGTCACAGCTATCATCCAGGGAAATCACAGCCATCACCTAGGAGAAAACACAGCTATCACCCAGGGGGGTCACGGCTATCACCTGGGGGAGTCACCGACTCACAATATGTCATATTCATACAGTATCACACGCAGCTGGCAAATACGAGTTTCGGCGGACTCCTGGATCTCAAAGCTGAGGTGGCCATTTCGCTTTCGTAAAAGGAGCGGGCTCCATACTGTACAGGTCTTCCACTACTTATACCATATCTAGGGAATGTTATCATGTGTGTTGGCCGTCGTTGACCGGGGTCCCTCTGAGAGCACGAAAGTAGTCTTCCATGGAGGCGTTTCCCTGCACGAGACCCATGTCGCAGTGCAGTCGCTTCAACGTGCTCACCTGGCAAAAAAAAAAAAATCAACAAGGGGTTCGGGGTTGGTTGGGTCGGCTTCTGCGATCGGTACAGGTACATGCAACCCCGAACGCCAATTACGGGGGACCATAGTAAATAGGACCAAATATTGTTAGTAAAAATAGGTAAATATAAAGGTTTTTATGTATACCATAGGTCCTATTAACTACGCACCCCCGTAATAATAGGAAACACGTAAAACTAGTGCGGACTGGATTTTTTTTTTAGAGAATGGGCACGTTCTACATTCAATTCAGTACAATGACTCCCGAATTTGTTGTTGTCCTGGATATCTCAGATTGCCTTTCTCATTGCCCGTTTTCATTGTAGGTTCCCCGTACTGCACAGCTGTCAAGTACCGGGTAGTCGATGGTGAAGCATTTCTGTTGGGTTTCGGTAACCGTTTTTTTCACCGCGCACTAGTATTCTGTTCTGGCGCCCAGGCAACACTACCACAACGTTTGAGAAGCAAGCGTCGTCTCATGCATCGTCCATTAATAGCTTGGGCGATCTTCTCTATTACGGAGGTCCATAGTTAATAGGACCTATGGTCTACATAAAAAACTATATATTTACCTATTTTTACTAACAATAATTGGTCCTATTTACTATGGTCCCCCGTAATAGTACACATGGGCAGTATCGTGCCGCGAGCATGTTTTACCACCCCCTATGCAGTGAATGTCTCTTACTAAGTTGCGATGCCCTAAACCAGCAGCGCCGGGTCTCTGCGTGCGGTCAATCCCGCACACACAGGGCAGATGAGATAGCTCATCTACAGATAGATCATCTAGATAATCTGGATCCTAACCTGCCGTATGGTATTTTGCGCAGGACCTGTACAGTACAGATCCAACCCAGGAAGCATGTCCTAGATCATGCAGATCGTACGGCTTCCACCAGGCAACATGAGCCAGATCTTACAGATCAGGAAGTCATCTGCCCTGAAAATAAATTAGATCATCAAGTGAGGATCGGCGATCTGTCTGATGCGTGCAATGTGTAGTCGTCACACACCCCTTTCCCCCCCCCCTCACTCCGCTCCGTCTCGAAAGGGATACGTGGACAACGTGGAAACGACCAAGGCAAACAACAAACGAGTACCCCCCCCCGCGCCCCTGCCTTTTCGCCTCTAAAGCCTCTAAACGGTTGCAGTTACGGTATGAACCCTACAACAAGAAACGCCCATTCTGACCAGGGTGAAACACTACTGTAACATCATCCATAACCATGGGCTATTGTACACTGGGTCGCGCTCTGGTAGGGCTTTTACTTGAGTATGTCATGACTCAAACAGTTACCGCTGACGGGGCTCCTCAACTCTCAAACTACCCTATACGTTTGCATCAGACGCCAATTTTATCCGGGCTCTTCCCGAATCGGGTCGGGTCGGGGGGTATTCAAAATCTTGAGGGTCGGGTCGGGTCAGGAGGTTTCCAAGCTCTCATGGGTGGGGTTAGGTCTCCCTTGCCCGACCCGACCCGACCCGACCTGACCCGCGAGGTTTGGTCCGACCTGTGAACAACCCTGAATTTAATATCGTTATCCCTTAGATGCCTAACGAGCCCATGGTATTGTGTAACGGCCTTAGCGCTCATTTTGTTTCAACGTCTTTTGCTGGGGGTGAGGTTTAGAGTTTCTTCAAGTGAGGGTCCTAACCAAACCAACAATAGGCGCTACCTACCCCTACCTCAGCAGCGCGTCTGAATACCACCTAAGATTCAGCGCAGGGCCCGCCGCTGAGCATGACTTTCTTGATCAGGGTTCCAAGCGGGAGCAGGGTGGAGATGTGCGGAGTACAAATTTGCGTACTCGGTGAGCAAGCAGGTCTAGTCAATCAGAGCCCACGGTTTACCGAAAACCCAGGTATCTCCCTCTGTTTACACACCATGTTTGATCCTGATTACCAGGTAATTTTAGTTAGCTCCTCCAAAAAAGTGACCCTCGGTTTCTTTTATACTGGGTTGTTTCTCGCTCGTAGGCCCATACTGTAATGAATGGCCTCATCCCACAGTATTACGGTGGACCATAGTAATTAGGGCCCATTATATACACAAAAACCTATATATTCCGGTATTTTTACCAAGCATATTTGGTCCGGATTGATACGTTCCCCCGTGATAGTAGGGGTTGCACTTTTTGCCTTGTGGGGCAATATTTTCTGACCAGTTGAGCTCCTCAAGTGAGCATCTACTAGTATACCAATTAGTATGATACATTTTCTAGTATGTTTGTAGGAGCTCAAAAAACATAAGGAACCACCCCGACATGCGGTGGCGTTGATCGATGTTTTTGGGCATGAGGACAAGCAAAGGTGAGCGCTAGGCTGGTCGCCGGCATTCCCACCTCTCCCGGTTAAGAAAGCGGGTGCACCCCAGTAGTCCCTCCCCCTCCTCTCGGCATCCTTCCCACAAACATCCAGTAGCCTTGAGTAGCCGATCGGTATGAAGCATGATCGTCTACATACAGCGAGTATAGGCCACAGCAGCAGTAGCCTACCGGGTCGCTGATCGGTAACATGTATACACTGCAAGTAGGCTACAACAGCAGTAGCTGCATCGCCTTGTCGGCAACACAATCGCCTAATACACGGCGAGTAGGCCACAAAAGTAATAGCCTGAGTCGCCGATCGATAATATATAGCCGCCGACGTATATATTGCGCTTAGGCTACAGAAGAATCAGTGACATACTGAGTCTCCAATCGGGTAGCATAGTCGACTATACACAGCGAGTAGTCCACCAAGGCAGCAGCAGCCTACTGAGTCGCTGATCGACAACATAGCCGTCTACGTATATATTGCGGGTAGACCAATGCAACCAGTCGATTAACCCCGATTGACAGCAGTGCTTGCCTCCTGCAGGCTGTCTGGCGTAATTCAGCAACTGCACCACAGGCCCCATGACGATATCCCGCTCATAGATTATGAGCCCCGATTTGCGGAAGCACATCAATCGCACCACAGGTCTCATGCAGAGATCCCGCTGATAGGTTATGAGCCCCAATTTGCGAAAACACCGCGTCGTCAGGATAATCGAGTGAAGACGACGACCTAGACTCGAGCCGCTGCATCCGCTGTGAGTCTCTTCTCCACAGAGCTGTCCAAGATCATAGCTCTATCATTGGAAGGGCTGATTTTTTTTTTCATAGTTATACCCCAGTGGTCGTTACATTTACGTCCAGAGCGGTGCATACGAGAGCGACCAACGAACTGCTAAAATATGGGAGACTTTAACGTAAAAGGAAGCCTTGCCAACGCCTTCATGGGTGTCATAAAGCCCTCCGACGGTACGAAACCCGACCCTTTCGACGACTGGTACAAAACAAGGCCTACTTCTCGTTCTGCATCCAGACATCTTCCACGTGTTGCAGGGATAAGCCAGGCCGACCAGCATCATATCAACACGTCGCTTTCGACTTTTTTGCTCGTAAGACCACGCAGCATTAAGCATCTCATTGTACATGGACCGTCGGGGTACCATGATCAGGAGTTGCCTCCACCCGGGGTCGCCGGAAAGGCGTTTCACGGAATTCCTCCAAATCTAAGCGCTTGGAATTTGCCGGAAAGACAAATTTAGGACTCGCCGCAGCATTGTTCGTAAGACAGCGAAGTATTAGGAGTCCCCGCAACAGCAACGTTGGATCGCCGGAGAGTCTTTTCGGGGAGGTCGGGTTACATCGGTATCATGTTTTGGGATATTGCCAGGGGGGGGAAAACGTCTTCTGGACTCGCCACATCCAAATGTGGCAGCCGGCAGAGCTGCCTGCATGATAAATGCAGGGGTTCCCTCAGAAATTTGCGGCTTTTGTGAGTAGGGGACAGGGGGAAACACAGAATAACCGCGAGCCAGACTAAGTACATACCGCTCTGTCCCATTATATAAGATCCGGTGTGACACTAATTGTTAAACCAAACGGTTCTTATATTTCGGGACAGAGTAGTAAACGACCTGTAATCCGACATCATTTATCGTCACTGATCGTTTAGGGCTGCTGGAACATCGCTTCTGGGGTCGTCGTACATCATCATCATGTAAGACTGTACCGGACCATAGCTCGCTGACGATCATCGCCGTTTGGGGCTGAACGAGCATGTTTTTGTCCTTACCCTGTCCTCTTGGGCATGATCGATAATCGACACAACTGATCTTGCAGCGCCATTTCCTTTCGTCATCTCTCCGGCGCCGAAAGCAATGCAACCGATCGGTTAACCCTCGAGCGCCAGTGCTTGCCTCCTGTTGGGCTGTCTGACGTAGCTCAGTAGCCGCACTACAGGCGTCATGTCGACATCCCGCTAGGTTTTAGGCCTGCATCCTGCTAACGTTGTATGAACCTCATGCCGACACCCCGTCCATATGTTATGAGCCTCGCGTCAACATTATCGTCAACACTATCGCCAATGTTTTATGCGCCTGATGCTGACATCCCGTTATAAACGGAGTAAGGGTTTCAGGCTTGTCGTAGCAGCACCTTTCGATTCTTTGGGAAAATGGGCCAATGCCGAGCTACGATACGCAGGGGAAGTACGTAAAGTTTCCTGAGGGTCCTCACTTGATTATAATGTAGGAGCTCTACTGCTGTATATCTCACCCTAAAGCCGGCTTGGCTTCTAATGAAGAGTTTGCGAAGAATTTGGTTGGAACCAATTTGGCTGGGTTTCTAGTACTAGGTGGCCTGCTTCCTATAAAAAAATGACCCCAATCCATGCAACCTTCATAAGAGTTAAGTAATCCAACTCAAGAATTATTAGGCTAGAATATTGGGTCTATACTATAATCAAGTAAAATCCCTACCGTAGCTGTATAGACTTTCTCCGGTTTAATGTCCCGCTCCATCGCTGGCGAGATAAAAATACTACTTTGATGTTTTGTAACCGTCCCAATTTCTTAGGTGCACCCCGCCACATTCCCCTGGTGCCGCAATACATAACAGTGCGTGACAAAACACCATTTCTGAGAGAGAAAACATTGTTTTTGGGGCCAGGCTTTAAATATTGGGCCTTCAGGGTCAAATTGCTACTGGTTTCATGTAAAACCTTCTATTGTTTTTGGTCACCAGGTTGTTGTTTCAGGCCTGCAGACTCCAATTATATCGTGTAAAAAAAAGGCAATGGTGCGTCCTGCACTCGTGACAGTACTACTGACTGCACAGAAGCCTCAGTACTAAATTTACCAGGTGTGTTTTTTTGTGTTCCTAGCAAAGGTGGAGCCAATGTGTATCAACCGGGGTCTTCGCGGGTCGTGACCCGACCAGCGGGTCGGTGCACAAAATGTTTAAAAATATCGTGGGTCGGGTCGGATCGGGTCAGGTCGGATCGGGACAAGAGGTTTTCAAACTCTCACGGGTCAGATTGGTTCACCCTTACCCGACCCGATCCGACCCGACCCAGCCCGCGAGATTTGACCGGACCCGTGGAAAACCCTGGTATTAAGACCTTTCTGACGGCACTCCTGTTTTGGGGACGAATTACTTGAAATTAGAGTCACACATACCGTGATATGACTATGTTCAGTGCAAATCGTAAAACGATTTTAGCTCCTACCAGGTACCACCCTCACAGGGAATGTAAGCTCTGTTCGATGTTCATGCAGAGCACAAACGGTTACCATGTTCCCGGTCGGGGTGGTGTTTCTTAGCGTGAGCGCTCTGCCCCTTTTGAACTTCAGTGCAGAAACAACACAAGCCATTAACGTCTTGTTGAAGTCCCAAAATTCAGTCAAGTTGATCGCGTGCGCGCGTGTACAACTCTGTGATTGTAGTGTTGCCTGTTAATAGTGGGCTATCCTATCCATTGCGACGAAACACGGACAACCGAATGCTCAGCCAAGCGCAAGCCACATAGTGCTGCTACCGACTGGGCTCTTGGTAAACGGTTGACCGATTGCTCAACCCAGACTAAGCCATACAACAGCTCGCTCTGTCGGGCTCAACTCTCACCTCCTTGTGGCTTTTAGCCAAGGCAGCAGCTCTCTCGAAGCACCCCAGCGACCGAGCAACGGCACCATCGTCCCGCCCGCCGCTCCCCCCAGGCGGTAGCCCCTCACCCCCCCCGCGGCCCAGCTCCACATTCTCTGTCAAGCCATTGACGGCAACGTCTTCGTCGACACCCCCACCTCCGCTCCTGCCTGCACGAACCAAGCCGTACCACCACGGTGGCGGAGGGGGGGGGGTTCAGGGAGGATGCATGTATTGCCGCAGACGTCAGAGCGGACGTACAGGTAATACCGTAATTTTGTCAAATGTCGAAATCGCTCGCAAGAATCGGAATCGCTAAAAAAAATGCTACTACGCACGGGTACGTGTATCCATCCGAAAGAACTCTAAACATCCGAAAATATACCTAGGGATTTTTCACTATAATCCAGGCGTTTTTCACCAGGGGTCAGCACAAAAACTTCACGTATGTACGAAGGAACTCTCAACATCCGAAACGATACGTACGGGTTTCCACTATATATTCAGGCGTTTTTCACGAGGGGCCAGCACCAAAAATCCCGAACCGTACTTTTTTTTCCAAACCGCATGTGATTTTGAGAACCTGGTATATACGTTTTACCGCTAATACTCATCCCTGATATTTTTGGGCCCCAATGCTCTCTGAATGACGGAGACTCCTCCAATTTTTGTTTCCTTCGGTTTTTTCGTTCTTTCTGGGGATGTTTTCGTACCACAATGATCGAAAAAGTAAGGACCGTTTAAGCATTAACATATATATATATGCGAATGTATATAAGACGATCCTTATATTTCCGCTCAGAGTGGTATGTTATGAAAAAAAAAAAAAGAACATCAGCTGTGAGATCGAGAATTTTCGTCGAAAAGTCATGATTACGTAAGCTGCGTACGTACGATATGACATTTCGATCGCGTGTACCTGGTACTATTTAAAAATAAGGGTATTATTCGATCCTCGTGAAGGACTACTGTAAATTTTTCCTTTTCGATCGGGGGAAAAGCTTACCTGGTACCGGCACACACTATATCAAAAGTCAGCATCTCGAAGGCAGGTTTTGACTTACTGGTAGTACGGAGCTCCCCCGGAGAAACTGCCACTACTAGTATTAATACCACTCTGACCCGAAATATAGGGGCCGTTAGCATATAATTATTCAGTCTAAACGGTCCTTGTATTTTGGGTCGGAGTGGTAGGTGATACCGTGAAGGTGCTACCTGCTGAGCTATAGGGGAAAAAGATCGATCGATTACCCAGCCCAGGGTGATCCTTGTAGCACTGCTTTATGTACCCTCGCCGTAGACGTATACCACTCTGTCCGGGAATATAGAGACCGTTTAAACATCAACATGCATACCAAGAGGCCCATATATTCACGCCCAGAATGGTACGATTTTTTTTGGCCCCGCTTGTTTATAGAGAGAGCGGGAGGGGGGGGGGGGGGGGGGGGGGGGGGGGGGGGTACACTCATTCTCATGCATAGCCGTAGTCGTGTGATCATAGACCCTCGCATCCCTGCAATGCCGGGACGGAGCACGTCGAGTTTCCACCGACCAGGCAGACATTGCTTGCACCAAGCGCGAAGCGTAGTGAGGTGTTGGGCGAGTCGCATGAAGGGTGAGCCGCATCGTACTATGAGCCGCTTTTGAGGCGGGTTTTCTTGCAGATGGATGACAGCGTCAATGAACTGATTTATTTTCTGGTGTGGCCACTTCCAGAGACAGCAATGGGTTCACTGGGTAACTGCCCAGTGGGGGTCTTACCATATTATAGAGGAGGGGGGGGGGCAGGATGCCGTACAGATGACGCGTTATAGATCCGACAACAGATCCATGCGTGAAAATAATCTTCGTGATCTGTGTGATTTGTGTGATCTGTGTGACCTGTACGGTTTGTAGCGATCTGACCTGTCCGACGACACACACGCGGCGGCATGGCTCCCACCAGTGCCTCCTCCTGCACGAGCCCAAGCGTCTATGTTCCTCGGTGGTATTATGCGAAGGGGGCGAAACTTGCACCAGGTATTTCAGTCACAAGATGATGTGGATCCCATCCGTGAGCATTGTCTGTGTGGTCTGTGCTACAGTAGTGCCTCCCGCACAGACCGGAGCCATGCCGTTTGTGCTGTCATACAAAGGAGGTGTACTTGTGACCAGGTGCAGACGCTGTCGATCCATCCGTGAAGCTGATCTCTTGTGAGTTCTGTGCTGCCTCTCTCCTGCACGACGGACCCACCATGGTCTGTGTGTGTTCTGTGTTACCTCCTGCACGCACCCGAGCGATATACTACGGTGGTATTGTATTGAAGAGGAGAGGTAAGCTTGCACCAGGCGCAGATCGTGTATATACATCCGTGAAAATGATCATGCGTGATCTGTACAGGCCACACTATTCTCCGTTCCTTGTGCCAGTTACCGAGCGGAATCATGGCCTCTTATGAGGTACAATCGCCTCCATAGTCTCCGGGTACGCGTAAACAATACCCGAGTAATAGGTAAACCGGGTATCCGCTAATTCACCGCGGGTGCCCGCCAGCAGCCCGCGATACCCGCCAGGTACCCGTTACCTGGGTCGGATGATGAGTCCAACTTGTAGCGGGTACCCGTTGGTGACGAGCACCCGGCGGGGTGCAGCTCTAGTGGGACATGTATCACCTCCTGCACAGATCTTCGCGTGTGGATCTAGTGTGATATTATACAAAGAGGGTGAAAACCTGCCTGTACCGGTGGTGTAACTCAACCCGTGAAAATGATCTGCACAATGAGGCATTCTGCGATAGAGGTTCACCCTAAATTTTCTGAGGCTCCTACTTTATGCCCCCCCCCCCCCGAGATGTAGTGCTCACCCTTCATGCGACTCGCCGGACACCTCAAGGCGCTTCGTGCTTGGTGCAAGCAATGTCTGCCTGGTCGGTGAGAACCCGGCATGCTCCGTCCCGGCATTGTAGGGAGGCGAGGGTCTATGGTCATACGACTACGGCCATGCATGAGATCGAGTACATCTCTCCTACCGAGTACACCCCCCCCCCCCCCCCTCCGAGATATAGTGCGGAATTAAATGGGGACCAACATGTGAATGCGACTGATGCTGTACACGCAGGACGTACGTGTCGGTACGCACTGTGCTCTACAGTGAAGAGCACAAGCTACATACTCATATGCGGCCAGGGTCTGTCGAGGTCTGAAACATGACCGGCTCGGTAATGACGCCGTGGTAGCCCAGAAATACGTATTTTTTCCCAAATGTGATACCTCTATCGCAAGACGTCTCGTGTGGTCTGTGCTGCCTCCTGCACGGACCCGAGCCATCCCACGGACGGTACGGTACTGTACTGTTGTAGTAATATGTTGAGGGGGTACAGGCATACCGATGGTGCAGACCCATCCGTGAAAACGATCTGTGTGGTCTGTACAGTATCGCAGCGATGTTGGTCCGTGGTCTACATAGTCCGTGGGGTTCATCGTGTTGCGAGCACGTACACATTTTTCTGAAGCAGTCGGTGTTTGGGCGATGACACGTAAAAATCTTCTCGTGCTGTACGAGGAGAATACAATATTCATTGCTGCAGAGGAAGCACAGCAATCAGGACGACATTTGCTTAGTAAAAATACTGGAATATATAGGTTTTTGTACGCATGATGAGTCCTGATTACTGTGGTCCCCCGCTATAGGGGAATCGCGAAGAATTTGGTCAACCCCAAGTTGGTTGGGATTTCTTGTGGTCTGTTGCCTATTATATGATGACCCCAACCCATGGAGTCTTCCGAAGCGTGAACCCAACCCCAGGAACAATTAGGTTAGCGCTACGGCACAAGACCAGCCGACGTGTTTTTCCGGATGGGCTCAGGGGAGACCAGGACGATCGCTTGCTCCAGCGGTGTCCAGCAAGGGGACCCCATGGGACCAGCAGTGTTCCGCCCGGCGTTGCGACCGGGGTTGGAGCGATTTCGACAGAAACTCGAGTGGGAAGGAGTGGAAGCCTTCGCGTACATGGACGATGCCTCTCTCGGTCTTACGGGGATCACGGCCAACACGGTTAGAGCATTCGCCTTCCTCCGGCGAGAGCTAGATGACATCGGTATTGTGGTCAACGCCGCCAAAACGGTAGCACTACCATCCAAAGGGCCCGACAAATAAGCAGCGGCCTCATAGCCGTCGAATCTCTCGGGCAACGGACGAGCTACCTCGGAAGGGCTCTGGGCCCAGAGCTGTCCCTCGAAGCATGTTTAAGGGTAGACAACGGGGCGCAGCGGGCGTACGAGAAAATCCTCGAGCTACCGGGAGTGGCGGAGGCACAGTCGTTCTTCCAGGAGGGGTGCCCGGGTAGTCGACTGACCTTCAAACCTTACCAGCAGGCCCAAGCACGCCCTTCTACGGGGGCGGGAAAGTTAGGGCTGCCGTTGACAGAAGCAAGGAGAATGTCGGCCTTAATTAGGAGTGAGGTGGGGATCTTGCCGGAGGTTCTAGCCGGCCCGTTAGGAGATAAAGTGAGGACGGGGCTCCCGGAATCGAGCATCATTGCTCAGCTGGGAGGCAGCTTGCGAGAGATTCGAGACATATGGAGGGTGACGAAGGAAGCGATGGCGGGCATCGTCCCCGCATCTTGGCTGGAAAGGGGTCTAGGCGTAGAGGGGGACCTGGCTCAAAGGCCCCCAGAGGCCGACATGCTGGCAGCGCACGACCCCGGAACCATTAATTCGAGCAAAGCCCAACAGAAGTTCGGCAAGCTGGTGAATCAAGGTCGACACGCTGCCCACACTGCTTCGTTGGAGGAGCTACCGGAGACGGCGCGCCCCCCCGGACCGGGCGACTCGCTGGGTGGGACTGAGACCAAGGCCTTCGCCAAAGCTCGCCATAGGAGCCTACAGGGGGCTGGAGTCACGACATGCCTTCGGGCAAGGCCAACGGACTCACTACGTGTCATACCCGCAGCAGAGTTCGTGGACGTGGGAAGGCGGTCCATGGGGATCGAGGAGCACGTGTCAGTAAGGTGCCCCTGCTGCGATGCAGTTGACGTGGACACCCGCCGCGCACGCATCTGGCCCAGAGCAGGGGGGCGCAGGTCAGCCATCACCAACCGCTTGCCCACGCGATGTCCAATACGTTGAAGCGGCTAGGAATCCAGCACCAAGTGGAGAGCGGCGAACTGTTCACCGTAGACGCAAATCTGCGGATGGGCGTTGTCGTCAGGAGAGGAGGTCTCCGAGACGCTCCTAACAGGGAGTATAGGGAGAAGTCCATCCTGCCGGACGTCACCCATGCAGACCCATAAGAGCAGATACACCTGCGAGGAAGCAGTGCTGATCACGATGGATCAGCTGCCTCTACCTCCGAGGCTCGCAAGCGCCGACACTACGCTCGTCCGGGACATTTGCCCTTTGATGAACGGAGTAACAAACTCACCACTTTAGCTGTGGAAACCTGTGGGCGTCTCGGGGTAGAGGGCAGTAGGTTCATCGACAAGCTGGCAGCTAGTGTCGTGGGGAAGAAGGATGATGAGTCGATGGGAAAGAAAGGGGTGGTGAAGGAACGCCTGCTTCAAATCGTCTCGGTGACTACACAGGTCGCAATCTGGAGCAGGGTGTCGCGCTTCAAACTCCAGCTTAGGGACCGCCAGGAAGCGAGAAGGAGCAGGGGGGGGAGGGATGACAGACTCACACCGATGACGTGGGGATGGAGCTTGGAGGCGGCTTAGGACATAAGAATAGAATGTAAAGAGCACATCTTGAGACGGAGGAGGGAGCAAGGATAGCAATGGAGTATTGTAGATAAAGCATAGCGAGAAGTAGACATACCTGGTAGAAGGTAGCTAGACTTTGTGCCTAGGTTTCCTTTATTTCTGTCGTTTTCTTCTTTCGGGAAAGTTTTGAGTGATCAACGTTGAAGCTCATCCTGCACATTGTCGGATGGCAGGCATAATAATAACTAGGTTAAAAGTGGTGTTTCGGCCACTTTTTCCCACCTTAGGCAGATCCTAAAAGTCCCGAGGGCTGGGGTCGTTTTTGTACAACCAGGAAACAGGAAACGGACCACAAAACCCCCCCCAATAAAATTGGTTTCTCAACCAAATTCTTCGTAAATGCCCTACCAGGTATATATTACAAGCGAATGCGATTTTCTAAATTACACGGCGCCGAAAGATAGGGACCCGTTTCGAGAGGGCTCAGGCGGCCGACCGACCGACCGACCCTACCGACCGACCGACCGACCAAGTAGAACTCACCACTTATTTGATATTTGATCTTGTTGGCCTAGGGACAGTGTTAGGGTTGCTCTGATTGGCTTAGGGCCAGTGTTAGGGTTAGGGTTAGTTACTATTCGTCTCGTAAACAGCGTGTATCAACCATTTTCTTGAATACGTGGTGAGCAACGCTCGACCGACCGACCAACCGACCGGGATCCACCAACGCACACACGTTGACGACAGTTACAAGCATCCTGCTGCGCGAGTTCCTGTATAGCGACGGCTACGAACATTTTGTCTTAAGGAAAACCTGATCGAATGTCAGCTAGGTAAATACGTATCCCCTCTCTGTACCGTGGCATATGAGTTGACTCACCCCCCGCACCCCCCCCGCCCGCCTCCGCCGCGGCCTCCATTCGCTGAGACTCTTCCGCCGCTAGCTGTGCCATCTTCGACCACGCGGTAATCTCCCCCTGCCAGTCTCCCAGCTGCTGCACCAGCTGAAGGTACTGCTCTAAACAGGCTGCCGCGGTCCGCCTGTCGTTGCCTCGTCTCATGGCTAGAGTCCCGAGATTGCCCACAGCTACGCTCTGTGCGCTAACGCTCTGTTGAGAATGGGAAGAAGGGGGGAGGGGGCGGAGCGGGGGGCGGGGGGGCGGGACGGAGGGGGAGCGGCAGAAGCAGGGGAAGGGGCAGGAACAGAAGGGGCATGGGGGGGGGGGGAACGGGAGAGGAATAGAGGGGAGGGGCGGGGGGCAAAGGGGGAGGGGGAGGAAGAAGGGGGGGGGGGGAGGAAGAAGGGGGGGGGGGGGGGGGGAGGGAGGGGGGAGGGGGGGGGGTGTACTCGTTGTCATGCATGGCCGTAGTCGTATGACCATAGACTCTCGTATCCCTGCAATGCTGGGACGGAGGGAGCACGTCGGGTTTTCACCGACCAGGCAGACATTGCTTGAGTGCGGCAAGCAGCACCAGTTGGTAACTCTAACTCTGCTCCTGATTTCGACAGACTACGGGTACATATCCAACCCAGCAAACATGCGCTACGACTGTAGACCATGCGCATGGTACGGAGTCCCCCTCGGCAACATGAGCTTGATATAAAGATGTGGCTGTCCGAGGTGTGCAATACTAAATATTGCTATATTTCGACGGTCAACTTCTACTGGTATCATAGAGTTAGGGCACGCGTCAGTGATGATAGTGGTAATACGAAAAGTTGATGGTCGATGTTGTTTTTTTTGCAAGGGATGAACGCACGCACTTGGTATACATATTGCCACATACGTGACCAAACCGCAAAATGAATGCCACGTTGGTGCCATCATGGTCAATAGTTTCCACACGTCCGACAGATAGATCATTGAGATCATTTAGATCAGATAGATCAGATAGATCAGATAGATCAGATAGATCAGATAGATCAGATAAACTAGATAGATCAGATAGATCAGATAAATCAGAAATATAGGTAGATATATCAGATAGATCATACTAAGTAAATATTAAATAGATCAGACAGATACAGTAGATAGATCAGATAGATCATAAATATTAGATAGAGCAGATATATCATATATATCAGCTACATCTGATAGATCAGAGATCTGACATATCAGATAGGGCAGACAGATCAGAGGAGATCAGAGGAGATGATGCACATCCTAAGCAGCCGTAAATGAGATGTTGTGCAGGATCTGCATAACATTACAGATTTAACCCAGGAAACATGCCCTAGACCATGCAAGTTGTTGTATGTCTCTCACCCGGCAACATGAGCTAGATCATACAGATCATACAGATCATACAGATCAGGAAGACATATCTATCTGCCCTGAAAGATCTAGATCATTAAGCAAGAATCCACGACGATCCGTCCGTGGTTGTCAAATTCTTCCAACAAAACAATCCCGAAATATAAATCAATACGCCTCATTACCTCTTACAACAACAAAACCATGGATTACTCTCGGTTCAGTTTCCGATCTCTAATGATGTTCCTCGTCAACAATGCAATGAGAAAGAAAGGGGGACCAGGGCAGCAACTGAAGTAAATAGAGGTTCAACAGGAGTAGGCATAAAAGAGGGTTCAATATTTTGTGCATAGGTTCATACCTCTCACAGATCATACACAGATAGATCAGATAGATCATCACAGATATATCATATAGATCATCTACAGATAGATCATGTGGATCATCTACAGATAGATCATCTAGTTTCTCGCCGACCGTTGCGAGAGGTTGTGCAAGATCTGTCTATAGTACAGATCCAACCCAGGGAACATGTCCTAGATCATGCAGATTACACGGGTTTCTCCCGGCAACATGAGCTAGATCATACCGATCATACAGGTCGAGGATCTATCTGCTCAGAAAGATCTAGATCGTCAAGTGGGAATGATCTATCTGATATGTCCGAAGTGTACAAGGGTTGAACAGGAATTGGCACAGAAGAGGGCCAGACGACTTTGTGCATAGGTCTCCTGCTTGTTTTGCTCTTGCCTTGGTTTCCTTTTAGCTTTCGGTTGTGCATAGGCTATCTTCTTTCTGGCAGAGAGTGTTACGTTTCTGAGTGATCAACGTTGAAGGTCGTGCTGAATGGACGCTGTGGTCGGACGGCAAACGCTATGGCGATAATAATCGACTGGTTGAGTCGGTCTAAGTTTGTTTTGCCGGTGAGGGAGGGAGGGAGGCAGGGAGGGAGGGAGGGAGGGGGGGGAGGGAGGGAGGGAGGGAGGGAGGGAGGGAGAAGGCGAACCTGGATGCGAAGGGCCGCTTTGAGGGCTTCTTGGTGGTGCTTCGCCGCTCTAGGGTAGTCTCCCAACATCCCATAGCAGAGCCCGATGTTGGAGTGGGCCACTCCAGAGCCTGCGTCGTCCGCCCCCTTATTTTCGTAATAAGATAATCACACGGGAAAAAAAAAAACGAGAGCAGGCAGAAAGTAGTTGGTCTTCAAAGTATTGTGTTGGGATATTGCATCAATTTTTCGATATATATATATATATACATATCGAAATATGATATATCGAGATACGACCCACGGTACTTTCGATATATACATATATACATATCGAAATATGATATATCGGAATACGACACACATAACTTTCGATATATACTTACCGAAATATCGAAAAAAATGATATATCGGAGTATGATATATATAAATATGACATATCGAGCTTTCAATATATATATACCGAAGTATGACGTATCGAGCTCCCGATATGTCGTATCGAGTGTATGTTTGGGCCGCTCCAGAACCTGCATCATCCGCCACCTTGTCTGAAATGAATAAACCACACGGAAAAACGAGAGAAGGCGGATTTTGGAACCCAGCTACATATCGGGACGTAAAAAACGAAAAGTACCGTCTACTTCAGCTGTTGGAGCCCATGTACAGCAACCTAAAACGTTACAAGTTAAGTACGGTCTATTGCAGGTATTGGGACAGGGGGGGGGGGGGGGAGAGAGACTCACGCCCGTGGCTAGGGGGTGCGATTTAAGAGCCTGGACGCTGTTTAAGAGCCAAACACATGATGTATAAGTTAGACGGGTCCGCAAGGTTAGAAGATTATATATGCCAAGTATCACAGGAAGGAGGGTAGCAGGAAGAGCAGGTCGATTTGAGGGTGGCGGCAGGTAGGGAAAGTCAATCAACAATGGGGATTTCTTCTTTCAGGAGTGTTTTGAGTGATCAACGTTCAAGCTCATGCTGCACATTGCCGGATGGCATGCATAATAATAGTGAAACAAACCCACACACCTGACAGATAGATGGTCTGTAGATAAATTATCTACAGATAGACGATCTACAGATAGATCATCTAGACCCCACCATGCCGTCACGAAGTGTCGTGCAGGATCTTTGTAGCGTAATCAATCCAGCCCAGGAAACATGTGCTATGTAGATTACGCAGACTACGAGTGGACGGTTCCCACGCAGCAACATGAGCTGGAGCATAACAGAGTAGGTATATATCTGCCCTGAAAAATGTAGGTGATGATCTGCAGATGATATGTAGATGATCTGTTCGAGGCGTGAACAGGTCTTACCCCCTTGACCTCCCAAACGTTCCGCCGCAGTTCGTTACGCACAACATTACAGCAGTAGTAGTATTATTGTTGCGTTTGCCATCCAACAATGTGTTATCAGTAGCGTGAGCTTCAACGTTGAACACTGAGAAATACCCCCCCCCCCCCCCGGTTGGGTTGGCGTCGGTTGGCAACGACACTGTAAAACATGACGTGAGCTAGACATCCAGGGTACCGTTTTTTTTTTTTTTTTTTTTTTTTTGGCGGTCGCCCACGGCTGGTTGTCGAGTGAGATCATTCGTGCGAAGTAAAGAACCTTTACTCTGCACAAGGGAATTGATCGTATCACGTAGTGTTCAAGGTAAGGCACCCAAGAGGCAGTTACATAGTACTCCCATTGCTGTTTCTGGAAGTGGCCACACCGGAAATTAAACTAACTCATTGAAGCTGTCATCCATATGCAAGTCCGCCTCACAAGCGGTTCTTAGTAGGATGCAGCTCACCCTTCATGCGACTCGCCGGACACCTCACGGCGCTTCGCGCTTGGTGCAAGCAATGTCTGCCTGGTCGGTGAAAACCCGACATGCTCCGTCCCGGCATTGTAGGGATGCGAGGGTCTATGGTCATACGACTACGGCCATGCATGAGATCGAGTACCCCCCCCCCCCCCCACCCATATATTATATATGGGTTGGGTTGGCGTCGGTTGGCAACGACACTGTAAAACATGCCGCTCATTACGTGAGCTAGACATCCAGGGTACCGTTTTTTTTTTTTTTTTTTTTTTTTTCTTTTGGCGGTCGCCCACAGCTGGTCGTCTAGTTAGGTAATTTGTGCGAAGTAAAGAATCTTTACTCTGCACAAGGGAATTGATCGTATCACGTAGTGTTCAAGGTACGGCACCCAAGAAGCAGTTGCATAGTACTCCTATTGCTGTTTCTGGAAGTGGCCACACCGGAAATTAAACTAACTCATTGAAGCTGTCATCCATATGCAAGTCCGCCTCACAAGCGGTTCTTAGTAGGATGCAGCTCACCCTTCATGCGACTCGCCGGACACCTCACGGCGCTTTGCGCTTGGTGCAAGCAATGTCTGCCTGGTCGGTGAAAACCCGACATGCTCCGTCCCAGCATTGTAGGGATGCGAGGGTCTATGGTCATACGACTACGGCCATGCATGAGATCGAGTACATCTCTCCTATCGAGTACACACCCCCCCCCCCCCAGAAAGAAGAAGAAACCAAAGGGAACCAAAACAAAAAACGTGTACGTACCACTCTCACCGTACGTATAAGGACCCCTTGGTCTCCACATTATTACGGGGGTCCATAGTAAATAGGACCAAATATTGTCAGTAAAAATAGGTAAACACATACGTTTTTATGTATACCATAGGTCCTATTAACTATGGACCCCCGTAATAGTGTTTAACCCTTCAGGGGCCGCAGTCTCTTTAGATCAGTTTTGGGGACAAACTACTTGGAATTAGAGTGGATGGTCCCGAAAAAGGGACTGCAGTTCCAAAAGGGTTACACTGTCCTTGTATTTCCGCTCAGAGTGGTATGAGGTTTTCCGCCATTTATTTGCTGTTACCTTAAGGGACATTTTTTTCGTTCTTGTTTTTTTACCTTGAGAGACATTTTTCGCTTTTGCTTTTTCACCTTGAGAGACGTTTCATTTTCGCTTCTGCTTTTTCACCTTGAGAGACATTTTTCGCTTGTGTTTTTTGCCTTGAAGGACATTTTTCGTCATGTTTTGTTTTCACCTTAGGGGATATTTTTCGCTTTAATTTTTTTTTTCCACTAGGGATATTTTTCGCTCTTGTTTTTCACCTTGAGATGCGCCTCGTGATGTTCCAACGCCGACTCCAGAAAAGAGACAGCCCTTGGTGCCAGCCCCCCTGCCTTCTCCTGACGAGGATTTGGTTCAGGCCATCATTGATTTTACAAACGATCGCGCGTAGCACAAAAAAAGTCAAATTTGTGGATTTGTGGGGGAAAAAAAAACAAACAAACAAACAAAACGGCATGCCTGCGTTCGTGTACGTCAGACGCGTGCTGCGATACAGGGATAGCTCCTTCCTTTTTTCACGGCTGCTCATTTCAAGGAGATCTCTTATCTCCACCCGGATTAATTACCAGAACTAAAAAAAAAAAATCGAGACTCAACAACACCAATGGCCTGCATGTCCAAAATACGGGGGGCCACTGTAAAGAGGACCACATATTGTTAGTCACAATAGAGAATATATACAGTTTTTTGTGTGTACCGTAGGTCCTATTTACTATGGTCCCCCGCAATACCTCGAAGAAAAAAAGTGTCATCCACAACGATCGATGGTAGGGTACGAAGTTACATCCCTTTTAGGACCGCGCTCCCATTTCGGGTGACAAAACTCCTTTAAGAATTGAGTGATTTTTTTCCCCAAAACGGAACTGCAGTTCCCCCAAAGAAGAAGGGTCAAGCCCCCCCCCCCCCCCCCCCCCCCGCCCCCCCCCCCCCCCCCCCCCCCCCCGACATTTAGACAGCAATGTTTTCGGTCAAAGAGTGATACCTGTACTGTAGCACGGGTCCCGAGCTCGAAAGGCGTCCCCTAACAAAAGGTGCCGCCGAATAAGAAACTATCACACTGGGTGATAAGATAACACACCCCCCCGGACGATTATCAGAGCTGGGCTTGCGTACTGAGTAGGACGAGTGGTGCGTCTACAGTGCAACCTCCTCGACGAAATATTTCCAACTAAGCCACCATTTTCGTTTTTTGTGTGTGTGCCCCCCCTTAAGGCATGCCTTGGAGGAAACCGGATCCGAAATTCGTCTTGATTGTATGTAGTATGCAGCGAGTGCAAGTACCGGACACCTACGTAACAAGAAACGGGAAACCTGGTCCTGACTTGGATTTCTTGTTTTGGGATATGGGTGCGTTCTGCAATAAATTCGGTGTAATGACTCCCGAATTTTCTTTCATTTCCTGCGAATCTTGTGATAAGCCTGCCTTTCTGATTATTAATAGCTCGTTTTCGTATTGTCATAAGTGACTGACCTCACAGTAGTCTTCCAGAAACAAAGACCACAATTTGAGCGCCAGTGAGACACAAAGACGGAGAAACTCTGCGAATTAACTCAGGCAACCAACTGCAATGCCTAGCCAACTAATAACTAGTCGGAGACTTGTAGTAAGCCAACTCGCAGCCCTGCAGATTACCCCACGCAACCGCCTGCAGTACCTACTACTAATACAGCCAACTATATCGCTTAGTCGCCGATTTTTGTAGTCAACCAGCTCACAGCCCCATAAAATCACGGCTTGCAACTACTGATTGCGACTGTAATACTTAACCAACTAAAAACTTAAGTCGGTGACTTTTTAGTCAAGCGAGCCAAACTCACGGTCCTACTATTATTGGTGATGAAACAATCGATCGGATCGTTGGCGACACACCTCTACGTTCGACCCTGGAGGGCAGGCCATGAGCATCAAGTCCACTCCCATACAATTGTGACACACCCCTTCAATGAGGGGATCGCTCAGGGCCCTGCCAGGGCGAGGAGTAGATGGAGGGGGGGGGGGCAGGGAGAGGGGGGGGGGAGGGAGGGAGGGAAAAGAGAAGGAGGGAGGGGAGGAGGGAGAGGGGAGAGGGCAGAGGTGAAGGGGGGGGGGGGGGGGGGGGGGGGAGAGAGGGAGGAGAGAGAGAGACAGAGGGGAGAGGTAAAGAGGGGGGGGGGGGGGAGGGGGGGGGAGGGGAAGGAGGGGAGAGAGGAAGGGGTGGGAGGGCACCAACGATTAGCACGTATTTTTCGAATAGCTCTTCCTCTATTGACTCTGCTGACTCTGTGCATCCGCGCCGGGGTGCGAAGCAGTCCCAAAAGCGCACACCACTGTTGCATCAGAGTACCACGCCTGGTACGGGTAAGTGCATGAGGCCAGGGGGGGGGGGGGGGGGGGGGGGGGGGGGGGGGGGGCGTCTGCTGCTGCTGCTGCTGTGTGGCACACACTCAACCTCTTCACAACTTCAACCCCAGTTTGGAGACAGTATATACTTGATAATAGAGTGGGTCCACGATTTTTGCTGCAGTAGCGAAAAGGTTAAAAAAACAAAACAGTACCAGGTATTTTTCTGTCGTAATCCAGCGCTACAAAAGGTGATACATTTCTTGTAGCTATCCGCGGTGCCCCGATTCTTGCTGTAACTATCCGGCAGCCCATTTTTTACTTGCATACGGAGAGAAAATTCTTGCAACTATCCAGCAGCCCATTTAATACTTGCACATGGCGAGAAATATCCTGTAACTATCCACAGCGACCCATCTTACTTGTACACCGCGAGAATTTTCCTGTAAAGTTCCACAACGCCGCATCTTACTTGCACACGGCTCGAAAATTCCTGTAACTATCCACAGCACCCCGCTTCTTACTTGCACACTTCGAGAAATTTCCTGTAACTTTCCAGCGCCTTTCCGTACTGCCCCATGCTGTCCATAGTCACCCCGGCGGAATAGTGGGCTAGTTTTTCCATTTCGTGCCTTCCTGATCTCTGGCTAGAAAGGGCCAGGATGTGGTAGTCACTCATCTTTTGTTTTTCGGGGAGCGGGGGGAGGGAGCAGGAAATAGGGATGGGGAGGGGGTTGGGATGGAAAGGGGGGGGGGGGGGTGGGGTGGGAAGGGAAGAGGGGAGGGGATTGAGGGGGGGTAGGAACGGCGTGGGGCGGGGGGGGGGGGGAGAGGGGAGGGGGAGTGGGGGTGGGGGGGGGGGGGGGGGGGGGGGGGGTTTGTACCCAGTATCATGCATGGCCGTAGTCGTATGACCACAGACCCTCGCATCCCTACAATGCCGGAACGGAGTACGTCGGGTTTTCACCGACCAGGCAGACATTGCTCTCACCACGCGTGAAGCGCCGTGATGTGTTGGGCGAGTCGCATGAAGGGTGAGCTGCGTCCTACTAAGAACCGCTTTGGAGGCGGATTTTCTTGCATATGGATGACAGCATCAATGAATTGATTTAATTTCTGGGGCGGAGGCGATATAGTAATGTTCACTATTTGGGTCAGCTTCGAGAAAAGGGTTATTACGGGGGGCCATGGTAAATAGGACCAAATATTTTTAGTAAAAAAAATGAAATGTTTAGGTCTTTGTGTGTACCGTAGGTCCTATTAACTATGGTCCTCCGCAATAGTAGTCCACACTACCTCTTCACAAGGGATGTTTTACTCTAATTATTTCTATGTTTGCCCTCCAGCAATGTGCAAGCATGAGCTCCGATGTTGATCGCTCATATACACTGCCAGACAGAAGGAAGGAAGGAAGGACCAAAGGGAACCTACTACACCTACTTGCCTGGATCACGCTCGGTAAGTGTTGCTTGAATCACGGCGGGTAACGACGTGCGTGAATCACACCTCATGGTAGATAGATCTCTTTGGGCACGGACCCGTTGATTTTTCCCGGAAGATTATTAATATTTTTTAGCGCATCCCATCAGTGTGCAGCATAAGCTTCAGCATCGATCGCTTATAAACAATCCCAAGAAAAAGACAACCGATGGATCCTGACGTGGGGGTCTATCTGATCTATCTGCTTTATCTGACCTATCTGACCTATGTTATCTATCTAATATATCTGATCTATCTGATCTATCTGTTATATCTTATATATCCGATCCATCTGATCTATCTGATATATCCGATCTAAGTGATCTATCTGATCTATCCGATTTTTCGGATCTATCTATCTGATCTATTTGATCTATCTGGTCTATCTAGTCTATCTGATCTATCTGATCTGTCTGATCTGTCTGATCTACCATATCTATCTGATATATCTGATCTATCTGGTCTTGTCCGATCTATCTGGTCTGTTCGATATCTCACCGCTGTTCGGTAGGAAGCCTGGTTTTCCGAGTGCCCCCTGATCGACGGCTCCTGCTTCTGCCGCAAGCCGGTTACCAGGGAGGCCGTGCTGAGCCTGCTCATCATACATCACGAACAAGAGGGCTGTGAGGTGGTCAACTGGAACTCGCCGACTATAATAGTACTATAGCATGCATTAGAGTAGTTGGTCAATGCATTACAGTTATTTGCATGGAGACAAAAGGCGGATATAGAAACAAACATCTGGTATATTTAGTGCGGGATGAGTTTTCGTAGGGCCGGTTCGGGTTGGGCTGGGTTGGGTCACTTGAGGAATTATTACGAGGGACCATAGTAAACAGGACCAAATATTGTTAGTAAAAATAGATAAATACATATATTTTTGTGTGTATCGTAGGTCCTATTTACTATGGCCCACCGTAATAGTGTATGTGCTGTGTCTTACCCAACACTGGAATCCTTTGCTCCGACGCCGTGCGCGGGCACCTCGTACTTCCTCATGGTGAAAGCAGCCGGCGAAAACGCGGAGGCCTGAGATGCGCCCAAACACAGACAGGCGCAACGAGCAGTTCGTATAGGTTACACAAACGGCACACTCCGGAGTAGGTTAGCGGGAACAGGCGGAAGACGAACGAGCACAGCGGCATTCTTTTCTTACGCGTGGGAAAGCAAGGTTGTGTGTGTTTCAGACAGACACGTTATGCGTGTGTTTGCCTGCAAGGGGGGGGATGTCTGATCACATAGAATCTTGCACACCTCGACCAGATATTTCAATTCAAACAGTTCATGACCTGCAGTAGATAGATCAGATAGATCAGCTAGATCAGCTAGATCAGATAGATCCCTGATCTGTGGTAGGCTCTAGCTCACGCCGCCGAGTGAGACCCATACAATCTGCATGCTATAGGACATGTTAGTACATTACCATCTACCTGTGGTATGATTTTTTTATTTTTGTCGTTTGGAATTACTCACTTGTCAGGAAACGTCCACCCCAGAAAGATGCTGCAGAAAAAAAAAGCCAAGAGGCTTTGCTGACAGAAAGGATTATGGTGAAGCCGAAGCTTTTTTTCACTTACATGTTGAGACGGGAGTGCTCGTACGGTACGTGGGGGTATAGCAACCTAAACTATCTGAGGCGACTCGCTTGGGGAGGTCTACCGCTGTAAACCTCCGCCGTCGACGCCAAATGTGAAGAAACGTGGCCTCACGGCTACGGGATCAGCATTTATATCAGGCAGTTTGGGGCAAGCCCTGCTACTAGTACCACTGTGCGTGTTCACTCTGGTGAATTTCGATCACTTACACGTCCAGAATAGCAGTCACTGATCTCCTAGTTTTGGCTAAAACTCGCGGCTTACTGTGACATCAACGTCGAGCAGCTCTGAAAGTCTACCGTATAGGATTTAGGTTGGCGTTCTTCGCCGAGCACAAATGCTCACGTAGCTGTAACTCCTTAATAAGTACCTGCTAAACAAGATCTCAGCCTGGAAATCTGAACGCTCAAATTCTTAAAAACACACGTCGCGTACTGTATACCTTTGAGAAAGAAAAATGCGAGCTACTACAGCACGTACATAGTCCCGACACACACACGACGTAGTATGATTGGTATGTTTTTGTCAAAGTAATCAGGTCTGATTGATGGCACCTTCCATGTTTCAAGTCATCGGATTTCTACGGCAGTTACCCTTTTATGAGTGGATGGGTGGTATGATCGGAGTAAGTGCTTCACATTTGTCAGATGGCGTACGGAATAGTAATAGTATGGGGTAGGTACTCAGTTTAGGAGGCCCGTCTGTAAGACATGTTTAGCTTCAAAAGTGATACTATACTGTACAGTACCCCTCTTTTTGTGGCACAATGGCTCTCTCCTTCTTGTCATCCATATACACATATATGGAAACGTTCGCCGCAAAGCAGAAAGCAATGCGCAAGAAAAAAAAAGGGGCTGCGCCCGTTCACCTTGATCTGCTGCTCCGTCGTCTGGTCCGCGGGCCTCGCTGGCGCGTTGAATGACGGGGGCGGCTCCACCCGCAGAGGAGTGTCCACGCGCGAAAACCGTCGCGGGTGCTGGCCGATAGCGTGTCTGATCGGGGAGCGACCACCTCCTCCTTCTTCCCCCCCCGCCTCAGGGTCGTCGTCGATGTCGTGGTCGTTGTCATGGTCGTTATCGTTGTCGTACGAGTAGTCGCGTTGGTCGCGGTGGTGGCGGGGGGGATGGGGGTGGTGGTGGTGGTGGTGGTGGTGTTGGTGGTGATTGTTGTTGCTGCTGTCGTCGAAGTGTGCGTAGGGGGGCTCATCGTTTTGTCCGTCCGCTAGAAGGTCGCCCAGGTCGATCGATTCTGGCTCAGGGTTGATGAGTTCCGAGCCATCTGTTGTGTGGACACGGTGAGAGATGGATGTACAGCAGTAGTATTAATAGTAGACTTTGGATTAAGTACAGCAGTAACTGTTGTAACAAGCACCCCTTTCGAGCTTTTTGTGTGGACATGCAAGGGAAAAGATGCTGTTGTAGTGCCGTAATACTTGTTGTGCTGTAGATATTGCACACGAAAAACTCAACAAGCACCGAGATTCATAGATTTCGGCGCGAAACGACGAGGGGAGAAAGGGCTGCTGTCTTCTCGCGATAAAATTTCACGGCATGAACGGTCGCAGGGGGGGACGGGGGAGAAGAGACTGCCATGTGACCCAATGGTTGATTTGAGTTACGGCTACCGTAGGAGGGAAAGAGAAAGGAAGGTCGAAGCTGATAAATGAGAAGAGGAATATGGGAAGTAATAAACAAAAAAACGGTAGCAATCAGTGTCCAGATCGCAGTGAAGATGTCGTTGACCATCTGCTAGGTGGGCCTGTCTGTAAAGACAACTGGCGTACCGTACTGTGATATGAGTGGTCCTCAGCCCGGCAGTCGGACACGCCTACCGCCAATGGCAGCAGAGGATGCTCTCCTACCGCCGTGGACACTACGAGCACAACCTGGAGCGGAACTCCAACCGCTGCGACAACAACAACCGTCGAGGCAATCACCACAACAACCGCAGCGGCAACTACAACAACAACCGCTTCAACCAGAACCATTCCCGCAACGACCGCGGCAACAACGGGCGCTCCGACAACTGGTGCCAAACAACGGCCGTTCATACGACAACGGCAACCGACAGTCGCCAGGGCAACAGTTCCAACAACAACGCATCGAGCCTGCCCCCTCGTCTTCAGCGTTGACGGTGCACACCCCTGCGACCAACACGTCCGCACCTACCGCCCCCGCGAACATGCGGATGGGCAGCAACAACTCGACTACCCACCCGAACCAACGGCAGCCGGGCACCTTCCGCACCAACTGGCAAGCCGATGGTGGAGCAACTGCCGCATCACCACCAACAGCATCTACTGCGAGCACCCGAGGCTCTCAAGACGCACGAGTAAATTACGTGCACCACGCTTCCCCGACCCCTGCCCCCCAATGCCCCCCCCCCCCTACCCCAGCCCATTTCCCAGCCACTTGTTCAAGCACTGATCATCTTGCCCAAGTGATTGCCTTGAGGTGTGGGCGGGAGGAGGCCAAGACGCCGAGCCCCACCAGGATGCTCCACTCGACGTCTTCCGGCGGTGAGCAACGCTGCTTGCCGACTATTGCCGACACCCCAGACATTGCTACCCTGGGAAACATCTCGACGATTACGGTTACCAACGGTTCCGGCTCACACGAAACTACTGTTTCGTCTACCGGGCCATCGCCCCCTGAGCCTGCCTCAACCCCAAATTAGTCGGTCCATACGCGCTTGTTCCAGCATGCGCGCTTTTCTTGTGACAGCGTTGAACCCGCGAACAACGGGCTTCCTCCAGCTGCCACGGTGTTGACACCACCGCTGCTCCTGAGCTCGAGGGACAGTCCCGTTTTGAACACGGAAGACTCGCGACCACCGTCGACCAGGGTCTGCCCTGAGTCCCCTGGCCCGTCCTCCTCGCCTGCTTCGTGCAACGCGTGGACACGGACCCCAGGTGTGGCATCCCCTAGCGAGTGTGCCCCCGTCCTCTAAAGGTTGGACAATAGGGCCCTTCAGGGTCGTCTCGCCCGGCGTATAGGCCCCGGCGTGGACCCCCCCGGTACCTCGGATTTGCCGAGCGATTTCCCCGCGAACACGAGGGTTCCGGTCAGCACCGCTAGATCGTTACTGACTCTACCCCCGTCGACGCCAGGCGGCGATAGGAATGATTATCGTCGCTCCCCACCCCCAACAAAAAAGACGCCATCAACTGCACACATCACCGCAGAGGCCACCTCATCTTTCCACTTCTTCTGGGACTCCTCTTCGGTCTTTTCGCAGTGGTACCTGTGCGACATCGAACACGATGGCGTCACATACAACTGCGCTGAACAGATGATGATGGCGCAGAAGGACGCACTCTTCGGGGACATCACGACTGAGCGCCGCATCAAAGCGACCCGCGATCCGGCCGACCAAAAAGCACTTGGGCAAACCGTTTCCGACTTCGACGAACTGGTTTGGGAGCGACACCGCTACACCATCGTCCTCAACATCAACTTCTCCAAGTTCCGCCAACACCCGGAGCTACGGCAGCAGCTAACAGCAACGGGCGACAAGCACATCGCCGAGGCCAGCCCACACGACCTCATCTGGGGCATAGGCTTCAAGGCCGACCATCCGGACGCCTGCGACCCGACGCGTTGGCGTGGTCGGAACCTGCTGGGCCGGATACTGACGGACGTTTGAGAAAGCCTCGGCGCCAATCGCTCCGCCCAACTTCCAATTCCTACCAATCTTCACGACCCGGAGCCAACACCCGCCTCCACCGACTCCACCCGGGTCTTCCTCACGCCGACGGCATCCACGAAACAAGCCCGACCCCTCCATGGCATCCGCCTCACTCACCACTTGGGCCACTCCTACCGCCGTCTACCCCCGACGCCTACCCCAGCAGCCACTTTGCCCAAGTGTCCACCATCAACACCGCAGCCCACAGCGACTTCCCTACCCGCCGCCTGCCGATACCGGAACACGGAGCATGCCTTGCAAGCGGATCATTACCATCGACGACGCGTCCTTCACGACGAAGGTACTCGTGCACAGCGGCCCCACCGCCACTACGCGCCGCGAACTCGTGGCACTGCTCGATACCGGCTCGCCCCAGCCGTTTATCACCGCAACCGCGGTGGAACAACTAAAGGCTTCCCAGGCAGCCACCGATGCGTGTGAACGGCACAGTTCCCGCCGTTCATGGGGAGGTTTCAGCACTTCAGCCCCCCTCTCTACCTCCGTTTCCATCCGCTTAGGCATCCAGTCTATGCGCCTTCAGACCCCCACCGCTGCGCTAGCAGTATAGGCCGGCGTAGTTCCTGCAGGAACCATGCAGCACCCCATACTTCTGGGACAAGACAGCTGGATGCGCTTCGAGCAACGTTCGTATACTACGCTCCAGCAAAAGCCACCCACACCAACCTCCTCGGCAAACCCGCGGTGAGCTCTCTTTGAATCACCATGACCCCAACGGAGCCTCAGCATTCATTCTCGACGATCGTTCCACTGACGACGTCTAGCATCTCCGATTCGCCGGCAACAAAGCTATTTCGCTTTCCTCTATCCCCAAGCTCGTCAAGGTCAACCTGGTGCGTCAGTCAGGCATTCCAGCATTTACCGGGAACTACATGATGAACATGCTACCCCGCGAGAACCCCCTATTCGACACGGCGATTTTCGTCCCCGATGGGTAATAAACGGTCCCACCATCTGGATCTACCGATCTCGAACCATGCGACCTCCTCGGAACCTCCTGCTCCCCACTGGTACAGGTACCACTTACCACCCTTGAACACCCTTCCTTGACCCCTCCCCATCCTCCTCCGATTCTGGATGTACGTGCCCTCCACGACATTATCCGCGTGGCCGACCAGAGCCCATCGACGGACGATCCCCCCATCGCACCAAAAGCCCCGTGCCACAGCTCCTTGCACGCCTTAACGCCGATCAACGGGAAAGCTTCTTAGACCTCTGGCAACGCCTGCCGTTTCACCTACGCAACGTCAACTTCGACCGTCACGGTTTTGGATGGATCCCATCGCTGATCAACAACCTGGGCGACGTCCTCTGCGAATTCCAGGACGTCTTCTCCACCACCAAGACTGACTTCGGCTCGTGCTCGCTCATGCCGTTCAAGATCACCGTACCTCCGGACAGCGCACTGGCTCGAGTTCCTTTCGGCGTATACCTACACGCTGGAGTACCGGAAGGGCACGCCCAACGGCAACGCCGACTTCCTCTCCCGGCTTCTCCAACCAGCCACCGACACCGACCGCACCGGACGCAACCGCCTCACTGGCCCCGACACCGTCGGCATCTACTTCATCCGCCCCTGCGGCTTCGCGCCGAACGATCGTCCCGCCCCGGGTATCGGCTTGGGTGGGCTCGTGTCCCCCCCCTCCAGACCCATCCTAACCATCCAGCCCCTCCCCTTCACCGACGACGACTTCCGCGACTTCCACCTACTGGGACCACGTATGGAGCACCCTACCCTTTTCCCCGCAACCCACACCTTCGTCGGGCCTATTGCGGCCCGCGACTCAATCACCGGACAGCTTGCCGGTACCGAGAATTCCGCCGTGAACACCGGAGCTCCTCCAGGCTCGGCTTCCAGGCCGTCCGTCATCTCTCCGCCGTCCACCATTGGCGCCACGACACCAGCCCTTCCAGGTCTGATATCTTCTCGGACCCGCCATCGCGTCGCCGCTGCCGCGGGAACCCCTCGGCCTACAGCCGACTATCAGTTTGGACGCCGACCCCCACCCGTCGTACACAAACGATCTACACCCGCCTTCCGTGCGACCACGCCCTCGGCCGGGGCCCAGCCAAGACTTCCTCAAACGACGACGCCTCCAGCTACAGCCTCCGTGCCACCCGCACCATCGACGCCATCCAAGCCATTGGCGCCCACCACACAAATAGCTACCCCTTCAACAACGTCCTCTCCGCCGGCACCAACACCACCGTCAGTGCCCCTTCCGGAGCCCGTCGTCGAACCCGATGACGACCCCTACCTCCTCGCCTACGTCGAGCACTACACCTACAAAGACTGGGGGCGAGAACAACGCGCGGAGCCCCGGTGCTGCGCCACCATCCGCTTCCTGTCGTTGGATTCCCCCGCCCCCACGCCGCACGACTTCCTGGATTTCATCCCCTCGGCCCGGCGCCCACAACTTTCGGACGTCCTCACTCTTGCCTCCAAAAGCAAGCTGCACCGTACCGACGACGAAACCACCCTTCTGGTCCCACGACCACCGACAACCCCACCCGGGAACAGCCTACTACCACCCGCCCCCTTACCCCACGCGTCTACGTGCCAATGTTAATGCGCCCTTGGGTGCTGAACACATGCCACGCCACCACCTATCTACACCTGGGAGTCACCCGAACGGTCCGCATGCTGGCACGTTTCTTTTGGTGGATTGGCATGGACGCTTCCGTCCGCTGGTGGATCCGCCGTTGCCTTCAATGCCAGGCGCGGAAGACCTCCCGGCACACCATTCGTTGGTCCATCCTTTCTCTTCCTTTGCCCGACGGGCCTGGCATCACCGTCAGCGTCGACTACTTCGGGCCCCTGCTGCTCACGCCGCGCGGTAAGGTCCACATCCTCCTCTTCACAGACCGCTTCAGCCGCCGCGCCTATATGTTTGCCGTTCAACGGCGCAGTTCACGGCCGCCGGCACTGCCAACATCTTCCTGAACGAGTACACCCCTCTCTGAGGGTGCCCGGTTACACTCCGACAACGGACTACGCTTTACCTCCAAGCTTGCGAACATCGTCTACGAGCGCTTTGGCATCCACAAGGTCAAACACCAGCACCCCTGCACCAACGGCGGCGTCGAGCGCGTCTACCATGTGCTGGCCCAAATACTCTCTATGGTCGGCAACGAACAGCAGACCGACTGGGACGTGCTGCTCCCACACGGGTCGTCGGCCTATAACAATTCCGTGAACGCCGTACAGGGCTTGTGCCTATAACGAAATCCACATGGGCCGCCTTCCTCGTCTCCCGCTCTCGGTCTTCGAACCCGACAACATCGGGGGTTACCAAAGCTTGGACCGCGATCACCTGGTTTACATCAACCTCACCACCGACCGACAACGACGCGCCTATTCCCTCGTCCGCGAACTACACCGCCTCACCGTCTCGCGTCTCCAGCGCCGCAACGCGCCCATCATGGCCGCCTTCCTAGCATCCCCCCCCTTCACCGTAGGCGGCTGGGTTTGGGTCTACAATTCCGCCTCAACCATCCGCCAAGGCGTCAAAAAGGGCACCGACGCAACCGCCCTCAAGACGAAGCTTTCCCTGAACTGGAATGGCCCCTATAAGGTCCTCGCCGTAGGACCGACGCCCGCCTCAAGCACCCCCGACAATCGCCCCCTTCACGACAAGCTACTTTTCCTCGACCTTCCATCCGACCTTCCGGGACGGGACTCCAAGCCACGCGTCTCCGTCCAACGATGCAAACCTTGCCGGAACCCCGACGGCATCAGCGACATCCCCAAGCATCTGACCGCGGATCTCACTACATACGTGCTTACAGCTTCTTCCGCCAAGTCCCCACCTTACCACGTCACCGTCGACGACGTCACTCCTCCACCGGACACCTCGAGATCGAGCAGATCACTAGCCATCAACTCGAACGCGGCCACGGCGAGGTCATCGCCCTTCTGTACGAGACTCACTGGGCTGGACTTCTCAGCCCCTCTTGGAAACGCGAACTGGACCTTCAACACTTCCGGCGCCACATCCTACTGTACTGGTCAAGATCACCAACCCAGCACCGCCAGACGAACCACCTCTACCGCCAGATGCGCATCGGCGCCGCTCACCGCGAACTGGCATGATCTCAAGGACAAATCTTCCTCACCCCCGGCGACGCCTTGGTCTCCCACAGCCTTTGGTTCCACAACTTCAGCACCACCATCCTCCCCTCCGGAGCACGCATATGGTACAAGGCGCGCGACGGCCTTTGGTGGCTGGGCAAGGTCGCTCACCGCTCACCCCCTGACGCCTCTTCGGGAACTCTGCCGGAGCCTTCACCGGGAAGCTCCTACATAGTCCGTTTCATGGACGACCCCGGCCCGATCAAGATCGACCTCCAGCTCTACCGCTACACTACAGCACGGAACACCGTGTACGGATCGTGGTGTCTTCAACGCCATGGGAATGAGAGCCTAGCACGTGGGGCGCTACGGAACTCTGATGTGTCCCGCGGAGCCCCCATCGCTTCCACTCCCCTCCCTGGTTAGCCTTGGTTTAGCCTTTTGTTAGTTTTGGGTATTCGGTTCTGGTTAGTCTACAATATCTTAAGAGTAGGTCTTCAGGGTTAGTCTTCAACAGTCATCAGCAGCCAGCTTCTTGGGAGCGTTTGTTTCCATCTACCGGCACCGGTTTCGCTTGACCGACTCCGTGTTGGCTACCGATCCGAGGCCGTTTATGTTACTTTTTTGGGCGTGTTGGGGATTATCATCGCCTCCCCCCCCCCCCCCCGCCTCGTTTGCTTTTCTTCTTATCACCCACGTCTCCGTGTAGCCTCCTCACGTTCAGGCCGCTGAGTAGTAGCGATACCTTCATTTGCATTTGTGTTCGTACTCCACTAGCCTACAGCCAAGTATCGGCGATACCACGCCGAGGTAAAATCGTGTTGTAGCCTGGGTTGTATCCCGACCTCCGTCGGCTTCCGCCGACCCGTGTTTCAGACGGTCATCGAGCTAGGACTATATCGAGCTTCCAGCTCACTCGTGTTTCTTCCATGGTTGCCAAGTAGGTCCCGATAGCATTGCCGCCCCGGAAGGCCGCTGAGTTATCGGCCATACATAGTGGTTCGGACATGATCGATTTCTCCTGGCCTGTGTCCAGCTTTTGGTCTGTTTCCTGGTCCCGATGGTATTTCGTTTTCTCTTTTCCTTTTCTTCCTCTTTTCTTCTTGTTCGGTATTCCGCACGCCCCTCTGCCCTCTGGCAAATGACACCACGTTTGATGTCGCCCCGGTTGGCCGAGTTGCACACACTAGTGTTTGGGCCCCCGCGCTATCTACCACCTCGAACTGCACGCATTAGGCCGATCTTCTTGCGGATCTTCTTGCCGACACCGTCTTTGAGTTTGTTTTTGTTGAGATACCTACCTTGCTATGTTTGCTGGTATTGTTCACACCACGAACAGGTCTCCGAGACGCCACGTTGTTCGTTCCATCTCTCGGTTTTAGTAGTTCCTAGTCCACGCAGCCCTCATAGCACTTTAGCTTCTGTCTCGCGTGATGTCTTGCATGCTAGAACCTTCGCCACAAGACAAGGCATGACGCCAAGCGGATATATACGTTTTTGAATTGTGATCACTGTCTCCTTTGTAGAGTTTCCTCGTTCGCCAACCCAGTTCAGCAAACAACCCCCATTCGTACTTCCTTGGGCCCCAGACAATGGCTCCAGAAATACGTTTGTACGTCCTTCTTTTGCCTGCAATTTGGTCTTCGTTTTCTTCTGCAGCCTTCGCTTCGGCTTCTGTCTCCTTTTTCGTTCGTCTTTCTTTGTTTGACCTTTGGCTGATTTCTCCTTTCGCCTCTGCTTTGAGTTCTGTCTGTCTCTCCTTTGGTCTCCCTTTTAGTGGTTGTTCTCAGCGAACACCCCCTCTTCGTAGTGTTTGGGTCTTATTACGAGGTGTGGGTGGATCTATAGCCTCATTTATTTTGTTTCGAACAGCCGCATCTTCGACCACCTTTTCCCGGCCGTTTGGGATTAACTTTGTCATCACCCTCCGACCATCTTGTGGTCTGCATGTACCATTATTCAGGATGGGCTAATGTGATATGAGTACAGTGCTCACGGGCTATAGATATAGATACTATGTTGCAGTCCTGTAGTCTCACGAATACGAGAATAATCAAAAGAATGGATTAACCCGCCGGATATTCCGCTAGTCGAGAGTAACGTTCTCTTAGGAATGTTCCCTAGGGCGGATAACACGCTAGACGAGAGTAATGTTCCTTAACGCAGATAGGACCACGAAGTGAGAAGTTCTTACATTAGCAGAAGAACGATCGGTAGCCATAGGAAAGTTCTGTAGGAGTACATCAGATAAGAGGAATTTAGGAGAGTTTGTGGCGTGGGGTGGGACGAGTATATCTGGGCGTCGAGTCCCTCCCCCCTACCTCTCACTTCTCCAACAGAGCACCTCCTCAGCTCTCGCCGTCAATAAGAAGATCTAAATCAGACGAAGCGAAGCACTGCTTCCCAGCTGCAAGAAACACCTGCGTCCTTTACCCTTACCCTACCTCGGTCACCGCTTCACAGCATCATATAACCACTACTGTGTATATACCTATACCCGTCAGCGCTGACTGCTGTCTGGTTTATAGCTCGGTGATTATGGTTGAATATCTAACCAACAACACTTGATGGTCTACTCGCAGATCTTTCAAGGCGGATGGATTAGATGGATAGATCATCTGCTCATAATCTGCACGATCTATCTCATGCTGCCGAGGGGGAGCTGTATCATCTGCGTGTTTTTTAGGACGTGTTTTCTAGGTCGAATCTGCCCTATAAGGCAGATCCTGCACAACAACCTCTCACAACAGCAGGTTAGGAACTAGATGATTTACTTTAGATAGATAGATAGATAGATAGATAGATAGATATATCATGATCTATCTGATGTGTGCACAGTTCAGACCCAACAATAATGAATCAATACCATGGTAATAAGACCAACTATCATGGGAAAAGTTGAAGGGCTCTAAGAGCTGTTTTGTTATGCCAAAACCCGCGATTTACTCGACAGAGCTGTCAAAAACACCGGTAGACTCCTCGGGATGCTCTCTTTAGTTTTTCGAGAATTTTCTTGAACAGTTTTTTGTTCCTCGAGAGTCGTAGTTGGACTGTGTGTCCATATTGTTTCCAGTTCTGAGGACAACATGATTTTTCACCCAAAAACTTCTAAGAGCCAGTATTTCTGGCCCCAGTTCTGACAAACAATCTTATTTTTGACCCTCCAGAGGAAGCTGATTGGCTGCACCAAAAATTAAACTAGGACTCCGGAAACGGAAAACCATTCGAGAAAGATATCAGAAAACTCCGGGGGGCCTTCTGAGGGGGTCTACCGGTGTTTTCGACTGTCCCGTCGAGTAAAACGCCGATGTTCGACCTAAAAACTCAGTTCCTGGAGCCCAGAAATATTTTTCCGTAGTAGTTGGTCTAACGCCCTGTTCATTGTTGTTTTTCTTTCAAATTTGCAATGTCCAAATTTACCGCGAAGGACTGCTTGTAAAGAGGAAAGGCCTTGAAAATGAAATTTAGAGATTTGGAGAAATTAGAAACTTATAAATTCATATTCTCAAAAAAAAAAACAGTGAACAACGTCGTGCTCGCTTTTGAGGGGGTACAGGCGGTCGGTCGCCCCGGTGGTATACAAGGTATCAACCACAGTAAGCAGAATGTTGATATATACCCGGTACGTGAGTTCGTATTAGTATCTAGAGTTGCACCCCGGCCTCAAAATTTGGAACCGGGTACCCGATCGGGTGGGGGGGGGGTTGAGCCGGAACGGAACCGGGTACCCGGGCCCCGGCGGACACGGGTGCCCGAGTACCCGGGTTACCATACAATATGTGCTCCCCTTCTAGCATTTGAGCGGCGGTGTGGTAAGGCGGAAAGTGGGAGGGCATGGCTTCGTGTCATCTCTCTCGATGAATCATGCCAAAGAAGGCAGACGGCAAGCAGGGGTATTCTCTGTGGGATCGAGTAGGGAGAGGTAGGTGGGGAGTGGGGAGTTGGAATAAAAGCAATTTGGTGTGTGTATAATTTTCCTTCTACCCTTATTTCGCTCGTCAAGTCATCAGGAAAATCCTTCGAATATAATTTGCTTGCATCGAATGAATCATGCAACCAAAATCCACATCCAGAAACAGCGAAACAGTACGTAGAGGAAGTGAGAAATGCTGGAGAAACCTTCGTCCACACTCCTCACTGCTGCTGCTGCTGCTGCAAAAAAAGAGCACATACTGTGCCTGGTAATAAATATCTAAACAGACCTCGCTGTAAACACCCCAAAGAATAACAATCCAGACCGATATCCGCACACTCGTCATCTCATCAAACATTCAATATCAACCCGGCGGGGGAAACCGTGGTGCTTGATCTCATTTCCTCAATCACATCGGTCTCTCTGCGAACAGCACCATCGAAAGGTTGGGACTTTTGAATGCCGGCAGAAACTCCAAGAACAAACCAAAACATATAATAAGCATATAACATGTAATACCTGGTAAATGAGAGCGGCTACCGAACCATGCTAGACATTGCAATCACAAGTGTTGCGTGTTGCATAAAAAGTCCAGCAACTGCTCAAAACCCGAACCCTCAGCAAAAAACTCAATCAATGCAACCTGCACCCTACCACATAAGCACAGACGAAAGAATCGATCGCACCCGGAGTAAAAAACAACAGCAAAAAACCAAGAAAAAGGCATGTCTTGGTAGTTGTCAAGGTCGCCGGACGTCTTTGTAGTCTGTGGGGGCGAGAGGCGAGAGTCTAGGGCCACAGCAGTGTATGTATAAACTAACGTATATCCCAGTCTTGGGCGCTCCGTATAGCACAATTAACGGGTACCCGGATACCCGGGGTACAAATACCCGCGATTCCGTGAGTTGGGCCGGGACAGTTCCGGTTCCGACGGTTCCGGGTACCCGGTTCTCAGTCAGACGGGGTGCAACCCTGTTCGTACCCCACCGTGGTGAGATATTTTAACTTTATTTCGCAAAATTAAAAAAATATATATCAACTGAAACTGCTGAAGAGCGCATATATATACGAAGCGTGGGTATAGATAGGTGTTATGATACTGCTTTGTATGAGGTTGAAAGCCCGGTAAATACCTGGGTTCAGGCACTGGGAACGTATTTGTAGTACTTGGAAGGCGTATCTTAGATGGAAAACCAGGGGTTTTCTAGAGACGCACGAGCTTGGTCTCAGTCTCCGCGTGCACGAAAGGAATAAAACTGCTCTTCTTCTATCTCTAAGCAAGCATTACACGTGAGTACCAACGAGTACCGACTTAATAGGCAACCTGTCCAGGGATACAAGGTGTCGCGCATGCTTGATCCTAACAAGTGGCGTCGTCGGCTTAGGACTTTTTGCTTTTTTGTCGCTTTGAGTTGTGTTGTCACTATTCTGTTTTATTTACTTTCCTATTGTGGAGTAAGTTTGTTCCGGTCACTGCACGATGGAGACTCAAGAGGTGGGAGGGTCTGCTTCCCCTCACGGTGGCCGAGCCACTGAGGCCCAGGGCCCCTCAGTGCCCCACCGCCAAAGGCTCGTCGATGTGGATCGAGCGCCTTGTACAACAGACCAACAAGAGGAGCACGAGTCTAGGCAGGAGCCCCATGAGAACGACGTGGATCGAGCGCCTTGTACAACAGACCATGAGAAGAAAGAGCTTCGACCCAAAGCTCTTTCCGCCGTTCGCGACACCCTCAGCTCAAGTGAGGCCGGGTTGGTACACCCCGCCTCCTCTCATCAATTTTGCGCCCCAACCAGGACTGATTAATTCAAGAGATTGCACCAGCGCCGCCCCGCCCTGAGGCCGTGGCCCGCGCTTGCCCAGGTCTTCCTTTGGAGTTTTCGACCTATTTTTCTGACGCGCCGGCTGATCACAGCCCCGAGGTTTTGGCTGTCGCACCTAGTGAACTTTCGTGCCCCATAGGTAACCTCGGAGTCGTTTGATGGCCCAGACAACGCTGCCAGCTTCCGGGTCCATCGGTGTCCAGTGCCTCTCGGAATCGGGGGTAGCGCGGCTGATACAAGCAATGGGCCGTACCGAGCCGTCCGGTTGTTCTTGTTCGAGCGCGGCACCAAAACCGTCGATGCAGGCGTCGCAGTACACGCGGAAGGGGCGGGAGCCGTCGGCTACGGCGTCCCAGTCAGGGAAGACCAAAATCGGTGGGGCAGCGAGCTCAGCGAGGATCTGGCCGACAATAACTTCCATAGCCGGCGTGAAGACGTACTTGATCCCCTTCCGGAGAAGGTCGGTGAGAGGACGTATCCGTTTAGACAGATCGGGCAGGAATTTGCGATAATATCCTACGCCGCCCATCAGGGCGCGGACCTGCTTGAAGTTCTTGGGCATGGGCATTTTCATCAAAGCCGATGTGTTTCTGGTTTGTTTTTTTTTTTTTTTTGGGCTGGGTTGGGGATGTGTTTTTGCGTTTTTTTTTTTTCTTGCCTACCCCCCCCGCTCAGTGTCGGGACTGGTCTGGGTAATCGGTCGCTCATTTGCGGCCCAGGACGCGTTTTCAGAGTTGTGGGCTGGGTTTAGATGGTTCTTGCCGTCTCCCGTGTTAGTTTTCTTTTCGTTTCCGTATACACTTTTCGCTTTCCATCTATCTCCCTCGCCCTCCCTCCCGTGCGGGCGGCATGGCGATGGCTTTCATTGACGATTTCTTCCTGCCCCTTAAGGCTAGGTCTTTCCTTCATTTTTTTTCGTACTTTGCCGGCTTCGTTGCCTTGCCGTTCAGAGGTGTGGGAGTGGGTTTTGAGGAGCCACATCTTCGACTCATGTTCTAGTTCGTGGAACCGGGGTTTTCATGAATTTCCCATAATTCTGCTTATACGGCTCATCAGAGTGGGCTAGTGTTATGATACCGCTTTATATGAGGTTGAAAGCCCGGTAAATGTCTGCGTTCAGGCACTGGGAACGTATTTGTAGTACTTGGAAGGCGTATCTTAGATGGAAAACCAGCGGCTTTCCAGAGACGCACGAGCTTGGTCTCAGTCTCCGCGTGCACGAAAGGAATAAAACTGCTCTTCTTCCATCTCTAAGCAAGCAACACACGTGAGTACCAACGAGTACCGACTTAATAGGCAGACCTGTCCAGGGATACAAAGTGTCGCGCGTGCTTGATCCTAACATAGGCGCAATTCGACGCGAGACGACGAGGGAAGAAAGGGCTGCAGTCTTTTTGCGATAAAAAAAGCGAGGCACGAACCGTAGTGGTAGTGGGGAGGGAGGAGGAGAGCCTGCTATACAAATGTGACCCGGGATCTGAGCTACGACTATTCATAGAAGGGAGATTAAACGGGATGGGAAAACAAAGACAAAAAAAAATCGTACGTATAGAGTACAACATACCAGGTACATCGTACGTACGTATGCGTGTTGCTGGTCAGGCGAGCGCTTCGTAGCACTATATCCATCGTACGACTAAACACTAAATACTACGAATCAGGGTACCAGGTACTCGTGAATGATACGTACGACTATGCAGCCATTCTCCGAGTTGTTCAAGGTTAATTCAATTATGGTTGAATATGAAATAAGAATATAAACAGCAGCCGTCGACATAAAGTCGACCAACTGAGTGTTGGGATTATTTCCGGATCACTCGCAATGTCACACTGCAGTATGGTACTGCTGCATCTTCGTCCTACGAGAGACGCTTGATAACATTTTATTCTTCGCTTGTAGTCGCTAGACTCAACGGTGGGGTCCCAAAGGTTGGATAGGACCACACTCAAGTGCGTACTTGTGGGTTTTCTTACAGTAGTCCCTGGGCCGCAGTACTACCGCATCAACGCACAGCGTATATCATTACGTACCGCTCCTCCTACTCGAGTCCAGTCGGCAGCACTTTTTTTGCACAGCAGCAGCAGTGATAGCGTATTAATGCGAGAAGTGTACACGGTTCACACCTGCATTACAAGTAGGAGAGCCGAGGTAGTTTCCGCCAGAAGCATCCATAAAGTCGTCGTTGTGTCGTAGCGCTTCGTCGACTCGTGGCGAGAAACAACGCCTTCAACAACCGCGTGGAGACGGGATAATCTAGTGGGGAAGACGCACCGATTGGTGCTCAGATCGTCGCTGTTCGCTACGCAGTATTGTAGAAGGAGCGATGTACGAGCACTCACGAGTACGCGCATACGAGTGCGTGGATGTATGTATGCGGATGTGGATCCTTGGCATGCGGAGTGACTTGTATCGTTTTGACGAAGTAATAACTGTAACGGACAAAAAGTGCCTGTTCGAGGAATAATAGTCTACATTGCGTACACGCCGTCTACGGTTTTTTCAGGGGACTACTGGATCGACCCCCGACTTCCCCAAGTGGATACAGATCTCTCTGAGCTGTGAGTGTGGTCATGCTCGTCGCGTATGACCTGCTACTGCTGTTGTATGCTATATGAATCCTATTGTGACTACGAGTATACGTACTATTCCTGGTACTACATACAGTAACTACACAGTTGTGTACTGTGTATATACCAGGCATACTATATATCCAAGTACTGCTGCTGCAGTCTGCGGTGAACAATAAAATATTCGCAGTTGATTTAATTATTACGGAAATGTTTTTGACATAATAATAATCAATATTTAATCAGGCCTTTTTTTGTTGATTACAGCAACAGTACTCTACTCTGTTGTGTCGTACCAGGTACCAGGTATGAAATACTGCTGTAGTAGTGTCCATCCTCCCGAAACGTCGGCAAGTTCCTTTGGGGCGAGGCCACGCGTACCATCCTGTAGTAATAGTGATGAGGATGGTGATGATGGCGTTTTTACACTGTTGTGTGGTTAATCACCTCACCTGAAATCTAGCCGTGGTTATATCAAAATGTACAAAGACTTGAGTGAGCGCACGAAATACATATATATATATATATCGTATCGTAGTGAGTGTTGTATCAACGTCAAGAAGAAACAGCAGTTACGGTTGTGCTGGTTGCCGACGGGTATGAAGAACGGCACTAACTACTACTATATATATAGTTCGATTCGTACGTATGTATGTGTAGGTACGCCTCTCGCATTCTAACGGTATAATCACATACATACATGATACGGTAAATTCGTGCTGGCTGAGAGTTTACTCTAACGGTTTTCCCTCCCACTGGTGAAAACCAACCAACAAAACTGTTCAGTTGTATGTATGTATACTACTGCCGCGTAGCATCTCTTGCATGCAACTTGTTGCACTCCTTGCTGTGGTCGCTACAACTGACGAGTACGAAACATTAAGTTACCGATCAACGACTCGGTAGGCTGGCTATATATACTAGGTATATTTTACTGCTGTGTAGCAACGTGCTGTACCCGACCCCTCGATGGAGGTGACATAGTCAAACTTACACATTTGTGTATACTCCCTGAAGAACAGTGTGGCTTCCGCCCCGCACGGTCAACAGTCGATATGCTGTTTGTCGTGCGCCGGTTGCAGCAGCTCGGGCGGCAGAAGAAAATCCCCCTGTACATGTGCTTTATCGACTTGCAGAAAGCGTACGACTCTGTCGACCGAGAACTGTTGTGGGAGGTACTCACACGCCTTGGTGTACCAACCAAGATGCTCACAATCATTCGCAATTTTCACGAAGGCATGCGGGCTCGCGTGCGTGCGGATGACGGTGAACACTCGGACTGGTTCAATGTAACCCAGGGACTGCGGCAAGGCTGCGTACTATCGCCGTTACTGTTCAACGTGTTCTTCGCCGCTGCGATACACATCGTGCTGGTACGCTTCAGCAAAGACGAATGCATCGTAAGGGATTTGGTTCATCTCGAAGAGGACAGGGTTGTCGGAAAAGAGGAACCGTTGGCATGCGTGCAAAGGGCTGTGTGGGGCATGTTGTATGCAGACGATGCAGGAATAGTCTCGAAGTCGGCGGAAGGCCTTGCGAGAATGATGACAGTCATCGTGACTGTCTTCGAAGCAGTAGGTCTCACGGTATCCGAGAAGAAGACAGAGACGATGCTACTACGAACACCGGATCAGACGTTTACCACCTCACCGCTCGCGATCGAAGCTGCAGGCCAAAAGTATAAACAGACGACCCAGTTTTTGTACCTAGGAGGCATTATCCACGAGAACGCTGACCTCTCCTTCGAAATCGAGCGACGAATCCGTCTGATGCGGGCATGCCTCAAACGGTATGGTCCGGAACTGTACGATAGGACGAACGCACCGCTTAGTCTGAAAGTCCGGATGCTGAAGGCCGAGGTGATTGAGACCTTGCTGTACGGTTGCGTGACGTGGACCCTCAATGCGGACCACTTCGCCAAGCTTCGATCAGCCCACCACGAAGTCCTTCTGCGAGTCATTGGTTTCCAGCGCCGACTACGCACCGACCACACCACCCTCTCGTATGCGAAGGCGCTCAGGATAACACGATGCGAAAGTATCGAAACGACCATCCGTAAACGGCGACTCTTCTTTGCGGGGGCTGTGGTGCGGCAACACGAGGGGCGATTGCCCAGTCGGTTGATGTTCGGGACGATCGCTGGTGGGGGGAGCCCGAAACCAGGCGGGCAGCCTAAAACTTGGCCTAGGGCAATTGCTGAGGACCTTAGAGTGTTCAAAGCCTCAGAGGGATCAACGGAAGACTCCCCCTTAGTCTTTGGAGTTGGGACCGCACTGTGGCCCACTGCAGCAAAACAGACGGGAAAGTGGTACCGGGGAATCCTCGAAGCAGCTGAACAGTTCATGGGCAGGTGGCACGAGGCTGAGGCAAAGCTGAGTAGACAGCGCCGTGCATCCGCTGCAGGTAGTGTTAGAGGGAATGGGGGGAGGGGTAACAGCAGGAGGGGTAGAGGGAACACCGTACAAGTGTATAGGGGCAGGGGGGGGGAACAGGAGGAGTAGAAGGGAAACCGCGGTAGAAGAGAGTAGCAGAGAGACCGCAGATAGGGTAGCAAGGTACCAGGCCGACTAATAGGTTGGACGTTTCTTTGCTACTCGTACCGCCAACTGCTGCGGCCGTTCGGTATGCATTTTGATTTTTTTCCCTTCTTATCCTTATGAAAGAAGTACTACATAGTGGGTGGGTGACGAGCGTATTTTGGCCCACTCACTATTGCTCTTTTTACTTAGTTAAGTGTTCACCGGGATGCATAGTCCCCTTTTTCCTTCTCGTATCTTTCCCCTTGCACGTCCCTTTTGGCTCATGCTCGGGGTAAGTATGTATGTGTCTGAGCTTTGGCTTCCCATTTTATTTATTTATTTGGGATTCTTCTCCTTTTCTTTTTCTTTTTCTTGTTCTTTTTCGGTTTGGTTTTTTCGTTGCTTCTCTTTCTTTATGGTGTATTTTGGTTGCTGGCGTATGTATGTATGTTGTGTCGGCCGCACCTAGTGCGAAGGCATGGTATTACGTAGGCTATTAATGCATTACGGGTGTGTTATCTCTGTGTCGTAGTCTGTGACCACAGAGCTCGTATCTTTCTAGGGTGAAGAATCAGCACGGACACTGGGCTTGCTGGATGTCGACGAGTAGAAGAACGGTTTAATGTGAAGAACACACACACACACACATAGTGAATCGGCATTGAACGTAACGCACTGCTGTGCTTGCTTTGCTGCTGTGGTACGTTGTGTGCTGCAAGCTGTGTGGCCTACTCGGAACATCGACAGGTGACTACGGGTACGTTACAGATCAGCGGCTCGGTAGGCTACTCCTATACGCCACTGCTATCCGCTGTGTGGCAACGTTGCCATCCTTACAGTACGACCCTTCGATGGAGGTGACATAGTCAAAGTTGGATATTGTGCCGCATGTATATCTTCAGAACTACCAGATACTATGTACCAGGTACGTACATAATAAGTTCGCAATTGACATATATATATGATACCGCACTGCTTGCTGTACTGCCGTACCAGGTATGCCGTACTTTGTGCTGATTGCTGTGGTCTACTCGCTGCCGGCGAGTATGTCAGTTGCTGCCTATCAGCTGACTAGCTACTATACTACTGCTGCTGTGCTACTGCTGTGTAGCAAGGTGACTCTCCTTAACCTCTTCTTGGGGACTCAGGTATACCAGTACCACCGCACTCTGACGGGGAATATAATCATCCCCGTTTTGGCTCTGAGATCTGAACATAAAAAAACGGCGATTATGTCTCCGACCAGAAGAAGAGTGGTACATGCTTGGTCTTATCAGTCGTCTACTGCACGCGTAGAACGAGCGCGCAGCAGTACACGGGCCAGTAGGATCATGCTGCGCCCGCGTCGCACGACTCGCATTGTACGGCAGCAGCAGTAGTTCGGACACCAAATATATGATGCTCCCCGGCGAAGCAGTGGCCGATGCTGTGGTCATCATTTTTCGTCGCCACCACGGTCCGTTGAAAAGCAAAAGCATTACAGGCAGTACTAGTGCTGTAGTACGTATTTTTTTTGGAACTACCAGGTAGTAGTCCGGCGTCCCCGGTGGCTTGGTAGGTGGTCCGCGAGCCTATCAAGATCAATTTCGTGAGTTCGAGTCTCACCGAGTGCATGCTCATAGGGACTTTTTCTTGCATAAAATTGATTAGCGGAAAGCGCGAGAGCGTGAGTTAGCTGTACATTCGATGAAAATCGACGAGCAGTGGGAATGCTGAACCCTATGCGCGATAAAAAATAAAGGCACGTACCGGGGGGGAGAAGGGACGACACCTGTGACCACGGCTTGTCCAGAAGATCGTCGAGGGTAAAACCTCCTACGAGTGGGCTGGAAAGTAAAAGTGATGATGAAAAAAAAAAAAAAAAAAAAAAAAAGTGTTGAGCAACCGTAGAAACGGCGAGTGCAACAAAATCAAACATCATCTACAGTTAGTAGGAAGACTATCAAGCTGCTCTACGGGTATTATTACCATGCTGCGCGCGTATCGTAGAGCTGCTTGCCCTGGTTGCGGTTTGCGCACATCCCCTGCCCGAGCAGCCCGGACTGCTATAATACGTACGTACGTGTGGAGGATGCTGCTTGCTACACTGTTACGAGTGCAGATACTACTATTAATACTGCTGCTGTACAAGTAGTATCTGGTAGTATCGTCATTTTATTCCACAACATTTTTTCTCTCTGAAGCTGTCCGAAGTCCCAAAAGGGATACAGAATAATGCGCTCCGCGCTTCCCCACTCCCGGCAGAGTAAGGGAGGAATCTATACGTAGGGTTATACATCATGTGCAATGGTTATTATTGCTGTCCAAAAATGCCTCCTAATAATAGATGACCGCAGTTTGACCCCTTGACTGACTGCCCCCACACTAAAACTAGTATATTGAGGCCTAAGGCCTTGACGCGCCAGAAAAGACGGGTATCATAACAACGTACTACGAGGTATCAGGTACCGGTATGTCATAGCCTCTTCGTTGCGGTGACATTTAGGATCTTTATTTTGTTGCTTACGTTTCCTCTGTAACGACATTTTGGCTTGATTTTTATGTGGCAAATCAGGTCATACAGCAGTACAGCAGTACACTAAAAATGCCACCAGGTATAATAGGAGACCGCGGTTTGACCCCTTGTCTGACCGCCCTCCAACACTAAAACTAGTATACTAAGGCCAAAACAGGCCTTGGACGTGCCCAAAAAGGCCGGTTGGTCACGCGATGCAGTAAACAGTGTACCTTTTACCAAATATGTTAGGAGACCGCGGTTTGACCCTTTGACTGGCCGCCCCCACATCAACACTAGTATATCAAAGGTTGACTGACCGCCTTGACACGCCCAACGTGACCGGTCTCCCTATATATGTATGAATAGCATATTTGCAGTATACGCCCCACAAGCCCTCCGTCACTATGATGGCTCCTCGACTTGACTCAGCTAGGTCGGTGACAAACTGATCTGAAAGGGATATTTCGCAGATCAAACAGTCTTCTTACAAAACTGACACGGACGGTGGTTCTCGTTCGACCGCCGACCCCGCTCATTGGCTTATTTTCTCAGCGGACCGATAAAAAAAACTGAAAAGGCGTCACCAACCAAAGTTCCGACAGAAACCAAAAAATGAATCACCGTACGTACGTAGATAATAAATAACTTCAAGGGTGTGCTAAGCAGAATGGTGCACACTGTGGGGAACCCTCGTACCAACCCAAGCATGTGAGTACCCGAGTAATCACCTAAGTATCACCAAAACAACCGAATGCGGTACAGGAGTGGTCGCTCAAAGTGCCCGTCGAATAGTGCCGGTTGCCCGCTATAGTGCGCATGAAATCGCTTGGTACAGATGGGGTTAACCATTGTGGTAATGTGCGGAGTAATTAGTGCCGGTTGCCGCGATAGTGCCCGTATTGTTGGCTGGCGCATATCATACCGGCACAACAGAGGGACCACTGCTACTGTATCCGGGTACCCCGGACCATATACCCTACCATACACTGGCTTGAATTGAAACCTTTTTTCGTTATTTCTCTTCGTCCCCCCCCCCCACCCCACCCCTGCTCCGTCGCGAGATAGATGCGTGGTCAATGGTCAAATGACGAAGGCAAGCAACAAATGAATACGCCCCCGTCGTGAGACTTCGGCCATACATGATATCGAGTACCCCCCCCCCCCCCCCCCCCCCCCCTCTGCGCCCTTTGTACACTCATCATGCCATCGTAACAATGACCCAAGTTTGAAATCTGCCGCTAAAAGAGTAATACACTTAGTTCCTCGCACTTGCCCGACAAGGGAGTTACACTCATCATGCTGTCGTATCATGACACCGGGATTGGAATGTTGCTGTTAAAAGCAAAAAAAAGGCACTTTCTATGTCCTCGCACTCTCTAAACAAAAGGGGGGGGAAGGGATAAAAGAGGACGAACCCAACCGACACAAGCCAACAGGCAAGGCCGCGCATTTGAAATTTGCCGCAAACAAAAGGCTGCACTTTTTAGTTCCTCGTAATCTTCAAGCCAAGGGGAGAAAAGAAAAAATAACAAACGAGGAAATAGCCCAACCGGTACAACCCAAACGGCATGGTTTGGGCCGCATAGCTCAGAGCGTTACGTGCTTTTACACTTGGTGTAGGTCGGGCCGCAAGCCACAGCCGTGATCACGTAAAGCAGGATGAGTGTTCCTAAGAACGCCGCGGAATAGAAACGTACGCGTTTCCAGAACAGGGTATTCTTCAGCCGTTTCGCGGTGTTCTCGAAACGGAACGCCTGAAAATAATTTTGAAAAAAAGAAAAAGTGGGCATAAAAAAAGCGGGAGGGGAGAAAGAGTGGCGGGCAACGGAACAGAGTGATGAGACAAAAAAAAAAAAAGTTGAAACCAAAGGTGGGAAATAAAGTGAGGGGAACAGAAGGACCGGGACCGGGACCGGGACGCGGAACGTGACGCGGAACGGGACGCAGAGCGGTCGGGCAAAAGCGTGGTACTATGGTAGAGGAACGTCGTCAAGTTTTTCTCAAGGTTTCTGACACAGGGAGCTGTGTACCGTCTTTGGGAAGAAGAAACGATCGCACATCCCGACAATACTCGAATGGGCTAGATAGTGTCAGCATACAACGAATAAAATATGTAGTCAACACAAGAGAGATATCACGGGCGCACGGCAACGAGAGAGAACGATACTATACTCGTGCGAAGGTAGTAATGCAAAACAAACCAGTGGGGTGGAGTTTCTTGTCGAAATTACGAAAAAAAACATACCCAGGGGTAATTTTTTTTCGAAGTTCAAGTTTTATTACCTGGTTTTTAGTATACCCGTACTCTCTTCCCTGTGCCTAGCGTCTCGAAAATGGATGGTGGGGTGTTGGGTTCTTTTTTTAACGTGTTATCTCGGTAGGGATTGCAACTACTGCTACTGTATTTTTGTGCGCCTCTTTCGCCAAATCAATGAATTACTACCCAATCCCGCCCCCGACCATATTGCAATGTGAATTACCTAACTGAGCTATAGGGGTCAAAGATCGATATACCCAGCCCACGGCAATCCTTTTACCAACAACTTATAGTTCCTCTTTTGCGAACCTAATTATTCTACATACTACACGTAGCGGAGTGAAATTTTGTTGGGCAGGTCCTACGTCGAGATTTCTGCCAGCCACAAAACTTTGGGCCCGAATACCCCCCGTGCCCCGTACCGAGGTATAGTCCCAACGGGAAGGAGAGGAAGGGACGGGGAACAGCATGGGGACGGGGCTAAACACGGTGCAGGTGTAAAAAGCTGTTTCGATAATCAAACCACAATTCGGATCATGAATGGTCACGATATACTCATATATATTCTCACACATCGCACACATCATGACCAGCAGTAGATTTTCCAGATCCTTTACTAGCCGTCAGGAAAGTGTTGCACAAGAGCCGCATCCTACAGATCACACCCGGAAAGGATGGGATGGGTCGTTGCAAATCTTCAGAATCAGGGATCCATCTGCCCCGAGATCAAGGTCATGAAATGGGGATTTGATCTTGATCTGTCAGATCTGTGAAATGGGGATCTAATGCTGACTCGTCAGATCTGTGAAAGGTAGGGCCGGGCACTGACCGACTTGCTCAGTAGCAAATATACTGTCCTCAGAATCAGGCAGTACACTGCATTGCAGCAGTATACTGCTGTCTCTCCTCTCTCCTCCCGAAACGTGGGTGTCCGTGCGTAACATGGCGTGTTTCTTGCACGTAGTATAAAAACTACTGGCGAATATACTGGCCAGGTAAATCAGCAGATGATTACTGCAGCAGATTACTACTGCCAGTATATACTGTGCCAGTGCCAAGCCCTAGTCAAAGGGAGATCTGATCTGTCAGATCTGTCAGATCTGTCAAAGGGGGGATCTGATTTGTCCCGACGTGTGACACGTTTCCTGGCGCATACACGAGACCTGAACGGGCAGCGTACCTGCTGCTGCAAGTTGTCCGTCTTGTCCACCAGCAGCTCAAGCCTCTCGCCCCTCTCCAGCACCAACTCCACCGACGCCACCATTACATCTTTCACCTCGTCTAACTTCTGTTGGGTTGCTAAAACCTGCCGAGGCGGCCGCGAAAAGGGGGGGGCGGGAAAAGCGCTAAAAAGTTGGGTTGTCCTTATTGTTGTTGCTGCTGCTGCTGCTGTTGTTGATATTGTCGTCGTCGCTGAACTTGTGCTATCATACGTCCACACTACCACACCGCTACCGGCACTATTACGGGGGACCATAGTAAATAGGACCAAATTTTGTGAGTAGAAATAGGGAAATATACAGGTTTTTGTGTGTAGCGTAGGTCCTGTTTACTATGGTTCCCCGTAAAACCAAAAATACTACACGTGGCTCGACCATCACTACCTACCAGGTACAACATAGGCTACCGGAACAATTTAAGACCTGGTACTATACCACCATTACGGGGGACCATAGTAAATAGGACCAAACACTGTTAGTAAAAATAGGTAAATATAGGTTTTTGTGTGTACCGTTGGTCCTATTTTCTATGGTCCTCCGTAATACTATAACACTAATATGATACTACCGCGACTGCCATTTCCACTTGAACCATTTCTACTACTTTATTTAGCTCAAACAAGCTTACTGCAACTATCCAGCCGTTGGTCACGAAAATGCAGAATTAGTCAACACGTGCGAAGGTAAGAGACCCAAACCGAACCATGCCCATCCAAACAAACCAAGACACAAAACACGAAACAAAACAAACAAAACCTAGCCAAGCTAAGGCGTAACAAACCGATCAATACCATACCAAAAACTAAACCAAGCCAAATCAATCCAAGCCAACCCCAAACCAAAACCAAAGCGGGTTTCCAGGATGAATACTCGTAGAGCGTTACAGAAGTAGTCCATAAGAGGGGCTATTTATAGGGAGTGCGCTTGTTGCGTTTTTTTCTCCTTTCTCACCTGGACACCGTCCGGAGAGTTAAATAGGTTGTGGACAGAAAAAAAAATGGAGGGCAAACGCCTGCCAACTTGTTGGACCTCCCCACCCCCAAAACCAAACCAAGTCAAACCACATCAACGCTACAATAGGTAGGACGCGTTATTCTTCGGGGGGAAATGCTGAACATTCCCCCCCCCCCCCCCCCCCCCCCCCCCCCTCTCACCTGGTCGCCGTCAGGAGAATTAAAAAGCTCCATTTGCTTTTCCAACGTCCTGGAAAAGTCTTCGTTCATGGCGAATGCTGTCGCCGTGCTCCCCCTGCATGTATGCCGTTGGTTAACGGTACAGTCCCGAGCATGGTGCAAAAAGTAAAGTTTGGCCTTATTGATGGGGTCTGAAAGGACAAGAAATCTGGTACAGATAAAAATACAGTATACTGGTACAGAGCCGATCGTCGCGTTGATCTATCAATAGTGGTATCGACGTTGTGCTACCAAGAGTTGGTGCTGGAGTTCGAATGTCACGTGATTATTTGCAAAAATTAATGTTAAACACGGAATCAACTGCTGCGAGCGCCTACGTAGTCACGTGGGCAGGCGCAAGTCGATGCAAGTCGACGAGGGAAGAAGGTCCCTGTAGGCGTGTTCTTGCGCGCGCGGGGGGGGGGGGATAAGAACCGAACTGTAGTGGGGGGGTAGGGAGCAGAGCCTACTTTTGTGACCTTGGATCTGAGTTACGACTGACCATTGATAGGAACGAGAGATACGAGAAGGGCAAAGATATTAACCGGGATGGGAAAAAAAGAAAAAGAAAAAAGAAAAAAGAAAAAAGAAGAAGAAGTTGATTACATGGGCCCGCCAACAAGAAACACCTATTGTTTGATTGTAGTGTGAGCAAGCCTTAGAACTTCATTGTGGTGCCAACCTTGATGTACAGTACCTTCATTCAGCATGGGGTATGTATTGTATACTGTATACCATTCTGGGCACTGTACATCAGCATGAAGACCAACCCGTCCCTACATTTCCTGCCAGCGTGTTAGGTTTAGTGCAGCTCTCGCCGCTGAGCACGATTTCTTGAACCGAAATACTTAGCGCCCCCCCCCCCCGCAAAAGTGCTCGTGTGGCAAAGCAATAGATAGTAGCAGAGTAGGATAATGTGAAATGTACAAGGAGGAACGGGATGTGCTAGAAGAGGAGATGAGGGAAATAGACGAATGTGACACGGAGGAGTTTGATACACTAGATAGCAGCGAGAAAACGATCGCTATCCTAGGGGATAGATGGTGGCCACAGGCGGCCAGACAGGAAGGGGATAAGATTAGCAAAAAATTTCTTTGTAATATATGGAAACAACGTAATGAGCGCCCAATTGTTGGAGGTGTCTCTATTAGCAGTAGGAACGGTGCTCCGTCTCGAAAGGGATGCGTGGTCAATGGTCAAATGACTAAGGCAAGCAGCAAATGAGTACGCCCCGCCCAAAAAAAAAAGTGAGCTGTTGTGTTCTTCAAACAAGACCCACTCTGAACGGGAGCATAAGCTCCGTTTGATATGTATGTGTGATTCCAAATGTTGACTATATTCCCGGTCAGAGTGATAAGGTCATGTCTTCTTCGTGGTCTATTATATATGGTAGCTGTCGCGAGGAACCCACTCGCGCAGCAGGATATTTGTAACTGTCGACAAGTTGTGTGCTTCGGTGGACGGCGTGTGTCGGGGGGCTCCAGGCACCTCGAAAGGAAATCCTTCTCGTGTTGTTTGAGTGCCGTAAAAAATAAAGAGACTCCGCATAAGCTCGTGAAAATACACCAGGCACCAGGTATACATACAGTAATGGTCCCTCTCTAGCGCCGGTCGAAAAGTTACGGTTTGCCGCTATGGCGAGTGCCTGTAGAATCGCTTGGCACAGACGGGATTCACCGGCGTGTGGTAGTGTGCGGAGTAATTAGTGCCGGTTGCCGCTATATAGTGCCGGTATTGTTGGCTGGCGCACATACACCGTCACGATAAAGGAACCCCTACTGTCCACAATTGTGTACGTACAAAGGGTAGTTGGGGGGGGAAAATCGTCCGTGTTTGTAAGATACTGCGGTTCGAAAACATCTTCGTTTATGATCGTCCGTGTCGGTGAGATACTGCGGTTCGAAAACATCTTCGTTCATGGTGAATTCTGCTGCCGCGCTCTCCCTTGTACAGCAGTATACCGTTTCCGGTGTTGTCCCGAGGGCAGCGCAATATCAAACACGCCGACCTTACACGACGCCAAAAACAGTAGGGACTCACGCTCAGGTTCGGGTCCTGCCGACGGCGCCACTGATTGAGGCACAGTATTGTTGGTAGTCTGTTGGCCTACTGATGAAAGGTCAAGTCAATCACCTACCCAAACTAAGCCTCAAAACAACGGCCACAAATTGGGTACATACAACCATCACCACCACCGCCACCACCACCACCACCACCAAGATAATCAACAACCCCACGTACTTTAGAGGTGACCGAAGCCTAAAATTTACTGTACGATCGACCGCGGTAGAATCCCGGAATGATCTCGGGAATCTTCTCCGAAACGAAAGAAGTGAGGGTTGGTGACGTTTCTGGTTCGATCAAAACTTCCCAATGCACACAACTTCACGAACAACTACGAAGTCCCTGAGTTCCTGGCGAAAGCAATACTACAGTAGGTCTCACACCCCGGACAGATAATCGATTCCTAATTCCATTATCTGCCTTTTAGGACAAATATATATATATATATATATTTCTGATCTATATGATCTGTATGATCTAACTCATGTTGCCAAGTGGAAGCCGTACGATCTGCATGGTCTAGGACATATTTTTCCGGGTTGGATCTGGACTGTACAGATCCTGCACAACATATACAAACAGCACGTTAGGAACTTGTACTACATGATCTACAGCACATAGATAGATCGTGATACGTCCCATGTGTGCTATGTTTGGAGGATAAGCGAGCCACCCCACGAGCCACCCCACGGGGGTGCACCAGAAGTTCCTGAGCCCCTCACGTCAGGAGCCAGCTCAATATCTCACCCGATACAATACTCGGAAGAAATTCGTTCGCGCCACCCGACCGGCACTTCTATGCGATTATCCTAAAACGAATGTTGGAGTGGAATATTCATCCGAACTGTTGGTTCCTCACACAGGGAACTCAATCGGTCAAACAGTGCAACCCCTACCGTGGGGTGACTCAAAAGCATAACGCACCTGTCCCCGTAAGTGGCCTGAAATCGGTTCTTGATTTCTTGGAGGAAGGCGAAGGGTATCCGTCGCCGGCTCTCCTCGTCTGCCATGCACAGGTACGTCAACCCGTCATCTACTCGATAGTGGAACACGTACCTGGCCGAACAGCAGCAGCAGCAACGCCGGGGGGCGGGGGGGGGGGGGGGGGGGGGGGGTACGCGTGTCATGCATGGACGTAGTCGTATGATCACGACGGTGGGGGGGGGGGGGGGGGGGGGGTGTACTCGATAGGAGAGATGTACTCGATCTCATGCATGGCCGTAGTCGTATGACCATAGACCCTCGCATCCCTACAATGCCGGGACGGAGCATGTCGGGTTTTCACCGACCAGGCAGACATTGCTTGCACCAAGCGCGAAGCGCCGTGAGGTGTCCGGCCAGTCGCATGAAGGGTGAGCTGCATCCTGCTAAGAACCGCTTGTGAGGCGGACTTGGATATGGATGACGGCCTCAATGAGTTAGTTTAATTTCCGGTGTAGCCACTTCCAGAGACAGCAATGGGAGTACTATGTAACTTCCTCTTGGGTGTCTTACCTTGAACACTACGTGATACGATCAATTCGCTTGTGCAGAGTAAAGGTTCTTTACTTCTCACAAATGATCTCACTCGACAACCAGCTGTGGGCGACCGGGTGGGGGCGTACTCATTTGTTGCTTGAATTAGTCATTTGACCATTGACCACCCATCCCTTTCGAGACGGAGCACCGTTCTTACTCCTGACAGAGACACCAACATTTGGGCGCTCATTACGTTGTTTCCGTATGTTACATGATTTTTTTGTTGCTAATCTTATCCCCTTCCTGTTTGGCCGCCTGTGGTCACCATCTATCTCCTAGGATAGCGATCGTTTTCTCGCTGCTATCTAGTGTGTCAAACTCCTCCATGTCACATTCGTCTATTTCCCTCATCTCTGCCAACACATCCCGTTCCTTCTTGTACATTTCACATTCTCCTACTATGTGAATCCTACTCTCTACTGCTTTGCCACACGGGCATATCTGTGCATCTACTTCTTCCTCCTCCCGGCTACTGGTATACCTCTTTCTTTTTTCTGGCAGGTCCAGGTCACCTACACGAAATCGCAGTTTCACCGTTTTCGCGAAGTCCATTGGTTCGTGCAAATACGTCTTCATTCCTATTCCTTCGCTCAATCCCCCATTCATATCTCTCGAGTGTTTTTTTTCCGATTCCACCTTGTTTCTTAGCGCTAGCCTTTCCCTGCTTTCTATCCTTTCTTCTACTTCTGCTTTGTACCTCTCAAATTTTCCGGTGGACATCGCCCCTTCTTGGTTCCCCCCTGTATCCTTCCATATTTTCTCAACTACGCCATCCCACCTTATTCCAGCTCGCCTATTCCAGCTCGCCCTTTCGTTACTTTCTCCCATACAGCTTTATCAACTACGGCTGGCAACCTCTTTTTTGGCATATTCCTTACTTTATATTGCCATTTCAACTTTCTCATATATCTATTTGTCCTGAGTGGGTGCATTCCCAGTTCTGCTCTCAATACTGCTGTATTACTAGTCGTACTTGATCACGTTAAGACTTTTTTCAGCTGCTGGGAAGGGGGGGTGTACTCATTTGTTGATTGCATTAGTCATTTGACCATTGAGCACATATCTCCACGGAGCACTGTTCCTACTCCAAATGGGGGGGGGGGGGGGGGTACTAGAGAGGGGATGTAAATCATCTATCGTAGATGCGTGGTTTACTTGTGCGTTTTTTCTTACCGTTCGCTGTTCTTTCTGCCCAGCGAATTACAGAACCAACGTTCGCACTGACTCTTCTTTTGAACATTAGCTGTTAATGGGAGAGATGCACAAGCAAGACACAGCTAGAACGCACAACGAAAAGAACAAGACCACCACCACCACCACCACCACCACCAATAACAACAACAGCACCAAAAACGACGAAAACAACGCCAGCTACAAAATACACACACCAAACACAAAACACACAACGCCAGCACCAACATCAACACGCTCCAAGACACAAAACATACAACCAACTGGCCGTAGACCGCTGGGAGACGCACTGATAGGACGCACTGCCGCCAAAGTAAGCTTAGAGCAACAACACACGAACACAACCAAACAGACAAGACAAACGCACTCTACACGTATTAATAGGGTATACGGCAGCCAAAAAAAAATGGTAACACATAGACAAAGACGGACAGACAGACAGACAGACAGACAGACAGACAGACAGACAAGAAACTCAACACTCAACTGGTCGTACACGTAGGACATCTTGCTGTCCTCCGGAGGTATCTTGCCCAGCAAAACCCGCGTGATCGTGGGAAAATTCCCTGTCGTGAAGGTGAATTCTGCCAGCACCGTTTTGCCCCTCGCCACCAAGGAATATACCTGCAGGTTGCATAAAGTGCGAGGTAGACAGCAGCAGCAACAGTATAAGACTACGTACATCCTTCAGAACTGCAACCTTTTTCGCGCGCGGGGGGGGGGGGGGGGGGGGGGGGGGGGGGGGGGGGGGGGGTGATTTACTTGGAATTAGTGCGGACCAATTTTGCTGTATTACGGGAGGGAACGTAACATGCAGAAAGTTTGATGTGCGTGTGCACAGGGAAATGTATGCTCTTTAGGTCCATCATGGTTTTAAGTACTATGGGCCCCCGTACTACCGTAGTCTACTTTATCACGGGGGACCATATCAAACAGGACCTACGGTACACGCAAAAGCCTATATACTCACCTATTTTTACTGACAATATTTGGTCCTATTTACTATGGCCCCCCGTGATAGTATGATGGGATGTTTGCGGATAATTTGGTTGAACCGATTTGGTTGAGTTTCTCGTGGTGTGCTTCATACATAAAAATGACCCCAATCCCATGAAACGTTAGGATCTTCCTGAGGTTGTGGCAAATAATGGCCAAAATGCCAACACTCTCAACCAGAGATGTCAGGAGACATGTCAAGCAAGGAAAAACGTGCGCTGCCAAGGGTGTAGGGTCGAGCGTTCCACGCGATAACCTAGCAGGTTGGTGTCAGCCAGGGCATGTCAAGGCAATATTGCAGTCTATCAAGGGGTGCAAATGCTGTCTCCTGACATCTTTGCTCTCAACCTAAGTATTTTTGGATGGTGGATGGGTTATAGCTCTTACGAAGGATCCATGGGTTAGGGTAATTTTTATACAGGAAACAGTACACAAGAAAACCCAACCAAAATTGGTTCCAACCGAAATCTTGGCGAACAACGTAATATCAAGTACCACTATGTCCGTAAATATAAGGATATTTTGATTGAATATTAGTATTCAAACGGTCCTAAAATTTAGGGGCAGAGTGCTAGTACTTTCGGGGCCCCTTTGACAGCGCCCAAAGACAAACAATGACACCTTGGCGATATCAACCGTCTAAGAGCAGCGTCAGCGCCCCAGCTGTACACGGGTAGGGTCGTGTTGCTTGAGCCCGTACCGTACGACTCCCTCCATTCAACCATTGTAACTCGGACACCAATTGCTGTATAGCACTGACCAATCACGGAGTGGCTGTTGCAGTAATCGTCACTTTTGTATCGACAATTTTCCCCTTCCGAGCCTCAAGAGGGTTGAGCAACGTAGGGTACAGCTCTCGCTGCGAACCCGTGCTGGTGGATATGAAAGGGCCTCCCTCCCGTTTTTCAGATGGCCGTGTGTGTTAGCGATTCGCTTCGCGGAATACAAATACACCAAGTATGTGAATACCAGGTGCCCTTCCCCTGAATAATACCGGCTCAATGTACGCAAGTTCAAAGTCACACCGAGGTCTGTGTCACTCCGTTCCGTGTACATACGAAGTACCGATCCACCTCAGTGTGTTCCACACCACAACCACACGAGAGACAAAGCTACCCGGAGCGACCGCCGCACACTGGCGTCGTCGGCAGGACTCTTAATTCAGTGGTCGTTCACAGTCCCACGTCCGCCCCACGAGTACACGATTCGGTACGTGCCAGGTATATGCCATTCTGGACGGAAATGTAAGGACCGTTGGCGGCAAAATATGTAGACCAAAACGATGCTTACAGTTCCGTACAGAGCGGTACTTCTCTACGAGTACGAGGGTATCTCATTATTTTCCCCCATCCGTCAGGAGGAGAGTAATACCAATTAGTATATATATATATATGTACCTGCCGTGTAGCGCTCAACGAGTCTTCGCTACCGCACTGCATGTAAAGCACTATGCTCGGGAATATAAGGGACCGTATCAATATCCACACGGTCCTTCCCAATCCGGACGCATTAATAGTATCACACAAGATAACGCCTCCCTGAGCCGTGCGAGCAGCGTTTACCACTTTGGTCCAGCTTCGACAAGAATAGTCCACACTAAATCTTCAATACGATTTCATTCAGAGAAAATTCCCAGGCGGTCGGGGTTAACAGGGTCGGAGATTTCGACCATCTGGTCGAAGATGATCCAAGGTCTATCTATACTCAGCCGTTCCCCCGACAACGAGCTACCAAGTTGGATATCGCCACAACGAGGAGAGTGCACATAAACAGAGAGCGATGGGTTCATGAAAGGATACGCGTAGTTATCTTGGGCAAACTAATCTTTCCGTTGAGATCTTCCCAAGATCTCGAAATCATCTGCCGAAAATGGCCACTTCCATTGCAACATGCAACATAACGCACTCCCTCTGGCACTCCCTCTGGCATGAATTTCCGAGACGGATTTCTCCAAAACAAGCGGGACACACCTACAGCACACAAACGAAAACGGTGACTCTTGAAGTATTTTGAGACTTTTGGAAAAATCTCGATGGAAAGGTAAATATATTATTTCCACAATAGACGCATCTCTCGGTACTTGCACTCTCTCCTCGTTGAATCCCCTCGAAAAATTGTCCTCGGGAGAAGGGCTTGTAGGACTGCAGTCCCGCTTTGGGGACACATTTACTTACAAATAATTTTGACTGGTTTGTCCCCAAAACGTTTTGGGGAAAAATTACTCATAATCTGACTGGTTGTCCCCCATAACGGGACTGCACTCCTAACAGCCCTCAAAGGGTTGAAGACCTATAGACCTTGCCCGAGCTTCGACATGTTCGGTTGTAATCTCCAACCCTGTAACCCCGACCACCTGAAAATTATCTCGGAATGGAAAAAATAATTGAAGAGTCGCTATCAATAACTGCTGTAGTTCGGACTACCAACGATTTTGTCGCAGCTGGGCCAAAGTTCGTATTACGGGGGACCATAGTAAATAGGACCGAACATTGCTGGTAAAAATAGGGAAATATTTAGATTTTCGTGTGTGCCGCAGGTCCTATTTATTATGGTCCCCCGTAAAGTGAGCACTATTATTAATATTAATAGTACCTGTCAGGCACACGTCCTGCTCGGGAGGTGTTATCTTGTGTGATTATATTATTAATAATAGGTGTACACCACTCTGTCCGGAAATGTAAGGAACGTGTGTATGTGTGGGTTCCAGGTTCTCGACCAGACCGTCCAGTGGGTATTGTCCCGCGGAGGTCCCACCATTCGCCGAGGTCGTGGATATCCGTTTATCTTCTTGTACGACTGCTGTGGTCACCCATATTCGTGGACTATTAACAACTAGTCGTTGCCGTCAGCAGTGATGTCGTCAGCAGTGACATCGTCCCGTGATAAGTAATCACTGCAGATTGGAATGCAAGGCACGTGCCTCGCACACACCCACTCTTCCTCTCCATCGTTGATGGGCGTTTCGTGGGATCGTCCGTACCAATCCTATAGACCAAAACCTGGCGTGTCCTACACGCTACACCCTCTAAGAGAGGGAAGTGCCGTAGATGTCAAGTCGAACCGGGTCCTCCCCACATTTGGCGTCGACGGCAGGACTTCCTCTCAATCATCGTTCATGGTCGTTTCGTGGGATCGTCCGTACCGATGCTATACACCAAAACCTGGCGTGTCCGCTCTCTAAGAACGGGAAGTGCCACAGATATCGAGTCGAACCGGGGGGTCCTTCCCACAAATATTGATATTAATACCCAAACGATCCTTACATTTCCGGACAGCGTGGTAGTCAGCAGTACTGGGGAGCTTACCACAGCAGTAGGCATACAGCAGTAGTGGCCCCTCTACAAGTATAGTACCGGTATGCGTCAGCGGGCAATACCGGCACTATCGCGATAGCGGCAACCGGCACTATTTACTCCGCACATTGTCACACTGGTTGATCGCGTGTGTGCAAAGCGATTCCGTCGGCACTACTATCGCGGGCAGCCGGCAGCCCGCAGAATCAACAGGGACCACCACTACGTACTGCGTACTGCTGCTGCACCTGTACGAAAGAAGGCGGCGCTCTCACATACCTTGTTATCATATCACAAGGTGCAGCAACTACTACAGCAGTAGTAGTAGTGATACGAGAAGACGACGTATGTACAGCAGTCTGCTGTACGCATCAGTAGCGGTAGTGAAACTATGAGCGAATATTTATGTTGATATATACAAGTTTTGCCAGGTACCTCGTACAACTACATGGTACTCCTGGCGAGACTCGTACGCACCAGGAATCGGTATATACGTGCATCATCAGGAGGACACTTTACCGCTGTACAGTGGGACCTGGGACACCCAGCAGCAGCAGCGGTGCCAGAATGTTGCGTAGCAGGTACGAGGTACGAGTGCACAGAAGACAGAAAGCACAAAAAATTGGAGCCGCTCACACACTGCACAACACAACAACAGCAGCATTTTTTTTCAACATTTTTTTGTCTTCGGGTTGCTCCACCCAGCTGCCTTTGGTTTTCCGCCCCGAGCCCAAGGAACAGCACGCAACCAGCATGCCGGTGCGGTAGAGGCGATTGCCTACATTGCTCGGGTGCCTATATCTATATGCGTATTGACGGGGTACTCACGATCATGACTGCTGTCTGTTGAGTCCTGAAAAAGGCCCTTTGTTGGTCGGGTACGGTTCTTATCACGTCTTTCTCGTGACAGCTCTGGTCGGTCGTCAGGCTTCCTAGCTGCCTCAATACTTCTGGCAATCCAGTGGGATAAGAAAGAGAACCGGCGCAAGGGGCTTTGTAGTGCAGCGGCCAGTGCAGTACGCCGGGCAGGTGTGCGTGCTCGGTCCCAGGTAATAGGATCAGTAGCGTGCAACGCTTCGAAAGTGAGTTTTGATTTGGCACTTTTGATTTGAGTGCCAGAAGGGTTTCAATTTATTCTCGAGGCTTTCTAAAACTGGGAGATTTCGCTGAAAATCTACCTGAAAAAAATCGAGATGCGCCGCACACATGAAGTTCACCCCTGGGGCCCATTTCTCGAGGGTGTGAGGTGGAGCTCGTACAGCAACTCCTGAACACTTGGTCGAGAAAAAATTCTGATTGCTGTTGACTATTGCCTGGTGGTGGGATGGACGTTCCCTGTCTTGTCCAGCAGCGAGAGAAGACAATCGTGTTCTTTGCGCTTGGATCTCTTGGCGACTCGCTGCCGTTGTGCGCCCTAGCCGCTCGGTTGCCCTCCTATGTCTCCGCCCACTGCTCTCGACCCCCTTCTTCCGGTGGTGACAAGCTGGAGCGCTCGGTGGGAGGTGATTCCGTGGGCTGTAGTGATGTCGGTGACAGTAGCAAACGGCGAAGAAAGGAGACGGGTGTCCGTGCTGGCAGTCGTCCCTCAGTAACTGCAGAAGTAGTTGCTGGTGCTGGTGCTGATGCTGCCGCTGCTTCTACGAAGGAAGGGCGCGGGACTGTCACGTTTGAGCGGGTTAAATGCGTGGTGGTCACTCATAGGTGCCACTGCGAGATGCTCCGAGGTGAGTTGTGAGCGAGCTGGGAATGAGGGGATGATTCGGGGCTGTCGAGTTGTAGAAGCAGCCGCGCTGCTGCTGATGCTGCTACCGCCACCGCCGCCGCCTTCGCTGTGTTGCATATACGTACATGCCAGGTATTGCACAGCAGTATACGAAGGGCTTCGGTCACCGCGTCGGCTGATGCCCACGATGTTACCGTAGCCGTGTATCTGCGAAGCGGAGGTCAGACTTAATGCCAAGAGTTGAGAGGGTTATATACACGCCACCCATACGAAAAATGAGAGTGACTGATGTCCTGATTCTAGTGTGAGTGATACGACCTTCAGTCGAATATTACGACACACAAGTATATAACTTCGCCGGCCGCCTGGAGGCCCACGCTGTACCAAAGGCGAAGACGGCTGTTGTACCCTGGCTGTCTAGCCTTTGAGGGCTGCTCGCTGCGTTAACTGATAAATACCACCAAGCAGCAGAGGTGATAGAAAGGAAATATCAAGCTCGGGGTTCCGATGGACCTGCTTGGCTCTAGCTGGGAGGAAGACCTCCCCGCGATTACTTGCCAAATTTCGCGACTTTAACGCCCAAGTACGGGCCGCGGAGCCCGGCCGGGACTCACACTTGCGCCGTATTGCACACGGGAGCCCCCTGCGTGCCCCGCAGTGAGAGCGCGAGAAAAGATCCTCGGCCGGAGGATGAAAGTAAACGTATTCCGAAAAAAAGAGCGCGAGAAAAGATCCTCGGCCGGAGGAGGGAGGTAAAAGTATTCCGGAAAAAGTCAATTTGGTACGTATTAATATTAACAGTACTTACTGCTGCTGTACTGCGAGCATTCGAATTATGTCCGAATTGAATACAGGTCGTACTCGTAGTGCTTCAACTATTTCGGATGTTTGTGGACTTGCGGTCGGGCTTTCTACACTGTTCATTCTGCCTATACTGTCGGTTGTCCTTAAAGTACCGCCATACTTCGAAGTATACTCTCATCTCCCGCAGTGCAAAAATACCCTCGAGACTTCCAGTATACCACTGGTCGCAGTACCCTCGTACGTAATACAGGTATGCTGAAAGCATCTGTGTGTGGACTGCTGATACACTCGATCGTATACGTATACAGTCTTGGGTCACACATCGCTGGACAGCCTCATGCTGTCTTAGCCCCGCCTACTCCGCGACACGCACGCACAAACAGCAACAGCAACAGCAGCAACAACAACAACCACAACAACAACAACGACAAATCATGATATTCTTGACGGCTGCGTAGCTGCTGCTGTTGTCGTACCTACCTGACATGTGAGTGGTCTAACACTCGCTGCGGCATAGCTGCTGCTGGTGTTGCTGCTGTACGTATGAAGAATATGTATGATACCATACGTACGTAGCTCCACTTAGCGACACAATAATCAGCATGTTAGGGTCACGACCTTCTCGATCAGACCCGTGCGCGGTTTTCTGTACCTGCAGCTGATGATATGCTGCGTGCGGGATGAGACTGCTGCACCGCCCCTGCTTTACATAGCTCCCTCCGCTTCTTTGTTCCACGATATAAACGAGCGTACCGTAGTACAAATACAAAATTCAACCCCGTTTGAAAAAAATAGTTGTTGTGGAAACCCTGGAAACCACCCAATCACCCATCGATCCTCAGGCGAGGCAAGGAGGGGATGACGCCCTTGCAACGCGCAGGACACCCATGTAGCTACGCAGAAGGATTCGGGGTGTCACATACCCTCCCTTAACATCCCCTGTGAAAGGGGTTGCGGGAGTGGTCTCTATCCTGAGCACTGCTCGTACTCGTCGGTGCAAGCCTCTTGTTGTTTCCCAAACAAACCGAAAATTCCTGCCGTGCGTCATGGCAACGAAATAAAATGGCATGTTTTTGGCGGGGCTGTGATTCCTGTCGTAGAACGGACGCCCGTACGGACGCCCGCACGGACACCCACGAGGGTGGAAAGGCAGGGCAGCCGACGCCGTCTGGAGGCCTTAGGTCGGAGAGCACCCACCCGGAAGAATACTCAAAATCGCTGAGTACGAGTTACAGCAGGCGCCAAAACATTCAGAGGGAAGGATTTTGCGGAGATTTCGTCTCCGAGGACGCACATGGGACGCGCGTAGGCGAATCGGGAGGATCCGCGGCGCCAGCCTGTGTACACAAGGCTGGGGCTCGCCCTGATGAAGAAACCGCGCAGGAAGGCGGCCGGCGGCGGGAGTTGTACTCGAATCCGTGAGCCTCATGTCTATGATAGGTATATTTACATAGCGCGCACAATAGCACACCTCCTTAGATAACACCCCCCCCTACATGAGCACGCCCGTGGGTATATTTGTTGTTTTGTTTTTCGACCGTCACTTCATCACGGGGGGTACGTTGAATGCCACACACCCTTCGGAGGTACGCCTGAAGGCAGCATCAAACTCCAAAGTGATCACACCCGGTGGATATCATTCACCCACAACACGCACCGGTACGGATACTGGTATTGGCATGGAGGCAAATGCTACGCCCCATCACAGTGGGATAGTCACGGAAGTTGTCGTTACAAATCAGTGCGATTCCTACGGTATACATGACGGTACCGATATTCTTTGTGCTGGGTGTGGACTAGAAAGGAAACTTTTACATCAAGATGTCATCAGTCAATGTTTCAATGAGACAAGGCTTCTGAGGTGCAATTCTGGACAGTTTTGTCTTCGAATGTTGTACCCGTAGCCGTTCTCCAGTAGCGCAGCAAGGCGTTTTTTTTTTGCTGTCATCCCCAGGTTTCAAGAATGGGCCTTACTATCACCGGCATTGCATGGGAAAGGAAAGCAAATTGTCTCCAGACCAAAGCATTTCATGCGTTAGCACACCCCTTGTTAGCACCCTCCCCCTGTAACACACTCCCTGTCATCTGGTCAGGTCTGTGCGCACCCGTTGGTAAGCAATGTTCGGTTAACGCCCCCTCGCTATCACACCCCCTCCTTAGCACACACCCCAGCTGCCTGGCTGCCGTGCATGGTGCTGATCACCGGGGGTACGTTGGATAGCACCCACCCCCCACAAAATCACACCCGGTGAAAATGCTTTCAAAGGTCAAAGAGTTCTCGCCGAGGTGTGCTTCCATGCGTGTTATACGGTACTGCTGGCGAGAGAGAAGCCGGACAGCAGTTGGCGCGCTGGCTCGTCGGCGTTGCGTAGAGTACCGGTAGTCAGCCTGTTTACTGCTTGCTGCTACGTGATGAGGCGTGGCTTATCGTATGATATTGTATCATGCTCGTAGTACACGAGTACATATCAGGTACCTGGTAGTACGTAGGAGTAGACAATAGCAGACCGCAACAAGCAGCAAGCTGCAGTGCCATCATCATTTGATAACGTAAGGTTCCAAGTATCATGCGTACTGCGAGACTTTGGGACCCCGAGATAACAACGATAACTTTGGTGTTATCAGCAGTCCACGAGCAGTGTCAGCGCCCAGCACTACCAATAGAGTCATGTTTGCGGCTGGGCCGTACGATTCCTCAAGGTATCACTCGGACACCATTATGTGTCATCCTCCGAGCACGCAGTGGCGGTTGCTGTACTCGTCACTATTCACCGTCATCCCGGCGTTGACTCTTCGATATCCCTATAACATTTTTTCATAACCTTCCGGTATTCCAGTATTCCGCAAAGATGCACCAGGTACACATGCGGTATGTGTAGAATATGATATGTTACGGGGGACCATAGTAAATAGGACCAAATATTGTTACTAAAAATAGGTAAATATATAGGTTTTTATGTATACCATAGGTCCTGTTAACTATGGACCCCCGTAATAATATACCTGGTGCTCGATACTGCTTAAATTGGTATCATCACGACGTGAAATGCTGTGGGCGTTGAGCAGTGAGGAGTGAGCAAGTAAAATCAATGCTGCTAGCGTGACGGCTACGAGAGTGCCTTGTGCTTGTGCGATCTGCTATCTCTGCTCTCTGCCTCGACTCTCATGCTATATTTCCGCACGATGTTTGAACTAGGGCTACAACCTCGTTTCGAGAGGTTTTAACATGCAACTCTGTCTATTAACAGCAACAACAACACGATGACAACACGCTCTCTCTCGCGTTTCTTCTGTGGAGATTAGCGCATTAGCGCCCCTCACACCCAACACCAACGCCAACACCAACACCAACGCGAACACCAACGCCAACACCAACATAAACGCCAACACCAACACCAACACCGACATCAATACGAACACTAACGCCTACACCAACACCAACACCAACACCGACATCAATACGAACACTAACGCCAACAACACCAATACCAACGCCAACACCAACAGCAACACCAACGCCAATACCAACATCAACGCCAACACCAACACCGACTCCAACACCAACACCAACACCAATACCAATACCAACACCAACATTTAAGGTGGGGGGTCTTCATTTTTTTCCCCATCTCCGTTTTTTCTTTTCATGATCAAAAATTTGCTTCGGTTCCAAAAAATAATGTTTCATGCTGCCAGAGACCGGGACCAATGAGATGCCTGTTTATTAGAACGATTGCTCAATTCAGTTCACAATCATACTGGTTGCAACTACAGTAGATCACACACACGTTGAACCGAGAAGGCGATCTCTGATAATCTTGCCCTACGGCACCATTGCAAAAGTGGAAGATAACAGTGTGACCAGCGTCCTTCTGTACGACTACTGTGAACACGTTGTGCGTTTTTGATGGTCTGCGAGAAAAAAATTAGCCCATCGCCTAGAATCGAAGTTCGACAGGCCAGCTTTTGGCCCTCTCCAGCCTTCGGAACACAGGGTATTTTCGAGAGCTTGACGCGTTCGACAAGTGAGCAACGACCGAAGTATCCCGTCGCGAAGGCTCACAGATACCATGAAGATCGCGCGGTCCGCGTGCCCAAACGAGCTTGTGCGGCAGGAGTTTTCGTTTGTTGAGTGTCGTTTCGCAGAAAGCAAAATAGTAGACGCAGTCTTGAATAATGCCACAATGACTCGATCTCACGGCAGCCTCCACACCATGGAATTGAGCCTGGAGATCTCGGCGACACCGCCCGCGCTCATATTTATGCTGTGTGGGAGGGGCGTGGTGCTGACATCGGCATCGTGTAGTGGTTCTGCAAGTTGATCTCGCTGTAGCAAGTTTGTTCGTTCGTTTGTGTTTGTCACCACTTTAAGTTTCCAGCTTCTGGACAAGCTGTGGTCACAGGTATCGTCCCTTTCCCCCCCGGTGCGTGCCTTCATTTTTATCGCGGATGGGTTTGAGCATGCCCACTGCTCGTCGAATTTTCACCGAATGCTGCTAACTCACGCTCTCGCGCTTTCTGCTAGTCAATAGTTGTGCAAGAAAAATTCCATACGAGTACCTGCACTCGGTGATAATTGAACCCACGTACTCGAATTTAGTAGGCACGAGGACCATCTATCAAGCCACCGGGGATTCCGGCAAGAGTTAGGGTTATGAGTATGAACTTGTCGCACCCTTATTGCCTCGTTTCGACACCAGGGTATACTACTCCTTTCTCGTAATGTTGGTCAGCGACGGCTATTTATGACGAACCACGACAGAGAGTCCACAGCATCGGACCGATCACTGATATAGAAAATCGAAATCCTATGTCCGTGGTTATGAGATGTTATGCAAGTACTGCTGTACCATCATACATATCCCACCCAGCAAAGATGTGCACAACGTAAGAGCTGTGTCATACAGATAGATAGATCCCACCCGGACAACATGACCTACTATTAATACGAACAGATCTTGCCGATCACTAAAACTCGGTGATCTACCTGCCCCGAGAGATCTAGGTAGACCACAAAATGATGGTCTGACTCGTGCAAATCCCACCCGGCAAAGATGACCTACAGTAGATCGTGCAGGTCATGCAAATCAGGGGTCTGTCATCCCCGAAATAACTAGATCAACGAAGTGGGGATCTGATCTGTCTGATATATTTAATATTTGATATATCTGATCTATCTAATCTGTCTGATGTGCGGGTAGGTGTTATGGAGAACATTTTCGACGTCGCCGAGCCGCCAAGACTGTGTCCCGTGGACGTCCCAGTCCTGTTCGATCCTCGGTCGAACGCCTCGGTAAAGCCAGATGGAAATCCCGAGGGAAGCCCGGAGCGAAGAGAAGGTGGCGATGTACAGGGGGTCTACAAAGAGCTGGACGCATGTCTATCGGTTCTGCAGGGCCTGAAGCCAGAGGTGCGAGGGGTGTCAGAGTGGGATAGAGGTCACCCATTGATATTGTTATTACTGTTAATAGTTACTCTTGTTTTTTCTCTTCCGACATTGTCTAATTTCCGATTCATGCACATCTCGGACATATTGTCAAGTCCCACAGGTCATGATCTAGATCGTTCAAGGCAGACATAAAACCCGGTCTTGCATAGTTTTAGCTCATGTTTCCGGGTGGGACTCGTCGTGTAATCTGCATGATCTACTCCCATACATGTTTCCTCTGTAAATGTTATGCAGATCCTGTATAGCCTCTCGCAGCAGCAGGTGAGGAACTACTGTAGGTGATCTGCTGTACATAGATAGATCATGATCTGTTCGAGGTGTGAATTTATCGCTGGAATCTCGCAATTAGTAGATATTCTGTCGTCGGTCGTGTTTATCGATAAATTCCTATCCCCAGCGTGTTGTTCCGTCAGCATTCAACAGAAGTCGGTCGGTGGAAGCAGTTGTCACCGACGACGATGTTTATCGATACAGGCTGTCACCAGAACGACTATACCAGTACATAATACAACACCAGAGACAGATACCCAGCCTCGAGCTGCTCGGTAGATTATTGCAGCAAATTGGTCCTCAGGGCAACTAATCCCTTGAAGAAAATGGGTCCTTGAGGGGAATGCTGGGCGACTGTTCCACCCCGGGATTTATTGTTTTCCTGTCACAGAACCTTTGTTTCCGGAGATGCCCGTGTTTTCTCTCGCGAACCACAAGAAAGTATCATAGATTGTGCTGACCACCTTCCCCTCCTCTCCCCTCCCCTCCTCTCCCTCCTCTACTTGCCCCCTTTCCCTACCCCCGGACACTGCAGGCGTTGGTGTTCAACTTATACTCTGCATTCGGTTACCATCTAGCCGACGCCCTCGGGATTCCTTGCGTGTGCGCATCGCCTGGAGTGGCTCCAAGGTGATCAACACGTCTCGTGTTGTTTAACGACGGAGGTGCTTGCATTTTGGAAGCATTGGACTGTCTGCTGCACATCAAGCAGTGCACACACATCGGACAGATCATGATCTATCTGATCTGTCTTCTGTAGATCATCAGCACGTCTCGTGTTGTTTATCGCCGGAGGTGCTTACTTGTGGGAAGCATTGGACTGTCTACTGCACATCAAGCAGTGCACACACATCGGACAGATCATGATCTATCTGATGTGTCTGCTGTAGATCATCTAGACCTTACCCTGCCGTTATTGATTGCTGTGCAGGATCTGTACAGCACAGATTCAACTCAGTTTGTTCGATTATTGAATATCAAAAATGAATTTATGTACCATCCTGGTGGTATTTTATGTGGAAGATTACGAGCATACATATAAATAAAAAATGCCCTACGTGTTGATTACAAATGTGGCGTTATCCCCTTCCCATATACCGGTACCAGGTACCGACCCGCGATAAACTTCCTGGGCCGTGTACAACCCTGATTATAACCCCAGAGTATATTAATAGTAACCTATGCCTCCTTGTTCACCAATTCTCAGGAGGACGCTCAGTTTTTTATTTCGTGTTTGGTTCTGCCTTTCTTCTTTCTGCCTCTTTGCCCCCACTTTGTCAAAAACCTAATGGCTGCAGTGCCGGAGGGGTGTCTTTCGGGCGAGTTCTGCCGAGATCCCTGCTGGAACAACTTGATGGAGATTCTGGTGGTAATGGTGACAAGGTATGTGACCCCCCCCCTCTATATTACCATGTATTACTAGATTTCCCTCCGGAGTGGTACATAACAACTAGACGCAATACGACAATAGCAGGTGTCGTGAGGTATTTCTTCGAAGTACAGCAGGTATGGAAATGTCCAAACCCAGCTACACAAAGAAAGCTACGGTGGATTAGGTTCTCAGAGGGTGACGCGAGAGACATGCCACTATTGCTTGAGTTATATGCTACTTCGAATTCGAGGTATGTATGTGTGTATGTGCCAGGTATACTGTACGTAGCGAGGAGACTGCTGTGCTTGCGTCCCGACGCGGTTTAAAAATGATGTACCAGATGTGATGCCATTAACCAAGCCGTCTAAATTGGGCCAACGAAAGGCAAATACGCCCTAGGACAGAGCAGCAGTACTGAGCAGCAGCAGAGAGAAGCATGTATAGTCTGCCAGTACGAGTATACTGGAGGAGTCGACAAATAATGTAACGGGTAATTTTTCGGGTACCAAAGACAACAAAGACACTTACTCGTACTCGTCGTGCTGTTGTGAGCGGGACATATATCTATATCATGGATGCGCGGCTAAGCACTTGTTTATTGTTGCAGGAGACCTGAACTACAGTACATCAAGAGCTCCTGCAGCAGCTATTAGATACATACCGCAGCAATCAGTATTCGTACTACGATCGTAAGAGGGTTTTCTGCAACCCAAATTCACGTGAAAGCTTGCTATATGTTGTAGCAAAAAGTGTGACTCGTCGCCAGCTACTCGTACGTACTGCACAAATAACCACACGCTAAAATAGTGATTTCCGTTCCAGCCAACTTCGGCAACCGAAGAGGGCGTGACCGATCAGTTCCCCACAACCAGACTTCAACAGCAGCAGGGCAGATATTCACGTACCACATGAGGGCATTGGCGAGCTACGATGTGCTGTTCTGTACTGTGTGTGCGGTTAGTGCATCGCCAGAACAACCATCATATCATACGATATGACCAGGCTCTTGGACCGTTGGAACCATACAGCAGTGTTCACTCAAATTCCAAGTTAGTACGATCGTATAGAGTCAAAATCACTTGCAGCTATTAATACTGCAAGTACGATCAAAACAATCCGCAAGCACAGCTAGCAGTCCAGTTACGAATTTGTCCGCCCTGTATTTCAACAACAGGGCCAGTAGCTCTGGCGAAGGTATAGGTGTGAATGCAGAGCACTTCGTGCGGGGAAAGCTGCGAGCAAAAGCTACAGCCATACATGCAGCAGCAGCATTCCACAGCGAAGCGTGTTGTTGTCGTTCGCAACAAGCCGAAAGAAAAATAATTGTTCTGAAAGCTACGTACTGCTGCATGTAGGGTATGTAGCGAATAGCTCAATGAACCGACAGTCTTGCCAAAGCTATTCCCGAACGCTGAAAGGTGAAAAGTTATTCCCGCGAAGCGTTCCAGTACTTACGAATTATGGTTGATGTCTACCGAACGGCCCAGCTAGCGACCGACCGTGCCAGACGAGTTTATAGTTATTTATATATGTTGGGTTGGCGTCAGTCGGCAGCGACGCTATAAAGCATGCCGCTCAAGACAACTAGGGCACCGTTTTTTTTTCTATTTGGTTTAGGTGGTCGGTTACAGCTGGGCGATGGAGTTATAGATCATCTCTGCGAGTTCTAGATCATCTGCGCGGGGTGGAGAACATTTGCTCCACACAAGGGGAATGATCGCATCACGTAGAGTTCATGGTAAGGCACCCACGAGGCAGTTACATAGTACCCCCATTGCTGTCTCTGGAAGCGGCCACACTGGATTTTTTTTTACTCATTCAAGCTGTCATCCATATCCAAGTCCGCCTCACAAGCGGTCGTTAGTATCAATAGAGTGCAGCTCACCCTTCATGCGACTCGCCCAACACCTCACGGCGCCCCACGCTTGGTGCAAGCAATGTCTGCCTGGTTGGTGTGAACCCGACGCGCCCCGTGCCGGCATTGTAGGGATGCGAGGGTCTATGGTTATACGACTATTAATACCATGCATGACAATGAGTACACCCCCCCCTCCCCCAATCCTCCCCCCTCTACCCCCCGACTTCTTAGTTGGATGCAGCTCACCCTTCATGCGACTGACCAAACACCTCAAGGGCGCTTCGCGCTTGGTGCAAGCAATGCCTGCCTGGTCGATGAAAACCCGACGTGCTGCATCCCGTGATGTAGAGATGCGAGGGTGCGAGGGTCTTTGGTCGTACGACTGCGGCCATGCATAGCATGAGTACACCCCGCCCCCCGCCAACCCTCCCCTTCCTTCCCTACTCTGCACCCTATCCTCCTACCAACTTCCCCTATCCACTTATCCTAACAATATGCCCCCAACTCAACCCTCTCAAGCCGCTCGCGGGTGCTTGTCTCAGCGACGGTAAACAACTAAAAACGCAAACCACATTTGGTAGATGAAGTACTAGAAACCCAACCAACCAAAAGAAGCCAACCAGAAAAAACGCAGACCCAAGCGCAGATCGAAAGCCTTAAAGCGCATATACACCATTAACAACGCAGATAAGGCTAAAAATTGCCAACCAAAAGCGCAGTTAAAAATAACTAAAATCACAAACCAAAAGCGCAGATGGAAAGAAAACCAAAACGCAAACCGGAAAACGCGGATCAGCAACTAAAGACGCACACCCGAAACGCAGATGACGAGGGCCGATTTGGAGCTGTGGATGCTGCCGCTCTTCCTACCTCGGTACCGACGGTGGCGGCTTGCCCGAGGTTTGTCGGCGTTCCCCTCGACAGCAGCGGGATGCAACAGGTGTGTGTGTTGAAGCGACGACGTGTGATGCCCTCACCCCCCCCCGCCCCCCTGTCCCTACCCTCTCCACTGCACCTCCACCTCCATCTACCCGCCCGCCCCCGCCTCACGACCTCCACCTTCCCGCCCCACCTCCCCCCGCGCCGACCTCGCTCCCCCTCTCTCCTCCCCCTCCTCCCCTAGCCTCACCCCCTTCCCCCCCTCCTTTCTCACCCCCCCTCTCCATACACACGTGACCCCCCTCTGCCCTCTCCCCTCCCCCATAAAACTACGGCCATGCATGAGATCGAGTGCATCTCTTCTATCAAATACACCCCCCCCCCCCCGCCACCCCCCCCCCCCCCCGCCCCCCGGTCCCCCCCCCCCACCCCGTCTACCTCGCCCCTCCTCATCCACGTGCTATCACTAACTACAGTATCACCGCCGATAGCTGACTGTTAACTCTGTTTTTCGTTTGTCGCTATGTTTTGTTTTTATTGGTTGCTTGGTTGCCTCCCCGTAAAGTCTGCCGCCAGCGCCCCATGCTCTCTTCGGAGTCAGCCCCGCAGTTTTTCCTCGACCGGGCTACTGGCCAGCCAAGGTGCGCGGGGAAAACACAGGTGGCCGGGACCTTCCCCCCCTGCACAATGTGTGGCGTGAACAATCCTTGTGGAGACATTGAACAACGTAGCAGCAAATCCCACAAGGTGTCGACACAACTTCTGGATTTGGTACGCCTAATGGTGTGCTGCATCATAGTTCAATGTCTTCACAATGATTTTTTCACGCCCCCCTCTGTGCAAGGAGGTCCCGGGCGCCCGTGAAGGGCTGGACTATTTTTTTCTTGATGAGTTTTTTTTGTGTGTTTCCCTGTTTTATCAAAAGAGAACCACATTGGCAACGCTGGCGGCACGACGACCCAGCACAGGACACCTATACCATAACCTAGATAATAAGAAAATGAGCCAAAGAAGAACGCCAGCCTGAGCTTCGCGGAAGAGATGAGAAATTTGGGGGTGGTTGTACTGAAGTTGGTGTAGTACATATAGACCGCACCCATACCCGAATGATAAATCCAGCCTCGACCACTGTTCCTGTTTCTTGCTACCTGGTACACCGCTCTGGACGAAAATGTAAGGACCGTTCGTGTATAAGCACCAATACCTAATGGTCATTATATCCCCGTCCAGAGTGATATGCATTCATTATTACAACAGGTGTAATGTGTTGTACTCGGCAAAGATTTCAGGAGACAGCACTTTCACCCCTTAGCAGACAGAATTTTTTGCCTTCACATGCCTTGACGGACACCAAACTACTAGGATTTAGCGCGGAACACTCGGCCCTACACCCTTGATAGCGCACGTTTTCCGTTGCTTGACGTGCTTCCTGACATATTTCGTACTCGGTGTATGTACGCACAAGCAGTATCAGGGGACATGAATTTCCACAGATGCCGATCATAGTGTCTAGAGCTTTAACCAGGTAGCAGTCTGATCGGTAATACAAGATACACCTGGACCTGTTGTGGTCATCTAGACATCCCTTGCATGTACGATCAGACGACCTGGTTGATATGTTTCGAGCTGCATCTGATTGGCGGAGAGATTTCATCCTGTTCGGACCCATGTGTAGCCACGAGCGACTAGCGACGAGCGACGAAAAAAAAGCAGAGACCCGACCCGACCCGTGAAATATAAAAAACTTCTCGACCCTACCCGCGGGTCGGGTGGTGAGAAGCCCTGAAAAAAACGACCGAGTGCGATGTGATAAAACACAATTGGTGCTACGAAGAGCGTGCAGCGGTACTGGGTATCACCATGCTGCGGTCACGCGTGCGTGTCTGTGGGTGCTGCAGTTCCTTTTTGCATTGCAGTTCGGACAAGAGCCCCTCCTTACCGCGGCAACGCAAACTGCTTTAGTATAACCGATGCTGCAATCGTCATGTGCTTGTTTTCGACGTTACATATTTCGACGTACTTTCCCTCTTAACCCCTTCTGGACTGTTTTTGTGTCAAAAGTTACTTGGAATTAGGGTGGGATCGTTCTCGCAGTGCCAAAACGGTTCCAAAAAATATCCATCTCGATTGGGGAGGATGGATGATTGCGCGTGCAGTTGCTTTCCTCGCCCGTCAAGCCTGAAATAGACCCGATAACGCGTGGGATGTGGTGCGAATCGGGTTATAATGCCAATCGGATTGTGGTCGATCTACGAATCTGCGGGTACTGTTGACCGTTTTTTTTAGTGTGGGCGCTTGTTTCATCCTTGATTCCTGGGGAGTAAAATATCAAAACAAACAATGTACTGACTGGTACATGTCAGTATACATATGCACGTTGAATAATATTTGTTAGTTTTTTGCCACTACCATGTGGGATTCAGATGGATGATTCATAGATTTTGGTGTAAAATAAGTTCGAAATGTGCCGTTATTGTGTTTTCGTTGTGAAGATGTTGTCTGATTTGTATCCACGGACCGTAGGTAAAGTTGAACGGCATGTTGATATTTTGTGAGAAAATCATCAACACCATCATCATCTTCATCCCCATCGTCGTCTTCGTCTCCTTCGTCATCATCATCATCAACATGAACATCATCATCATCATCATCATCGTCATCGTTATTACCATCTCGCCATTACCATCATCGTTGTCGCTCTATCATCAGAAGGTCCGTATAACCCAAAGTCTAACTGTAACCCTAGCCCTGTTTTATTAACCCCTTTAGACCTTTGCACCAACAGTTAAAGAGACAAACTACTTGGAACCAGTGTGGGATAATTTTTGCGTACGTAGTGAATGGAGAACGCTTTCCCCTCCCCCGTCTTTTTGGCGGCTAACACACTTTCAGGCGGAAGTTTGCGGGTTCTGGTCTTTCACGGAACTGTCACCCCGCTACCGACCGCCAGACCGCCTAGTTCGATTCTTGGAGGAGTGCGAAGAGAGACAGAAGGCCGTCTTTTGCGTGGGCTTGGGGTCCATGCCGGCGCTAGGATTGGTGGAGGTGAGCGGAACGGCGCGGCATTGCTGTCGCACGTATCGTACTAATGTCGTGCCAATCCACTCACTCCATCCTTTCTACCTACGAGGTATACGCGTGTGTTTGCAGGGTCCTACGCATTGCTGTCGTGTTTATGCGGATCCTATTGTAGCATGTCATTCAGCAAAAGCAACTCCCCACGTCGATCGTTTTTTTATATATATATATTATGACGAGGTGCCCCCGTTTTTCCTCTGTCTGTCTGTCTGTCTGTCTGTCTCCATCTCCCTCCCTTCCTCCCTCTCCCCCCCCCCCTCCCTCCCTCCCCTCCCCCTCCCTCCCTTCCTTCGTCTCTCCCCCTCCCTCCCTCCCTTCCTCCCCCCTCCCCCTCTCCCCCTCCCTCCCTTCCTCCCTCTCTCCCTTCCTCCAGAACTCTCGCGGGATAGTGTCTATGGCCGTTTCCAGTCTAAAAACATCCGGTGTGGCTGTCATCCTCCTGCCAACGGCCACAGACGATGAACCACCTTACGAGGCATGCCACGGTAGGCGTGCACCTCATTTTTCTGAGGGTCCTCACATGAAAATCAATACATGCCGTAGCTGATTTTGATAACAATGAAAGCGCAACCGGATAAACGATTCCATGACCTCGTGGATAGATGTACAAATAATACGAGGTACCGTTTGAATAACACGCAAGATATAATACGCTTCCCTGGCATTCATTTCGGAGAACCTTTTTTCTTCGAAGCTAGGGGGGGCACGTACGCACAACGAAGTTGGTGCGTTTGGAAAGGTATGATCCTCATCGTTCCACATAGATAGACGCATCGCTTGGCGTTTGCACTGCAGTATCTCCGCCGTCGAGAAGATCAGCTTGGAACCCCGCCCGAGAAGGGGTGTACTTGTCGTATCGCACGTGTGATACGGTATAGTGTGATGAGATAACGGAAATGTTATCCATCGTAGCGCGCGTCTTTCGATGACCAAGCTTGCGAAAAACAAGAACCCAATCGATCATTGCGTCGGTGCTGGCATCGGCAACAACTACAACCCTCGGTAAACATGCCCTCCTCCCAGTCCGACCAGTAGTGGTAGGGGGAATAGGGGTGGTGGACTGTCTTGCGAAAACCAAAAACGAAGTGATTGTTCTGTCAGCGCTGGCGCCGAAAACGACCCGCCACGAACATGCCTTCCAGTTCGACTGGGGGTAGGGGTAGGAGTGGCGGCGGCGGCCGGGGGGAGGGGGTTGCACCGCGCTACTAATAGAAAAGGGGGATGGTGATGGTGATGGTGATGACGATGGTGATGTTGATAGTGATCGTAGTGGTGATAGTGACGATGATAGAGGCGATGGGCAAGGACGCGGTGAGGATTTGTGGACTATAAACACGAGGCGAAGGGCGAGGGGGGGGGGTGTACTCATTGTCATGCATGGCCGTAATCGTATGACCATAGACCCTCGCATCCCTACAATGCCGGGACGAAGCATGTCGTGTTTTCACCGACCAAGCAGACATTGCTTGCACCAAGCGCGAAGCGCCGTGAGGTGTTGGGCGAGTCGCATCAAGGGTGAGCTGCATCCTTATAATACTAAGAACCGCTTTAGAGGCGGGTTTTCTTACATATGGATGACAACATCAATAAATTTATTTATTTTCTGGTCTGGCCACTTCCAGAGACAGCAATGGGTTTACTATGTAGCTGCCTCGTGGGTGCCTCACCATATACACACTACGTGATACGATCATCCCCCTTGTGCGGAGTGAAGGTTCTCCCCGCACAAAAATGATCTAACTTGACCGCCAGCCATGGTAACCGCAAAGAAACGAAAAAAAGAACGGTACCCTGTCTGTCTAGCTCACGCAGTGAGAGGCGTGTTTTACAGCGTCGTTGCCGACTGACGCCAACCCAACCTATATATACCAGGTATATAATATAGAGAGGGGGGGGGGACGAGTTGAAGGGGGGGAGGGAGGAGGGGGAGGGGGAAGCTACGTATGGGTCGAGGAATGCCCTTGCTTCCTTGCTTCGTTCGTTTTCTGCTTTTCTGTTGTTCTTTTGTTTTTCTGTTATGATACTCGTGTGTTTTTCTTGGTGGTCTTGTACCTGGTATCTACCAAGTACGAAATAGGCTCCTATCTGAATCACCCTCTTGTTTTTTACAAAGTATATAGACAATGTTTCCCAATTGGTTGGCACGAAACAGGCTAAGGTGCCCCTGTTGTGTTAGAAACAGACTATTACGGGGGTCCATAGTTAACGGGACCTAATTTTGTTAGTAAAAATAGGTAAATATATAGGTTCTTATGTATACCATAGGTCCTATTAACTATGGACCCCCGTAATAATTATCACCCTTTTTTTCCAGCAGGTATGTGCCAAACAGACCAAGTGCCCCAAGCCGCCTCCTGTTTTGCACCAAACAATGTTTAGTCTCCCGCTGTTTTGCATAAATCGCATTATTTCCCCCCCCTCGTTTAGTGCGGGTACGACACAGACTAAGTTCCACCACCGTTTGGCACGACCAAACAGGCTGCTTATCGTTCATCATGTTCTGTTTTGTACGGTACGCGGCAGCAGAGACCGACCTCCTCGACCTTAAGGGAGAGGAGGTCTTCGTGCCCCACGACTGGCTTTTTTCGCGGTGCCGAGGAGTTGTACATCACGGAGGCAGCGGGACCACCGGGGCTGCGATGAGGTAATACTAATAACGATTACGATTCGTATTCACCTGCCCACAAAAAAAAGCTGATATTGCCAAACCCCTGACAACGAAGACACTGGAACTACGTCTGCCGCCGTTCTTCGTCCCGAGGGCATTCGTTTTTTGTGCTCTAGCTCCCAACGTTCCCATCGAGCCCAAATTTGGCAGGGCAGATATGAGTTCCTTGGTGTACTCCCGTGAGTGTGCCAAAGCGACAGCACTCTTCGTGTCCTCCTTCGGGGCGGACTCGTCACTGAAGTCTGAAAATATTGTTCCAGGCGTTTGAATTTTCGGTTCCTCGTACTGTAGCCAAGTAGTTTTCCTTTTGTGGAACGAAGAGGAGGAACCCAGAAGCCCAGACGAGTACGTTATCACAATATGCTATACACAGTTCGGCTCGCGAGCTCTCACTTGCGCCAGTAGAAGCATGCAAAAAAACTCCGTTTTCTTTCCCGATGCCCGCACAGACAACACATAGTGCGCTGGCCTCGATGTTGTAGACTGGCTGTGCTCTTGGAAAGATCAGGGAGAGAACAACGGAGTATGTTTTCTTCATAGTACGAGTGAACTACAGTAGTAGCTCCTCCTGCGTTCCTCCTGCTTGTTCTACAGCAGAAAAAAAAATCTTGGCTTCAGAACGAGAAACCGAAAATTCAAGCGCCTGGAACCACATTTTCAAACCTCGGTGATGAGGTCCGCCTCGAAGGAGGACACGGAAAGTGTTGTCGCTTTGACACCCTCGCGGGAGTGCACCAAGGAGCTCATGTCTGCCCGGCCAAATTTTGGCCCGATAGAAACGTTCGGAGCTAGAGCAGAAAAGCGGAATGTCCTCGGGAAAAAGATCGGGAGCAGATGTGGTTCCAGTGTCTTCGTTGTCGAGATTTTTTTTCATGTTTTGTGGCAGTGCAACACAGGTGTATTGTAGACCACTTTCTGTAACCCTTTTCGGACTTGAAACGGGGAAACAAGTTGAAATTCAATGACGAGAACAGCATGGGCGACACGAAGCAACCCGGCCTGTTGGAGAACCAGCCCAGGCTGTTGGGAAAGCAGACGGGCTGTTGGAGAAGACCGGGCTGTTGGGGAAGCAATCCATATTGTTGGGGGAAGCAGCCCGGGCTCTTGGGGGGCAGCAGCCTGGGCTGTTGGGGAAACACTGTTGGGGTAGGGGATGTGTCCGAAATGCAACTTCAGGGTACTTTCGACACGCCGTCAGCATGAGTGCGCTTATTGCTGCACGCTCTTCCTAGACGGGCGACAATTCCGCATTTGTTTGCAGTTTGCTCAGGTCGCTATATCTGCGACCCCCTGTAACGCTAACCTGGACTCTAACCCTGACCTTAACCCCACCCGCGTTTCCGCCCTTTCGTCCGTGTTGGGCGTTCGTGGGGTGCATAAATTGCTGTGTTTCTTCTATTTTTCTGTTTGGTCAGGGGCGGCGCAGTGCAGGTGGTGGTTCCGTTCGCTTTCGACCAGTTCTTTTTTGCGGATCAGGCACGTAAGGTGTACAAGGTTTTTTGCTGGATGGGTTCATGGGTGTACAGTACAGTGTATATGTGTGTTGCCCCTGAACCATGCCCCTTATAATGTGTTTCAAAGTCCTTGAGCACCCAAGCCGTGATTGTATATCGCACCTCCCCCCACCCCCCACCCCCATCCCCCCTGTACCGTGCCCAGTGTCATACGAGCACCCAAGCCACGATTGTATATCCCCCCCCACACACACACACCCACCCCCCCCTTTCGTGTAGGTGACCTGGACCTGCCAGAAAGAAAGGGGTATACCAGTAGCCGGGAGGAGGAGGAAGTAGATGCACAGATGTGTCCGTGTGGCAAAGCAGTAGAGAGTAGCACTCTCATAGTAGGAGAATGTGAAATATACAAGGAGGAACGGGATGTGTTAGAAGAGGAGACGAGGGAAATAGACGAATGTGACGTGGAGGAGTTTGATACACTAAATAGCAGCGAGAAAACGATCGCTATCCTAGGAGATAGATGGTGGCCACAGGCGGCCAGACAGGAAGGGGATAAGATTAGCAAAAGGTTTCTATGTAATATATGGAAACAACGTAATGAGCGCCCAATTGTTGGAGGTGTCTCTATTAGGAGTAGGAACGGTGCTCCGTCTCGCAAGGGATGCGTGGTCAATGGTCAAATGACTAAGGCAAGCAACAAATGAGTACGCCCCCCCCACCCCCACCCCCATCCCCCCTGTACCGTGCCCAGAGCCATAATTTCGAACTCCTACACCTGTAGCGCGTGAGTATAAACCTCTGCCCCACCCCCCCTATACCACGCCCATTAACATATCTTCGAACTCCTAGGTGACCCCATGGCGTGAGTACAGCCCCCCCCCCCCCCCGCCCCCCTGTACCATGGCTAATAACATAAGTTCGAATTCTCAGAGCACCCAAGACGCAGGTATAACCCCGCCCCCCCCCATGTACCACCCACGCTCAATCAACGACAGGTGCAGCATATAGGGGTGGGCGCACGGGTGTCGGGAACCTTACCACGATCAGTCGGGGGGAGGGGAGGGGGAGGCTTGTTGCCTTCGAAGGCAGGAGGAAGTGGAGTTACGCGCGGGGGTTTCGATGCTGCTGTGGAGGCGGTGTTGTCTCCGGGGGTGCGGGAGTCGGCGAGGCGATACAGCGATCTCCTCCGACGTGAAGATGGCATGCGAGTGGCGTGCTCGGCTATAGCGTCCGCTATCTGCACGCAGACAGCGACAGGAAACAACGAGGCTTTTTGACATGTATTGTTAGTTCGCACCCGGTTTTTTGTGGTTGTTGTTGTCGAGGGGGCTTGGAATACCTGGCACTGAATTAACTGTATACCAGGCACCAAACTAGTGTGCATGTTTTGGGTATGGTGTCTCCCATGCCCTCCACCTGCGTTATGTTTTTCAGTAAGCGAGTCCTGGGAACCCTACCACGCTGTTCAGAGTCGCTGCGTTCGGCGGTGGCGCGTGACCCCCACAGTGCGGGCGCGGCAATAGGTGGGGCTGAGGCCGAGGAACGCGATCCTCAGAAGAGCGGGCGAGAAAGCGAGGGCGAAGCCCGACCTTGGAAGCGAACGGATCCGGGTCTCAGGCCGAGACGATTGGCAGAATTTCTGGTATTCCTGCTTCATCACTACTACTGTCAGTCCTCGAACACTACTTTTATCCTAGGTATATAAATATGTTCATGTTTACGTACCCGGAGAAGACTGATGGGTGGCGCGAAAATGAAATCCAACAACACTATTAACCGAAGACCTAAGTATCGTAATGCATGCGTATTACGCAGCTTGATATTCTCGATCTTTGTAAAGCTGACGTTATGTTATTTCTTGTGCTGCTCAGGCCGAACTGGACGGCGTAACGGGTCAAGTGTAAAAATGTCAGAGCCCAGGTCTCTGGCCGCACGGTGCCGGCGGGTGCAGCAAAACCGAGCAAACACAACCCAAAGCGTGGGTAATGAGTAGGCACCGGAACGTCGGTGGTGTGGGTATAGAGGTATACCGGCCCCGCTGGCGTGGCAGCGGTCGTACCACTAGTACAGCAGTAAAAGCATTGGAACGTCGGTAGGTTAGTGGGCGGACTATTTCAAAAGAAAACGACCATGACACGTGCCAAGCCGGCCCCACACGGCACCTGCCCTCGGGGTCCCCGCCGAAAGAGCGGTCGTACCACTACAGTAGTAGTACAGCCGGAAGCATCGGAACGTCGGTGGATTAGTGGGCGGATAGTGTAAAAGAATATGTACTGCTGTAGTACTGCTGTAGTTCTGCTGTGATGCACAGGTGGGGGTGTGGGTGGGTTGCGTGAATAGGTGAGTTGGTTTTTCGCCTCGTAGTGTTGCAGCATAGGCGGGCAGTCAGTACGCCGTCTTCCCAAAGCAGTGACATCTAGCCGAGCCAACGCAGAAGCAACGCTGCTGGCGTCATCCGGCCGCGACACGCCGAAGAACCCGGTAGTTGTACGCGACACGCCGGTAAACCCGATACTTGTACGAGAAGTCGGTGTTGGTGGTGGCGACTCCGCTCCACTATTTTCGCGGATCGCCTTGAGCCACGATAATAAGGAGAGTAGGGAAAACGTAACGAACGACGCCGCTTTTCATCCGTCGCTCGTGTGATGTTTGCTGCTGCTGAGGGAGAATACTGCTCTGAGACCTTGCACGACCTCAAGAACTTCCGAAGTGCCGTGAGTCTGCGGTGTGCTGCTGCTGCTGCTTTGCTCCTGCTGCTGCTGCTGCTGCTGCTGGGTCTGTTTCTGAGTAATTCGATTTAAAACTGTAGAGGAGGAAGCGACCCTACAAAAAAACGCCACAAAATATATTATCACATACCCCATGGGATCAAAACCTTGCAGCCAGAAGCGACCTTGCACGGCCGTTTGCGCGCGGCGGGCAACGACCTCATAAACGCCGTTAGCCAATCCCGCTGAGCGAGCCATGCTTCTATCAAGATCATAGCTAATCCCGCTGAGATCGACGCGCTGGACCACTCTGTCCCTACATGAGGATCGTTTGTATATTAATGTTCAATCAAAAAGGTCCCTATATTCAGGGACAGAGTAGTACGTCGTAGCTAATTTGCGAAAAATTTCGCTGCTCGTACCCGACTCTGGCACAAGCAATTTGCCTGCAAGCGATTGCCCAGTGAGGGGCTGGGTCGCGTAGCTCTAGGCGCAGGGCTCCGTTGAATCCGAAAGTTGGCCCACGGAGTGCTTGTATGTGTGTCCGCTATCGATTCGCGCGGTATACACGTCAACGTCGGGAGCGGTTTGGGACCAGATTTTGCGAGTATTTGAGTTTCCTTGTGAGGAGAGCCAGACGTCGGACAGACAGGTTTCGAAATTCCGATTTAGATTACCTTGGGTAACTTAAGAGACATGAAAATGTTAAAATGTTACTGCAGTGCATCTTTCTAAAATTAAAAACAACAGCTGTGAAATAAATCGAGGCTTTCGTCGAAAATCATCTTTGCAAGCTGTGTGATACTAGATACTATCATACGACTGATCTTTCGATCGCGCGTACTGCGGATTTTATGTGATTTCATGCGGGATGTATACACCCCGTATCTGGTATATAAGGATGACAAAATTTTGTTATATATATGGAGACGTATTACGCAGCTTGCAAAGTCGAGTATCAACTATTTAATCAGTCGAACTCACAGCTGACGTATTTCAAAGTTTATATATATATATATGGAAAGCGCGAGAGCGTGAGCCAGCTACATTCGATGAAAATCGACGAGCAGTGGGAATGCTGAACCCTGTGCGCGACAAAAATTAAAGGCACGTGCCGGGGGGGGGAAAAGGGACGACACCTGTGACCACGGCTTGTCCAGAAGGTCGCTGAGGGTAAAACCTCCTACGAGTTAGGCTGGAAAGTAAAAGTAATGTTAAAAGAAAAAAAGAAATAAAAAAAAGCGCGTCAGTGGGAGTACTTTCAGTTCGATTTGAGTTTCAGCCAGCTAGCTGTTCTGTTCTAGACAAGGAAAAACCGAAACACAGCCACTCAATGAATGCGTCGATCCACCACTCCATCATCCATCAACGAATCAATCCATCCATCAAAGTCAGACAATGGTGGCTTGATCATCATCACATCATCAGTAAGTAGAAATTTTCACGAATTTTTGTTCTGCGATGTATATATACCGCTGCTGCTGTAGTCTACAGTAGCGCAACAACACTATAATAGCGCAACAACAAACAGCAGAGCGGAAGGCACCAGCAGCGACGCCAGCAGCACTAGCGGCAGCAGCAATAGCCCAAACCCAACACCCCCCCTCACTATCCTACCCATGGCTAAAATACGTGCGCTGCCAATACACACACAAAACGGCCGTGAGATATATGGGATACAAAAAAGATGGCAGCGACTGACTGCTGTGGCGAAAAGAGCGCAAAAACACACAAAATAAACGGTCAAAATCTCGCATATTTGGGGACAGGCCGGCAAAACCGCAAAAACAAGACCATTACGCCCTCCGCCACACTCAATGGAGGCGATATACCTCGAAGGAAAAAAAACGAACCCCAACAACTAGGCACCCTCGCAAGGAAGCGACTGTTGCTGTTGTTACTGCTGCTGCTGTCGGTGCTACTGCTGCAGCGGCTGCTGCTAACCGTGGGTGTTGCCAACTGCTGCTGCCGCTGTTACAAACTGCGGCTGTTGCTGCTGGTACTGCTGCTGCTGCCGCCACCGCCGCCGCCACCACCACCACCACCGCCGTAGCGATCGCTTATCCAACTCACACAGACCCGTGGCTCGTGTCGACACCCCCACCCTCCAGCCTGTACAGATTTCCGCGTTGACGGCTACACTCAAAGATGCACGGCACCGCTCTGGTACCTTGTGTATCGCACCCTGTGCATCATACCACATGGCTCAGCTGTTATATTTGTCCGGAACCCTGGCGTAAGCAGCCAAAGGGCTGTCTCTCGTCGCCAACGATTTGGGCCAAAAGACGTCCCGAATTCCCCCTCCCCTTCAGGGTTGAAAGACTCTGAGTGACACCCCCCTCTTTCCCTTTGAAACAGTCCATCGATCCAACCAATCAAAGCGCGCGCGGGCGGCTATTCTTGCGTTCTCCAGATACGGGACCAATAAATAGCCAACATATCAACCAATCAATCAATCGAAACAACCAAATCAATCAATCGATCGTCATATTCTTACAGCTCGGAAAGTGACTAAAATCCTACAGCCGCTTGCCCATCCTCGCCCCCCTCCTCGTCCTCCTCCTACACTAGCTTGACTCGAACAAATTTGTCTATTCCAGCCTTACATTGCCCACATTTTCGTTGCTCCGTGGTTGCAGGAAGATTAGTCCCGATTGTAACCGCACCATAAAAAAAAAACAGAAACGATTCATTCAATATGAGGCAAGGAAAAAAAAAGTCAAAAGTCAGGCACCGAGCAAAACATACAAATGGTGCACTCTAGAATATGCCCAGCTAAAGAAATGGCGGGGGGGGGGGGGGGGGCGGGAGGGGCGAGGCGGGGGCGAGCCAGGGGAGAGGGGAGGGGGACCATGCGCACCCGACCCACGGAAAACGCCTTGGGAAACCTTTCAAGTGCGTGTTTTAAGTAGGATATATACTCTGGGGGTGCCCGAGTACCTAACCGAGTACAACCAAAACAACTATTAATAGGTCTCACATCCGGATACCCCAGAGTGTTCACCCGACGAAAACACCCTTGAATTGATTTTCACGCACCAAACAATACACGCACAGCACAGAAAAGTAGAAAAAAAAAAAAAAATCGAAAAAAGTGAGAAACAAAATAAGGCACGCACTCACACACACGAAAAAAGAAAGCGAAGAGGGGGGGGAAAGAAGAGAAGAGAACGAGAGGGGAGTAGACTACTCCAACAAAAGCCGAGAAAAAAAAAAAAAAAAAAACTCTCTGTGGGGGGGGGGGGGGAGGATCGCCCGAACAGCAACGCAGCGAGCAATAATCGCAACAAATATTGTTTAATGATTGCAAAGGCCGGAGAAGCAGAAAAACACCTTCTCGCGGGGGGAAATCGACGCAAGAGGAATTACTGTCCACCGCAGAAGAGGCTGATCGCTCAAAGAAAGTGGTGTGTAGACACAAAGAACAAGAGAACGAAAACGAAGGAAGAGAAAGCACCTACGAGTGCTCGGAACCACGAACCGAGTGCCCCTCCCGACAGAAGGATAACGACACTTCTCTCTTTCGTTCTTTTCGTTTCCTTTAATTTTGATGATCACCATTCGCCGCACTAAAAAAGAAAAGAGATAAAAATGCGGTCGAACAAGCAAGAACCTATCAACCATCCAACCAACTGTACCAGCCCGGGCGACCGCCAACGAACGGTTGAGGTGCGCTTACTTTCGTATCATACCATCGCTTTTCCCTGCAAAATCCAGGTTTCTTAGCGCAAAAGCTCTCCCCACTCTCCTCTTCTGGCGGGCGACAGTGGTTGAGGTGCGCGTTAGTATCATTAAATTTCCCGGAACTTTCTGGTTTCTTCGCGGAGAAACAAACGGCCCGCCTTCTTTTTTTTCCGAGGAGCACATCGATCGACCATCGAGGCAGCAAGGGCAAGGTATATGGGTTCACGAATTATTAATCACTCCGTAAAGGACGGCCACCAGCCCCAGCAACAGGAGGATGCACATGATGTCCATGCAGAACTTGTCCGCAGCGCGAACGCTCTTGAGAACCTCCTGGTGAGGGAGGGTTGGGAAAGAGAAAAACAAGGGCGCGGAGGGGAGGGGGGGGGATACGAATTTGTTGCTTGCCTAAGTCATTTGACCATTGACCACGCAACCCTTTCAAGACGGAGCATGGGGGGGGGGGGGGTACACACTATCATGCATGGCCGTAGTCGTATGACCATACGACTAGACCCTCGCATCCCTGAAATGCCGGGACGGAGCACGTCGGGTTTTCACCGACCAGGCAGACATCGCTAGCAACAAGCGCGAAGCGCCGTGAGGTATTCGGCGAGTCGCATGGAGGAGGGTTGGGCTAAGAACAATAAAAAAATAAGACGGAACAAAGAAAACATTTGTTCAAATGTACTGTAAGGTGTACAAAAATACAAACTGCTATCAAGCTTGAAATACTGCTTCAAGTCCAAACCAAAATAACGAAAAACGAAAAAGAGATTCCTGGCACCTGGTCAGCAGTAAGTTAAAAGATACAGCAGGCACGCAACAGAAACCGGCACAGAAACTACCCCGTTCAATGTACCAGGGTACTGCATAGTAGACTCGTAGGTGAAACGGACCTTCATCCTTGTGTTCACATTGCCAACGTGTTCCTGCGCCATGTCGATGCGATTGCCGAGGTCGTCCACCATCCGGTCCTGGATTTGCAACTCCTGTTAAAAAATTTAAAAAAAAACAGAAAAAAACAGAAAACAGAAAAAATAACTCGGGATCGGGTTCTCGCGTTTGCTTCATGACTGACTGAATGAATGACTGAAGTAATTGACTGACTGCTTGACTAGTTAATTGATTGCCTGACTGATTCGGTTGATTGATTGGCTGATATGATTAATTGACTGCTTGACTTGAGTGACTGAGTGACTGACGAACTTGATTGGTGGATTTATTTGGTTGATTTGATTGGCTGATTCGATTCACTGACCGATTGGTTGAGTAAGTGATGGACTGCTGCGTGACTGGCTGATTGACCAACCGAGTGACTGACTGACTGATCAAACGGTGGATTGACTCTGACTGACCTCTTGTATGTTCTTGGCCATCTCCCCGAGTCTGTCAACGTGCTCCTCAACGACGGTGAGGTACTTGTCCTCCATCTCCTTCTTGCGATCACGGATCTGCTCTCCTCGTACCGCCGCCACCACGCGGTTTCCCCGGAACAAGACGCAAAGACGGTACCAGGAATTGATTGGCATTTCGGTACATATATAGCAAGCGAAGGAAGCACAAAACACAACGGTGCCGCGAAAACCTGTCGCAGAATGCGGGGGGGTGTCCAGCTTTCCGAGCATCCAAGCCTTCATGCAAGCAAGCATTCTTATCGACCCTATGGGCGATAGCTGAGACCCCCGAGGAAAAAGCTGAGACCCTTGGGGAACAACTCAGACGTTTTGCGTAACAGCTACCTTTTGGGTATAACAGCTATCAATAACACCCTTTGGGTAAGAGCTGGGACCCCTTGGGTAGCGTGTGAAACCCTTTCGCTACCAGTCGAGATATTGGTCAACAGTGAACGGCTGAAAGCTTGGAAACAGCGGGTGAGGCCCCTAGGGTAACAAGCTGGGACCCTTCGCATAACATCCGAGACATTGATAGCAGGTGAGGTCTTCGTGACAGCCGAGCCTCGGCAACAGGTGAGACCTCGATAACCGTTGACACCTTCGGGTGTGTTTGTTCCGGGGGAGGGCATAGGCTTACAGAACGGACGGCCTGCCGCGGAGCCCCGTGCCACCTCGCCTGTGCATCGATCGTGTGTGTTCAGTGTCGACGCGGACAAGAGTCCCAACGATAATAAACGTGAGTGTTTATCAATGGCCACTACTATTTGGCTGGCATTTTTTCCCGCCTATGACGATATTCAAAAATCGGTTGTCTCCAAGTTAACCGGCGTCTCGAGGGTAACTGTGTTGCATAAACCACCGCTGCCCTGAGCGTCGGGCTTCGTACGGTACACGCTCGTGTTGTAAAACTTTTGTTAACCACTCAATACGTTTGTGACCACTGTACCACCATTTGCTCGTGTACGGTAGTGCATAGTGACGTATGGGATGAAGATGGCGACTACCGTCACGGGGAGGGCTCTCACGGGCCCGTACCTGGAAAACGCACGTGGGACGATGTAGCAAGCCGGGGTGGGCGGGGCTAACCCAGTGCGAGCGCTCGTGAGAGTCGGGTAACCGTTACAGGCACGGTTGCCAACGGTCTCCTTCGGTTGGATTCAGGCGGTGGAGAGGCCATGTAGGCGCACGGGACTTCGCACCATTCAGACGGCGGCGGGCGTGGGAAAAGTGAGTAAGTCTCGTAGCCATCATGATTCCAGTGTGCGCGCCGTCCACGGGCCTCGAGCGAGGGCGAGACCCGCAGAGTGCGCGCCCAGGCCGATTCCCCGCCGGTCGGCGACGAGACCGGCCGGGAGGCGGCGGGGCAAAAACGCGCCGCCGGGCTAAAAAAAACACAATCTTACTTTGCAATATACGTACTGTACGTGGAACCACCCAACGGCTGCTAGCACGTGGCACAAGCCTAGCTGCGACGTCAACTACTGCAGGTAGCGTGTGACAGTCCCCCCATCCCTTCTTCGTGATCGCGGCTTCGACACATCTTCCTGCTCGCCAAATACGCAGCAGACTGCTGTGTTTAGTGTTACACTGTTCTACGATCTGGCCTCCTTTCCAGGAAACAACCTGAAAACATGCTATATATTATTCTTGGAAAGCTTCGCTGCAAGGCTGTTGGTGTGAGATCGAGCCGATTTTTTCACTGAGGTGACGGAGCGTATGCACTACACACTCTCGGTTTGCTTGCCGTAACATAGACTACGTGCGATCACTACCTCTTCGTGATCGCGACATCGAGATACCCTCGTACTCGCCAAAAAAAAGGGAGCAGACTGCTGTGGTTCGTACCCTTGCGCTGCTTCTACCGCCCTCGAACGGGTCGGGCTCGGTTTCCCAAAAGAGCACTTTTTTTTTCTCCGATTCTAGAGCACATCGCTAGGAGGCTCCTGGCGGGCGATCAAAGCCGAGTATTCCGCTCAGATGACGGTGCGTTTAGTCCATTGCCCTCATGCGCTTCCCACCTCTTCGTGATGGTGGGTTCGAGTTGCCCTCGTACTCGCTAAAAGCGGCAGCAGACTCCGCAATTCACAACGTGTCCTACGGGTCTCCGGCGCTCTGGGTTCGTTCTTTACAGACCCTAAATACCGTGAGTTCTTTGCAAGCATCGCTACAATGCTGTCGGCGGCCGATCAAGCCGTTTTTTTTCGCCAAAGCAGTGGGCCGTGTACACTACACACTCTCCGTAGCTTGCCGGTACCTCGTCGACCTACCACGTGCGCGCCCCTACCTCTTCGTGATCGCGGCTTCGAGATGCCCTCGTACTCGCGAAGAACGACATCAGACTGCGCCATCAACGTGCCTTAGGTGGTCTGGCCTCATTTTCTCCGAAAAAACAAAAATGTACCCTCCAATCCTTGGAAAACAAAGTGACGGGGCTGGTGGCTGCCGATCAAACTGATTCTCTCGCTCAGGTGACGGGGCGTGTACACTACACACTATCCGTCGCTTGCCGGCCCGTTGCGCGCCCTCTTTCGTGCGCTAGTGGGCGCTAAACGTTTCGATCTCGAGAGCACAAACTCCATAACCCGGACTTCCAGCAACACTAGGAAAATATTATTCCCCTACGTATATGGTTCCGAATTCGGTCGAGGCCAAATAATCGTCCGGCGGAAATTGGTCCTAATGCAGGAAGCTCATAGGGTAACAGCTGAGGCCCTGCGGGTGAATAGCTGGGACCCTTCGGTGAACCACCTGATATCTTACGGTAGTGACAGCTTTGGATAACAGGTGACACCCTTCGGGAAACAGCTGGGGCCCTTTGAGTAACAACTGAGACTCTTTCGAGGCCCTTCGGATATCAGCTGAGACCCTTTCGGTAAACTATGAGATGTTAGCGACAGTTTTGGATAACAGCCGAGACCCTTTGTGTAACAGCTGGAATCTTGGTAACAGCTTGGGCCGAGACCCTGTGTAATAGCTGCAGCTGAGGCCTTGATTACAGCTGATAAGTTGATGTAACAACTGAGACCCTTTGGGCAATTACCTGGGACCCATTGGGCGTAGCAGCTACGGTTCTTCGGGAAACGCCTGTATATAGGACCTTTGGGTAACAGCCGGAGCATTGTGGGTAACACCTGAGACCCTTTGGGTAACGGCTGGGACCCTTTCAGTGAGAACGTCTGAGGCTTTTGTACCACCTGAGGTCTTGGTGACAGCTGAGACACTTTGGATAAAACTGACACCCTTGAGGTAACACAGTTGAGACCCTTTGGGTAAACTGGAATCCTGTGAGTAGCATCTGAGACATTGCCAACAGCTGAGGCCCACCTGGTAGGTGGCAGTTGAGGCCTTGTGGGTAACAGCTGAGACCCTTTGGGAATAACAGCTTAATACCTTTTGGGTAACAGCTGGAACTCTGTAGGAAGCTGGGACGTTTTGGGTAACACAGTTGAGACCCTCCGGGTGCCCGGGCGCTCTGGGAAACATCTGAGACCTTTGCTAACAGCTGAGGCCTATAATCGGCGACAGCTGAGACTTTTTGGGTAGGAGCGGAGACACCTTGGGGATAACACCTAATCCCATTTAGGTAACAGCTGCGACCCTGTGGGAAGCATCTGAGATGCTGGTAACCGCTGACACCTCTTGGGGTATCATCTGAGAAAAAAGAGGGTATAACAAGCCGACACCTTTCGGGTAACAGCTGAGACCCATTAGATGTATGACAGCGAGAAGACCTTTTGGGAAACAACTGGGACCTTTTGAGCAACAAGTGGGACCCCCTTGGGTGTGGGCAACAACTGGGACCCTTTAGGTAACAGCTGGGACCCTTTGGGTAACAGCTGGGACCCTTTGGGTAACATCTGAGGCCTACGTAGATGACAGCTGAGACTTTGGGAACAGCTGAGACTCTTCCGGAAACCGTGGAGTCCCTTTGGGTAACAGCTGAGACCCATTAGATGTAACAGCGAAAACCTTTTGGGGAACAAATGGGACCTTTTGGGTGAAAACTGGGACTCCTCTTGGGTATCACCTGGGACCTGTTTGGTAACAACTGGGACCCTTTAGGTGACAGCTGGACCCTTTGGGTAACAGCTGGGACTTGTTGGGTAACAACTGGGACCTTTTGGGTAACATCTGAGGCCTAAGGTGACAGCTGAGACTTTGGGAACAGCTGAGACCCTTCTGAGAAACCGTGGAGACTCTTTTGGGAAACAGCTGACACCGATTATTAATAGATGCAACACCAAAAACAAATTGGAAAACAAATGGGAACTTTTGGGTAACAACTGGGACCCCTTTTGGTAACAGCTGGGACCTGTTGGGTAAAACTGGGACCCTTCGGGTAACGACTGGGACCCCTTTTGGGTAACAACTGGAACCTGTTGGGGAAAAACTGGGACCCTTTGGGTAACATCTGGGACCCTTTCGGTATAACATCTGAGGTCTATGTGACAGCTGAGACTCTTGGAACAGCTGAGATCCTTTGAGAAACCGTGGAGATGATTTGAGTAATACACATTAGATGTAACAGCGACGACCATTTGGGAAACAAATGGGACCTTTTGGTTACAAATTGGGACCCCTTTTGGGTAACAGCTGGGACCTGTTGGGTAAGAACTGGGACCCTTTGGGGGTAACAACTGTGACCCTTGGGGTAGCAGCTGAGATCCTTTGTAAGACAGCTGAGACCCTATGGACAACAGTTAAAATTCTGTGAGTGACAGCTGAAACCTCGGCAACCTCTTGTCTATAAATGGCGTCGAGGCTGTTGAAGTCCTATGAACCAAAAACGTGTCACTTGTGCCCCCCCCCCCCCCCCCCCCCCCCCCCCCCCCCCCCCCCCCCCCCCCCCCCCCCCCCCCCCCCCCCCCCCCCCCACCCCCCCCCCCCCCCCCCCCCCCCCCCCCCCCCCCCCCCCCCCCCCCCCCCCCCCCCCCCCCCCCCCCCCCCCCCCCCCCCGCCAACACGCAAACCATTGGTTAGTAACACCAAAAGGCATCATGGCCTCGATCAAGGCACAGCACTGCTCTATCCCCCCCCCCCCACACACAGACGAATGGGATGCGGACAAGTTTAGTACACTAGATAATACCGGAAAAACGATCCCTATATATCCTAGGAGACATGGTGGCCACAAAAGGCGAAACAGGAAGGGGATAAAACGGGCACACCGTGTTTATGTAATACACCAGGTTTGGAACAAAACGTAGTGAGCGCCCAAATGTCGGAGGTGTCCCTACCAGGAACAGTAAAAGGGATGCATGGTCAATGGTCAAGTGACTCAAGACAAGCAACAAATAAAAACGCCCCTCCTCCCTCAGGTCGCATTACTGTAGTATGGTCACTCAGGGCGTGTCTTAACCCCTTGCAAAGAGCATTGGGCCGAACCGAATCGAAAATTGTTCGCCGCATGAATTGGTGCGGATTGGTAATGGAAAACGAGAAAAACAGTACATCTTAGACGAGGAAGAAGTCTTGCACCCTTTTGCTTTCTTGTTTGGGAGGACCGAACGGCCCGACCGAACGGGAACAAATAGCATCACGTTTGATGTAGATGGGCACCACCGAAGATGGACGTGGACACCAATATGCGCACAACAGCGTGTTGGTGTCGTGCCATGCGCGAACGATACCGTTCGTGCTGATTCGGCTGGCGAGACCCAGGGTTCTGCATGGAACCTAAATACGTTTTTTTTTCACACAGGAATGGAACGAATGACCACGAACAGCCTCGTTCCGTTCCGCTCGTTCCCACGCTCTGCGGAGAGGGTTAAGACACGCCCTGACTGCTGTTGTGGTTGCTCCACCAAACTCTTTGAGCACACAACACATACCGTCGACGCTTGTTGTCCGTTTCCATACCTCGTACATGCGAAAATTGTTTTGTAGGTGACGTGGAGACGTGATTCGTGATTCTTACCTGTTGAATTCGCACGTGCTGCTCCGACGTCAATTTTCCTGCTGGGGGCGCGTCTGCTACGGCCGTCGTCCCTCCTGTTCGCGCCTCTGCGAAAGCGAACACAGACAAAGCAACCAATGCCAGAAGGAAAAATTACTGAATAGCAATGTGGTGCGGGGACAACGGTGCCTGTACTTTGTTGCTGTTACTATCACCTTAACTCGCCGCTATAATCTTGTAGATGGTCCCAAAAAAAAAAAAATGCTGGAGCCATACGTAGGAAGACTCGACAAAACATTGTATAACAAAAAAACAAAGTTCCGCTGGGGAAGCACGACGCTTCGCCACCTTTGGCGCGCGAGACGTACGATACACCCAGCTACCATGTATGATATATACCCTACCGTGCATACACTTTGCGCGTCGTACGTACGGTATTTTTCTTTTCCTTGTTTCGTCCTTTTTTTTCAATAATCCTCCGGCGGATGAGTGAAACTAAAAAAGCTCCCACCCCTTTTTTTTGGGACTCGGTTGTAGAGCAGTATATGTGGACATGAATAAATCATGAAAAAAAAAAGCAAATGGTTAACACAGCGTACCGAATACTATGGTGCGACAAAATAGGTATACTACAGTAGATACCCGGTAGTTCCTCATTTGAGAACTTCTGTCAGTCAGAAAAGTTTCGGACAAAATGCGCCAAAGCGCGCCTTGTTTTTTCTTAATGGGCTGCGCTAAGCGAAGGTTGTAGATTGTGACCCATGTGGAATGCGCAACCACTACATAATTAGTAGTCGGTCTAGTAGATCGGGGTTAATGGACTGGCTGATCGTTCTTGTATATATCTCTCCCTCCCTCCCTCCCTCCCCCCCCCCCCCCCCCTACTCCCCCCTTCCTCCCTCCCTCCCTCCCTCCCGAAAGCTCCAAACTTTCTGCTCGTTGCTCACCCGTTTCCACTGCGCTTCAGAAAACTCTATCTCGACCTAAGTAAACTCGCTTTGTTTATATATGGCATTCCTCGCTGCACCCACTGCTCACATCAATCAACGCATCGCTCGTTAGTTAGCCCTAGCTCGACAAACCTTGCTCGTGGAACATATTGTACAGGTACAATACTGTATGCTCGTTAGCTAACCTAAGCCTTGACGTAAGGCTTGCGCTCGTTAGTTAGACCCTTAGCTCGACAAACCTTGCTTGAAGAACTCCGACGCGGGCATCGCCGTCCCGTAGCCCCCTCGAGTACCCCCTCCCTTCGACCCTACAACTCCCGCCTGGTGGATGCTCTTAAGCTCTCCGATCTCATGTCGAAGGTCGACCAGCAATTGCCGCTGCTGCTCCAGCTCTTCTCGGGTGATTTTGCTCTGGTAGGTCAGATGCGTGAGGGTAGGCCAGCGCGGGGGGGGGGGGGGGGGGGGGGGCGGGGTTGCGGTGAAAGGGGAGGGGCGTACCCATTTCACGCATGGCCGTAGTCGTACGACCATAGACCCTTGCATCCCATAACCGATACCTCGATGCGTTGTACGTGGCCCTTCCTTTTGCCCCCTGTCGCATTTACCACGTACGCGTCTAAAACATACCAGGTATCTGGTATTACACGAAAAGTTCCGAAAAAGAAGAAAAAAAAATCTGAAACCGCCGCTTCAACAAGTCGACCGCTCACACAACATCGCCGTATGTCCGTAGACTAATTATTATTCCGGTGAGAGGCTTGATGAAATTGTGCTACATCTCGCACATGCATCTAAAAAAAAAAAATGATGTGCGTACCAGTACCTGGTAGAAAAACACCGCCGTCTCCTTCATCAGTCTCGACATCAACACCCAACACCACCAGCGCCACTAACCCCACTAAAACAAATAACGAAACCAACACCAACATTATCTACCAATCCCCACTAACACGCAACGCGCGTACGGTAGTAGGGGGCGGGGGGGGCAGAGCTTGCTACGTGACCCCAAACCTGAGATACGACTAGGGAAGCAACAGGAGAAAGAAAGACGAACACAACAGATGGATTAAGAAGAACAAGCAAACACACAAAACACCAAAATCCGCCACCAATCCCCACTAACACCACCACCAACATCACCGTCAACCATTACGACATACTACGGTATAGTATAACGCCTACAACAGCACCGACGCCAACCCCAGTAACACAACGACACCAACCCCCACTAGCACCAACACTGACACCATGACCACCGACCCCTACCGACGCCTCCGCCAACAACACCACCACCACCGCTAAACACCATAGCCACCACCAACAATAATAACATCGAACATCAACCCCCCCCGCCCACCACCACCACCACCACTGTCCCCGTCACCAGCAACAATACCACCACCACCATCAACACCGCCAACACCAACATTAACACCAACATCAACACCAACATCAGCACCGTATCAACACCGAATCTGATCCCCACAATTTACCAGTCCGCCGGAGGATAAAAACAAAAAACGAAAAAAAAAAAAAAAAACAAAAACAAATAACAATTCAGCGAAAACTTCAGGCATCGCAGGTCTTCGGTTGGAAACTACTTGGAAGTACGGAGAGGAATCATTCTCACACGTACTGTAGTGAAAGAAACGTATATACCCCTCGTGCATACCTGGTATATATATACACAAGGGACTACCTCTTGGGTTACTCCAGTCACGTGCCTTTGATCTTTTAGGACCGCAGGCCCATTTGGGGGACAAACCCCTCAAATCATAGGTAGTTCGTCCCCAAAACGGGACTGCAGTCCTAAAAGGGGTCAAGTAGCCCAACATGTGTTCGTAGCAGCAGGGCTCTTCATGGGTAACGACTCGGCCCGCGGGTCGGGTCAGGAAGTTTTTACGAAGCCTCACGGGTCTGGTTGGGTTGGGTGGGGTTGGGTTGGGTCGGGTCGGGTCAGGAGATTTTCAAACTCTCACGAGTCGGGTTGGGTCACGGGTACCCGACCCGACCCGACCCGCGAGGTTTGACCCAACCCGTGGACAGCCCAGATAGATGCTATCATTCGTTCCTTCCAACTTCCAATGAACGGGAAAAGAAAAAGAAAAAGAGGGTCTTACCCTCCGCTTGTTCTTCTCCGTTTGGTACGCCGAGTCGAGCTCCTTCCAGTTCTCTTCCAACGACCGCAGGTTCGAGCGCACGGCCTGGTTCTTCTCGATCACCGCCTTCGGGTCCTTCGTCGTCGGTTCCTTCGCCAACAACTGACACGCATCATCGCCGTCACAAGCACAAGACACAAACCAAAAACATCGCGAAAAACAACAGACAAAAACGTCAAACATCAACAAAAACCCGCGGCACAAGCATTCAGCATGAAAAAACACCTATGACGGGGGACCATAGTAAATAGTTGACCAAACATTTTTGTTAGTAAAAATAGGTAAATATATAGGTTTTTATGTATACCATAGGTCCTATTAACTATGGACCCCCGTAATAGCTGTCGCTAGGAAAACTCGCGCAGCACGATGTTTCCAAACCGTCGTCAACTTGTGTGCGTTCTATCCTGGTCGGTCGGTCGGTCGGTGGCTTGAGCCATCTCGAAAAGAGTCGCTTGAGCAATCTCCAACCAGTGCACATCTCGGACAGACCATCTACAATTCAAGAACCACTGTACATGTTCCGTGCAGATAGATCCCTCGTCCCTTATCATCTACGAGTAGCTCAACGTTGCCGGGTGGGACCTGCAAAATACTGCACCGATCTACGACATGTTTTCCTGGTTTGAATCTGCACTATAATATTATACAGATGCTGCACGATATATCATAACGACAGGTTAGGATCTGCAGTGGATTACTTGTAGATCCTGACCTGCCCAATTTCTGAGCAAGTGGTAAGCTCCACTGGTCTACCTGGTAACCTCACAGTGCCAACAATTGTCCTCGGCATCACCATTAACACACAGAAACGTCAAGCATTGAAACTCCATCCAGCACCACCTCACCTACGTTTCATATCGCAATAATACCTAAGTACCAGACGAGATGTAACAGTATACTGGGTACTGGTCATACTGTCAGTATACTGGCTACCATACGAGATGTAACAGTATACTTGTCACACTGGCAGTACATTGGGGTGCTACTGTAAGTACCACTCACATCACAGGTGTCTCCAAGAAGCTTGATGATGGCAGACTTGACCGCATTGAACCGATCCTCCTCCTTTGATTTTCTCTTCTTCTTTCGCAGAGCGCGTTCTTCGTCGGACCCTCCCACCGCCGTCTGCCAGAGAAAAACAAAAAACGCCCCAAAAACAAACAAACAAAACACCGAGGTTGCGCTTCTTCAATGAAAGGCCTTCAGCCAAAAACCGGGGGTCAACAGCAGGACAGCAGCAACAGGTGAAGACTGTAAATTGCTTATCATACCCGAGCGTGGCTACGAACGAGTCACGCGAGGGTCAGTTCGGGTTCACGGGTGGCCGGGACCTCGCACAACGTGGGCGCAAAAACGCTTGCGGAGACATCGAACAGAGGCAGTGCAGCAAACCCCGCATGGTGTGGACAATCTCTCCATTCGGTAAGCCTGATGGTGTGCTGCATCGCTTACGATGTCTCCACAAGGATTGCCACACGCCCGCATACATGCCGAGATAAGAAGAAACGACAAAAACAACTGACGGTTACTTACAGTTACAGAATCGGCCATCGGCCACACCAAGCAGCCTGGGCTGCCGGATTAGCTAAGGAAAGGACGGCACATTTGGCATCGGAATCACTGCAAAGAGTCGAGACCGTTGAGTTTGTACAGGGGTTCGATCGTTTTTTTTCAGCGCTCGCTCGCTTTTCTCGACAACAACGACAAGGAAAGGTGCTACATGAAGTCGAACGTTCTATTTTCGGAAGGCTCTCTCTCTCTTGACCAGACCTTTCCAAAAACGCCGCCATTGTCGTTCGGTATTGGCAACCTTAACCTTCCTTCCCGCTCTGGAGAAATTGCCGAAAACCAACGCTCTCTCTACTATTAAGGGAGTTGCACGACACCCACGCGGCATGCAGCATCACATCAGACCTCTCATACAGGATGGCTGCGCGCTCACTCTCGCATTGATTGATACTGGTAGGAAGCAGTTGGCTCTGCGACAAGGGTGAAATAACACAAGGGTCGTACAGTAGTTAGCGTTGGATATCGTATCGATAATATCTTTCGATACATCGAAATATCGAACGTGGACATCGTATCGATTACTTCTTTCGGTCAATAGGAACGTCGAAGTTTCGATATATCGTATCGATGAACGTACAGTAGTTTTTTTTGCTTTCCATCCCCGGGAATACCCCCGTGTTTTAATGCAGATATCGGACGAAAGCTTCAATCTATCAAAAGTCGAGATCGTTTCCATTTTTAACAGTTGCTTTGCTTATTATTAATAATAAAAGTATCGGTCCCGACACTCCATGTCAATTTATCAAGAGTCTTACAGTAGAAGCGCTGGGTGAGAGTTTTCGGCCGATCGCAACGGAGAAGTTTCATTGATCTCAAACTATTTTACGAGCTGAAGGAAGCGACGACCGAATGCCACGACAGCACCGCTGTGGGCGGAAATACAAGGTTCAGTGTACATTAATATCAATACTAAGCGGTCCTTATATTTCCGCCCAGAGTGCTGGATTTGATTTACGCCACGACAGCACCACTCTGGCCGGAAATATAAGGGGTTTTATAGTACATTAATGTCAATACGAAGCAGACCCTATATTTACGCCACAACTGTACTATTCTGAGCGGAAATATACGGGGCGTTTGGACATTAATATCATAACGAAGTGATACTTGTATTTTCACCCAGAACGCTATACCTTATACACCACTGTATACACCACTGTACCTAATGAAATACTTCAGTAATGACCCAACACCAGTTCCAAATATTAAATATTCCCACATCGGACAGATCAGATACAGATAATTCCCGCTTCATGATCTAGATATTTCAGGACAGATAGATTCCTGATCTGTATGATCTAGCTCATGTTACCGCGTAGGAGCCGTATATACAATCTGCATGCTCTAGGACAAGTTTCTTGGGTTAGATCTGTACGATTACTATTAATATTAATAAATACGTACAGATCTTGCACAGCACCTCACAATGGCAGGCTATGTACAAGTTACAGTACAAGATATATTGCTGTAGATATATAGATAGATATGATAGATAGATATGATAGATAGATAGATAGATCATGATCTGCTTGTCCGATGTGTGTATTGCTGTAACTGTTTCGTCCCAAAAAGAGGAGGCAACGATGAAAAGAAGAATAAAAAACGAGAGATAAAAAGACATGCAATTCCAAAACGCGCCGTGTGCCGTGAGCTCAGCTGTAACACCCCAATAGCAAGGGTTGCCGTAAAAAATATGTACCTGGTACATGATAAAAAAAATAGATGCAAGGTTCCCCTTCGGGATGCAGTTGATTTGAAAATCTCTGGGGTGTCGCAAGTTGAAAAGGGAGACCGTCATCACAATCAGGCGTCCCTAATAACTGCACTGCTGTTGCACATTAGTATATCTGGCGGTATTGCTGTGTGACAGGATGAGGTTTGACGACGTGTGCTTGATTCTAAAGTGGTAGATGGAAACGCGAACATGCGCTATATCTCCTGAACACACACCGCACACACATACCAACACAAAATAAAGCACCGCGGCTGTCACAAAAGCCACTGTTTGTCAAGCGTTGGCGGGCCTTTACTGCTGTTGTACCGCCGCTGCTTGTTTTGTGTGTACCGTGGTGGTGCGGATACTTTTTCAATCCCGATGAAGGGTGCACTCGTATAGCCGTTCTGCCCCCCAGAATGAAATTAACCGGACCTGAGAATACGTGAGTTCGCACGACAAACACATACATACCATCCGCGGCTGTCACGTAAGGAAGAGCTTGATGTACGACTGATTATGTTCCGTCGCTGCCACATATAGTAGAGACCTTCAGGGACAGTGTGATCAGATATGCTACAGCAGCAGCAGCAGCAGCAGCAGCAGCAGCCAGCAGCAGCAGCCAAAATCTTAAATTGTGGGGGTTCCACTGTCCTGCTTGGCTGTGGGTGGGCGGAACGTCTGCCCGCAAATACTTGCCAGCTTCAGCGCATTTGAACGCCCAGAGCATGCGCCACGGAGCCCGACCAGGCTACACACCTACCCTGTGCGGTATGGGCGTTGCTAGGCTACGTGCCCAGCGCTAGTTGTGCTATCACAAGCGTTCCTGGTGCAAGGTGTACAGCAGAACTCGGAGGGTTTGTAGGTTTGTAGTTTGTAGAACTCGTGGGGTAGATGGACCGAGGGAGCCGGTTTTGTGGCCACGTACATACACGCTCGGTGTGAGGTGTGTGGTGTACGTCAAATCGCTAGGTGAAACATGTATGACGCTCGACACAAACGTGTACTGCTGCTGCCGTATCTGTTGCATGCTGCTGCTGCTGCTGCTGCTGCTGCTGCTGCTGCTGCTGAGGTTGATCAAAAACGGGCGATTTAAAATTATTGAGATTTTCAACGCAGAGAAAACTCTCGTGCTCGTGCGGGATTGATTATTGATTATTGTCGTCACGATTCGCGAGCTCACGGGTAGGTGTCCAAGCCTATTGCACCGAAAAAAAAGAACGCGAGACCACGATCACTCGATTGCTCAAGCGCGACGAGCACGAGACGAACACGAGAACGACGTGGCCAAGCAGTCACGAGCACACGAGCACTCAGCAGCAGCAGCAGCACTCAGCAGCACCCGAGCAACACTCGACTCGAGGAGCACTCGTACGCCTTTGTTGCTGTTGTTGTACTGCTGCGTACTGCTCGAGCAGCACTCGAGCGCACGAGCATGATGAGCTCGAGCAGCACGACTGCTGCAGATGCGAGGATAACAAAATCTTTCAAGCCAAAAACACAAAAATACCAAGTACAAAAATACGAAGATCCGGGTAGGTCTCCCAAGCCCCTGGATGACTTTTCGGAAGTGGGAGCCCATCCCCTTAGCTGCTTGCTGGGTCATGCGACGTTGACCACCTAGAGCACGTGCCACGGAGGCCGGCCGGGGCCAACGCTTGCACGGTACTGTGCACGCCGCCCCTCTGTGGGCCCGCAGCAGGAAGCGGGATGTCGTTGACTTGAAATCCCGGGGGTGTCGCAAGTTGAAATTTGGGGGAGCAGCATCATCGTCAGCCATCCCCATTTACTCCGAGTACTGCTATACTTCGAAGTATACTGCTGTGGGACAGGACGAGGTTCGACGACGTGTGCTGTGTTTGAAAAATTGTACTGCTGTTGTTGTCTCCTGGTGAACACTACACACATACTACTATGCGAACACTGCTGTTGTACTGCTGCTGCTGCTGTTGCTGTAGTGCGCACCGTGGCTGCGCGTTGCTTTTGTAATACGAAGGAAATGTGAGTTCGTACGAATCGTCGCCCTGCCCCTGCCCAGCATCCAATTAATTGTACCTTTCTCGAGACTATATATGTGCTCGATCCTACTTCCTAGGTCGACAGGGATGACGGCCCACACACGCACACACACAAACAAATGCGCTATCCGTGGCCGTCACAAAAAAGGGAGAGCTTGATGAACGACTATTGCTGTGCCGTGACTGCCTCTGTAGAGAGCTCGAGGGACGGTGTGATCAGACATGATACCGCCGCACCCAGCAGCAGACAAAAATCTTTAAACTTGTGGGGTCTCCATTGTCCTGCTTGGCTCTAGCAGGTCGGAATGACTCCCCCTAGTTATTTGCCAGAATTCGCGACTTCGAAGGCCCAGAGCACGCGCCACGGACCTCGGCCGGGGCTCGTATTCGCGCCGTGGTGTAGACGCGGGCTCCCTGTGTGCCACGCAGCCTAGAGTGCCAGAGAAGACCCGCGGCCGGACGAGAAAAGTAAAGTATTCCGGAAAAAAAAGTCGACTTGGTACAACGTAATATATAGAAAAATGTGCCAGCTACTGGTGCTGTATACATCAATATATTCACGTTAAACGGCATCAACACACACAACACTGTTTCGTGTTCCTGTGGAAAATCGGAGATACGTACGAGTACATGTTTATAAAATATCATGTGCAGGATTGTTCCTTGAGACCGAGCAATGAGTGAACACCCGAGCGTAGAGCCCCCCTGCGTTGGTGGAAGCGTGCGGTGTGCAGGACACAAAATGACGATTGCAGCATCGACTACACTAAGCATGCTACATATAAGTAGACAGCAGTTTTAATACGGGAGTAGTCTGCCCACACCAGGCCAGCTAACTAAGTGTGCTGCATACGCTGCGCTAAGCTACGATGTGATACACCTGGCGTGCGGGAAAACAGGTCTCGCTGGGCAGGCCTATGTCGCTGGCTGTAGGCATCAGGCTCGGGGCAGCATCGATCAGCCGGCGGTTGAAAAACACGCCGGTACATTCGAAGATTGAAGCTGATACTCCGGCCATGTGTATGAAAAGTATAATACCAATACGATATCATTCACAAGATTCGCCAGCACATTATACCTGGTAGCCAGAAGAGCGGACTACTGAGATCGCACAGCGGTGCTACCATCGTTTTCCAGCACTCGATTTTTTCCAGAACGGGAAGGTTGCCAATACCGAACAACAACAAGGGAGGCGTTATCGGAAACATCTGTTCGAGAGCCTCCCGAAAAAAGAATGTTCGAATTTAGCACTATCCCCTCTCCCCGTCATCGAGAAAACGGGCCCCGAAAAAAAACGATCGCACCCACTGCTGTGCGAACTCAACGCTCTTCTTTTTTTTTCAATCATATCGTAGACCATGATTCTAATACATGAAACCTGGCACACCGCATACCAGGTATAACACACAAGATGCCACACGAGATATCGCACCACACCACCTCGAACGAATTTCCAAGCTGATTTCCGCGACAACGAGGAGATTGGAACGGCCGAGAGAATACATGTGGAAATATCTCGATATATTTCCAAGGTTGTTTGTGCCCACCCCTCCTAGTGTGGGGGGAAATCGACTCGGAAATCGATCCTATTGTACTGTAATTGGTGTGTTACAAAAGGTGTCACAGGTCGGACAGACAGATGATGATCTATCTATCTATCTATCTATCTATCTATCTATCTACAGACAGATCATCTAGTTCATCACCTGCCGTTGCGAGAGGCCGTACAGGATTTGTCTTATAGGGCAGATCCAACTCAGAAAACACGTGCCAGATCATGCGGATTATACGGGCCCCATTTGGCAACATGAGCTAGCTCACACAAGATCGAGAATATAGATATATCTGCCTTGAAAGATCCAGATCACGAACCGTGGAAATCGATTATCTGTACATGATCTGCTCGAGGTGGGCAAGGTATGCCACCCCCTTCCCAACCAGTTTCCAGGCCGATTTCCTCTCGACATCGAGGAGATTGCGATTGAAAACGCCGAGAGATGCGTGTATGGCAATAAGACTTCGAGATATTTACATGGAACCATCTCGAGATACTTCCCAAGTAGTTTGTGGCCCCTGCACAGTTGTAATTTTGGGGAAAAAAACGGATCGGAAATTAATCCCCGCTGGCTGGGCGCTATCTTGCGTGTTATTATATATTTTATTTATTATGTTTTTATTATCCATCACTTTTACTCCCCAGCCCACTCGTAGGAGGTTTTATCCTCGACGATCTTCTGGACAAGCCGTGGTCACAGGTGTCGTCCCTTCTCCCCCCCGGTACGTGCCTTTATTTTTTGTCGCGCATAGGGTTCAGCATTCCCACTGCTCGTCGATTTTCATCGAATGTAGCCAACTCACGCTTTCGCGCTTTCCGCTTATCAATTTTTATGCAAGAAAAAGTCCCTATGAGCATGCACTCGGTGGGACTTGAACCCACGAAATTGATCTCGACAGGCACGCGGACCACCTACCAAGCCACCGGGGACGCCGGCTATTAATACATGCGTGTATCGCACTACGACCTTCAAGAGGCACGAAGACACATGTGACAACAAAAGTTAACTTCGCAGTCACTACGTACGGTTTGTGCCTGTGCATTGTTTTCAATTGCGAAAAGACGTACAGCCCCTTTTCTTCCCTCCTCTGCTCGCGTCGAATTGCACCCGGGGGTTGCAACACTCGAGCACAAGTCAGCAGGGGAAATCATGTCTACCGTATACTGTACTACTCTGGCCGAAATTACAAACACCGCTTGGTCTTCATACTGGTGACTAAACGTTCCTTATATTTCCGGTCAGAATGGTATACCGTATCACACGGGTGATAAGAGAACACACCACCTGGGATGGCTTTATTTTAGAGCCGACTTTCTCCACAACAGGGGAGTCACAAAAAAAAATCGGCTCGAGTGAGACACCCGAAGAAAGTACTGTATGTAGCCTTCTCGCGATAAAAATAAAAGGCACGCACGTACTACTTACTGCCTTGTAGTACCGTAGTGTGGAGAGGAAAGAAGACTTCGTGACCCAATGGTTGATCTTAGTTACGATTGCGGTAGGAGGGAGAAAGAAAAAGGGCCGAGATGATCAATGGAAAGAAAAACAACAACAGCAGCAGCAGCAACAACAACAACAACAACAACAACAACAGCTAACAACAAACAACAAACAAACAACAATCAAAACAGCAAAAAACAGCAAACAAGCAAAACACGAAAACGAACAATGAGAGCAAACAACAAACAAACCACAAAGAAGATGGTTGATTTGGAAATATCTCGTCGACATATTTCCTATGACACCTCGCTATACATGCGTTCTCACCCTCCGAATCGTCGAGTAAATCAGACGAGGGTGGGTGCAATCTTGCGTGTTGCATAAATACGGTAAATCGGTTGGACTGAAAGCACCCAATAGACTGCTATGAAAATTACCACATGTGTACCAGGCAATACATCTGGTACGATAGTTCAAGGTAATGTTTCCACTCTATTTTCGCTCGGGAGTTAGATCTCCCACTCCAGAGTCATTGGAGCTCGTCCGGTGACCACGGGCTGCATTGTGGCGATGAGTTCCTGCGAGAACAACAATAACAACAACTACTATTATTATTATTATTACTGCTACTACTACTCCTCTGCATGTTATACTAGTGACTACTGTAGTTACTCGTATACCAGGCTTCGTATGTAGCTACTGGTCTGGTAACACTTTTCCGACGTTTTCGGAAGAGTTGTCGCAAACCGACGGCTTGTTTTTACTTGCAGATTTCACTAGCTCATTTCAGGTACCGTCTCATGAGCGAAAGCAACCGCTGCCCGATCGTGTAAAATACCTGGTAGCTCGCGAAATACCTTCGAAACAAAAAATTGCAAACACAACCGAGGCTGTCAATTGAGGAAGGCTTTTCACGGCGTAGCACCGAAATGCGGTGCGGTTCTTCTACCTGCGAAATCAGAACTACTGTGCTGCGCGGTGCGGTGTGGAAGTTTAGTACTTGAGAGTCGTACGGTGTCGTGCGGTTGGGCAAAAGCCGGCTCAAACCGCACCGCACCGTAGCCGCACCGTAGCCAAACTCTTGATTCTGACGACCCTCTGCCTTGTCACGCTTCGCTTGGTGAGAGTCGAAGGGTGCAGTTCGGTGAGGACGCTCATTTTTAGAATCATCGATGCGGTGCGGTGCGGTGCGGTGCGCGGTGCGGCGCGGTAGTGTTAAATACAAAATCGTACGGCTCGGTGTGGTGCGGTTTGGACAAAACCGCACCGAACCGCACCGCATCGTAAGAAAAAAAACGCACCGTCACCGTGTGTGTGTTCTTCATATTTAACCGTTGTTTCACCCGTCGACATTCAGCACACCCAGTGTCAGTGTTGGTCCTTGATCTCCATTCTATTTAATACTGGAGAGATACAAGCTCTGTGTGCGTTCTGCACATTAAACGGTTACTTCTACTTGTCGACATCCAGTACACCCGGCGTCGGTGCCGATTCTTCATCCTAGCGAGAAACAAGCTCCCTCTGTGGTCACAAAAAACACGACACAAAGATAGTACGACGTACACACATTGTAATGCAGTAAGAAGAGTAGACAATGCAACGCCATGCCCATCGAAGGGGATACGACAGGCACAGACAGCAGTATACACATGCTAGCAAGATCCAGATACGTTGAAAGAGAGAGAAACAAACTGCTACACAGAAGCACCGGTTGCACATCGCATTGCAGTACGGCTGTACTCGTCAGGACGTTATCCAATGCAAATGTCAGGCCATGGTTCGTACTGGGTACGAACAAGCAGAACATACGCAAGTCAGCAACCTACATCATAGATACATTGAACGAAAGAAAAACGACATGGTGTGAAAAGCCATGGATATAGCCAATGAATACATAAATGCATGAATATCGCTGGGTTATTGGCGTCGTTGCCGTGGGCGTTGTTGACTCTCAACTTCACATTTTCAGGAGTTTACACCTATCTATAAGGCTATTGCCGGAAAAAAGACGGTCATAGCAGTACTGCTGTATCAGCTCTTCAATATTTCCACCATTTTCTACCCAACCACCCTCAGCACGGACTTCTTCAATAATGGAACCCTGTCTAGTTTTTGTGATCGTGGGCATGTAGCGGCCAGGGAATTACGTAAATTACTGCTAATGGCAGTAAACAATACGGTCATGGGTTTTAACCGCTTCGGGACCCAGAGGCGTTCACCACAAAAACAAATTAGCCTGGGTCTTATCAATCGTCTACGAGCAGTGCGAGCTCCCAGCAAGATTAGCAAGCTGCCACACTGGTTATCATGCTGCACCCGTATCGTATTACGGAGGGCCATAGTAACTAGGACCAAATATTGTTAGAAAAAATAGGGATATATATAGGCTTCTGTACGTACAGTGGGTCCTATTTACTATGGTCCCCCGCAATAGAAAGCGATCCCTTGCATCATCTACCGGCGTGTGTGTTGTGCACATGAAGGCGTTATTTCTACCTATTACTAGTAGAGTGCGCATTCAGTCTCTTATAGTTGCAGGTCAACCAAAGCTTATGACGACCCCCAATCAGCCAACCAGGAAAGGAACGCGCGAGGTGTTTTAGGACGAGGATCGAGGAGAGGAGAGGAGAGGAGAGGAGAGGAGAGGAGAGGAGAGGAGAGGAGAGAGAGAGAGAGAGGAGAGGAGAGGAGAGGAGAGGAGAGGAGAGGAGAGGAGAGGGGCTTGGGTATCACCCCGGCTGATCTCGTAGTAAACTCGTCCAAACTCCACACAGGGACCCACTCGTACTGACATCACACACCCTATACTACTGTCTGTTCGCTATTGAACGCTGGACTGGAGGTCTTGGAAGGAGTCATCATGCCATGCCCTCTGCACGATTGACAAGTGGAATGATGGCTGCTTCCAAGACCTGCTGTGTATACAAGCAAAGCCTTCCGTAGTCAACAATACGGGGAGGAGATGTCAGTAGGAGTTGGTCCCTTCGAGGATGAGGCAGAGGAGTTCCGATGGGTGTTCGACATCCTGAGCACACCCAGTATCCGTGCTGATTCTTCATCCAGATGTGAACAACCTCTGCTGTGGCCACAAAACGACGACACAGATACCACAGTACATCGCAATGCAGTAAGGGGAGTAGACAATGCAATGAATGCCATGCCACCGTACTTCACACGACAAGCACAACATACACGCGCCAGCAACCCAGATACATCGGAAGAGAGAAGAAAGAGCGACACCACACTTCGGACACCAGATTCATCATCCCCCAACCAAGCAGGCAGTGGCCGATGCTGTATATACGTCATCGCCCGTTTTTTACTGTAGTAACTTTTCAATTTTCACTTCTCCGAAATCCCACCACAAAACTGTGGGGATAATGTGAGAACAACAAATCAGGAACAGCAACAGAGATAATCGCATACATACATGCGTACGAGATGCTGATACCCTGACATGCACTTTGACCGTGTGTGCAAGTTGCGTGGCCACAAGCCATGTGCGAATATAAGGTATATATGAGAGTGCGAGACAGAGCCAGCAAGCGGCATAAACGTTAAAGGATGGCAGCAGAACAACAGCACAGCTGCGGCAAATACGAGCACAAAACATTGTACAGCCCTCGCTATCACAGGAACTCTCGCGGCAAGCTAAACGGCTGGACACGTTTGTCGTATAATATGAGTACGTAACTCAGACCGATGACAATGGAGACACGATGTTTCAAAGCTCAGTTTTAAAAATGTTGCTCTCAAGAAACAGCTGAAGATATTCTCGTACCGCCGCTGTGGGAAAAACAGGGAAACAAGTTTGATTTTTTCTTAATTTTTTTTTACACGGCTGCAGGCGGCGCAACTTGTTTTATGTCGTTGTCAATAGTCAACACTCTGATAAAAAAAGAGCTCGTGCGACGATAGACCTTCGATCTCGACGCAGACTCAATTTTCGGCCAACACGCTTGGTGTCGGGCAAGGCAAACGAGTGTAGATGGCGGCCTGGAGAAAATCAGGTGGATCCATGGTCTAGGGGGCGAGAGCTTGCCGGCAGCGTCCTACGCATTTCTCCCAAACCTGAAAAAATAAAAATAAATGCCTCCGAGAGGGATCGAGAAATTACGACATCTGTTTCGTGCACACCAACGGCGAAACGTTTTTTATCGTACGCCTGGCCAGCGCCCGCCACATATCACCGGCCATTGTGTGAACACGGTGTGACCCTACAGTAGGGTGGGTCGGAGCCCCAAACGAGCGCGCTCCGTTCAGAGTTCATGACGCAGTTGTTAGTTTTGTCGATCGATCTCTGTCGAGGGCTCGGACTCAGTTCGGACTAGACATCCGCCTAAGCTTTCCTCAAGGCGATCTTTGCCCAACATCTGGCCCATAATTATTGTTTTCGAGTTTTTTTTTTTTCCAAAGTTTGGAACTTACGGTATGAAGGAACGTGCTCATAGCAAGCAGTACTGAAAAATTATGGCGTGTATCTTTGAAATTGCAACTTTTGATGGAAAATTTGCGTTCACATTGTCATCGGTATACTACAATATGGTGCAAGGTTCCAAAAAAAAATCAGAATTTGTTCGTAGAATTCGGCGGCCGTAACATTACTTTAAAGTCAAGTCAATCCGGCTTCAGCCAGATCGACAGGGGTCGCTATTTTTGGCGCCGAATAAATAAAGAGTGTTGGGAAATGACAGCAGCATACGGTAAGTGCAACACCGCTATTAATTACTACCTGGTAGTAGAAACTAAAAAACAACCAACTCAAGGGCAGTTTTCTTCCGCTCTTTATTGCAGTACAGGACACCGTTGCTGTACTATAAACTACATATACTTGTATATACTACCGTACCGTAAGAAAACGAGCAGTGAGCCAGGCTGATATTTGAGATTTACATGAAAATAATTTGAAAAAAATCGGGAGCTGTTCTGTTCTGTTCTTCTGAAAGTTACCGCTGTAGAACGCCCCCTATTCCCGAACAAAAACACAAAACGCAAACACGAGCACCTGCTGTACGCATTCGTCGTCAAGATACCTAGCCTGAACCAGACTTCCTGTCTACGGGAAACCTGTGCCATAAATAGTACACCAGTCTGGTACGCTCGTACGTGCTCTGTATCAGCGCTCGTATTATAGCAGTCGCCTCTACGGCATACCTGGTATAATACCCTTTTAGTGACGATTTCGTTGTTTTCAAACTTGTCATCATTTGTGGACAACTCTGAAGACCTACATACACAGCGTACGAGGTAAGAACGCCGAATCGCATTGTCACACCAAGCTTGAGCTCGCAAAGATGCAAAGATGACTTCTGAGTAAATTTTCGATGACAAGTAGTGGGAACGCGAAGTCTGAAAGTTTTTTTTCAAAAATATCGCTTTCAAGAAACAGCTGAAGATATTCTCGTGTACCGCCGCTGTGGGAAAAAAAGGAAAACATTTTCGATTTAATCCTACTTTTTATTAAACGGCTACAGGCGGCGCAATTTGTTTTTTCTCTCTGTAAATTGCCAACACGCTGATAAAAAAAAAAACAGCTCCTGCGATGATAGACCTTCGATCTCGACATAGACTCGGTCCACGGCCAATCCGCTTGGTGTCGGGCAAGGCCAACGAGTGTAGATGACGGCCCTCGCAGGTGGATCCATGGTCTAGGGGGTGAGAGCTTGCCGGTGGCGTTCTACGGTATCCTCCCAAACCTGAAAAAAAGCTTATTTCTGCAATTCTAGGCGGATCGAGAAAGTTTGTCGTCTTTTTTATGTACGCCAGCGGCCAATTGTTTTATATCATATACCTGGCCATCGTCGCCACATATCACCGGCCATTGTGTGAACACGGTGTGACCCTACAGTAGGGTGGGTCGGAGCCCCTAACGAGCGCACTCCGTTCAGAATTCATGACGCGGTCGTTGGTTTTGTCGATCGATGTCTGTCGAGGACTCGGAATCTCGGCGCTTCGAACTAAACATTCACCTATTAATAAGTTCTTCTGAAGCCGATCTTGGCCCAACATCGGTCCATCACATTTTTCGAGGTTTTCCAAAAGGTTGGAACTTCTGGTATGAAGAATCGTACTCATAGCAAGCTGTACCTGAAATATTCTGGCGGGTATGTTTGGAATTCACACTTTTCATTCAGTCTACAGAGGCGTCTCGTGCTGAACATCTGCGACTCGAATCATACATATAAACCACGTCGTCCGGAAATGTTTGGCTGATATTAATAATATGAATACCAAAAGGTTCTTGACGCTTCCAGGCATAGTCTAGTGATGTACTGGTGTAACTGCGGTCGGTGGTGTTATTTTGTGTACTGCTACTGTGTGTCCTACTTCGAAGTATGTACTCTACATAATGGCAATAGCATGTGAACTGCATCCCAGCGTACAGCAGTACCTGATATTCAACGATTCAAGGCTTCAAGGGGGGGGGGAAAGTGCGCTGTTGGGGAAAAAAAAGGTAACGATTTGGGCCTCGTGATTGCTAATGTAATGTAGACCAGTTCCTCATAGCGATATGGCTCTAGCTGGGGTAGTGAGATGTGTCCGAACTGCGATATACGCACTGCTGTGCGCGCCACGCGCGCAGCATGGTGACTCGTACGTATATAGCCGTACCGCATCCTTGACTGCAGCACTGCTGCAGCGCTGAAGCACGCTCGGCCTGCCCAGTGCCTGAACAGACGCTTCATGACACCAACTCGTCGTTTTATTGGTCGCCATGTCGCCATGCATGTGAAGAACACACACATCTAACAGAATCCAAAATGGTCACAAACCTTTTAGTACTGCAGTCCCGACAAAGCACTTGGAATTAGACCGGTTGGTCCACAAATCGGGACTGCACTCCTAAAAGGGTTAACAAAGGGCACCACCGATACAACACTTGTGCCGTACCACCATGCCTGGTACCTGAGACCTGACACGTACCTGGTACCAGGTACGACAGCAACCGTACGAGGAACAGCAGTAGTCCACAGGTATACAGGTATACAGCAACCGTCGTGCAACCCGTACCAGGAGCAGCATGCACATTTTGACCAAGACCTGGTACCTGGTACTCGTCTGAGTGCAGCGAACAATCGCAGCAAGCTCGCCCCCACCCCTTTTACGCAATGCACGCTCGAGCATTTTATACTGCCAGGTATGTATTGTATAACCCGCGGGGTATATGTCATCTGTCTGCCGGCGAGGTGATGTGGTACCGATACTACAAGCAGTAGCAGCAGTAGTTTCACTACACAATAATACTGCTGTATACCAGGTACGTGCGTACAGCGCAGGTAGGTTCTAAGGCCGAACGAAGGCTTCGCCGACGAGGAAGCAACTATTATTAATAATACGAAGCCACTGCTTGTGGTATTCATGTTGCTGTAGAAGTACTCGTAAAGGAGAGCCGTCTCAATCGGATAGCTCAGATGCTCAGATGCTACATTGATATCTGTTGCAATTCACATTCACTACTAAGTACAGTAACCGGCAGTACAGGAGCAGTATGTGCACGACCAGCAGCAGAAGCACAAGAGCGCTCGTAGCAGCAGTAAGAGGCAGCAGAGGAAGCAGCAGTAGCAGCAGCACCAGTACAGTACCCGATACAATACCGATATACCAGGTATTCCCAGCACAAGGAGGAAGTGCCGAAGAGTCCAAAATCTTACGGATAGAAACCATATCAAATTCCAATGTCCTTGGCTTGGTTGCCGCTCAGTGATGAGACCTGGAGCGGCGAATTCGCGGACACTGGACCTCGGCACCTGGCTAGTCTATCGATTGCCTCTAGCGCTTCAACATACCAGTCCTGGTGAGGGACAGAGGGACAGAGCAGTATATCGTCCGGCGGAACACTAAACTAAAGCTTCGGTATAGGATAGGTGTTCTTTTGGGAGTAGAAAAAAAACACAGGAGCAGCACCAGTGCGATGCCATCGCTCACTCCCCCCCCCAGCACAGCATCCATCACCTGAATCTTGCGTAGCTTCGAAAGGAGCAGGTCGAGCTCTCTGTCCGTTGACGGCGCCATTCTCTCCCTGTCGCTCGCCTGTCGCACAGCAGAGCGTAACACAGCCCCCACCCAAGCAAAGTGTGAGCGTGTGTACGAAAAATGAAATCACTGGGTTTCCACCGAGAGGCGTTAATTTCAACAGTTTTTCCTGTTTTTCAACAGTGCTCAAAAAATATTTTTTCATGCCGCACCGGTCGCGATCTTTTCTGTTGTCGGCGGTTTGCGAAGCGAATCCCTGGGAGATATTTCACGTTGGGCATACATACACGTGGCGCGTGGCGCGTGGACTATGGGCGACGATGATAAGGAGGAGGGAAAGGAGGAGGCAGATTCCGACGCGGAGCCAGAGCGATTGCAGTACAAGGTAAAAAGCAAAACGCCACCCACCCGTGCGGATCGATCATTTTGTTGCCCTCAAGAACATTTCAACGGAATAATTGCAGTAATAGTAAACGAACGACGATGATGATGATGCCGACACGACCCCCTTCCTTGCCGTATGCCAGTGTACCCGAAGCATGATTGAGATACGATGTTGAGATCCCGTTGAGATACTGCGATTCGACATCCACCATAAGCACCGCGCCCTGCTATCGCAGTAGATGTATGCCAGAAACATATATACCCTCCGGTCGAGTGGTTCGACCACTATATTAATACTATAATACAAGAATGAAAGTCCTTTTTGTGTGGCCTGGTGACTCTTCTTGTGGTTAGTATTTTGCCTCCTAGGGGGGAGGTAATCATGCCGACAAGCAAATGAGAAAATGTCACGAAACGATATTTATTTATAGTCTTGGATCTCGCTGTTGTTGTTCGATCCGTCTCGATGATGGGCGCGAGGCCGAGCTTGACCTCTCCTTGCGGCAGGATGAAATTGCCTCCTCTTTGTACTTGTTCGGCATTCGTACGGGGAAACCGAGAGTATTCAACACGCTCTGCGACACGACCACTGCTATTTATTGTACTAGTGCTCTGTGTCATTTATACACTGGACGAGATACGTTTGAAATACCGATCCCGCACGTAAATAAATACAGTACTGAGTACATATGTTGATGTGTGTGTACTCTCGGGCGAGGAATTTGTAACCCTGTAGGGGCCAAGGTATCATACCATCACGCCGGTATCGGACAACGACAAAAAGAGATGACGCTTGGATCCTGAATGGACAAGCTATACACCCGTATTCAGTACGTTTGTACGCATAGGCACTACTACCAGTTCAGTACATCAGCTGGCTCTGTTTACCAGGTACCTAGTATGCTCGTAACTATACTGACTTGTATACCACCTCCCATGCGTAATCGAAGCGTGCCGTAGGCTCAACTCTTCATTGTGCCATTGTCTGTACCATTGTGCCTGCGACCAAAACATATATATGCGTATATCTGAACCCAACGTCCCCTCGCTCTTTGTATCCCCACCATCACAGCAAGTGTACTATTTTATAAGAACTACTGTGTACTACTGCAGTTGCAGTTTCAGCGCACAGGATTTCGACGACTTTGAACGTACCTCCGCTTCTTTTTGTGGGGGTTGTACTTGAGCAGCATTATTGGTTAGTGTTGGTGTTGTTGATAAGCTGTTAATATTTCGACGCTTATATCTTGCACGGGGGGGGGGTGTACTCGATATCATGCATGGCCGTAGTCGTACGACCATAGACCCTCGCATCCCTAAATGCCGGGACGGAGCACGTCGGGTTTGCGCGGAACCAGGCAGACATTGCTTGCACCAAGCGCGAAGCGCCGTGAGGTGTTCAGCGAGTCGCATGAAGGGTGAGCTTCATCCTACTAAGGACCGCTTCTTTTGAGGCGGACTTGCATATGGATGACAGCGCCAATGCGCCAATCTATTTTCCGGTGTGGTCACGTCCAGAGACAGCGTTGGGGGTACTATGTAACTGCCTCGTGGGCACCTTACCATGGAAACACTACGTGATACGATAGTTCCCCTGGTTCTCCACCCCGCACAAAAGATCTACATCGATCGCCAGCTGTGGCCAACCCACAAAAAAAACAAGTATATACCCTGGTTGTCTAGCTCACGTACTGAGTGGAAGGTGTTATAGTGTTGTTGCCAACCGACGCCAACCCAATCTATAGATGTAAGTACGATTGTTGGCGCTGTGCTCTCAGCCCTCCTCGGCGTTTCTTAGATGTATTGTTTTGCGTTTTTCGTCCTAGCGCGAGATAAGGTTCACCTTACGGAACGAAACTGCCCCATCGTGATCCCCGAGCCCGACTGTGTCGAGGGCAGCCTCGGGCGTGCTTGCGCCGTGCCCTGGCTGCCGGCTGGCCGGGTGCGTTTTGCTCGTGTTTTTCAGAAACATTTCATATACGTCTGCTGTGAGTTGGACCAATTGTGTAGTCGATACTTGATTTATAACAATCTCGCGGCCAACGATTGTGGTTGACGACCTACCTTTGCCCCATCAGGCCTACCTTAGGCCAGTTGAACCCTCTCCTGAAATATGATAGTTTTGGGCATTGGACTGCCCGTCAAGAGGCAATATTTTATTAAATGATTAAATACGTCATTATTAGATAGGGATATATAACATGCCATTAAGGATAACTACTATTAATAATACCATGATACCCACCAGTACCCAGTAGTCTATACCGAGTCGCTGATCGGTATCATAGTCGCCTGCAGCGAGTAGGCCACAGCAGCAGTACTGCGTACTACAGTACGCAGTACAAGCAGTGCGGTATGTCCAATGCCGATTCAGTAGTATGCGGTGGAACTCCGTTGGTAACATAACAGTTATCAGTTGTCTCGGCTTTACATGCGGCAGAACCTGGAAATACTGTTTCGAGCTCAACCCTCGAGGTTTTTTGTTGGAGTTTTAGTTTTCACCGCTTGCTGGGGGTCTTGAGGCTTGAGAGCTCCGAGATCGATCGACCGTGCACACGCACACTCGTTCACTTTTCTTCTCTTCTTCTCCTCCTCCTCGTCTTGTCCTGGTGGACAGGACCGATACTCGATACTGGCCTTGAGCACCATTTCTTTCATATGTTGTTCTGAGAGCTGAAGCTTGAAACAACCAGTGGGTTCGACGCCGGCTGAAGTGCGGCGGGCTGCCTGCTCTAACTTAGGAGCCGCGCACACATGCCTACTGCGGGAATTCCGTCAACATATCTAGGGGGGAGGGGATCTTGTACGAGAGGGGAATCTTATTAGCATTGATTACAGAGTAGTGTTTTTGTAACCTCTGTTATGAGGCTTACACACTGGGTAGGCGATTGGTTAACCTTTTACCTTTAGCCCAACGGACTAAGACCTTAACAAATGGCGTCGTCGGCAGAACATGGGTCGTTGGTCGTGAGTTCGAATCTCACGTCCACCATGAAATCGCTTTTTTGTTAAGGTCTTAGTCCGTTGGGCTAAAGGTGAAAGGTTAACCAATCGCCTATCCAATGTAAGCCTCATAACACTCTCCCCCCCTGGAACGGACCGGATATGCGGGTCGACGCGTGACACCAACACGCGGTTCCAATTTCTGGGGATCCAGAAGTATTTTTTCAGATTTCTTGACATGAGGAAATTCACTTTTCTTTGAAAAGTGATCTCATGGTGGACGTGAGATTCGAACTCACGACCAACTACCCATGTTCTGCCGTCGTCGCCATTTGTTAGGGTCTTAGTCCGTTGGGCTAAAGGTAAAAGGTTAACCAATTGCCTACCCAATCTAAGCCTCATAACACCTCTCGCCTTTCACGGGAGGGAGGGGGTATATCTCAGCATCGATTACACGGTTGTAGTGTTGTTGATAACCTGCCGACTTTCGACGCTTATCTTGTACGGAAGCTTGACGGAAGGGGTGTTATCTCGCAGAAGTGATTGATGTTGTTAATAACCTCCCGCCCTTTTCACAGAGGGCGGGGGTGTTTTATCTCAGCATCGATTACTGCTGTAGTGCTGTTTACAACCTCCCGTCGTACAGAGAGGGGGGTATTATATCTCAGCATCGATTGGTGTTGTTGACAAGCTCCGGCCATTAAGAGGGGGGGGGTGGACTCTATCTCAGCAACGATTGTTGTTGATGATAAACTCCGGGCGTTCACAGGGGGGGCAGAGGGGATGGTCGATTTTGCCCCCTTGCCACGTTTTCACTCGTACCAGGTACAATTCTTGTGTTCGTGATTTGCCCTGATGTCTCTCGCGCCCATTCGTGTGGATGCAGTCATACCGATAGTTCATAAGCCTCAACCTCGAATGCCATAGAAATAAGAGCAGCCAACCACCGAAACAGATCACGCGGGGCCCATTGGCGGGGGAGAGGCAAGCCACACACACATTGAGTTGGGTGATGATACTCGTGTAGCAGGTACCGGTGTGTAGCAGTTGCCGTAATATTACGAAACGAAAAAAAACCCGGGATCGATGTAGTATGTGTGCAATGCACAACGTACTCGCTCAAAACTCAGAACGTTCGAGCATCCCACAGAATGACCACTGGGTCGTGGCTTGTTGCTATTTCGTGATCCGTTCAGGAAGAACAGACCTTCATGGACTGTACTGGGAAAATCACATGTCAAAACGCACGCGAAAATATGGAGAGAGAGGTTTGGTCCACGTATTTGGTCGGACGAATTCCGGGAAAACTACAGTGCAAGCTGACAGGAAGAAAGATCACTCATTATTTTCACTTACGCTCTGGTACATGGGGATAAAGCAGGTGATTCTGTTGGGCGACGGCACAGTAGGAAAGACATCCATCGCGACCAGGTTCGCCCAGGATGACTTCTCGCAGTCGTACAAGCAAACTATCGGCTTGGACTTTTTCGTGAAACGAATTGTTTTACCAGGTGAGCGGTTTAGACCTTCTTTCTGAAGCTCGCACAAGTAGACCTATTGATATGTAACAGTGACTCAGCGTTTGCCTTTAATGGACAGTATATCGAATGGAGACATCAGCGAATGGGTCCAACCACCGCGTACGCTAACACAGAGGGTCTCAGATGCTTGCGTTGTGGTGAGAGTCGACGTCAGTTTGGGTAAGTGACGTTGCCCTAGATATCCTTCCCTCCTGCTTCTGATCAAACGCTCGCCCAATGTTGATGATGCTGAAATATCGTACTGCACACGAATCGCCCTTTCAGTCTAACCTTAGGCCAGATCTTATGCAATTTTTTTTGAGGTGATTATATGGCTGTTTACGGAGGCTTCGGGGTATCTAGTCCCGTTTCTGATCAGATTTTATCAAAATCACGTCTTATGGGGCCTGTTTGGTGGAAAAAATGTTCTTCCGAGATTTTATCACTCATGAAATTCCAGGAAGTGATTTTTTTTTACAGCCTTTTCTGATCAACTCTGAAAGTGATAAAATTTGCTTTTGCACAAGACCTCGGAGGCATTGTACAATTTTGTATAGGTTACAGACAGGGCTCATGATGGGTCACATGCTTGGTTACTCTTGTACACAGCTGGGCTCCAGCACTTGTGCATCGGCCACTACGGAGAGAGAGGGCATCAATACCTTGGCCACCATCGCGTCCCTTGCGGCCGCCCAACTGCAGCTGCTCTAGGCAAAACAACTTTGGATACGAATAGGACGAGACTACAGCAGTATCAAAACAATCTAACGTTCTTCTTTTCTGACTACGACGGCCGCAAGCAGCTCATGCTCCGCGAGAGCGAGAGCTCCTTGCTGGTCCAGCGACCCCTTACGCAGCTCCCCAGGAGGTTCCACGTTCCGTTCCTTCCTTGGAGGAGCTGGTGGTGAAGGTTGATCGCCCAACCCGGCGTGAACGACTCGTTCGTGTCGTGGTCCACGTACGTAGAGTTCAAGGAAACTTCAAGATCTCGGTTCTGTTCTTTTTTTTTTGTTCTCCCATGAAATAAAACCAAAAACACCATAAGACGGCACATGGCGCACCGATCTGGTGTGGCTTTTTGCCGCAGGAAAATCCGACTTGCTGCCTTTTTCAATCACTCAAAAAATATTGCATAAGATCTGGCCTTTACATAACCACGTACCACGGTAATTTTTACACCCGCGCTCGCTTGCCGCGTGAAGATTACAGGCGTGCCACCATTTTTGATGGATGAGATGGAGGGATGTTGGTTGTGGTAGTATTCATGTGCGTAACATCGGTTTTAGTTTGTAGTATGATACTGTTGCGCTTTTGTCCTCTTCACTCTCTGTTCCTTAGTCTTTTTTGGAACAACACTACACATTGTCGGATGGCAAGCATACTAATATGGATATGCTACCGTACGTATGGCACCTAATTTTTCTGGGTTTCGTCACTCGAGGAGCTGCCTACTACTCTGTACGGAAATATAGGGACGGTTCGATTATATATTTGAAGATAAACGGTTCCTTACATTTCCGCACAGAGTCGTACTCTACCTGGTTTTTAGTAAGTCATTAGCAAGTCACCGAAACTGGCTCTGAGAAAAACATGTTTATGAGAAAATAACATGTAGCACTCTGTCCCTGGATGTAAGGACAATTTGTATATTAAACATTAAATGAAAACGAACATTATGCTTAGGAACAGAGTGGTAAGCTTTGGCCCTGAATGGGCAATCCCGTGGCCTATTCATAGGTTCAAAACCAAGAATGTCAATGTTGTGCAACACGCACGGGATACTAATATACTGGGTAGTCCCGCAGGTGACGCGCTCTGTCGGTCGGAATGTTTCCGCCAAAAAGAGCCCCCCTGCTGTACAGTAGCGCGCATCATTACCTAGTACTACCTGCTACTACCCCATCATTACCTGTCACTACCTTCTGGCGTCATGAAAATATTTTAGGATCTTTTTTTTTTTTTTTTTTCATCATCACTTTTACTTCCCAGCCCACTCGTAGGAGGTTTTACCCTCGACGATCTTCTGGACAAGCCGTGGTCACAGGTGTCGTCCCTTCTCCCCCCCGGTACGTGCCTTTAGTTTTTATCGCGCATAGGGTTCAGCATTCCCACTGCTCGTCGATTTTCATCGAATGTGTGTGTGTGTGTGTTCTTCACATTAAACCGTTCTTCTACTCGTCGACATCCAGCAAGCCCAGTGTCCGTGCTGATTCTTCACCCTAGAAAGATACGAGCTCTGTGGTCACAGACTACGACACAGAGATAACACACCGTAATGCATTAATAGCCTACGCAACACCATGCCTTCGCACTAGGTGCGGCCGACACAACATACACACATACGCCAGCAACCAAAATACACCATAAAGAAAGAGAAGCAACGAAAAAAAACCAAACCGAAAAAGAACAAGAAAAAGAAAAAGAAAAGGAGAAGAATCCCAAATAAATAAATAAAATGGGAAGCCAAAGCTCAGACACATACATACTTACCCCGAGCATGAGCCAAAAGGGACGTGCAAGGGGAAAGATACGAGCAGGAAAAAGGGGACTATGCATCCCGGTGAACACTTAACTAAGTAAAAAGAGCAATAGTGAGTGGGCCAAAATACGCTCGTCACCCACCCACTATGTAGTACTTCTTTCATAAGGATAAGAAGGGAAAAAAATCAAAATGCATACCGAACGGCCGCAGCAGTTGGCGGTACGAGTAGCAAAGAAACGTCCAACCTATTAGTCGGCCTGGTACCTTGCTACCCTATCTGCGGTCTCTCTGCTACTCTCTTCTACCGCGGTTTCCCTTCTACTCCTCCTGTTCCCCCCCCCTGCCCCTATACACTTGTACGGTGTTCCCTCTACCCCTCCTGCTTGTACAGCTAACTCACGCTCTCGCGCTTTCCGCTAATCAATTTTATGCAAGAAAAAGTCCCTATGAGCATGCACTCGGTGAGACTCGAACTCACGAAATTGATATTGATAGGCTCGCGGACCACCTACCAAGCCACCGGGGACGCCGGTAGAGCCTCCCGTCTGAAGAATTACCGATCATTACCCATCACTATTCCCGCTCATTACCTGTCAGTATCACCGATGATTACGTATCATCATTACCGATTATGGCCTATCACTATTACCGATCACTACTACCTATCACTATTACCGATTATTACATATCCTGTAAATAGCTCGTTCATAGTCTGTAGCAATAACAACAACATATCTCTACCTGTCCTTCACCCCCCCGTCTTCCGGTCTTGTGCTCCGAGCGTCTGGTGGTGTACTGTAAGCTGTGCGCTGTCGTTGTACGAACCTGCACAATAAATTACCTTGATAGCTTGAGGTATTATGAGGGACCATAGTAAATAGGACCAAATCTTGTCAGTAAAAAATGGTAAATATATAGTTTTTTTGTGTATACCGTAGGTCCTATTTACTATGATCCTCCGTAATAGTGTGAAATGTATTGATTCATACTCTTAGTAGTGTCAGGACATTCATGATTTTTTTTTTTTTTTTTCGTCCTCCGGCGGATTATTACGGGGTCCATAGTTAACAGGACCAAATACTATTAGTAAAAATACCTAAACATATAGCTTTTTATGTGTGCCATAGGTCCTGTTAACTATAGACCCCCGTAATAGTAAAAATAGAGCTTAAGCTCACCACGCATCCACGTTCCAAGTTCGTGTTGTGTGTCAATTTAGCCCATGTCTCCCGTTGCAACATCAGAACAGGCTGCTGTTACCACTGGAGTTTGGGCACGTCGACCCGACCTGACTCACCCCCGAGAGGAGCAGGTGCGGTGGAGATAGCCACTCGGGAGAGTCATCTCGGGTAGTGTGGAATTGCGTAAAAACCAAGGCTATGAGGCCTTCCCGCCGGACTGGGTCCAGTTACGGTCCACCCTACCCGTTGCGGCGTTGGTCGTCATGGTTAGTTTCCACCTCCGTAGGAAACAGTAGTACACCACTCCAAGCCTCCGTTGGCCATGCTCAAGAACGTAGTCTTCCAGCGCTATTCTAACTTACCAGGTATTGGCGAGGGTGCTGTAGCATTTGCACGCCGTACGTAGCACTCCCTCAAAAGCCGCAGCACTCGCGTAGCAGCGGCTTGTTGACGAAGACGGGGTAGCATTGCCGGTATTTACCTTAAACGACTCAAAAAAGCATCCAACAATAATTCCAAGGTAATATGTACCAACAAAAGGTTGCAGCTATTAATAATACCCCATTTAGGACCGCAAACCCGTTTTGCGGACAAACTACTTGGAATTAGAGTGGTTTGTCCCCAAAACGGCACTGCAGTATATACTGAAGGTTAAGGGGTTAAACCCGTAGGAATTGCACCCATGTTTTGGGGGGTAAACTACTCGGAATAAGAGTGGGGTCATTTTTTAAATCCCACCAATAGCCGGAAACCCGTGGAGTGGGGCTACTCTATACACCAGCTGGGGAGCCCGTTGTATTTTTGTTCCACGATGTATAGGCCAGACTACGTCAAACCGCTGAGGAGTGCACGCACGGGTTGTAGGTGTTTTAAGGCACACCCTGGGTTGAACACTTGGGCTATTTTTGCCCAATAGCCCAGTGGTTTGTCTCTTCACGTCCCTCGACATTTATATTGTACCTTCACATACCTTCACGTACCATACCCTCACGTACCTTTACATACCTTCACCTATGTACCTTCACATACCTTCGCATCCCTTTACGCACTTCACATGCCTTCACATACTTTCACACATACCTCCACATACCGGTACACACCTTCGCATGCCTTTATAACTTCAAGTACTTTCACGTATCTTCACGTATCTCCACACACCTTCGAACAACGTCACATACCTTCAAATACCTCCACTCACCTCCACATACCTGCACATACCTCTTCACATACGTTCACACATACCTCCATACACGCGAACACACCTCCAAATACCTTCACATACCTTCATATCTTCACATACCTTCACGCACCTTCACGTACCTTCACATACCCTCAAGTACCTTCACATACCTTTACGTACCTTCCACACACCTCCACACGCCTCCACATCACGGGTGGCCGGGACCCCCCCCCCCCCCCCCTACACATTGTGGGCTTTCGAAACTCCTTGTGGAGAAGTTGAACAGGGTAGCACGCCGTTAGTCGTACCTAATTGAGGGGTTGTCCACACCTTATGGGGTTTGCTGCTACTGTACATTAGCCAGCGTCTCTACAAGGGTTCTTGCGCCCACATTGTGCAGGGGGGGGTCCCGGTCACCTGCAATACCTTCACACACCTCCACATACACGTTCACGTATCTTCTTATCCCTCTACATAACTTCGCATACCTTCACATACCTTCACACTGGTGTGGACGGCAGGATACTACTAGTAGTATAAAAGGGCTTACCCGCGTTGAGCAGTCTAGTCAGTAGCCATTGACCAGTAGCCCAGGGGTCTCGTAGTACTAGTCTCATACATTGACAATGGTATATTATATAGTATTGTTGCGTTCGCCATCCGAACATGTGCAGCATGAGCTTCAACGTTGATCACTCACAAGCAGGTACAGAACGAAGGAAAAAACAAAGGGAAACCATTTCATTCTAGCATCAGGGTGTTTACGACAATCCAATTGATTGGGTTCCGTGTAAAACATATTTGAAACCAGCTAATATGAGGACCTGGTGGGCTAAACAGGTGAATCCGAAGGTCCCAGCCAATCAGAATTAACCCAACCCAAAAATACATAGGTGAAAAACGTCATATTGATCGCTTTTGCCCGCAGCAATTAGGATTATCCTATTTTGTCGTGGGTTGAGGTTGCTATCTGTTTATATAGGAAACAGACTGCAGGAAATCCAACCGAAAAAGTTCAAACTTTTTTTTTCGTAAACGCCTTATGGTATGTTTGCCATCCTACACTGTTTACCACGAGCTTCAACTGTGGTCACTCATAAGCAGCAACAGAGCAAGAACAAGAAACCCATCGAGAGACAAAAAAAGGAAACTTGCGCGAAGTCTTACTCTCTTACGCACTCACTTCCGAAGTACTATGGGTACTCATGGCAACCGCGGTTCGTCATCATCATTTCCAGCGGTGATATATTATCTGTCCGTGTGAGCTGCATGCAGATTTACTCTCGAGGTGGCGTCCATACATTACCTACTCTTAATAGCGTTGCAAGCCAAATATGCTACAGCATAAGACCGCGGTTTGACCCCTTGACTGACCGCCCCTGTACACTAAAACTAATTTTAAACGTTGAAAAAAGGCCTTGAATCGTCGAAAATGACCGGCCTCTTATATACGTAGCGGGTCTGACGCGGTTTGACCGCCCCCTGAACTAAAACTGGTATATTGAGGCCATGCCTGCGACGCGCCTAAAGTGACCGGTCTCCTACATAGCATAGTTGGACCTGACGCGGTTTGACCCCTTGACCGACCGCTCGCTACACTAAAAATAGAATATTTTAAGGCCAAACGACGCCTTGAACGCGCCTAAAGTGACTGGTCTGCTGACATAGACGGTCCTGACGCGGTTGGACCTCTTGACCGACCGCCCCCTGCACTAAAAATAGTATAATAAGATCAAAAGAGGCCTTGACGCACCCAAAAGGACAAGTATCCTGTCATGTAGCATCTCTGGTCCTGACTTGTGTCTCTCAACCTTGACCTTTGTCGTCCGAACCGAACATTGAAGGGGACGTTCATGTGGCGTTACAGATATGGGACATCGGAGGGCAGAGCATCGGGAGCAAGATGATGTCCAAGTACATCGCCGGGGCACATGTGAGATCCAACAACAGGTGTTCGATTGCGCCCGACTTTTTCACACATCGGAGAGATCAGATCAGATCAGATCAGAGAAGATCAGATCAGATAGATCAGATCTCCAGTTCATGATCTAGATCATTCGGTCCACGTACTGTAGCTCACTATTATCTATCATCATTCGGGGTCTAGAAAATGTTTCCCGGGTGGAATGTGCGTGAGAGACGGCTCTTGCGCACATGTTTGCTGCCGGGTACGATTTGTTTCATCATACGGCTGCATGATCTAGACTTGCACAATCCACTCTAGATCGTGTTTTGCGAGTGGGATCTGCGTGAGACGGCTCTTGCGCGCATGTTTGACGTATATATGTCCCTTCCCACTGATCTGTGTGATCTATAGCTCAGGCAGATCACGATCTACCTGTCCGAGCACTCGCTCACTTTCCACCCGCGATTATTCTGCATCTTGATTCAATGCAGGTTGTAAGTCCCCACCCACCGATCAGCACGCTCTAGGTCAAGCAGATCCTGACCTGTATGATGTGTGAATGCACTCGCTCAACTTCCAACGCGACCATTTCGCATCGTGATCTCAATACAGGCAGTGTGTCCCCACCCACCGTTCTGTAGGATCTAGGTCGGGCAAATCATGCTGTATCTGTCCGAACACTCGGTCACTCTCCACCGCATTTATTCCGCATCGTGGTTAAATGCAGGCAGTATGTCCCATCCACTATCTTGACAGTAAGTCAAGCAGATCATGACCAATTGGACGTGTGAATACACTCGTTCAATTCATATCGCGATTATTCCGCATCGTGATGCAATGCAGGCAGTATGTTCCCACCCACTGATCTGTGCGGTACAGATCGTACAGATCATGATCTGATCTGTACGATCTACCAGGTACGGCAGCAGGTCAGGTAAGCCACGACCTGTTCGACGTGTAGATGTGCACTCGCTCACGCTCTCCACCGCGATTGCTCCGCATTGCGACTCAACGCAGGCCGTGGTGATGTGCTACGACATCACGAACTACGACAGCTTTCAGAACCTGGATGATTGGTATCGTCTCGTTGTCAAGACCTTCGCCAACGGAACCATGCCGTACGTGGCCATGGTCGGGAACAAATGTGAGACGCCATCCGGTTAGAATACGCAACAATCATGCATAGTACACGTACAGACCAACGAATAAGAAAAAAGAAAAAAACTATTGAAATTCACCGATATAGAACTGCAAGTGCCGTTTCGGGGACACAGCACTCAAATTCCAAGTAATTTCTCCCCAAAACGGGACCGCAAGCCTAAAAGGGTCGAGGTAGGTCGGCCTCATTTTTGGGAAACGCTAGGAAATAAAATGGTTGGAGAAATCGCTCTCAGCGGCGAGCTCTGCACTAATAAGACCTGCAAGTCCTGCCTGATACCGCTCTGAGCGACAACGTATGAGGATCGTTGGTGTATGACCAACCATCCAGACAACTCGATGCAAGTCGACGAGGGAAGAAAGGGCCGACGCCCTTCTTGCGATAAAAATGTCTTCCAAGTCAAGCGCCGTAGCGGGGGGGAGGAGGGAGAAGAGCCTGCTTTGTGACCCTGGATTTCTGAGTCGCGACTACTATACAGTAGGAAGGAGAAAGAAAAGAAGGGCAAATATAGCAAATGGGATGGAAAAAAAAAAAAAGCGCTCTTGACATGTACCTGGTTGGAAATGCATAACGACTGTTGGTGTTCAAATATCAGTACAACAACGCTCCATACGCTCATCTGGGCCGAAATTTATTGACCGCTGGTGTAATAATATCAACACACAACGATCCTTACCTTTCCGTTAAGAGAGCGGTACGCAATAGCCTACCAGGCATATACCGGTAATATCCTATGCTCAAGGTCGGTGTCACAACAAGGTCTGAAAACCTTGCTCAGATTGCTTACGTAGGCGTTTCTTGCTGGTCAGCCCATACTGTACCTCCCTCACCCCCCCCCCCCCCGGCTCCCCTCCGTCCACCTTCATTGGTCTGGGGTTCCCACTCTGCACGCACTATCGGACCACCATTTCGGGGGAACATGCAGCAGTAATCAGGACCAAGTATGCCTAGTAAAAATACTGGAATCTATAGGTTTGTGTGTATATGATGGGTCCTGATTTGTATGGTCCCTCGTAACATACATGCCCCGGCAACGAATTCGCCCAACCCCGTACCCAATTCCTCCGACATCTCGATGAATTGGCTCCCCGGGCCGGTCCAGGCGATCTGAGCCATCTGCGAGCCGTGCGAACGGTGAGCGCCCATCAGTTCGCCGACGACAACGGAATGTACACCTTCTTCATGTCGGCCAAGTCCGGAGATCAGGTACGGGAGGGGGGGGGGGGGGGGGGAGGGGGGGAGCGTACCCATCGGTTGCTTGCTTAAGTCGTTTGGCCATTGACCACGCATCCCTTGAGAGACGGAGCCCCGTTGTTGCTCCTAACGTGTAGAGACAGCTCCAACATTTGGGCGCTCAGTACGTTCTTTTTCCCCCACATGTTACACATGTTTGCTTGGCCTTATTTTATCCCCTTCCTGTTATGCCGTCTGTGACCACCATCTATCTCCTAGGAGAGCGATCCTTGTGATCGTTTTCTCGCTTCTATATAGTGTACCAAACTTATCCATATTCGTCTGTTTTCCTCATCGCCTTCTCTAACAAAGCGAGTAGACACACCGGCGGGCAGGGGGGCGGGGGGAGGGTGTACTCATCATTATGCATGGCCGTAGTCGTCTGAACATAGACCCTCGTATCCCTACAATGCCGAGACGGAGCACGTCGGGTTTTCGCCGACCAGGCAGACATTGCTTTCACCAAGCGCGAAGCGCCGTGATGTGTTGGGCGAGTCGCATGAAGAGTGAGCTGCATTCTACTAAGAACCGCTTTAGAGGCGGATTTTCTTGCATATGGATGACAGCATCTATGGATTGATTCAATTTCTGGTGTGGACACTTCCAGAGACAGCAATGGGTTTACTATAGAACTGCCTCATGGGTGCCTCACCATATATATACACTACGTGGTACGATCATCCCCCTTGTGCGGAGGGAAGGTTCTCCCCGCACAAAAGTGATCTAACTTGACCGCCCGCAGTGGTAACCTCCAACCAAAAAAAAAAAAACAAAAAACGGTACCCTGGCTGTCTACTGTAGCTCACGCAGTGAGACGCGTGTTTTACAGCGTTGTCGCCAACCGACGCCAACCCAACCTATATATATCAGGTATATATTATAGAGGGGGCGGGCAGGGGGGGGGGGGTGTACTCATTGTCATCCATGGCCGTAGTCGTATGACCATCGACCTTCGCAACCTTACAATGCCGAGACGGAGCACGTCGGGTTTTTTTCGACCGACCAGGCAGGCATAGCTTGCATCAGGCGCGAGGGGGAAAGGGAGGGGGGGGGGGGGGGGGTACTCGTTGTCATGCATGGCCGTAGTCGTATGACCATAGAGAGGAGAAAGGGGGGGGGGGCTTAGGTTAACCCCTTTGGAACCACTGTAGACCCACAATGTTTCATAAAAGCTAGTCGGAACTATTAATGCTGTGGTGGTGGGTTATTTTTTGCAGCACCGAGAGTGTGGATTGATCGAGCCCACTATTAATACGAGCACAATGAAGCTGTTTGTCGTTTACTTTATTTGATGATTTCTCTCGCAAAAATAAATGTAGCCTATTTATGCCGAATGCTCTTTTTTTCACGGACGCCATAAAGTTGCCTGTCGTTCATATGGGGGGAAAATACACACCACACTCTAGACGAAAAATTTAGGGTCGTTAGGGTATAAATAAGAAACCAAATAGTCCTTTTATCCCCGTCCAGATCACTCTGGTCGGTAATATAAGGATCGTTGGGGTATACACATGATGACCAAGCAGTCCTTACATTTACGTCCAGCGTGGTACTGTAAAGCGAACCAAGGCTACGGCAAGGGGGGGGTTCCCTTTTCGCTCTCTTTTTTTCGGTCACTCAGAGCCACACTCGGCTGAGTGACCGCCCTAAATATTTTACAGTCGTACACACGAGGTTTTACGGGGGGGGGGGGGTTCGCGATAGGCGCCGTGCCATGAGATTTTTTGTTTGTTGAGCTGCGCGAAAAAAATATTCCACATCTTTCACAGAGCATCTATAGATCATACAGATCATGATCTATCTGTAGATAATCTAGTCCATCACCTACCGTTGTGAGAGTTTGTTGTGCAGGATCTGTATATAGTACAGATCTAACCCATGAAACGTGTGCTAGATCAGGCGGACTATACGGGTCGCACCCGACAACATGAGCGACAACATGAGCTAGATCATACAGATCATACAAGATCGAGACTAGATGATCTATCTGCCTTGAAAAATCTACGGTAGATCATCAAGTGGGAATTGGCTATCTCTTCGAGGTGTGACATATTTTCAAGTTCAATAGTGAGTGAGGTGCAGAACCGCCCGCCCGAGCGGCCTAATCGTGGAAAAAATAAAAGTGTGGGTATAGCCATCCATCCATCTCCCTGCGGTCCTACCGTATATAAAGCACCAGTCACCTCCTCATCCTTCGAATTTGGTCAAAATTGGGCACCCCCTCTAATATGGTATCGCTCAAAATCGGCGACAACTTAACACCTCGGAGAGACAGATCATAGACAGATCATATACAGACCATCTACAGATCATCTAGAGGTCATATACAGATCATCTGCAGATCGTGATCTGGATATTTCAGGGCAGATAGATTCCTGATCTGTATGATCTGACTCATGTTGCCGGTTGGAACCCGTGCAACCTGCATGGGATCTGTACTATAGACAGATCTAGTACAACATATCATAGCGGTAGGTTAGGATCTGGGTTATCTACCTCTAGGCGATCTATCTGTAGATGTTGTGTAAGTGTGCTCTGCGATGCGTGTATTGTTTTGTACTCTGTAAAATGTGCACACGAATCTGAAGTGATGCCGAGAGCGCAAGTATAGGCAGGCTGTCTGTCTTCTAAAGTTGGCCTCGTACTTTTCATCGCGTATCATAGCGGTCGACCACTGTCTGACGAGCGCAATGAAATAGGCTGTCAGCCTTCTGCAAGCAGACGCGTGCTTCCATCGAATGAATGTGTGTCGCTTCTTATTATTTTGTCCATAGGCGGATTGGTGGAAATAGAGTAGTTTTGTTCGTATACGATATAACGCCCCCCGTAAAAACCAAGTTACCAACAACACGGGGTTTATTGGTAGAGAGCATGAGGCGTGTCTGTATCGGGGACTGAGAGAGCGTATATGGGTGGTTCGTGGTCTGACAGCGCTGCAGGCAGTCCTTTTTGATAAAGGCATCGCGTGCAGGTCAGCACCCCCACGTCGGGGGAGAGTAAGCACGAGAGCACGAGGTCCTGCTGCGAGTCCGAACAGACGTCAGGTAGCCGCCGGATTGGACGGCCAGCCAAGCCAGGAATTTGTGCCTTCTTTTCTGCCGCCCCCACCCTCCCCATTTTTGTATCCTCCGGCGCATTGGTAAAAGTAAAGCTTTGCGGAGCACCCCGTAAAAAAACTCCACTATGTACCCAAATATAAGCACCTTTTTCATTAATTGTTAATACGCAAATGTTTCATAAATTTGGGTACAGAGTGGTAGTTATCTCCTCTCTACCGTGGCATTGCTCCAAAACATAAACTACTACTATTAATACTGTAGCTAGTATGCTATCCGCACGTACATCAAACACTCTTTTTTTTGCAAATGCAAGTCTCTTGACCCGTTCGGAAAATCATCTATTACGGGGGACTATAGTAAATAGGACCAAATATTGTTAGTAAAAATAGGTAAATATATAGGTTTTTATGTATACCATAGGTCCTATTAAATATGGACCCCCGTAATAGCCTGTCTGCCGAATGCAATAATAGTAATAATCTGTGTGCTGAGTGCGGTGACGTACCTTTTCTGCCGAATACGATGCATCGTCGTGAAGGAAGCAAAACGGCGACGGAAAAAAATGTCATAGTAAACGTACGGGGGAACAAAATAACTTGGCTGCCGAATGAAATACCCTGTCTGGCGAATGCGATTTCCTGTCCACTGAAAGCAATGACCTGACTGCCGAAAGCAGTAGCTCGTCTGCCGAATGCCAAATAACTTGTCTGCCGAATGCAATAGCCTGATTGCCGAATGCGATAAGCAGATTGCCGAATGAAATATCCTGTCTGCCAAAATGCAATACTCTATTTGGTATACTTGGTACCGGTATGCAATCACCTGTCTACCGAAAACAAAATGACCTCTGTCTGCCGAATGCAAAACAACCCGTCTGCCGAATACAATAGCCTGACTTCTGAACGCAACAACCAGACTGCCGAGTAAAAGTAGCCTGTCTGCCAACTGAAGAAAAAAAAAAACCTGACTGCCGTGCGCAAACATAACCTTCCTGCCAAATGCAATAGCCTGACTGCCGATGAAATAACCTGTCTGTGGCCCAATCCAACATCCCGACTTGCCTGTCTTCTGCAGGTAGACGCGTGCTTTCATCGAATCGCGGGGCACCTTTCGGGCATCGCGCATTCGAGGTCACAGCTGGACGCGGTGGGGGGGGTGATAAAGGCAAGCATCGTCAACCACAGGAGGCACGACCAAGGGGTGCACGGTGGCGAAGTTCCTGACTACACCTCCCCCAGCCCCAAGACCTGCACGTTGTCTTGAGAACGGAGTTTTTTTGTTGCTGCGTGTATTGTATAGACACACAGTACAGTACAGCACGCTTAATAATAATAAGAAACAGGAAAGCTGGTCTAGGCTGCTGGGTTTCATATTTGAGAGCGGGGGTGTTATACGGTACACTGCTGAGCAGCGACTTCCGAATTTCTTATTCTCCTGCAAATCTCCCGTCTGGGTTTTTTCGTGCTCGCTTCCTTATTATATTACCACTACCACTATGTCCCGATACATAAGGATTGTTCGGGTAACTGATGACTTCTTAATATGCTATGTGAGTGGGTGCATTCAAGGTTCGACTCGAGGAAAGCAGCAGTTTCTCACTTGTATGCGTAGCGTGGATAAGCGCCAGGTGTTGGGACGCAGATGCAGACTCGACGACGAGTATGGTACAAGATAAGCGTGACAGATGCGCGTGACGCATTTTGTCCTGCATCAGATGGCCTGGGGTAAATACTCTCAACCACAGTTTGTCCGTCGACGACGAATCATACCGAGATCCTACTGATGAGATCATAGGAGATCTGACGTCACATTTGCAAGATATGAGACGAAAATCTTGTAACCAAATGAATTGATGATACCTGCATGGGAGACCCTTACGATGATCTCCGGATACGTGCAGGTTGGACGAGACATGGCTCCCACAACGCTCCTCTTCAACGTTTGAACGTCTCATATTGGAAAACCTAGCATGCTTTCAAACCGAACATTTTTAGACAGAGACAGGCTACGATTTCTCTACCAAATAAAAGCCGTTGTGCGGCAGTAGTTCATGTTCAAACCTTGCACTTGTCAATCAACTAATCATGTCAAGCCCTGCGATACAAACGGATTTCATATGAAGGGATAGATAGGTAGGTTATGGTATATACCTGGCAGGTGTACCGTCCGGTACGTAACCGGAAGGCTTTTAGGCTGTCTTGCATTGTTTGTGTAGACAGGCGGCAGGGCGAAGGAGTGCACGGTGGTGGCGAAGTTCCCCGACAATACCTCTCGCAGCCCCCAAGACTTGCATGCTGTCTCGAGAGAAGCTCCTGACTATACCTTCCGCAGCCCGGAGACTTGTAGGATGTCTTTTGGAAACCGGGGGCGCCCTGCTTTCGTAGACGGATGGCACTGCATCTCCTGTAGCCTCAAGACTTAGACGCTCTGCCTTGAAGAGCGCCCGAAGACTTACGGGCTGTCTTGAGAGCCGACGGTGCATTGCTTGTGCGGACAGGTGGCGGCACAAGGAGAGCAGTTCCGGACTACAGAGGAAGTAGTCGACATTCTTAAACATTGGGCAGGCCCGGGCTGATCTTTGCTTTTCGCAATGTTTGCAAGAATGTCAGACTCATCACTTTCCTTGTAAGGTATTTTTTTTATGCGAGGATTGGCCCTGTAATAGTGTACGTACGTCCCCTTCTAGCAGTAGTACATAGAGTACTGCAGGGAGAGGACGCTCCAAATTTTAACACGCCGCACAGATCACGATTTTCTCTACAGCAGATATTTAGGTAATCCAAATCATCTCCATCCTGCAATGGCAGGTATAAGATGCTGCGCAAATAAAGAGCCAGTGTCAAACAGATCCCGCACCGGACAAACGGAACGTATATGCTTGAATATTGTGCAGGTCTTTCACAGATCACCGATACGTCTGCCACGAAATATCTAGATCGTGCAATGGAGGATCTGATCCGATCTGATATGATATGATACGATCTGCCTGGTATGTGAACCCTTCGCCTGATAAATATCGGACGGCGGGTCGACTCGATGGTTGGTGGAAGCGGGGTCGGTGTTTTAAGGCCACGGAGAATATTATCCACCCCCCATCCCCGAACCCTAATATGAGATGTCTAGGTATTGCTTCGGTGCAGTCAGTCGCGCCGCTATATTTGACACGCCGCGTTTGGACCTTCGACTGGCTGGTGCCGTGTCACCAGCTCAATGTTTCCTCTAAAGCAGTTTGTGGTTACATCCAGATTATCCGTCTGCGCTTTCTCAACAGAGGCCTATACAACTCGACTTTGGGGTGCTGCAGTGGTCGACATTGGTCGAAAAACTTGGAATAAAGACAAAAGGAGACTAAAAAAAACAACCCCCAACTAAACTTTTGCTATCGATTTACGGACAGCTACACAGCTCCTCTCCTCACAAGCGAACGCAGCCCGCGAAACTGAGGCGCGCTCCTTATGGGATGCGTGAGGGCGTCGGGTGCGCCAGACAGCAGCTCCCGAGATGCTTTCGTGCACTCGTGAACCACAGCGGCACAAAAAAGCTCCCAAACTCGGTTGTTAATTATTTCACGCACTGGAGCCGACACCACCGATGAAAACATGACTTTAACCAAAATTTTGCTGGTCTCCTGGAAGCTAGTTTGAACTATTAATAGTAGCGTGTACCCGAAAAAGCTTTGCTCAAGAGAAAACTACGTTCCTGACAAAGGTATTAATTCATAGTAGATTACTGGGCCCAAAAAACGGGCAAAAAAGGGCAAAAAATCTCTGGACTTTTTGTATCATTGCTGCAGTCTTCCGAAATTTAGAAAAACGGGTCTTATTTGCAAATTCTACCCAAATTCCATGTCGTTTGTACATTTTGGTGAAACATCTATGCGTGATTACTGGACAACATTTCCCTTAAGAGCGGCGCAGTGACCTTAAGCATATACATTAGGGATTCCGCTACGTTTCGATTGGGTCAAAAGCTGCAGGGGGGGGGGGGGGGGGAGGGGCGTACTCATTTGTTGCTTGCCTGAGTTATTTGATCATTGAGCTGCGTGGGGCGGGGGCGCTTTGGCTTTAATCAGCAGAGGCAATGGGTCGACGATTGCACCCCTTAATTCAATGATGTCATTTATAACCGAACGAACAGGCACCGTAGGAACTTTGACCCAACGAGACAACAGATCCCCCCAACAGTTTCGATCGCCAGGGATGTGTTCGATTGCATAGCGGTATTGTCCTAAAACACCCTTCCAATTCTCTAGGCGTTGTGCCATGGTCTTTGTGACCGTCGTGACACACTTCTCCGGATTGAAAATGTACTGCAAGTTTCGATGATCAGTAAAGATATGAACACCACCCCAAAGCAGGTATTCGAGCCTCCGGAACGTATTAACGATCGCAAAACCTTCTTTGTCGACAGTCGCCCAGCGCAACTGCGAACCTGTGAACGAACCACTCAGAAATCCGAGAGGCTCGTGAGACATGCTTTCCAACGCCAATCCACTGCGAAATTCGTGTTCAGGCACTTGGGTGAGAAAACTACCCCAATGGAAATCAGAAGCGTCAGGAAACATCAAAACAACGCACCCGGGACGAGGATGATGAAGCGGCACTGCTTGCGCCACCAAACCCCGTGCGGCATTCCACGCCCGCACCCGATCCTCCGTCCACGCGGTATCCTTGATGACACGATTGCGCGCCACTCGCTTAGTCCGACGTGTAGCCCCAACAAGGAGCTCCTCCAAAAAATCACGTAACGGTGCTACCGTTTCCGCTAAACGTGGTAACGATGTACGCAACCAGTTGACAGCCTGCAAGAATTGCATTAGTTCTCCAGCGTTTTCGGGACGACGCATTTCACTTAAACCTTGCACTCGAGCGGGGTCATGGGACACGACACCATTGGAATACACCTTACCACACCAGACCAGTTCACGAGAGAAGAAGGTACACTTGTGGGCGGCGACAAACAGTCCAACATTCTCCAGGCGTTCAAGAATGTCATCAAGCAGCTGCAGAAGAGCTTCTTCGGTGTCTGCGAAAAAGAAAACGTCATCGACCCAAACTTTGCAATCCAAACCACGCAACACTTCAGTCATGACACCTTGGAAATAAGAAGTCGCATTCAAAACACCTTGGGGAACACGGGTAGGCGTGAACAAACCGTCGCTTGTCGCCATGGTGAAGACGTCTTGCGCCTCCGGAGCCAAAGGCATCTGCCAGTACCCTTGAAGTAGGTCCAGCTTGCCGAAGAAACGCGCCCCCAGCAGATCTCCCATGTCTTCATGGTTGGGCATGACGCCCGGGGACTTCTCCACCTGTGCGTTCACCGCCGAGTAGTCGCTCACCAAACGGAAAGAGTCCTTCTTGGGCACCGCCATCGCCGGACTCGCCCACACCGCCTGGATGTTGTGGTAGACAAAGCCAAAAAACACCAAAGCAGCAATGCACTTCGAGAGCCAGTCCCTTTTCGTCGGTTCGTACCGACGTGGCGTTGCCTTGACAGGCTTCGCCTGTTGCTTCAGCTGCACTCGCATCGGCTCCACTTGCGCTGGCGGATCACCACACAGCGCACGGCGAAAAGCACCCACGCGACGAGCCAAAATTTCGCGCAAACGGGTTGCTCCGCCGACGCTTAATCCACTCTGCTCTGCCTGCTGCACGCTGTCCTCCAACGCCCGTTCTCGGGCCGTCCGCTCCGCCTCCGGATCCATGAACATGTCTGGCCCCCGGTCGACCAAATGTTCCACCGCCTTGTCCTCCGGAGCATCCACCGTAGCCTCGGTCTGAAAAGCACGCACGGAAACCGTCACTCTGCGCGCCGCAAGGTAACTCGGAGTCTCCACACCGGTCGATACCGGCACTGCGCGAGGGCGAAGCTTCTCCAGAGCTTCACGGTAGACGTCGATGCCAAGAGCTTTCATGGTAGCCATGCCAAACAGAACGACGTTATCTGTACCAGGCATGACCGCGAAAGTGATGGGCTCCAATTTCACCGCTCCCCACGGCGTCCGTACACTCACGGCAATCGGCACCGTTTTGTGCGTGACCATCACTGAAACACCCGTAGCGGTTTTCGCCTGCTGCGGGCCATTTTCGAACGGAATTTGCAGATCGGCGCCGCCGAAATGCGAAGACAGCTGCTGAAGTAAGCCGACACCGATGGACGTGAGCGCCGACCCCGAATCAAGGATCACACGCGCCATCAGCGAACCAACCGACCCTGGCAAAGAGAGATCAGCGCGTAAACACTCAGCGCTGCGATCGACAGGCACTTCACCTGCCGTTGAACTCTGGTCGGTACCAAGAGTCACCTGACGCCATGGCTGCCCTCCTACAGCCGGCGCCGAAGAAATAGAATCGGCGGTCCACCCCGACCAAGACGTCGAATATACAGACGGTTCCGGCGCTACCGCCCCTGCAGCAGCACCAGACACTGACTCCGCCCGCTCGGTGGATGGCGAAGTTCTCGCTCCAGCAGCACCCACCGATGTTCCAGCTCCTCCAACGTATACAGCTCGGCCGGCAACAGACGAACCAGATCCCGACCCAGCGGCTCCTGCCGCTGGCGCACCAGAAGTTGAAGAAGCAACAGCAGAAGTTCCACCGCCCGCTGTCAATTGATTGCCACCACGGCCACCGCGCCCGCGTCCATGGTTGAATCTGCCCCGGCCGCCATTGCGGCCCCCGCGATACCCTGACGACCCGCGCCCACCACTGCTGGGAGCTGTGCCGCCACCGCGAGCTTTTGGGCAATCAGAAACATAATGGTTGGGATCACCACACTCGAAACAGACGCGAACAAACGACTTTTTCGCGGACTGCTGCTGTTTCGGTTTCTGCTGCTGTTGGCGTCGCGGTTCAGCTGCCCCTGCAGCATCTTTCCGACCATACGCCTCGATGAATTTCCACTGTTCTGCAGCAGAAAAAATTTGGTCCATGACCAATGCCGGGTCCTTCTTCCACCCTGCAGCGTACGTTAGCTGACCTTTTACGTACTTTTTGAACTCGGACGGCCATAAGCCATCCACCAACGCCATGCTCACAAATTCCGCCGGTCCGGGCAACCACGAACGGTCCTGCGCGCGGTACATGGCATGCACCGCGTGATTCTCCGCAAAATACTTTTCCATAGCGGAGTTTACCATCATCGCGCGGTCTTTGACGGATGTTTCACCGCCCTGCTTTTCATCGCGCCTCATTGAGAGAACGCGACGCAAGTCCGCTGCCGCCCGCGAGGTGTCAAATCTGTTGCTGGTGGTTGTGTAACCAGCGTGCTGCCTAACAGCGTCCAACAACTCCGAGGCGGTCATCGTAGTCTGATGCTTGTAAAATCCCTCAAAACACCGATGAATGTAATTGGGGATAAGCTGGCCCATGCTCACTTTGGAGTGCTGAACCACCCCCTGAGCGTTGGCGAGCTGCAGCCGTTCCTCATAATCGAGGTACGCTGCGTAAAAAACACGAGAGGCCTGCTCGGTCCACACCTCTCCGTATTTCGGTGGAGTCAGAGACTCCCCTACCACCAGCGGCGTGCTTGCCGTGTGCGCCATAATCCACAGCAGTCCACCTGGACTCTACTGTAATAACGGAGAAACTGCCGCCTGACCTGTGCGTCCTCCAGCTCCCGGAGCGTCCTCCCCTGCTGTGCGCTTCAAGCCGTTTCGATCCGTCCAACGGGCCAACTGCCTTCCCAGCTGTGACCCAATACTCCGCAGCCGAAAACTCCTCCAACAGAAGTTCCGCGAATATCTAGATATTATGGCCTCTGCCAGATGATATCAGCAAGAGGGCTTCCAGCGAGGGACTCCACCAGTCTCGCTGGCCTCGCACTCAGTAAGTCTTGTTCTTAGAGCTTGTATTATCACGGAGTGATCCTCATCGGACCACGAGCCAGGTGGCTAGGGGACATCACACAGGATCCCCGGCCACTGCTCCACTCACACATGCGATTACACTGAAACCTCCACGGCTTGGTATCTTTTGGCTACAGGCCTCACAACGTGCAGCATAAGGTTAGTCTTGGACGTTGAAAACGTAAGTCAATCTAGGACCAAACTCCCTTGAAAACATGTCCCGAAATCAGCGAATTTTGTAGCTCTACTCAAGGTAACTCGCGTGAAAACGTGCCTCCAGCAGGACACGTCCAGCAGGCCCCCCTCACAAGCCGGGGGGGGGGAGGGTTCGCCGCGACCAGTGGACTGGTTAGGTCCAGTATACTGGCCTATGACGCACCCAGTACATACTGCTGTGCTAGCTGCTATCAGGGCCCAGTGTATGCACTCTCACTGTTGTGGGGCAAATCAGCTTGGAAATTCATTTGAGGTGTGTGTTATCTTTACCAGTATGTACTCTTTGGGCGCTAAACATTAGCTTTTGTGTGCAATGTCCTCACCGCTGCAGCGCTGGAGATAATTAACTACAGCAGTGTAGTAGAAAATCCATTGCCAGAACTATCCTCCTGCTCTTCGGGCCACCTGCTGCAGCCTGCTCTCCTGAGGCTGGCTGGTGTTTGCTGTGTGGTCGTGTCTGGTTGTTGTCTGTTCGTTGTATCATATGATCGTAGGCTCCCCGTTAGTTTTTACCAGTAGTAGGGTAGTTTTCAAACAGCAGAACCAAAAATCGGGGACGCGGGGGACGATTTCCCGGGGTTTCTCTCGTATGCGTTTTTGGAGGGAGGTTCTCTTTTGACTTTTAACAATCCCAGAGCAGCATGACAACAGGAGCATTTGCCCTTCGTACAAGCACAACTCAGAGCTTGTAGCCATGGAGGGTATTGGCCTGCTGAAAACTCTAACACTAAGTTCCATGGTACTAGAGGCCATGCCTACCACCCCAGCGTTCGCCACAGCGCTTTACATAGGCAACGTCAACGTGTGCCCCTCGCATGTGCTCCGCGACTCGAGGTTGCGCCGCATTCCTTCGTCGTGTACTGCCTTCAAGCCGTCCAAGGCCTTGTCCCGTCGCCGGCGGCCAGCTTCCTGGGACCGCTCGCAGGACCCACCACGTTGCTTGCTGCCTGCTGCGGCATCTGCCGATGCTGGTCGCGAGGAGGACCCGTGGATGAACGATATCTCCGGAGGCGTAGCGGATACTGGAGAAGCTCCGTTTTTTTCACCTTCCATGATGACAGCAGCAGCGGCAGCAACATCAACAGCCGCGGCGGCAGCAGCAGCAGCAGCGGCGGCGGCGGCAGCGGCAGGAGGAGGCGGAGGAGGAGGCGCCGGAGGAGGAGGCGGTGTCGACTCAAGAAGCGACAGAGAAGTCTTTACGTTCGCCCCGAAGCCGTTGCCCGAAGGAACCACGCTTCGGTCAATGCAGGAGACGGATATTGACAGTGTGGTCGGGTTAGCCTTCCAGGAGTTTTACGAAGGCCCCGTGAACGTGGATGATGTGAGAGGGGTCGATATCTGGGGGGAGACGTGGCGCAGGGCGAAGCTGTATGGCAGCTTTCAAGAAGATGATGTCGAAGAGCTGAATGACTGGTGCGAGAGTATAAGAGGATCATGACGTATTACCAGGCATGTGTGCTTTTTTAGGATACTGCCACTGCTGTGCTGCTGCTGTACATGTGGTACATGTTGCTGCATTGTGCGATGGTAACTTTAGACGAGTGTGGAAGGTACTGCTGTAGTCGAGAGTGAAAAGTCGCCATTATAAAAAAAATCAGTGTCTTGTGTGCCTGTCACGTGTGAACTACGTACTTTTAAATACGATATAAACAAACTTTCGATTGCCTCATGTACCCCGGCCCGATCTGCTGTTTCAGTGCGCGAAATGGTACTGCCCTAAATCAATTGGAAATCGAGCCTGCTGTCAGTATTATCGTCTCGTCGACCCTGGTAGCATCCAGGGGAGTCACCGGCCAGAAGTCAATCGCGGGGGAAATAAAGGAAAACGCGCGAATGGTCATCACGCATATTGCAAAATTGAGTATCGACCGATCGGTTGAACTCACAGCTGACGTGTTTTTTTTAGTTTTTTGTTCGTAAGATAAAGCAGTACCTGGTATGTACTTGTAGTCGCCCCAGCGGTTATTTATTATTTCAAGTTGGCTGGCGAAACTACAGGTAACTGACTTTACTTGTCGTTGACTACAGTATCTTCCCCTGTAATATTATTTCGGGGGACTATTACAGGGGACCATAGTAAACAGGACCAAATATTGTCAATGAAAATAGACAAATATATAGGTCTTTATGTATGCCATAGGTCCTGTTAACTATGTACCCCCGTGATATTACGGGGGTCCATAGTTAACAGGACCTATGGTGTACATAAAAACCTATATATTTAACTACTTTTACTAACAAAATTTGGTCCCGTTAACTATGGACCCCCGTAATAGTAAGAATAGGTAAATATATAGGTTTTTGTGTGTACCGTAGGTCCTATTTACTATGGTCCCCCGTAATAGTAGTAGTCGGCTGGCCCGTAGTTGGCTTCACTTTACATTAAAAAAATATATGATAAAATAAACGCCACCGGCCTTGCCTTGGCCTCTGCTATCGGCACCGGCACCGGCGATGACGATGGACTTCGATACCCGCAAGTTGCAGAAGAAACCTGTTAGCTCTCTCTGCCTCTCGGAGCGAGCAGTCTCACGGGGAAATGCCCACCCCGCTGCAGTAGAAACCTGTTAGCTCTCTCTCTGCCTCTCGGAGCGAGTGGTCTCACCGGGAAATGCCCACCCCGCAGCAATGAACAAAAACCCGAACCCCATATAGTCGGATAGTTGACACCATTGCAATTAACTACTGGTACAAATTGTACCTAACCGATTACTGTAATACCTACTGTAGCTGGCGACTTTTAGTGATCCAGCTCACAGCTCCAGTCATAGCCGCATGCAGCTTTTTAGTCGCACTGCTGTATAACAATGAGCTGCTGCCTTCCACCTGCGTGGGCTACGTACTGTACCTCTGCGCACAATCTGTGGAGAAGGGCGTAGCAGTGATCTCCTTCAGGGGCGATCTCGGGCAATGGCGCTCGCAGCTCCTTGTAGGAGCGGATGGAATCGTCGTTGTCCAAAATAGATTGATCGTCCCTGCCCTGCTCTCGTTCGAATGAGTTAACTTCATCGTGTCCGCTTCGCATATTAACCCTTTTAGAACTATTAAGAACTGCAGTCCCGTTTTGGGAAGAAAGCACTCTATTTCTAACTAGTTTGTCCCTCAAACGGAACTGCAGTCCTAAGAGGCTGTCGGTACATCAGACATGATCTGGAAATATAGCTAATATTATGCACATATATAATCCACGCCTCGGACAGATCATCGTCGATTCCCACTTTATGGGCTACATCTTTCAGATCCATGATCTGTACCATCTGTATGATCTGTATCATCTAGTTCATGTTGCCGGGTGGGAGTCGTATGTACAACCTGCATGATCTAGGACATGTTTCCCGCGTTAGACCTGTGCTACGTACGCAGATCTTGCACAGCAGTTTCTTACAAGGGCAGGTTAAGAACTACATATATTATCTACTGTAGATGAGCAACTGCTGCTCTGGATAGATAGATAGATATATGGATAGATACGAAGTAGATAGGTAGGTTATATCTCTGTCTGAGGTGTGAAATACTCGAAACGACGTCGTACATCGGTCAGAACGTGGATAGCAACAGTCAGCTGACATGTGCATATAGTGTCTGAAATAACCCGGCACATGATTCGCACTACCGTGTTTAATCTGTATTGGCAGTAAATTTGTGATGTCTGAGCAAGGCGAAACGGGGGGCGAGCAATACAAACGTGGACATCAACTGCGACAGCAGCGAGTTGGTGTTTGTTCGTAGCTTACAGTGGTAAGGAGTTAACCGCCGTTGGAGCTTTCTCAGGGAAAAGCTGTCGGAAAAAATACTTGATTATAGTACCGCATCGACCACACGAAGTTGTCCGGGCTGCTCCGGTAGGGGATCGGGGATGTGTCCTACAGTAACTGCAATGAAAGGAGTTGTAAGGCACGCACGGAGTACATACGGCTGCACGTTCTTCCTATTACTATTACTAGACGCTTAATAAGTTCGCTCCTGTCGTTTTGTTTGTCGCTACGTATCGTAAGATGAGCCCCAAAGCGGTTTAAAGACACTGCAGCTGTCAGACTGAGGACTTTGTCAAATCTCATCTGTGCAAGCTGCGTGTGATGCTTCCGTCCGGCTTGCAACGGGCTGCGTGTTGCCTCGTGAACGGTGTAGGCTAGCGACCCCCCTGGGTGGTAGCACCAGGGTCAACAGAACTAAGTTACGCAGACGGTCAGCCTAGAATCATTATGTGCCACGAAAGACTTTAGATACGATTGTTGTTTCCTCGTGAGCTGCTTAACGTCTCTCACACCCGCGAAACTACCTAACTAACGTATAAAGGTACCGGTACCGGTATGTTGTAACACGCAATTGTAGGGGTGGGTGCCTTTTAATTCGGTAACTAATTGAGCTAATGTGAATTAAAAAATAAAATAAGTAGGAGGCGACCGACCCTCCCTACCCATGCATGCATTTGGGAGCTTTGTGTGGCGGAATTCTTGCGAATACAGAAGTTTAAAAAAAGGGATCGACAATATTGTGATATAATTACTGTAGTTCGATCTGATTCATGACATCAGTTGATTTCCATCTCTTTGAGGCTCACACGGTGGGGGACTAAATATGACCTCAGGGGTTAGGGTGTCGCCCAATCTGCTGCGTTCGGTTTGCACATCCAAATGAGGAATCTTGCCATGGTGTCCTTCCCGCTGTCGTATGGCCTGTCGGGCGACCCCCTACTGTCTCGGTCACCGTCCTGCAGTCGTTTGGGCGTTAAGGCGCCAGGCGTTTTATACATGTTGTCTATCCGGGCTTAGCCCTCTAGTTTTTCGTGGTGTTCTGAGAAGGAGGTAGGTGTACGTAGACTCGGTGTTCAGGGGGTGTTTTGGGACTTCCGGCAGGGTAGGGTATGTGCCCTACAGTAACCGCAGTCTAAGGAGTCGTACGACACGCCGGTGTACCACGGGTAAGCTCACCGAGCTAGCGAGGCTGTTTGGAGCCTATCACTGTAAGCTGTCCACCTTCAAAAGTGCTTTTAAGAGATGCGCTCGAATGTATGATTTTTTCTCGCCAAACGATACTCTGTTGGACGTATGTTTATTTGGCTGTCCTCTTCTGTACCGGAGGAGTGCCCGTGACACCCCTCGTGACCTGCTTAACTCCCTCTAGTACCGTTTTCGGTACAACCAACTCTACAGCACTAATTTCATGTGATTTGTCCCCAAATCGGCACTGACTGCAGTCCTACTATTACGGGGGACCATAGTAAACAGGACCAAATATTGTTAGTAAAATAGGTAAATATATAGATTTTTATGTATACCATAGGTCCCATTAACTATGGAACTATGGACCCCCGTACTAATATTAATAAAAGGGATGAGCTCTCTTACGAAGTGCGCTCGGCGTGCAGCTAGCTGTCAACTCATATATATATATAAATATATTGTGATGGTATCCCCTCGGTTTCGGTTTCAACTCGTACAATGTGTATACTGAAGTACAATGTATACAATGTATGTATGTGATGCATACGTACACTGATTTTCACTTGTATTTTATTGTCTGAGGTGTGCGATGCGCTTCAGTTGTTATGTGTACTTGTATTGCTTTGTTTTATTTTTTTTTTCCTGGGGTATTCTTGCTCTCCAGAGTTATGGCAGCCTGTCCTGTGATCACGGACTGGACTTTTGGCGGCGAGTTATTGTGAGAAGAACAACAACCATATCCACGCTGCTGTTTCATGCTCCCCCGTATGAGTGGTTGATGATAGGGTGGTGCCTGTCAAGTCACGCGCTGGTGCCATTTCTGAAAACTCTCTCTTCGTGGTTATTGTCGTGTCGCCCAACCCTTTCGCTCTCAATCCAACGCAACCCTTGACCATAACCGCCCTTGCCTTATCTCAGTTATTACCAGTCCTCACTCCTCTGCTGTATGCACGTCCTACTTCGTTCCAACTCCGCTGCTCGCGATGACCCCACTGCTGCCGACACCCTCTTTGCTGCTCGACGTGGCCGCTGACGGAAGATCAGGCCTCGAATCGATTATTATCTGTGTGTGGGACTAACTACTGTACTCCTCTCTTAACAAGCTGAGAGATTTTTCCCACGTGTAACAGGGGACGGTGAAATATTAATGCTGTGGGAACGTCATCACAAATCGTAGTCACAAGCATCATCCATACTGCATTGCATATTATGGCGCATCACATCACACATACGGTACGCCTCTTCGCCCTCCCCCTCTCCTCGCTGCGGTCAGGCTGGAGATGATTTGGCTGCGTGAAGTCATACGGTGGGGCTTCGGCATGCGGGCTCGAATCGGAAAAGGCGGACAAGACCACAAGTAAGGATCGATGACCCTCTAGGGACTTGAGAGGGACACATTGTCGATTAAAAATGTCGAATACAGCACCAGTCACTGCGTGATTGGGTGACGATTCCATGCACATTGGTTGGTGTCCGACTGACAATGGTTGAAATGAGTCGGACGGCACGGGCGCAGGCATGATGATCCTCCTACCCGTACATACTTGTGGGCGTTCGCGCTGCCAGCAGATGGTTGGTAACACCAACGTTACCAACCATTGTTTTGGTCGCTATGTCGGGGTCAATGCCACAGGAGTTCATAGTGGTCGGTATCATACGCGTGTTTGTATTTTTTTAAGCGCCACGATATGTAGATACCTGGTATACCGGTATGATATTGGTGTAAAATGATGATGATCTATATTATCTGATACCTGGTACGATATATCATAACATTTCAAATGGTACACTGGTACCGGGTATATACACGAAGTATAATATGACTCCAGGTACTATATATACCAGGTGTATGCCAGGGAACTATATTCTGTTGTGAAGTACCGAGTATATGATACCGATCTCTACAAGTACCCATAGGTGCAAAAGCGTTCACAAGAAGAGCGAACGAACTCTAAGAGATACTGCAGGATCGGCAACAAAGAGACCCTTCATCGTGTTACCAGATGTAATAGGAGACCGCGGTTTGATCCCTTGACTGACCGCCCCCGACACTAAAACTAGTATATTAAGGTCGAGACAGTAGTCCTTGGTGCGTTAAACAAAGTATTACCGGGGAACATAGTGATAGTAGTAATCAGAACCAAATATGGGTTCCAGGTTCTCGACCAGACCGTCGCATGGGTATTGTCCCGCGGAGGTCCCACCATTCGCCGAGGTCGTGGATATCCGTATATCTTATTGTACGACTGCTTGTGGTCACCCATATTCCTGGACTACTTGTTAGCGCCAGCAGAGATGTCGTCAGCTGTGACCTTGTCCCGTGACAAGTAATCACTGCAGATTGGAATGCAAGGCCCGTGCCTCACACACACTCTTCCTCTCTATCATCGTTGATGGTCGTTTCGTGGGATCGTTCGTACCGATCCTATACCAAAACCCGGCGTGTCCTATACGCTACCCTCTAAGAAAGGGAAGTGCCATAGATGTCGAGTCGAACCTGGGGGTCCTCCCCACAAAAATATGCATGGTAAACATAGAGGAGATACCTGCTTTTTGGGCCCATCATGGGCTTTGATTATTGTTTCCCCCCCCCCCATGCCCCATAAAAGAACCTTTACTCTGCACAAGAGAATTGATCGTATCACGTAGTGTTCAAGGTAAGGCACCCAAGAGGCAGTTACATAGTACTCCCATTGCTGTCTCTGGAAGTGGTCACACCGGAAATTAAACTAACTCATTGAAGCTGTCATCCATATGCAAGTCCGCCTCACAAGCGGTTCTTAGTAGGATGCAGCTCACCCTTCATGCGACTCGCCGGACACCTCACGGCGCTTCGCGCTTGGTGCAAGCAATGTCTGCCTGGTCGGTGAAAACCCGACATGCTCCGTCCCGGCATTGTGGGGATGCGAGGGTCTATGGTCATACGACTACGGCCATGCATGAGATCGAGTACATCTCTCCTATCGAGTACACCCCCCCCCCCCATGCCCCATGTGCTCCGTCTCGAAAGGGATGCGTGGTCAATGGTCAAATGACTAAGGCAAGCAACAGATGAGTACGCCCCCCCCCCATGCCCCAAGCCCCATGCCCCAAGTCACATGCCCCATGCCCCATGGCCCATGATAGTGGGCATAGTGTGAAGGCGGAGAGGGGCCCTGACGCGCCCAAGAAACTTGTATATTAAGGCCAACACAGGTCTTGAGGCGCCCAAAACTCGTAGATTCAGGCCAAAAGAGGCTTCTGACGCGCCCAAAAGTAGTAAATTAAGGCCCAAAGTGGCCTTGACGCGCTCAAACTATTGGTATATTAAGACCAGAAGAGGCTTAGCCGCGCCTAAAATTAGGAAAATGACGCCTGAAAGGTCTGAAAGGGTCTTGGTGCCCTCCAAACTAGCAGGTTCAGGCCAAAAGAGACCCTCGACGCGCCCAACGTTAGTAAGTCAAGGCCCACAGTGGCCTTGGTGCGCCCAAACCTAGTAAATTATCGCCTTAAGGGATCTTGACGCGCCCAAAGCTATTGGATTCAGACCAAAAGAGGCCTTGACGCGCCCAACGCTAGTAATTGAAGCCCGAAAGTGACCTTGTTACAAGGACGCCCAAATAGCTACCAGGTACCAGGTACTATCTTAGGGGCCGTGGGGGTGGGGGAGTCCAAATATGCAAACCTTGACGGAACCCCGACGACACCAGCGACATCCCCAAGCATCTGCCCGCGGACCTTACTACATACGTGCTCACAGCTTCTGCCGCCAAGTCCCCACCTTACCACGTCACCGGCAGGCTCAGGGGGCGATGGCCCGGTAGACGAGTTGCACACGCTAGTGTTTGGGCCCCGCGCTATCTACTACTCGTTATTGTCGAAGGACTTTTTTTGCTGGTTGTCCTCCTTTTCTTGAAAACACCAGGAAAAAGAGGGAAAAGAGAAAATATTATATTGCCTGCATGAAGGAATACCAAAAAAAAAAATCAGGAAGGGAAATCAGGAAAATCCAGAATTTTCGGACAAAACACTCTTCGATAATAACGGCCCTAAAGCGGAGATAAGATAAAAGAGGCCGGTTGCTGCGCCCAAGAAGATGCGTCCGCGTCGGCAAGCAAGCGAACCTCTACCTCATGATGGTAGCAGACCTTGCAGCACGACTGCGATACTTCCACACATTGGACATATCATCTACAGATAATCTACAGATATATCATCTATAAGTAGATCATTTAAATCCTAACCTGCCGTTACGAGATGATGTGCAGGATCTGTACAGTACAGCTCAAACCCAGAAAATATCTCGTAGATCGTGCAGATTGTATGTACGGCCCCCACCCGGTAACGTGAGCTAGATCATACAGATCATACAGGTCAGGGATATATATATATATATCTGCCGTGAAAGACCTAGATGATCAATAAGAGAATTCTTTGAATGTTTGGCGTGATAGCGAGCTTTAGTAGATGAGGTGCGTGCCCCTGCGGAGCCGTGTGTACGATTTGGTCCAGCATCGACAAAACGATTGAAGGCATAGTTGACTCTAAACCGCATCCCTAACCCAAACCTCGATTGCCAGGAGGAAATTTCTCGGAAAACAGCTGCGTGCTTTTTCTGCTTGCTTACGTGCTTGCGTTTCCATGCCTTGCCTTGCCTTGCCTTGCCGTACCTTGCCTTGCCTTAGCTTGGCTTGCCCTACCCCAGCTTGCCTTACTTTGCCTTATCTTAGTTTGCCTTGCCTTGTCTCAGCGTGCGTGCTTACCATAGCTTAGCGTGCGTGCTTACCTTAAGTTGCCTTGCCTTGCCTTGCCTTAGCTTAGCTTGCGTGCCTGCCTTGTATTACCTTGTCTTGCCTTTTCTTAGCTTGCGTGCTTGCCGTGCCTCACCTTAGGTTGGTTTAACTCTGCTTGCGTGCTTGCCTTCTTACATTAGTTTGCCTGCGCCGTTGGTGCCACTGCAGCTCGTTCGCTCGAAGGCTTCTCATGGCAGAGCGTCGCGTGATTTGGTCGTGCCGCACGCTCTTCTTAGACGCTTGATAGTATCGCCCTCGCCGTTTTTGTTACGTACTGGTACGTACCTGGTGGTGCTTACGGTTTGGCCCATCGTCGACAAATGGTTGAGATAATCAACAACGAACTCCTCATCACACCTTGCTACCAAGAAACTTCCCAGAGAAATTTCCCAGGCAGTCGTTGTTAGGGTTCGGGTTATAAGGTATACTATCAAGCAATTTTCAACCAAGCTGGGCCAAGCAAAGGTCTGTACAGCCCTCGTTTTTTTTTTCGTCGCTATATGTGGGTCCCAACAATTAGTACGCCCATTAGTGTGAAGAGATATGTTAAGTGTGATGTCACGGCAGCGTTTTCGCGGCTCGCTGTGACGAGAGGGCAGCCTGCCTTCGGGAGTCGTGGGTCTGGTCAGAGGGAAGCCAAAGTTGTTAAAACTCGCAGGTGCTTTATTTTACCGCCCACGTTGTTTCCGCGTTTTTTGTTTACCCCCGCAGGGTGTTCTGCGTGTCGGACGAAAAGGGAGAAGAGAGGCCGTATTCCGGCGGCGATTTGGTGGCAGTGGCGGAGGTCAGCCTTCAAGTCCCGAACGGGAAAACCGCCCCGCCGTTTCCCGTACCGCTGGCGATAAAAAAGGCGAGTCTGCGTATATGGAGCGCACCCATTATGCTCACCCCACCGCCGTGACACGTGAATCTGCATCCTTGCGGACTGCACCCACTTTACGGCGACAAGCTCCTTGGAACCCTCTCTACCGTGGTATGTAGGGACAGTAGTAAAAATCAAGGCAACGCACCGTCGTGGGGAGGGGGTAGGAGCGCCCGCTATGTGATCCCGGATTTGAGTTGCTACTGGGAGGGAGCGGCGGGAGGGCGAGAGGACAGCAAATGGGATGGAGAAAATACATATATATATATACATGTTTATATAGATGTATATGTCGACCCTCTCGTGAGAAGGAAAAGATATTTTAAGAAATCTAGGCTAGACTTTTTTTAGAAATCTCGAAAGTATGATATGCAGCCTGTTGTATGTAGGAAATTGTAAGACATTTTACCCCCTTTCTAGCTCCGCCAGAATAAGGACGTAAGGACGTTAGCCTAACATCTGATTTCCAGGTTTCTTATATACTGTAGCATTTTTACAGAAAACTGCACTGCCCCCACTTTTGGGGGACAACCTATTTACCGGGGACTATAGTAACCAGGATCCATCATATATACAAAAACCTGTATATACAGTTTTTTTTCGAAGCATATTTGGTCCTGATTATTAGACCCATCATATACACAAAAACCTATAAATTACAGTATTTTTACGAAGCAGATTTGGTCCGCATTACTATGTCTCCCCTTCATATCAATAATACCGTATAATGGAGCACGCAAGGTAACACACCTCCTATAGGGACGAATTTCAGAGCCGATGTTTTCCGAAACCAGGAGAAGGGGGGGGTAGGTGTAGTCATTATCATGCATGGCCGTAGTCGCATGACCATAGAGACCCTCGCATCCCTGCAATGCCGAGACGGAGCACGTCGGGTTTTCACCGACCAGGCCAGAGACATTGCTTGCACCGAGCGGGAAGCGCCGTGAGGCGTTGAGCGCGTCGCATGAAGGGTGAGCTGCCCGGCAACAAAAAATGCCGGCTTTGAGAAGATGTCATCGAGATGTTGATCATTTAAACGCGTCGCTCGACGTTTGCACTGCCTCCCATTGTCGATAAAATCAGCGTTGAAAATCATCCTGGCAGGGGGGGGGGGGGGGGGGTGTTACCCTTACGTATTTTGCGGTACTGGTATACCACCAGATACTATTACGGGGGACCATAATAAATAGGACCTACGGTACACACAAAACCTATATATTTCGCTTTTTTTACTAACAATGTTCGGTCTATTCATTACTATGGTCCCCCGTAATATACATTTTGTGTGCCGTATTTTTCTCGGTGGTGGACAGGTTAAGGGTGTGCCATCCCTTGACCGGCCGGCCCCTGACACGAAAGCCGTAGTATATTTGGGCCGAAAGAGGCCATGACGCGCTGGAAAAACTAGTTGGCCGCCGAAGAAGACCTTGACGCTCCCGAGAAAAAAAAAACTACCAGGAAGCAGAGTATATAGAGAAAATAGGCGTTTTGCCGCGCCCAAACATACTGTAGTGAAAACATTACCAGGTATACGTTACTGTTAATGCGTTAACAGGGGGGGATATTCTTACGCTTCACGCAGTGTTGGCACGTTACCATATTCGCAGGCGTTCGCCTAACAGTATGTCGGGGTGTTGGGGGCGTGAATGGAGTTAGTTGGGCGTGAGCTTGTGGTCGAAGAACGGCGAGGGCGTGCTTCATAGGGCCGCTCCTTTCTTGTCTTCCTGGTTTTCCTCCTTTGTCTCGAAAAAAGTAACCGCCCAGAAATATCAGGAAAAACAACAGGAAGAGAACGAAATAAGAGACGCCCATGTAACGCTCCTCCAGGAAAAAAATGAAGGATACTCAGGAATTTTTTAAGACGAAAATTTCTTCGATAGTAACGGTCGTTAGTAGGGTAGGTTGTGCGTACACGTTGGTAGCTTAGACCCGAGTAACTTTCCCGCCCACAAGTGCATGTGGTAGCCTGCCAAGCACTCCTTTGAATTTTTTTCGCGGCGGTGGGCATTGTGTTGCAGAACGAGGCTATTACGGGGAACCATAGTAAATAGGACCTACGCTACACACGAAAACCTATATATTTCCCTCTTTTTACTCACAATATTTGGTCCTATTTACTGTGGTCCCGCGTAGTAACAAACACACCTGAGTAGTTGCGGTTGCGGCGGGCGTTGGGTTGCAGGCCGAGGCGACTTTTAGAGGGGAGTGTTGTGGAAGGGTTTCGCGCACGACTGACGGTCGGTCGCGGCTGTCGCGCGAACGATCAGCGGGAGCATATCAACACTCCCTCGTGTGCTTTAGGGTAGAAAACGTCCCGTTGCTTCAACCGCTGCGTATCGACGAAAATCGGCGAGAAATTATTCCACAGCTGCTCCGACAAGGCGCACCACACCGCACCACACCGCACGCAGCTTTTTCCAAACGCGACGGCGCGTGAATTTTTTCTCCGACAGCCAATCGATCCCGTTACACTTATCACCCCCCCCCGCCCCCTCCCCACCGTAGGTCGATACACTTATCACCCCCCCCGCTCTATTTCGTAAGCCTTAGGGCATGGAGTACGTAGTGTTGCTTCAACCGCTGTGTATCGACAAAACACCGTGAGAAAACGCTCAACAGGCTCAACACGGTCAAAGCACCCTAAGCAAGCCTGAGGCACTGCGCACCGCGCCGCACGATGCGCCGCCATCAACAGCAGGCTGCCTGCGTTTGAACTTACAACGCACGTATTGCGGTAGTCCCAGAACCGACCGCAACCCTGCCCGACGAGTTTTGTCCGAAACGCCTCCTCGCCTCCCTTGGTGAAAACCCGACGTGCTCCTTCCCTCCCTTGCAGGAGTGCGAAGATGCGTGACTACACCACTACGGCCCTGTCTAACATGAGTACATCCCCCGTCATACCAGTACGGCCATGCATGACATGAATACGCCCACCCCTGCTCGCTTCATGTTTTTTTTTTTTTTCCGTGCTTCGCCAGCTCATAGCCTGGCCCGGTCCTGTGATGCCCTACATAAGCAACGTGCTGGTCAACCCCAGCGTGCGGCGGCAAGGGCTAGCAAAGAAGCTCATGTTGCGGTGCGAGCAGCAGGCGCGAGATTGGGGGCACACTCAGGTATCCCGAGGTTTCTTTGTGAATAGGGCGTTTTCAACACCTGTCTGTCGGCCGTGTATAGCGTATCTTGAGGTTTATTCCTGAATAAGGTTTTTTTCAGTACCTATATCTGTTGGCCGTGTATTAGCCTTGGCCTCCGTTTTTGTCGAAGAGTTTTTTTCCCCGAAATTCCTGGCTTTGTTTTGAAGACGAAGAAGAGGAAAAAAAGAGACAAACTTTTGGAATTTTTTATCTTCCCAATTCGTTCCTCGCTATTTTTCCTGAGTTTCCTGTTTTTTTCCGCTTTTCCGGAGAGCACACGAAACACACTAGATATTCCAAAAACTAAAAGCCAGGAAATCAGGAAATCCAATTATTAAAAACGATAATATTGGCCCTCAATTGCTGTAGCCGTTTCCCGGGAAAAATAACGTCTGGGTTATCTCTCCCACGGTGCGTTTTTTTCGGTAACAGGTATCACGCGCAGTGGTGCGGGCAGGCCTCATGCCTTATGCCTTACCGTGGCTGCTGATATGGCGACTGCCACCCGTTCGGCACTCTACCTATTTAGAAAACCGTATTGTGTTCGGCATATTGGACGTTTCGATTCTGTCGTGCTCTTGGAGTCGACTGCCACTCAATCACCTCTGAACGGTAATATAAGCACCATTTGGACTCTGAGTTAGTATCTAACGGAGCTTGTATTCCCGCGCAGAGTGTAGCAATCACCAGGTGTTATCTTGACTTAATTGACCGTTTCGTTCTGGCTATACCTGTCGGCTTCCAGGCGACTGACCGCCAACTAGGTTTAAGTTTACTACCAGCGAAAACGACTTTATAATTTTTACGGCGACTTGTTTGTGCTGGGTACTTGGCTCTTTCGAAATCGCTGTAACACGCTGTTCCATTAGACATCCATCCGTCCAACCGCGTTAAATCTCCCAAACGCCAATCTCCGAAAAAAACAGAAATCAGGATCGACGACGCCTCTTTTTGATGATGGCGATGAGACCACGAACGCATGCAAGGTGGCGACAGTTAGAAATATCCTGCTGCGTGACGTCCTGGCGACAGCTATCCTGTCTTTTTATTGGCTTGACATGTTTGCCCGTTTCGTTTCTAATCTGCGGCGTTTTTTGCAGGTTTATTTGCACGTCGATATTTCCTACTGGCCTGCAGTGCAACTGTACGAGTCGATGGGGTACGAGGTAGTGAGCATGCTGGAAGTGAAGTGGGAGGTGAGGGAGGGAGGGGGAGACCCCACATGGGCGCGTGCGTGCGGTTGGCTCGATACATTGCGGCGCTTTGCTGGGGACCTGGCTGTTTTTTGTTCCCACGTCAATATCGTATTGCATTCGTAAAAAAGGCCGTCATATCATAAGAGACCCCCTTGCCTGACCGCCCCCTACACTAAAACTGGTACAATTAGGCCAAAAAAAGGCCTTGACGCACCCCAAAGTGCTTGATTTTCTATAGCCGTAAATTTGACATTCGTTGCATTGCATTTCCCTTCTCTACGTTTTGATCATCCGCGCGGCGCTTTGCTGGGACCTCGCTGTTTTCTGTTCTGGCGCTGACATCGCTGCTGCTGCGCATTGCAACATCGGGTGTATCAAGTATCGCACCGTCTTCGCTCTCCATTTTTTTTGTCAATGCGCGGCGTTTCGGTATGTGTCTTGTAAGACTCCCAACCGCTGGAGGTATTGCGCTCGCAGACTAGACTGGATGATTCTAATGTTTAGTTGTATCTACTCTTTGTGTGCCGTGCGAATACCATGAAAATGCACTTCTGTATAAAGTTATTACTGCAACAACCGGTTTCTACAGGGTGGACGCTGAGCGCAACGAAATTATGCCGCAATCCTTCTTTCTCATGCCAGCAACGGTTGGTGCTCGGTGTGACTGAACACTGTCCCTCTCTTGCCGCGGCACAGTTTCTTGCGGTTGTGTACTTTGCTTCACTTGTACACGCTTTTCGCGAAAAAAAGTATGGCTGGGCGTTGCGCGCGCGCGTGCGTGTCCCGCGGCTCTCTCAACTCTAAAGTGGCGGCGAAAAAAAAAAACGTTGTAGAAACGCTGACTGAACCATCTTACGACGACACCGATACAAACGTTTGTCGCTCGACGTATTATACGTGCAAAGTCTTTTCGAGAGACGTGAGAAGAAACGGAATCCCAACAACGCAAATACATACCTGGTATAGACCGTCCCAGGACAAGAAAAACCTCCGATTTTCCCCATCTCTTGTACGTAACGCTTTGTTATATTGCAACGCTGACCCACCCGGAGTGCACACGAGGGCTGTATAGACCTTTGCCGTTAGACCCTAACAACCCTGTAACCCCTACCACCTGGGAAAATTCTCAGAGTGTTTTAGGATGTCATGAGGCATTGGTGTTGACTATCAACCACGTAGTCGATGGTGGGTCTAGTCGTAAAAAGATCCTGGAATGCACCCGGCGGTCCGTCCCGGTCCCTCCCGATGGCGCTCCGTGACCCCTTTTTCTATTCTTGATTTCGATGTATTTTTGTCGTTTACTTGTTACGGTCCGACCCATCTCTTGTGCCTGCCTGCAGGCTCCAGCTTTGCGCTACATGAAGAAGACGTTGTAGAAGACCGGTCGGTGGGTGTGGTATCACCGCTCGCTCACTCGCTGGCTGGCTCGCGGCTGCGACCGAAAATGTTATCGTGGGCTCATTTTTCAATATTTCCGTGGAGCTGATTGTTATTTCGTATGATTGGTTGGTTGATGCCGGCGGTTCAAGAATGTTCGGAGAAAATTATCCAGCGTCTCGTCCGTCCGTTGCACTGATTGAGTGGTGCCGGCGGTTCAAGAATAGTCGTGGAAACTTATCTCGCGTCTCACCCGTTGTGCTAGTTGATCGGTGCCGGCGGTTCAACACCAATCAATGAAATCAATTATTGATCAACCCCATGGAATTATCAAAAACAAGCCCACAAACATTTTCTGGTCCGTGCGTGGCATTGCCGCTCGCTCGCTCGCGACCGCGGCCGAATTTGTTTGTGGGCATGAAGTTTCTGTTGATGTTGATTGCTATTTCAAACCAGGTGTGAGTGGTGGATGCCGCCGGTTCAAGAGTGTTCGGAGACGTTTGTCTCGCGTCTGCTTATGAAGTTTCTGTTGATGTTGATTGCTATTTCAAACCAGGTGTGAGTGATGGATGCCGCCGGTTCAAGAGTGTTCAGAGACGTTTGTCTCGCGTCTGCTGTAGTCCGTTGCACTGATAGACTGGTGCCGGCGGTTCAAGAAGTCGTAGAACATTCTATCGCGTCTCGTCGATTGTCCTGCTCGATCAGTGCCGACGATTCAAGAAGAATCGGAGAAAATCACGTCGCGTCTCATCGTGGACTTCGGGTGTAGGAACCGTTTCGCAGTCATTTTGGTGGGCCTCGTGTCGCGAGCTGGATGATCTTAGCTCGTGATTTTTGTGGGCGCTAAGCGTGGGGGCGAACACGCGTTTAAGTCGTGCCCTCGGGAGTACGTACAATATGTCACGCGTGACTAGAGCAACGGTTGACCAAAACACCTCGATGATTTTTTTTTTCTTGCTGTAGAGCGCCTAGTTTTCAGGAGTGACCGTGGATCGTTGACGGCACTCACGGCACATGGGACCGTACTCTTGCCAACACAGACTATATATAGTAGGCTGGTATTTAACCCCCGGTGGCTTGGGCTGGTGTTATACTGAACGCTCTGTTTCGCGGGTCGTTTCACTCTTCTTTTTTTCTTTCTTTGGATGTCGTCCATGCTTCATGTTGCACAATTCTAGAGAGAAATCTCCGTGAGACGAAGATCATCACTATCTGGTATTGTAGATCCTGTGGATATTGCTGGATGGGATGTTGGGTAGAAGTAGAGGTTTTAGCTTGCGCGCTAGACAACGGAACTTGCTTCTCTTTACGTAGAAATGCAGTAGTTTGTGTAGAAATGGTTTTGTGTGTGCAGACGTTTCTGCAGAAATAATTTCTGTGGGAAGAATATTCTGCGGAAGGAATAGCCCGCACGATACCGTGGGTGCTGTGGATGGACGTCGTTCGGTGGAGTCGAAGGTTTTAGACTGAGGTGTAAGACAACGGAGTATGTACCTGACATCTCTCTACTCTAGAAAGAAATATCTCTAGGTAGGGAAGAAACTTATGTAGAAAGCACAGGTATTAGTCAGTGTAACCATGGGCCCTCTGGGGATGCTGGATGGATGTCGTTGGGTGGGTATAAAGGTTTAAATTAACAAAGGTGGGGTGACAACAAACACAAAGCACACGTCATGGCGCACCATGCCACACTTTTTAAGGCAGCAGAATCGGTGCCTGAAGTATCCTTCCTTGGGATCAGCCAAAAGTTGCTTACGTACGTACCCGCCTTAGGTCACCACGCAGAGGTATACCGTCGGCATACACACTCAGAGGCGCAGAGGCCTACCTTGTATCTGGTATGGCTTTTGCCTTTGGGTCGAACGTGCTGCCTGCATGAACCACTTTCGGTGACCGCGAAAAAAAACGAGAAACGCCCTGGAGGGAAAACTTACGAGTATCCTACGGAGACATCGCATTTTTTTCATCTGTTTTCCCCCCAGGACGGTTTTCGCTCCCCCCCACGCTCTGTTTTATCACCCTTTTGTCGTCTCGGGATGGTTTCGTCTTTTTTTTCTTTTTTTTTTACCCGTTTTTCCTCTTGGGGTGATTTTCTCTCTAGTTTTTGTGTCATTTTTTTGCGTCCTTTTTTCCCCCCAGGACGTTTTTTTTTTTTTTCAAATTTCACCTGTCTTGCCCCCCAGGAAGGTTCACACCTCGAACAGATAATAGATTTCCACTTAATGATCTAAATATTTCAGGGCAGATATATTCATCATCTGTATGATCTGTATGATCTGGCTCATGGTCGCAGGGTGGGGAGCCGTATAATCTGTACCATCTAGGACATGTTTCCTGGGTTGGATCAGCATATTACTGTTGCAGGTTAGGATTTAGATCACTGATGACTCGTACATCGTGATTTGCCCAAAGTCTGGAAGTTTCTTTGTTCTTTTGTTTCCTTCACTGAAAGTGACCAAACGCCGTGCACTGCACGCAGCGCGTGTCGTGAAGGCGATATTATAACACGTTTGTTTCGATGATACCGGTACGAAACATTTGTCTCGACAGAGAGAGGAGGCTGATGACCCAAAATCGTTCGTTTGCGTGAAGAATGAAGATCAGTTGGTTGACTGCATTGTCGGCGGGCGGTTGACTGCGTTGTCGGCGGGCAGCTGTCATTTGCCGTGTACTTACGCAATATATGTCAGCGGCCGTCATGTGTCTTCAGATTCCGCGTAATGAGGCATTTCTTTCCATCCACAGAGGAGGCTGGCCCAATATCGTTGCTTTTTAAACGAGCTTTGAACAGTGGATTGGAGACTGCTGTATGTCGGCAGCCGTCATTTTTCGGAAGCTTCCGTACACAGTGCACAAGGGGACGTTATGAATGTATTGCCACAACTGGTGTACTGCAGCGCCAACGAATGGCATTCGCCTCTTCTCTTCTACTACTCTATGAATCTGATCCAAGTGTTGGATTTTAAACCAAAGATCATTTGATTTTGAGTCTACAGCAGTAGCATGCTCTCTTTTACCAAAATCATTTGATTTCAGTCCGTGCTTGGTATTGTACTTTACGACAACGATATGCGTCGCCGTGCTGTTCCCTATCTGTTACCTTAATACATGTCATGTGTGTGGCGATCGGGTCGAGGGTGGTCGGTCGGTTAAGGTCAGAGTTCGAGTTGGGAACTGCCAATCCGAACAGAAACAATTGTGTTTATTTACTTACTTCGTACATGCAGTGTTACTTTTTGAACTGGGCACATTTGGAACTTCCGTCATAGAGACCCTAGGTCAAAACTCACCTACAGCAGCAAGGAACACCTTGCCCCTTGGGTGCTCCAATAAATTTAAGCCAAGCGCCAGAATCGTGGGTATCGTGCATCCATCAACAGCCGCCTAAGTCGTACACGAAAAAATACATGCTATAACCTACGTTTCGCCCAGTTGCCTACAGATAGACCCACCCCCTTGTTGTGCAATGCGAGACTGGTGCATGTATAGACGATGCGCGCGTTCTTTGAACGCTGCCACGCAGGGTAAAGCGCCCGCAATTCGATGTACACGTTCTGTGAGAACGCTGATCCACAAAAAAGTAAATTAACCCCAAAGTCCATGAGCGTCCGCATGTCAGTCAGAAGCCATGATGCAATATGTATCAGGTACCAGGCACTCATTTTGACCTCTTGCATTATGTACCAGTAAGACAGCAGTTTTTCTAACCTTTGTAGTACGTACTCTGTCTCCATACCTTGGAGCATTTGCGGTAAGCATTGGATTTGACAAGGCCTCCTGCGCCGGCAGGGGGTCATCGCCTGGTATGTCCCCCCGCACTGAGTGGACGCTTGGCACGCAAGCGTAACTCAGCGCGGAGTTAGTACCTGTGAACGATCTGAGTGCACTAACCTATGAATACTGCCGGGTGGGTGGGATAGTCTCAAAGAGTTCGTTCCCAACCCTGCTCACGAGGTTAGGGAGCGAAAAAAACAAGGACTGTCACTCGTATGCGACACAAATCCCAAGGTAATTCGATACAATCTGCGGTTCCATTGTTTTTGGCCAAATTTTGACCCTCCGATGGGATCGGCATTTTGCTACAGTACTGCAATAATTTATTATGTCTTCCTACCGTGGATCATTTGATGAGGCCTCCTGCGCCGGTCCGTGGTCCCGCCCATAGTTCATTGCGCCATTGGATTGTCTTGTAGTTGACCACTGGTCAGGGGCACAGTCGTCTCACCCAAACTTCCTTAGCTTTTCATAAATAATTTTCCGCACACGCTGCGAAATATATCTCAAGTTCAGGTGACGGTGGTAGCTCGCTTTGTGGCGTCGGCGTAGCTCTGGCGGCGTTTCCTCTTGCAACCGTGCGTTTTTTTTTCCACTAAAAATGGCCCCGACGTAGTGCTTGGCCATTGACTCCGTCTTCCAGCCACCAAGTTTCGTTAAGCTGCCCCCCGCCGTCCCGGCTATAAGGATTTGTTGAAGGAGCCTCTCAGAAAACTTCCAAACTTTTACGTGTTGTATAAATCATATTAATAATGCAATGTGCTTTTGTTTTCTGCTTGCATGCCGTGCGTATAGGAGGGGCACACCAACATCGAGCGGTACATGGTACAAAAAGCAGCCGTGCGAGTGTGCACACACAACTCGGATTTATTTACCACATGGAAAGCAACAACGACTTGAATCCAACAGTCTCGTTCCAACGGTCCACGGCTGTGGTGTGGTCGCTGGTGGTCAGTGGTTCGCTGCAAGGACCCCCCCCCCTCCCTCCCTGGTAGATGTTTCCACCCCCCCCCTCCCCTCTATGGTCTTACGACTACAGCCATGCATGTTCATGGCAATAAGTATCCCCCCTTCGACCCCATCCCCTCCCTGAACACGCGCACACCAGCCATTCCAACCAAGCCGGTTCCAAACGTACGGGAGCCGTTTGTATGTTCGTTTTTTTTAGTCAGTGTCTTAACACGCCCCCTCGATGACCATTATCATTAATAGTGTGCATTATTAATAGCAGGTACCAGGTATCGTTTATTGTGCGCTACCCCTGTTACCCCCACCAACAGCTGTATGCAACGAACCGCTCTATCGCTCAACACACTCGGCACGGGCGTTCCGCATGCTTGTAGCTTGTAGCAGTCAACCCGTCCGCAGCCACCTCAGCGAGATGGATAGGTGGCGTTCCGAATACGATAAGGGGTACCTCATTGCCTCATTGGGCTGGTCTTCGGTTGAGGAGCCTCGAATCTCAGAAATGCTTGGGCTCAAAGGTGTTACAGTATCATGGCTTGTGTGTCCTTTGGCGCGTGGTAAGCGGACGCCCCCCTTTTACTACTTGGTACTACTGTTCTACTTCCCGCTTAATAGTCTGAGCACAATATCTTTGTCCCGAGAGAAGTGACAGGCTCCCACTCACTCCTCCTCATTTTTTCGATATTATTTTTCTGTTATTCCACCAAAACGAACAAATAAAAATGCAGGCTACTGTCAAGGCATTAGACTCCTGAGCTAGATGTCAAAAAGTTGAACAACTACCCACCCAGGGTAAAAGCCATGCATAACACCCCCCCCCCCTGTTTAGATGACGACGCCATTGCTAAACCCCTGAGCTATATACTTGGATAAGGTTAATCAACTAGTCTACCCACGTCGCGTAAATAAAGCCTAAAAAACACCACCCCTCCCTTTGTGCGGGTGACGACGACAAATGTTAATGTATTAAATAACCCCCTAATACGTAAATACTTGTAAAAAAAGGTAAACCAAATACCCACCGAAGATCAAACCCTTATAACACTACAAACTTCTTAAGACACCCCGCTACTAAACTATTTTGGCTCGCTCCGGAGCTTGTTTTCATACTTCGTACGATACGAAAATCAACGAGTTCTCATCAGCAGAGCCTAAATTTTAGCAAGTCCATAAAAATGGCCACTACACACGCAGCCCACCCACCCCCATACCCCACCAATCCACCCACACAAACGTGATGAGGAAGAAAAATAACGCCCCCGCTTCTGATGCAGCACTACAGCTAAACGCACGCACCACAGCCCTGAGGATTTAATACACCGGTATTCAATATAAAACATTAATACAGGAAGGAGTTGTGTGCACTGCTTGGCGTTTGGCGACATTCGTGGCCCGTGTCTGCCAACTTTTCAGTTGACGAACGGCGAACGGCCTCGTAATACCGACTTTCAATCCGCCTGTGATACACATATATACTCACTTGAGTGATTCTCTGTAAATAGGATCGGATATCACGGTTTGACCCCTTGACTGACAGCCCCCCTACACAAAAAACAGACAGTATAATAAGGCTAAGGGCAAAAGACGCATCGACGCGCCCAAAATATATACGGGTCGGGTCGAGTAAGGGTGGCCCGACCCGATCCATGAGAGTTTGAAACCTCTCGACCTGTCCCCATCCGACTCACCCCGACCCGACCTGACCCGACCATTCCCGTGATATTTCGAAAGCTTCCTGACCCGTGAAGATCCCTGAAAAATACCGGCTTCTTGGTCTTTTAGGCTTCCTGGGGGCAAGAGCCCGTTAAAGGCATATATACCGCCTATGTATGTACGCACCGGCACCATATTTTTACTCTACAACAAGTGAATTGACAAAAATTCGTCAACCACAAGTTTTAAGCGTGTGAGAAAATGGTAGCGAACCACACCAGGCGGCGGGCACACGGTGACAAACAGCGCTGACCGCAATTTGCCAACAATGAGTTGTACACGGGCGCAACGCTTAGGATAATGGTCGTGGCTACGAGTACCCCAACACCCCACACCAGGCACACACGGCAACTGCGCTGACCACAAAAGTTTAGATTCACGAGGGAGCTGATCTGCGCCCGTCAACTACTGCAGTATTTCTGGCGCACGTGCAAATGAAACAATCGGCAAGTCCGAAATAAACCCAGCCTTTTTCGCACTCGGTACCCGTGATAGATACAGGAGGCGGCGGCACATAGGAGTACATAGTCGCCGGAATCGTGTGCCTAAAAGTACGAGTGGAACGGGGAAGAAGCCACACACCCCTGACATACATACTTCGAACTACGTAGATAATAACATAATACTTTCAACCAAACATGTGTCGCAATCCACAGGCTGCTTGCTCTGCACTCCACAACAAGTACAACAACAACAAGCGGCACTACTGTGACTGATCTGAGTGTTCTCAGGCCAGCGCCCAGCCATTTAGTCACCCTCTCGATGACACAGTTTTTGTGTCAAGACTCTTGGTGCTACTAGGGGAAACACTCACTACACCATTACGTTTGTTCCAACCCAGAGACAGTCCCCCCCCCCCCCCCCCCCCTCCCTCTCTCTCCCGACCAACATTTTAAGAGGCGCGGATTGACGTGTCTGACCTTCCGGTGAGTGTTTAGCCAACACCCAAACATCGTAAAGGCGCTTTTTTAGTCTTGCCCTGAGGCGCGGTCAATCGTTTTTCCGGTGCTCGTTTCCTCGACAACGTCCAGGAGGGTACACCAAAGTTGAACATCACGTTTTCGGGAACGCTCTTGAGTAGATATTTTCCCCAAAACATACACTAGTGATCGGTATTGGCAACCTTCCCCTTCTGGAAAAACGGAGAGGGTGCAAAAGTTGAATACAATACATTTTCAGAAAGCTCTCGACCATAACTTTTCCCGAAAGTACCCTCCTCGTACTGCTGCTCGGCATTGGCAAGGCAACCTTTCCTTCCCGTTGTGGAAAAGTCGAGCGCTGAGAAGCGATCGCGGCCCTGTGCGGAACCAAATGCGGAACCAAATAAGTGCTTCACGGTAACCATTTTTCTACCCTCGTGCCAAATGCAGCTCTTGCTGACGCGCTGTGACGAGGCTTTCCAGCAGGATCAGATCGTCCTTACCCATGCTCTTAATCGTGGTGGACAGCACCTCTATGAAATGCTCGGTCTTGGGCCTGGATGCTGCTGCTGCAGAGTATGATGCACACGGCGAAAAAAATAGCGGAGATGGAGAGGAGGCCGCTAAAAACGCTATTCCTTTGCCTTAATTCTTGTACATTCTTGGTATATACCTGGTATGATTATACCGTAAAATAGTGTTGACTTTGCTCAGGGGTGGGGTTGTTTTTCGGCGCGCGTTTTCTCTCAAGAACGGTAAAGGTGCTAAAGTCGAACATTATATTTTCGGAAGGCTCTGGACCAACTTGTTCAGAAAACGCCTTGTTCGGTTTTGGAAACATCCCCGTTCTGGAAATAGGAGGGCTGAAAAATGGTTGCATCCCTGTGCGAACTCAACGCTCTTTTCCGGTGGTTGAAAGAGTAAGAGCCGCACGCCCGGAGCATTCGTTGTGTTTTTTCAACGAAACCAAAGCAAGAGAGTGGACAGGGGTTGCGGGAGAAAATGCTGAAGATGAAAACAAATGTTGATCGGTTGCCTGTCAAGGTACGACCCGCCGGTTGACCGTTCTTAACATTTTATTGCCTTTCAAGATACGACTTGCCGGTTAACCGTTACATTATTCGCGCGTACGTACCTGCCGGCAGGGTTGGTGGAGTTCCAGTGGCGGCGGCCTTGAGCGTGTGCCAGTGACGAGCCATCAGGGTGCACTTGTTCACGGCAAGCCGGTCCTGCCAAACGGAGCCGCGGGGAGAATAAAATAGATACGTAGATACGAGCCAAACGAAAAAGTGACGAGCAAAGTCAGGAATTAGGCATTAGCAGCCCACCAGGTACTAGGTACCAATAAGCAGGTGTACATCATTTCCTCAAGAAGCAATTTATATATTAATTCACCCCCACTAATATCTGTATATGCTGTTGGGCAGTCCCTCAGCTGGTGATATTTCGTCAAATGTTCAGTAGAGACTACAGTGCAGCTTCGCATCGCAGCAGCCTAAAAGTTAGGTTTCTGAGGCATACGAATGTCCACGGCAACTTGGCGCCACTTTCCCACCACTGGCTTCACTTACCCTAAGATGTTTTCAGCGGGATTCACGCATGAGGCTCATAACCTTTTGGGTGGATCTCCGCATGAGGCGTGCGGTGGTGCGGCTGCTGGGTTACGCCAGACAGTCCGCAGGAGGCATGCACTGCTGTCGGTCGGAGATAGTCGAATGGTTGCATGAGCTTCAGCTCTGGAGATTTGAAGAAGTAAACGGCACTCCAGGCCAGTCGTGTTGATTTTCGGTGATTTTCAAGAGGGTGGGATGAGGAGGAGAAGAGGAGAGAGAGTGCACGAGGAGAGCACGCTTGTCACAGCTCCAAAACAAAAAGAAACAAAACAATATGGAGGCTCTACAACAAGAGACAAACCCAAAGAACCGTGGCCCTTGCTCACCGGTATTCTTTGTGGGGCTCCCGAGATTTTGAATCATGATCACACGAAACGACACTTTGATTGTGTAGTGCATGTGAATAGTCATACTAAACCGGCGTTTGACATACCGCACTAGCGGTATTGCCGTATTTACCTTGTGTTGCTGTGATTTGCTCGTTACAGGCGATTATTTTAACCATCAGCGACTCGGTAGGCTACTGGCTACTGCTGTGTAACAAAAACTATCCTTAACACGATGCCTCGGTGGAGGTGAAACAATGCATACGATTCTTCGTAAACACAAGCGATGTACGCGACTGTCTCGATGCCAACCCTTTCGGAGCTCAGGTGCATAGTCTAGCCAAACAATTGACAAGTATATGTGGTATCAAATAGTATCAACTACTTACAGTAGTGTGGCAGGGTGAGAGCAAAGCAGGACACGTGCCACAAAGCTTGCACGCGTATCGCACAATTCCTCGGGCTGTTGTAGGTCTGGGACAAAAATTATCATCCCCTATTGTACGCCAGCAGCCCGGGCTGCTTCGTGTAGCCGACGCCACCGCACGTACCTAATCGGTTCCATTTTCATCTCTTCTTTTCGACTCGGAAGTCCCAAAAGGGGTATCTCCTCTACTTGTGCAACTACACTCCTAAATTGGGGCATAAACTACTTGGACTCAGAGTCGGACAACGGTACAACAGCACTCATAGTTAGGAGCTAAACTTCTGAGACCTTAAGTTGAGTCGTTTTCTTAGAAGAGAATAAAACGACTTGGACCCAGAGTCAGACAATGGTACAACTGCACCCACACTTGAGAGCTGAGCTACTTGGACCTTAAGTCGAGTTGTTTTAGTAGTAAATAGTAAAACGTTTAAAGAGGCGTTGTTGATCAATCACACGACGGTGTTACGTTACGGGGTTACTTATTTATATACACTTATATCTCATGCCATTGCGCACTATTACCCCTTGGACGAAATGAGACCAAAGGATATATATGAGGAGGGGAAATGTGCTCTACGATTGATTAGCATTATTGCGTGTGCCATCTGACAACGTGCAGCATGAGCTTCAACGTTGATCACCAAAAATCTCTCCCAGAAAGAAAAGTATACCAGGTAGTCAATAAAGAAAACCGAAATTATTGTGTTTGCCATCCTGCTATGTGCAGCATGAGCTTCAACTGGATCACTTATACCATACCATAAACATTCAGAAAGAAGAAGAGAACCGAAGGCACTATCTGTCACAGTTGATGGAGAACAGCATGGCGTGATGGTCGAAGCTTGACGGAGGTTTATCACCTGCAAACCCTGCTAAACATTTGGTCACCTGCGCAAGGAGCCGGTCTATGCCTCCGCTCTGCCCAATAATGACATCGTCGCCGTTGCCGTTGCCACTCCCCGCTGCCGCGGTCGGAGGGTTACCGCTGCAGAAGGTGTCGATTAGCATGTCAGCGCCGAGAGCGATGCGCACCACGCCAAAGCTCGCCCCACCGAGCTTAACTGGCTGGCCAAACAGCACGCGAAGACGGGCCGACGCACGGTCTCCCACAGCCAAGTCTGGAGAGTGTGGAGGAGGTAGAGGAAGGGTCCTTGGGTTGGATGAGGGGGTGGTCGCACGTCCCGCATGTCTGTCGATACGCTTTCGATCGGTGTGTACTTGTTTTTCGTGGTCAGTCAGATGGCGATCGTCGAATCGTCGAACAGGACACAAATGGGGAGGTACCTTGCGTCTTCTCGTGGGGAACGCGGGCTAGAATATGGCATCGAGTTAGCGTGAGATCATCAGCAACAACAAAGGCATTCAGGAGAACAGCATCAAGAACAAAACGACGGCGGCGAGAACAACAAAGACCAACGACGACAAGAACACACCATCAACACCAAGAATGACGGCAGCAATAACAATAACATAAAGCAAATACGACAACGAACAACACCAACAATACGACAACACCAACAACATCAACAAGAACAGCAGCAACAACAAAAAGAACAACATTTCCAGACTTGTGGGATAGGGTAGGATAGGATGGGAGAACATTTCTGCGCGACCTGCCTTGAGGAAGAAGCCTGCTGATGTCCTCCGACAGGAGGCGATGAAACAGCTTGAGGTCCTGGTGTGGTGTATGGTGCGTGAGCACGGTAGGAAGGAGCGTCGGTATGATTTCACACCGCTATTCACAGGCATGATGCATCGGGTTTTCACCGTATTAATCAGGCTGGAACCGGTAACACAGTGGTAACACAGCGCTAAAAAAGCCCCCCCAAGCCCCTTCCATGGCGTTTAACCCCCTACCCTCCACCCTCCATCCTCCCTACCTCCCCCCCCCCACACCCTCTCACACATACCCCAACATTTTTCTAGTGCTGGACGGGGGCTAAAGCGGGGGCTTTTCTATTGGGGAAGAGACCGAAGTGAGGTTTTCTATTGGTGGAGGGGCCAAACCGGGGACTTTTCTATCGGAGGAGAGGTCGAACAGAGCTGGGTTCTTCAATTGGTGCAGGGGCCAAACCAAGCTTTTCTGTTGCTGGCCTGAACGAGGATTTACTACTGGCGGAGGCATTGAATCAGGAGCTTTTCTGCTGATGGAGGAGCTGAACCCAGGTTTTCTATTGGTCGAGCCTAGGTCTATTGGCGGATGCTCTCAACAGGGGTGTTTTCTATTTATGGAACCTACGGGCTACTCAGCCGAGCGTTTCCATCGGTGAAGACGTTGGCTGAACCGGGCTCTTCTATTGGTGAAGGGATCAAACCTAGCCTTTCTATTGGCGGAGGGGCTAACTAAACCGTGCTGGCTGAAGCGAGCTTTCTAATTATCGTATGTTCCCCCTCAGGCACTGCCTCACTCAAATCTCGGTCTTTCATAGACAGTCCAGCAGGAAACATGAAAAGGCCACAGAAACCCGAACAAGGAACGCCAGTTTTCATTGGACGAGGGGTCAAACCAATATTTTCTACTGTTGTAGGGTCGAGATTACTCACTCGTGGTAGCCCAGAGTCAACTCGGGTTTTGGGTCGGGCCCTTCGGACGTTGTCGGAACGCGAACCTCGAGGAAGGCTTTTCTATTGCTGGAGGGGCTGAACCGAGCTTTTCTATTGGTGGAGCGGAAATACACCGATCTTTTCTATTGTTCGAAGGGTTGACTAGAATCGAGGTCACTCCACTCACGTCATATCCCAGAGCCACCTCGGGGTTTCCATCGGGCCCTTCAGAATATTTTGGAACGCGAACCACGAGAGGAACCACCGTGTTCACCCCGCCCACCGCCCTGCACGGCTGCCCACTCCTTTGCTCCGGCAGCAAGCTGAGGTAAGGCCACTTGTCTTGGACACTGTCGCGCACCTCCGACACCCACCTGGCGGCGGACGCACAGGAAGTAAACACGCTGTTAACCCCTTTGGAAAGCCTTTGGTAACCCTTTGGTAATCCTTTGGCAATCCTTTCGTAACCCTTAGGGGCTCAGGTGAAGCGACCAAAACGAAAACTGTACCAGATGCAGTCAAGCAATCAGTGCTGTCAACCGCCAAGTGAGAGCGTGTAACAGAACGACTGTCATCATGGGGTGTGTGTGGGAGATACCCTTGCATTGCAGTTACTAGCAGTTAATAGGGCACACACCTCGTACCTCAGCAGCCCGGATGGCTTCATGGGACCGATACTGTAAGATATCGTCACTTTATTTTAGACACTTTTCCCCCTTTGAGGCATGCCTTCAAGTCCCAAAGGGAGTAATAGGAGACCGGTAATCTTGGGCGCGAAGTCATTTGGGCAGTTCGGACGCATAGCATTGATTTGTTTAGAGGCATCTATATGCGAAGCAGCACCCTCCAAGTGTCGCCGTAGAAAGTGACAATTGGGAACGGATGTAAACACACTTCAAGCTTTCGAAGCGCTACCAAATCCCAACCTAAAACAAAAGGGAAGACGGCTTGGACCGTATGTAAGCACCAAGTGTATATAGAAGCGTTTGTTTTTTTAGCACATTTCGTTTCTTGCCTGCTTACGAAGGCGTCCACACGATATCCCTACCATACAATACAATACCATACCATACTAGACCGTTTCTTGCCTGCTAACAAAGGCGTCCAGCCTATCCTTGGGGATGCTCTTTACGGCCTCCATATTGTTCAAAGCACTCGCCCACCGCAGTAGAAGCCCACGGTTTTCCCACCCAGCAAGGCGGGAGCGCAAGGTGGGGTAGCGGGGGTCCAGCTGAACCGGCATCGGAAGACAGAGAAAGGAAGAGTAAGCGCTACTGTAGGAATATGTGATTACTAGGTGCACATTATTATTATCGTCGATCACTTCAGATGCTATCGGTATGTTTTGCATGATGTGGCCACTATTTAGCCACACTAATATTACTACTACTACTATGAATACTACTACTTCGTACAAGTGTTGGGTATCGTCTCTAGAATTCTAGAGATATCATGCGATGTTTTCGGAATATATCGATATCAATATCGATAATATTTTCGGGATATCTCGATATTGATATCATGCGCTTATTTTCGCGATGTACCACGCTATATTTTCGGGATATATGGATATCAATGTCGAGAATGTATGGCGATATCATAGTGTCTTGTATCATGCAATATATCGCTATCGAAAACATAAATTTTGTGTACCGAGTAAGTTATATCGCATGACATATCGCGATGTATCGTGATATCATATCACGATCATGCGATATCACAAGATACATACCTGGTACGATATATCGAGATATCGCATCCATATCCCGAAATTTGGGGACTGATATCGAGATACCGTATCCCGTCGAAATATTGCTCGATACCCAACACTACCTAGTATTCCTTGAGCTACGGAAGAAAAAAATGCGCATACGACGAACCCGAGCCTTCACAGTAAGGAAAAAACCAGTATGTCCGGAAATGCAAGGACCGTTTGGGTATCGACAAACAGCCAAAATGTGCTTAAATTTACGGTCAGGGTAGTTTATATTGGTGATGGATATCGTCTCGAAAGTTGACAGCTGCGATGTATCGAAATATCGAAACTTTCGATAGCTATCACTACCCGACATTTTCTTACTGTGGTGGTCTGGGATTTGCTGCCGACGAAAAAACTGGGAGATAAACTCTTAGGAAAAACCTCTGGCGTGAGGGTAGGGTTGACATTAATCAATTAACTACTTGAGCTACGAGTATTACATAAGTGAACCACTTAATTGTCGTGTTTATAGGAGACGATGTATGGGGTACCAGGTATATCGTAACATACCTCGTGCCGAGTGAAGTAGTCCTGAAAGCCGGGCGGGAGGTGGTCGTGCCCCGCCTCCAGCTCTGCCAGGACCGATGGAGGAAACAGAACAGCCCCGCAGAAAGGCGGCCCGCAGTAAAACTTCGACCCAGTGACGAGCGTCAAGAACCCGAGAGCCGCGTACTTGCGGATGTTCTCGGCCTCCGAGCGCAGCTGACACGCGTCCACAACCACCTGTCGTTGGGGGATAGGGTACATAGCCCCATTGCCATAGCATATCAACAACCCTTGTCATATCGTATCAACAGTTGGAGGTACATCGATGTTACCCCGCAAGTAGGTACATAATGGAGTTGCTATTAATAGACTACGTGCACCTTTCGTGTATTTCACTATGTACGTACTGTAGATTATTTTTTTGTGGGTTTCTCTCTTCTTTTTTTTCTCGGGATGGTTATGAGTGGTAGGCGTTGACGATCATGCTTTATATCGTCTCCTAAAATGAAACTAGCTGGTAATATAATACCCGTTTAGTATTAATTTCAGAGTCCAAGTGAGGACTACACTAAGGGTCAGAGTGATGATTAACTACTTCACCCCCGTTGTATACACTACTGTAGTACTATACATTACCAAATGACACAAAACATATTATTAATCCTCATAGAGCGTACGTGGTGAATCAGTCCTTGAAGACTTCGTCTGGAACTCTTCTGGGTGGGATGGCAGTAGATATAACATACCGGTACTCCGGGGGCGAAATTGTGTCCGCTAAGATCTTCGGTTAGATCTATCCCTTGTCATTATCCGTTGGAATCGTCCACTAGACCTATCTGTGAGCTCTACGTCAGCTCTATCCGTCGGGCTACAGCCAATCCCTGAAATGCAAACGTTAACACATCCAACAGGCAGGCGTTCCATGCCAGTATATGGTAACAGCGCCAGCCCAGCCGGCTCACTCTCTCGCTCACCAAGAGCCGCTCCCCGTACTGGCGTTGCAGTTTGGTCAAGGTGTCTATAGAGGGAGAGCATATCCCCGTTTTAGACCCAGCCACGAAGTGAACCACCACCACGCTCGTTGAACTGGATGACATAGTCTTGTGCACGGCGCTTGTGATGGAGGGTATTGGCGAGGGGGGGGGGGAGGGGGGGGAGGGCGGGGGAGGGAGGGGGTGGTGGGAGGAAGAGTGGGTGGGAGGGGGGGGGGGGGGAGGGGGAAGGAGCGAGGGGGGAGGGGGGGGGGGGGGGGGGCAGAGGCGGTGATCATGGCAAGGAGGAGTTGGTTAGGATGAAGCATTGCAACAATTGTCGCGGTTTCCTCTTTCATAAATTGGCATCGGTAGGGCTTAGAGCGCTTTAGAGTAAAGACCTATAATCCGTTTGGCCGGTCTTTTCGACACGCCGGCACATCTTGGTGGGAATGCATATCTTCTGTGGAACCTGTCACGCCTGTGTGCGATATGCTTCATGCAGTACCATCAAATGGCGAGCGGCTGACTGCTTAATCTTCAAGAGGAGCAAGCAAGCATGAGTATTGGAATCACACCTGGTGACGACTTTTTCACAGGGCAGGAAAGCACCACTCTTGGAACGGGTCTTGATCTGGGTCACGACCACGTCTCCCGGGGGCATGCCTTTCACCTAGAATAACAGTCATTGTTAGCGTATTAGTCCAGTGGGCTACTGGTAAACGGAAAGTGTAGTAAAACACCCACCCAAACTAATAATTTCACCTAACAATTGCCCACCCAAACTAAGCCTCTCACCGAACAGTCCTGCCGCGGTGTCGCGGCAAAGGAGGTACCTAGAAAATATCAGGTTCCTACCGAAGTTTTCACACCTCGAACAGATCAGATAGATCTGATAGATCACTCCCACTTCATGATCTAGACCTTTCAGGTAAGCTACATATTCTTGACCTGTATGATCTAGCTCATCGTGCCGGGTCGGGGCCGTGTAATCTGCATGATGAAGCACATGCTTTGTTGGTTGGATCTCTGTTCCACAAAGATACTGCCTAACGTTTCAAACGGCAGGTTTTGATCTAGAGGATCTAGATCATGATCTATCTGTAGAGTATCTATCTGATATGTCCGATGTGCAAAAGTTTCGAAGGTTCCTATCATTCCACGAGGAGATCTACAATACACCCTCAAGCCATGCTGAGGTACATACTGGTTTTCCGGCCTGCCTGTGGACTCCTTGCGCCTTTTTTTCCATGACCACAAGGGAGATGGATTATCGCAATGGCCTCATGTGGCATCAACATTAGCTATCAAGAGGGAGTACACAACGTTTCTAAGGTTCTTTTGATACCACGAGGGGCTAGCTCTATACCCCGCGCCAGCGAGCCATCCCACAGTATTTGTAGAGGATGCACCTGCCCTTTCTCAGGTTCCTATCATACCAACTCAAGTTGAAAATAAGCTGCCCAACCATGCGTATCTCCCCCCTCTCCTTCCTGTAGACACGAAATAACGTATCCTTCCCCCCTCCCGCGCTGGGTGCAAGCAATGTCAGCTTGGTCGGTGAAAACCTGACATGCCCCGTTCCAGGATTGTAGAGATGCGAGGGTCTAACGTCATACGACTACGGCCATGCATGAGATCGAGTACATCTCTCCTATCGAGTACACCCCCCCCACACTCCATTATAGTTCACCGGATACAGTTTAGCACTCTCTCTTACGTTGTGCTCGGGGAAGCCGGGGACCCCCCTCGGAGTGAGCTCGCTGAAATGTTGCCCCCCCGCGGCCCCCCCGCCGTGCCGCTGCCCACCTCGCCGGCCGCGACGACGATGGAGGTCACGGCAGGTCCATCGCCCTCCTGAAGTCAGGGTATCACATACATTATGTGATGGAAGTGTCACACACAGGTTGTAAACACGAGTTTCGCCGAAATCTTCGATCTCACAGCTGATGTTCTTAAAAACGCACTCGTATATAGTGACAACACGGCGGGCGGTCATTGCATAAAGAAAAGCATAAAGGGTTCACGAACAGCCCGCCAAGAGCTAGCGAAGCGCTCAGCTCGGAAAAAAATTAAGTTTAGCGAAACAACCGAGGCTTAAAAGTTCATGTACTACAGTAATTATTCGTTTGTATGCCAAAGGGGTGGCACAACTAATAACAGTGTGTACATACTTCGATCTGTTTTAGGAGGCGATAGAGAGGGACTCAATACAGCGGGACGGTAATATAATATATTGCTCTGGGCACACAGACCACGCGGAACACAGACCGCGGTCTGGACTAAGTAGTCTGACAAGGCATCGCTGCTCCCTATTAACACAACTATCTTGCTGACTAGAGCAGTAATCCTAAGAGTTACTGTAGTCTAGACCCTTGTCTCTGGCTGGCTGACCAAAGTGGTTTAAAAAGTCAGACCTTCTCACTATTAAAAATATTGTCACAGGGTGCGCCGACCCAATCTGGTGAACCTTGTAGTCTGACAGTTTTAGCCTTTCTCGCTGCCTGACAAGATATCCCCTTAGACTAGTGGTAAAATATCGCGCGCTGCTACAAACCCACCTGAAACGGTGAAATAGGCTAGGCTACGTACCAGCAATCGTTAAAAGTTTATTCATATGATCGATGAATATCTTTTTCTTATCTTGCAATGATTATAGGCTATAACGATTGACTGTTTCTTACACTCCTATCGGTTATATGCTTTCTGCTAACGACACTATGTATGTAGCTTACCGGGTAATCTAACGGGTCATACCTTCGCGCTATTTTTTTTTATTGGCTTAATTAAGTGCGTGGTCTAACAGCATATCCCATCTCACGGGAACCTGATAGTTTACTTATTTAGCGCTGACCAAGCAAGTCGAACACGTCAGCCCTTCTCACTATTAATATTAACAACACTAGCTGGCTGACCAAGCCGCGCACCAGCGTGTCCCTTCTCACTAACGTTTACTTGTTTAAAGCTGCAAAACAAATCCGACACTAATTCCAAGTAATAATAAGTGTGTCCCCCTAAACGGGGGTCCGGTTCTAAAGGGATTAGCGCTAGCTGTGCATGATACCTTGTGACCCAGCCGTCGCGCCCTGACGCGCGCAAGAGCCGTCGGTAGAAACTCCGCATCCGACCCCGACGGCGTAAGAAACACCTGTTGTGTTTCAAGCGAACAAAGGTGCGACGAAAGTTTGTGCATATTGGCGACAAAGGTATACCTTATCCTGCGGCACGCCTATTACAATGGAGGTCTGCAAACAAGAAACAAAAGCTTGAAGCCATATTGTAATATCAACCTTGAGCAAACTTGATTGTGCATAACATTATTTTTGCCATGGCATCCCCGTGTCTCATCTATTGTTATGGAGGCGTTACTGCTGTTTATTGGGAGAAAACTGCTTGCCCTGTAGATCAGAAGCATAGGAGCGGAGCAAGAGCAAGCTAATACAATACCAACATAGGTGTGAGAAATCGAGAGTAACCAGAGACAACCTGCACAGTAGTAGTAGCCGGACCCGTCCCATATCGCCTAATTGTATCCTGATGCATAGGTTAACCTTCATACCTTTACACATGGCAACGTGGGCAAGATATATATATATATATATATGACTTAGTATAGCACTCGCAGCTGAGCACGATTTCTTGATCCAAAGTTATAAACGTCCTCCAAAAAGCGAGCCCGACATACTTTTTAGTTTTTTTCCTCTCCGTCGGCTTACGTTCGTTAATGAACGATAAACCACGGAGCCACTTATTCAGCGATGGCTGAGTAGCCCAGTGGTTTGTATCCTTCATAAGCGAATAAAATAACCGAATGGTTCGAATCCTCACGGCTTACGTTGTACTACCAACATGCGAGATCAGCCGGAACTACGTATTGAGATGGTGTCATCCACTCGCGGTTGAAACTGAAACGCATACGCGTGCGTGTATTATATGCATAAACATACATATACCTCCGCTGTGTTGTCATCCATGCCCAGAACGCCCAGCAACCGTCGCCGGGTATCGCTCATGCGGCTCGCAAAAGACCCCTTGTCGTCCTCTCCCTCCCCATCTCCCTCTTGTTCCCTTTCTCCCCTCCCCTCTCTCGGGCCGGCCGATTTACGTTCGCGCCAAGCACTTGGCTTGAGCGCCCAGTGTTGCAGAAGCTCGCGCCGCGTGGAGTCGGCGCTGTCGAAAGCTCGCCTGACGTATGATGCATAACACGTAAACACCGAGAGTCAATCAGTTGGAGCAACGCATGGTACAGGCGCGGTTTCAATAATTGAACCCGACACTGTTTGTTGGAAGTACGCACATGAGAGTATTCTCTTCCAAAGCGCCTAAAAGCGAAAACAGCTAAGCTTCTGATGGAGAATTGAGACCATCTCACCGCCCGGTTAAACCATGTACCGAGTATCATAGCATGAAATAGTAATTACTTATTGCCGGGATCGCCACCGCGCTGACCACGCACTCAGCGTGGGGGTGATTTATCCCGGGTGAGCCCCCCCTGCTTCGGGGCAGTAGACCTCCCAACTAACCCAATGCTTGCTTAGATGATCAATGAAGGTGTAGAAGAATACTACAGTAGACTGCCTAATATTTTTGCAATCCCGTTTCATTATACAAAGTAACTTGTAACATGCCTACAGTGTAAAAAAAAACGATTTTGGGGTGAGGAATGGAGCCTATTATGACATGAAGAACAAATGCGAACCAACGGATAAAATGAAGCATCCCCCCTTCTGTGCTATGCCTCCCTACCCGGAACGCTACTATGTCAGTATGTCATTGGGCACTTACCGGGTGGAAGAGCTGCTGGTGCACGAGGAACGGCTCACCACCTCGGGAGTGGGCACGGGCGAGCAGTGGTACTTGTTCGTCGTCTTGCCAGCCCGGTAGGGTACGGTGATGCGATCATCGCACCCCTCCGCCAAAAGGCACTCCGTTCGGACCTGTCGCCCGGGGATATAGACACAAGAACAAGAACAAGAACAAGAACAAGGGAGGGAGGGAGGAGGGAAGAGAGAGATGGAGAGAGGGAGAGAGAGGGCAGGGAGGTAGGGAGGGCGGGAGGAGATGAAAGGAGTTCGAGTGCTCTGGTGATTTTGGACGAGTCCTTGAAATAAGTCAGGCCTAACCACACATGTGACACAAAGGTCACAAAACGTACACGATCAATTCTAAGCAGCAGGTTTTTAGAGCGCACGAACCAAAACAGTAACTGGGTGAACTTGACACCAGCTCGACCATTATTCCCGCCAGCCATGCTCGCGTGTTCAGCTATTTCGTCGTCTGCGGCTAGGACATTGCCAGTCAAAAACGTTGGGTATGAGACTTACACTACCATCACCGCCGACGCCACCACCATCATCATCGCTACCACCACCATCACCAACAACGACAACGACACCACCACTACCATCGCTACAACCACCACCAACACCACCACAACCACCACTACCACCAACACCACCACGACCACCACCACCACCAACGCCACCACCACCAACAGCAACAGCAATAACACAACCAACATCAACAACAAGAATAAAGACATCAACATGACTTACTGCCCAAGGGTGTGCCCGCTTGAACACCGCTTCCACCGCGCTCCAAGTTTGCGGGTCCTCCTCGCGCAGAGTTAGGTTCAGGTGGTCCGCTAGCATGGACAGCACGCGAGCCGACTTGTCTTTGCACGGAAAGGATTCCTCCGAAGAAAGATGGGCCAGCAGAGCTGCCTCCACACGTCGACTTATGCCACCGTCGTCCTGGCCATTATAAATTACAAGTTGCAGGTAGAGTCCACAGTCAAGCCACATGTTCTGGATAAGTTTATCGACCTTGTGTCCAAACTTTACGGCTAAGTGGGTTGCTAATTCACACAGCCACCTAAAATAGAGCATATCAGTCCCTTTTGAGCTGGGCGAAGCGGGAGATCCTGTAGATGAGAATCTGAAACCAAACATCCGTGCCGTCCGATCGATTTTTTTGTCTTGTTGTCTTTTGGCTTCCACCAGCGCACACAGTTGACGACGAATGCATATATCCTGTGGCACACCAAACCAGCGCGAGTTCCTCGCGAGAGTTACCCTGTCTTTATGATCACATTTGTTTGCCTTGACAACGTGCATCATGCACTTCAGCAAAGGAATGAGGTTCCCCCGCACCAGGGTCAGAAGCTGGTTCGTCCTCGACCTGGCTGCGTGTCGAGGCTCAGAACCTGTTGGAACGATTCTTGTCGAGGCCCTGCATCCCTTCTCACAGAGACAGAGCCACAACGCCCACTATACCAACAGATGGTACCCCCTATCCGAATGGGCACCGCCACTCGCAGCATAGATTGCTACCGAAATATAACAAAAAGCTTGCACAAGGTCTCATTAACCTCGTAGGCAATAATAACCATATGCGACAGTAACCTTAAAAGGGGGCTCTACTGTAGCTCAATTCTCAGCAACCCCTCACCCTCGAGTGCGTGTACTCCTTCAAAGCACGCGGAGTCTTTGTGGAAAGGTACGACAGCTTTAGCTGAAGACACAGCAGGGACTCCAGAGCGATCGCCGCTGCCTCCGGGAGCCCCGACATCGCCTAAGGTATACGTTAGGTATACATACAACGCGGCGTGGGAGATGAGAGGGGGCGGTTGGTGTTCATTAGAAATAACTGGGTTGGGCTAGTTCAGTCATCAGACGGGGTGCAGTAGTTCGTGGCAAGAATCCCAGGCCGAAGTAGCAATACTAGGGGCGTAGACAAGATTAAGATGCGTTAGCCAAACTCCTTTTAGGGCCGATTTTAGCAAGTTTCTTTTAGGCTATTTGGCAAGTTTACGGAATTTAGGTCTTGTCAAAAGAGTAAGCTCTTTTGTCAAACTTCGTCTTGGATACTTCCGGAGCCCTCCGTTGGAAAGCCCTCCGTTGGAAAGTTGATGGGAAATTGTATTTGTTTTTTGCTATTTGTGCTCGCTACTTTGAAACTTGCCAAAACTTGCCAATTTGGCAACTTTTTTACGTATCGTATTTTTGTGTCGTGCCGTAGTTTTTGACGACATGCTGGTATAACACCACTCCGGACGGAAGTGTAAGGATCGTTTGGTGTCCATAACAATATCCCAGCGGTCGATACAATTCCGTCCAGAGTGGTAGCTTGTGTCATCTCTCCAATATTTGGAAGAATAATCAATACGGACACTGGACGTGCCAAGTGTTAGATGTCCTTGGGTAGAAATGGATAGCCGTGTAATCCTCAAAGTATGGAAAGCGTGCACAGCGAACCAAAAGACGAGAAGCAAGTGCGATAGTACCATTCGTTTACTTGTAGCAACAGCATGCAGCCACGAGTATCACCATTACCGCGCGTGTGATGGAGTAGCACATCCATTGTATAGGAACGCATATACCCGTATGCGGTTCCTCATATGGTTGCACATAGCTCTTTGCAGATACCAGACATACTGTAGACGAATATTATGTGGTTTTATGTAGACACGTAGGAATATATCTGCAGGCGAATATTATATAGTTATATCGTACATAGCTCTTAGAGAATCTTCAGTGGAGCAGTTCAGACATCCCCGTTGCCCGCAGAACATTACAAGTCTGGAAACCGTCGGTATGACAACGTCCCGGTAGAAAACATTCTGTTACGTATGGTTGGGAACCTCCTGTATGACAACGTCCCGATAGACTGTATCTGCATACAGGTTGGTTTTGGTCGACGTCTGCGCTGAGTCCTGGCGAGCCCACTATCGCTCCCTCGAGTTCTCTCCCTTTCTCTCAACTCACTTGAGGAGCATTAATAAGAAGTTCGTGAACTACAACGTGCTTTACCCAGCACCGACATCCCTGTGCCCCTTACCAGCTTATGTCTCTGCATCCTTTCATTTTACACGCGTGTATCGTACAGCTTTTTACGTTTCTCTTGGGACACAAACCGCAGCAGCCTAGATCTATGACCTACAATACTGTATGTTAGGTTGCTTTGTGCGGCCGGGGCTGTACGTATTCGTCATTTATTTTCGGCATCGTGAGACAACACAGACACCAAATAAACAAAAAAAAAAACGTCAACACGCACCTTCTGACATGCTTCACGGAGCGACGCATGGTCCAGCTCTTCACACAGCTTCACACGTGCCAGGGTCTGGACGGGAACGATTTGCGTGTCACAGTGTATGCGCAGTATGAACCGTATGAGCAATATGCGCAGTATGCGCGCAGCATGAGCAGTATGAGCAGTAATGCTATTAATAGGAAGATGACCAGACGAGGTCAAATTCTATCTTTTAGAACGTGAATTATGCCAATACATACATTTCTGTTATATACACTCGGTTTCCCTGCCACCATGCTTCGAATGCGCGCAGTGCCACCTCTTGACAGCATAGTAAAATTATCACCCATCAGTATTATAGCGCAATAAACCGAACGGGAATCCATATTCCATAGGCACATACCAGGTGTCTGGTATCGCATGTACCTCATACATAACTCCAACCATATAGGAATCGATATGTGTACATGTTTTGTATATCCTACAGTATCTGCTGTATGCAGCTGCAGTACCTGGTAGTTTAGGACTTGGTCGAGCCCCGACAAAATGGTTGCTACGCTACATACTGCTGTAGTGCACACACACTCCTCATTAGAGCTGCACTCCAAGATTTTTCCCATGCGGTCGGGGTTAAGGATTAGGGTTCGTAGGGTTACTAAATAAGGGTACTCACCCCTCCCAAGTTGATATCATGAGTTAGCTCCTCCGGTATTTGTCGACCGTACCTCACCCAAAGCGGCAACAGCTCCGGTGCGGCCGACTCCAGCTGCGAGGTTGTGTCGACCGTGCACATGCTGTTGTACCAGCAGACAGACACCAGATGGATCACCAGATAGATCACCAGACATATCACGAAGCAGTCAACAAGCAATGTGGGCAGTATAGGCATAGAGAAGGGAAGAACGCGAGACGCAGAGAAAGAGGCAAACCATTTTTTTTTGTTTGCAGGAGACGACCGTATTTTTTGTTGTATGTGATCGCATGATATCGCCCACGACATAAAGGCAAGCTTGGATACATCGGACACATCGCTGACCTCTACGGAATGATCTAAATCTCCCAGAGCAGATATATATGTATGATCTATACTACAGTTTATTGTACAGTATTACGGGGGACCATAGTAAATAGGACCTACGGTACAGACAAAAACCTAGATATTTCCCTATTTTAACTAACAATATTTGGTCCTATTTACTATGGCCCCCCGTAATACTTAGTATTATTGTAAGAGCTGCAGATCGTGATCTGTCCGACGTGTGCATGGTTGGAATTTGGCGATCGGATTATTTGCAATAATAGGCGAGATATGATCCATGCACACACAGCAGTTTAGTATCCTGTATCGCTTCGTAGACAGTTGGTTTCGCAGGCTCAGACTACGACATTCCCTCCCCTCCGACATTAGGCCACATGGCACCGATGGTATCGGCACATGGTATTGTCGTCGCAATTTTTCAACCGAGTCTACGAGTACTACTATTCTGGATCGAGATGAAGGGAAACTACACGCGAAGAAGACACACCCAGCCAGCAGCATCAAAGCAAATCGACATACCAACCAAGGGGCAAAATATCAAATTCTCTTAATAATAATACGTAGATGTGACTCGATCAAGAATCTTGTCTTGTATCTTGTGATCTTGGGCTTATATCCTTGTGGTCCCCGGCCTCGATCTATCGAAGTTGACGACTGATCGCCATTCAATTCAAAGGGCAGCCCAATGTACTGCTGTAGTGTACGAGCTGATTTAGCGCCCAGCGTGGGAGTATAGGAAGCAAGGTTCTCCAGGACAGCAGTATTAGCAGGATTGCTGCTTGTTCCACACTACTCTATTTTAATATGAATACGTATACGAATCTACCACCTACGAGCATCGTAACACGTACCATATCACGTGATACCACCACCAAACCACACCACCATGCCCTTTCGACATACGACCAGGTCCAAAAAACATAACGACCACACCCAACCTTGACAGAAAATTACAAGGGAAGATATGCCGCGGTACCGGTACGAGAGGGTGTAGACGTACATACCCGCGGGTAAGATGCGGAGAGGGAAGCCCGGATCGTGAATCGCGTTTGTTCGGTCGAACTCCAGCTATAAACACCCGCCTGCTGCTGCTGCTGCTGCTGCTGCTATAAACTTTAGGGTCGACAAGGTACAGTCTGTTCGTCGGTCGGTGCGCTTTTCTCTTCATGCCGCCGACAAACAATCCAAGCAGCTTTTGATCCCGTATACCTGGTACGTATCCTTCCTCTTAAAAAACAGCTCTGCCAATATCCTGATATCACATACAGCAGGTAGACAACGTGCCGCGTGGTTATCATGGATGTTCGACGGCCGCTTCTTCTATCGTGTTTTCCAGGCAGAACCTTCGATTTGTTGCTCAGATGGCTACTTTGATATATATAGGCACACCAAACACCTCTCTCTTCATATAGCGCGTGTACGTCCTGCTGTAGTTGAGTGTGCAGTCGACACTCATGACTCACCTGCTAGGCATCCGGGATCGCTCTGGGCCAACAGAGATCGTTCCGGGATCATGGTGGTGCTGTTGTTGAACTTTCCATGTTTGGTGCCTGTTATGGTCATCATCTCCTCTTCTTATCGAAATTACACCGCCGCCGCTCCTGCTGTCCTCCTCCGGTGTAGGTATCGGTATCGATACTTCAGGCCGTTCCTGTCGACCGCCAACAGCAGGAGTAGTGTTTGCAGAACAAGCGATGCGCGCGAGGAGGGGCCTACGTGTTTCTCGGTAAGGGGGACAACCCGCGGGTGTCGGTTTAAATCATGAATGAACGCACAATTCCGAGATTTCAGGACGCTACAACACAACCGCAGTATGTACGCGCTCGAAATGTTCCTCGTAACTCAATCTCAGCAACGAGAACAAAACTTAGCGAACTGCGAGCAAGATGGAAGCGCCCCGGCAGTGAGGCTGCTCGCTGCTAAGATCGGGCCCAGAGACGAGCGTCTACCGGTTGGAGCTTCTGATCGATCCTAAGTCAGAAGGTTTGTTCCATGGCGATCAAGGCAAAACACGAAGATACACACACACCCGGGGGCAAAATCGACATAGCGCACGAGTATATACCAGGTACATCGTTCGAGACGATGAGCGTGGATCAACCCTTCATCTTTTCTATGAATCGACGATTCCACTGCACATACCTGCGGTTTAATTATGGTGCTGGAAAACGCGCTGCTCGCGACGGCGCTGAAGGCTTTGACGCTCGGTGGGGCGAATCGTGCGGGGATTCTAGCTCCCGCCGCTCCTCTAGCGCTCAACGACGAAACTCCAACCATCAACCTATATATTATCCGCATCGGCCACAGCAGCTGTTGGTAGCAGCACCTTACTGGCTACACCTTACAGCAACAGCAGCTCAGCAGCAGCACCAGCAGCACCAGCAGCGACAGTGTTCAGCCTTGACAATGAAGATACCAGTACTCGCCACAGCTATATTCTCCCACTACCAGGGCTCTCGGAGCGTGCGTGATACCAGCTGCTTGCTGGCAAGCTCAGAGCACCGAGGGACCGAGCGAGAGAAGGCTTGAGCTGCAAATGGTCTCCGGTTGAGAACGAAATAAAAAATCGAAGGACTGCATTTTTAATCGAAACCGTCATTTTGAACGCTATATTGCAAAGAGTATAAACCATTATATTGATCGAACTCACAGTTGACGTACTTCTGTAATAATACTCGTATAATCAAGGACCGCGGTTTGACCTCTTGGCTGACCGCCCCCGTATACTAAAACTGGTATATTAAAGACTAAATAGGCCTTGACGCGCCCAAAAACGCTGAAGACCGGTCTTCTTTGGTGTATTTGCTCCCCCAACGATTTTTCTATTTTGAGTAATAAAGAAACGGATTACGAGACAGCGACTAACGCCATGTGTACGTACGATGTGAAGACGACTACAACTACGAGTACTCGTGCCCTTGTTTGGTATCATACCTTGACACCCGGTACGTCTTGATACAAGCATTCTACTATATTAATAATCATACTCGCACCTTATAAGTACTGTACCAGGTAGCTTGCAGCACATGCAACACGTGTGACATGATAACACACCCCTCGGACGAGTTTCCAATCTGCTCTTCTCGACGACAGGGAGAGAGCAAACACGCCTACCAGGTATGTATGGAAATATCTTGTTGACGAGGTCTTCCCACAACGCCGAAAAAAAAATGTTGTGTCCCCTCTCCCTTTGTTGTGGAGTAACTCGACTCTGAAATCCATCCGAGGGAGTGTGTTGTCTTATCACCCCCGTGTTGAAGTTACCACTGACCACTACATACACCACACGTGCAGCTGAAGGAATACGTTGCTGTTGCAGGTCATATCGATCGGTGTGGTCACCCGTGCCGCCATACCTCACAAAGGGTGTCCCACTTCAAACTCTAATTGCTGGATCTAGACAAAAGATAATATTAATAGCGGGAACAATGGGGCGAGGGGGACAACAGAAAACATCAGACGCAGACTTGTAGGAGTGGAGTGTAAATGCGTAGTTATGGCTTAATAGGATGCAAAGACAAAGGGCAGCTTGTCTGCTTGAGAGTTTCATGGGTATCTTCAACGACAAAGAGAACGACACAGCACTCTTTCAAAACTCCTTGCAACGCATACACTTCATCCACTAAATACCAGATACATTTTAATTACATAAAAAATGCGTCGACCCCCCAGACTCCCCCCATGTACGTCCCCCACACATCCCTTGTCTTGCTCCGTTCGCTCTTCAGTATCTGCCCTTATAACCTTATCTCGCTGAAACTCTGAACCCAGATCACATAATCAGCAGGGCACGCCACACCTCTTTTATGTCGCGGCGAGTGCACAGTGCTCGCCTTGACTTTCATCGCCCGGTATGATAATTCTTACATACTTCCTTCGCTCGTCGGCTCACCACATACGTGTTGCTCTATATGCCCTTTATCGCCATCATCGACGATCCCCCCCCGCCATACGACTATGGCCATCCATGGTATGAGTACCCCCCCCCCCCCCCCTCTGCGGCTAACTCATTGAAGCTGTCATCCATATGCAAGTCCGCCTCACAAGCGGTTCTTAGTAGGATGCAGCTCACCCTTTATGCGACTCGCCCAACACCTCACGGCGCTTCGTGCTTGGTGCAAGCAATGTCTGCCTGGTCGGTGAAAACCCGACATGCTCCGTCCCGGCATTGTAGGGATGCGAGGGTCTATGGTCATACGACTACGGCCATGCATGAGATCGAGTACATCTCTCCTATCGAGTACACCCCCCCCTCTACGGCTTAATGTCTGCCTGCTCGTTGAAAACCCGACGTGCTCCGTCCCAGCATTGTAGGGAGGCGAGGGTCTATGGTCATACGACTGCGGCCATGCATGACATGAGTACACACCCCCCCTATGCCGGTCAATCACACCCTGGCGTCACTTACTATGTTGTCCTAACACCACTATATCTTGCTTTTCACTGGTCGTTTCAGCCGTCGGGCGTACGACTCGACACGCTTGCTGTCACTGCTGCCGCCGACTTGGGACCGAAGACACCGCCAAGGTTAATATCTTATCAACCGGTACATCCGCTTAGGAGATGACAGGTGAATCTCTCATTACGGGGGACCATAGTAAATAGGACCAAAAATTGTTGATAAAAATAGGTAAATACATAGGTTTTCGTGTGTATCGAAGGTCCCACTTACTATGCCCCCCCGTAATAGACCTTAGGGGATGCCCGCGGGTAGTCTATACTTTCGGGACAGCGGCCTCTACCTCTGCTCGGAGCTTGTCCAGGCAGTTTACAACCTTCTTGGCGTGCAACATATCACTACCAGCCCCTGCCACCCAACCGCGACGACGGTATGACGCGTGTGTGAATCACACAATGATGCAAATGCTGGCTCTCGCCAATGGGTAACAAAACGACTCGTAGGATGCACAACTTACTCTCATACCTGGTAGAGGTTTTCCCGCAATATTTCGGCTGCGCCGCCGCCGGATTACCTTCCAACAAGGTCCACATGGATGGGCAGGCTCCCACGTGTCCCTCTTATGATTTTCGAATGTGGCGTGGTCGTCGGAAATGAGAGCTTGTTCTGCAATCAGCTCGGGTATAGTGGCCTGGCAACGGACCGCCAGCAACGCCCTTGCGATATCGTGCGTGAGCAGCATGCTCCCACTTCACTGGAACACCACCTGTTCCGAAGTTTTGCGCCAGGGTCCCCTATTCGCTGTCTGAAATTAGGCACGGGTACATATGTGTGTAAAAACTACGGCCACCACTGGCCGTCAGGGCGTGAAATGAACGCCGGCACGGACGCAAACGTTTTTTTTAGGCCAGCCTTCCGCTCAATTGGACAGGCCCCTCCAAGAGTCCAACATCGATCAGATGCGGTACGGAAGGTGTATACGCAGGGTCGCGCTCTCCCGGCGACACAACGGACGGTCGGTCCTTTCCTCTTGGTGCTGTGCTCCCTTACTTCGAGCTTCCCTCGGACATGGCTGGCGCGGATGCACACCGCCGAGTCTTCGTGGCGCGCTGCAAGTTTTGTGCTAAACCTCCACGACAGCAGTGACGGTACGCCCGATAACGTACCGGCGGGGCTAACGCAGCACATGCTCAACAACGTCACTATGACCCCCCCCCCCCTGCCGCGTCACTCAGGTTGACGTCCTCCAAGCACTTGAAGTGGAGGAGATCACCGGCCATCAATCGGTCCGGCGCCGTCGGGGTAGGGTCATCGCTGTCGGTCAAGTACGAGGCGCATTCTACGGGACTCTCTCGCCCATCTCGGGAGCGAGAAATGAATCCCCAGGTCTCTCGCCAGCAATTTTTTATCTATTAGGTCGGCACGCCGGACTAGCACCGCCTGCTGTAGATAACTGCCTGTACTATTACGCAGGATGCGAGTCGGCGCTGCACAATGGGAACTTTCTCGAGGTAACGGCGGGCATTTTCTGGCATCCGGCTGCGGCTGCGTCCCGCGTACGGACTGAGTTAATCTCTACAGCACTAGAGTACGGTGCCGCCACTCTAGTGCCGCCCAACAGAGTCCATTTTGCGTACAAAGGTGACAACGGTTTTGATGGCTAGGGAAAATCGGCGTGCGTACGGCCACCGATGGGGAGTATCTACTGTAGTGCATTTTCTGGACGACCCGGGACAGATCGGTCTCCTTCTCCGTCCAGCTTGTTACATGATTTCGACGAGGGCTGTTCGGGTGTTTGCAACCGCACTTAGGTAGCGCGTTTTCAGGGGTCCAACGTAACGTATTTTTAGACGGACCTTGAGGGGCAGACGGACAAGGTTAGCCGTCTTTCACGCCCCACCTCTGCCCTAGATTGTTTCGTCGTTGTTTTTCGCTAAATTGGGTCTGTATTGTTCTTGTGTGATACGTCGTGGTTCGAGTCGGCTTCGACGTCGTTTCTCAAGGGTTGCAGACGATGTCAACTCCGATTGGCTTGCCGATTTCCATTACCTACTCGTGGTGTTCTTACCTCGGGTCGGCAGTTTTCGTGAGACTACTCTAGGTTTTGTGGGCAGCGTTTCAACCGCCTCGTGTCCAGCCTCAGCGTTTTCGCCCTTTCTTTTTGTTTCGGTCCTACCGACCCCCCCCCTCCTCTATAAATATAGGTTGGGTTGGCGTCGGTTGGCGACGATGCTGTAAAACACGCCTCTCACTGCGTGAGCTAGACAGCCAGGGTACCGTTTTTTTTTTTTGTTTTTTTTTGGGCGGTTATCACGGCTGGCGGTCGAGTTAGATCATTTTTGTGCGGGGAGAACCTTCCCTCCGCACAAGGGGGATGATCGTTTCACGTAGTGTGTATATGGTAAGGCACCTACGAGGCAGTTCCATAGTAAACCCATTTCTGTCTCTGGACGTGGCCACACCAGACATTAAATCAATTTGTTGATGCTGTCATCCACATGCAAGAGAATACACCTAACAAGCGGTTCTTGGTAGGATGCAGCTCACCCTTCATGCGACTCGCCCAACACCTCACGGCGCTTCGCGCTTGGTGCAAGCAATGTCTGCCTGGTCGGTGAAAATCCGACATGCACCGTCCCGGCATTGTAGGGATGTGAGGGTCTATGGTCATACGACTACGGCCATGCATGATAATGAGTACACCCCCCCCCCCCCTCTGCTCATCGCGGGGGATAATTGGGGTAAATTGGCTGCTCATAAGGGGGCACAGGACTTTTTGCCCCTGTTTTGTCAGAACACGTTTTAGCCCGGGCGAGCTGGAATAAGGTGGGATAGCGTAGCTGAGAAAGTATAGAAGGCTATCGAGGGAGACCAAGAAGGGGTGATGTCCGCCGGGACGTTTGGGAGGTACATGGCAGAAGTAGAAGAAATGATAGAAAGAAGGAAAAGGCTAGCGTCAAGAAACAACGTGGAATCGGAAAAACACTTGGAGATACACGGGGGATTGAGCGAAACAAAAGGAATGAAAACGTATTTGCACGGCCCAATGGACTTCGCGAAAACGCTGAAACTTCGATTTCGCGTAGGTGACCCGGACCTGCCAGAAAGAAGAAAGAGGTATACCAGTAGCCGGGAGGAGGAAGAAGTAGATGCACAGATATGGTCGTGTGGCAAAGCAACAGAGAGTATAGAATTCATATAGTAGGAGAATGTGAAATGTGCAAGGAATAACGGGATGCGTTAGAAGAGATGAGGAAATAGACGAATGTGACATGGAGGAAATTGATATACTCGATAGCAGCGAGAAAAAGATCGATATTTTAGGAGATAGACGGTGGCCACAGGCGGCCAAACAGGAAGGGGATAAGATTAGCCGAAAGTCTCAACGTAATATATAAAAAACAACGTAATGAACGCCCAGATGTTGGAGGTGCATCTATTGAGAGTAGGAATGGTGCTCTGTCTCGAAAAGTATGCGTGGTCAATGGTCAAATGGCTAAGGCTAGCAACAAATGAGTACCCCCCCCCCCCCCCCGCTCGCTGGGGATATAACTGTAGCTTCTGTTCTTCCGATTTCAGAAATAATTCTCGTCCCGCTCCCCCCTAGCCGGGGATGCGGCGATACCTTGTGCTACTGTGTGTTTCAAGGATGAATTTTCACCCCCCCCCCCCCATATATTATATATGGGTTGGGTTGGCGTCGGTTGGCAACGACACTGTAAAACATGCCGCTCACTACTTGAGCTAGACATCCAGGGTACCGTTTTTTTTTTTTTTTTTTGGCGGTCACCCACAGCTGGTCGTCGAGTTAGATCATTTGTGCGAAGTAAAGAACCTTTACTCCGCACAAGAAAATTGATTGTATCACGTAGTGTTCAAGGTAAGGCAACCGAGAGGCAGTTACATAGTACTCCCATTGCTGTCTCTGGAAGTGGCCACACTGGAAATTAAACTAACTCATTGAAGCTGTCACCCATATGCAAGTCCGCCTCACGAGCGGTTCTTAGTAGGATGCAGCTCACCCTTCATGCGACTCGCCCAACACCTCACGGCGCTTCGCGCTTGGTGCAAGCAATGTCTGCCTGGTCGGTGAAAACCCGACATGCTCCGTCCCGGCATTGTAGGGATGCGAGGGTCTATGGTCATACGACTACGGCCATGCATGAGATCGAGTACACACCCCCCCCCCCCCCCCCCCGCTGAGGATGAGGCGATAGCTTCGGTGCACAACGTTTTTCGAGCCCCTTACCGCTAGGCTTTCGTTCATTCGCCCCTGTTGATGTTCCTTCAGGAAGTTTCGTAGCCTCGAAGGTTAGAGGTGTGGGAGTGAGTTTTGCGAGAGTCGCATCTGCGATTCAAGTGCTTTCCCGAATCTTCCAATTTCTGCTCATGCGGCTCATCAGGGTGGGTTATGCAGTGTATTGGAACTGCGTTGGAAGGCCTGTAAAGGCCCGGGATGAGGAATGTGGGAAAGGATGACGTTTTACTTAGGAGAGCCTACTCGTTAGGAAACAGGGGTTCAGGGCAAGGCAAGAGCCCAGGCCCCCGCGTCTCAGAACTTCATCGGAGTCCTACTACGGGGGTCCATAGTTAACAGGACCAAATATTGCTAGTAAAAATACCTAAATATATAGGTTTTTATGTTTGCCATAGATCCTGTTAACTATAGACCCCCGTAATAATTGGAACATACAAAATAACATTTTTAAGAGTGTTTGGTAGGGTGTATTCTCTGAGATACTTGGTTATTTTACGAGTAGTCATACTCGGACACCGTATACTATAATCAAGATAGCATACTCCCTGGGACGAAAGTCTGAGTCGAGTTTATCAGAACCCTGCCTTAGCCTTTTTAGGACTGTTTTGGGAACAAACCACTCAAGTTTCAAATACTTGGACATCAAAACGTTTTGGGAACAAACCACTCAAATTTCGAATACTTTGACATCAAAACGGGACTGCGGTCCTGAAAAGGTCAAGGGCCTAAGGCACACACAACAAAACAGTGGCTTTGGAAAATCTCGACGACTTCTTTCGATACACAGACGCATCGCTCGGCGTTTGCACCTTCCACGTTGTCGAGAAAATCACCTTGGAGACTCGCCCGAGGTTGCGCGTTACCTTGCGTGATACCCGGGATGAACCCGGGTACTTCCAGAGTAGACACCCTGATACCTAGGCAACACACAACAAAGCACCTCTAATCGAGCACACAAACCAACTGAGCACACAAATACGCGTGAAAGACAACGCGGAACCTGGATAGTAGGCAAACTAGGAAGGGGGGCGCGTGTGTGTTCCGAATCAATCTCGCGACAGGCGCAATCAAGAGACTACACGAGCAGAGAAATACGAGAAGGGATTGTGTGAGAGCGGTGGTATTCGGTGTGTTGTTATTACTGCGACTTGGACCTTCATAAGAGAGACGAGGGTATTCGTTCTGTACTATTCTTGGAGTGATTTGTACCAAGTACAGCATCCGCTGCACATGGTCGGAAGGCAATTGAAACGTTCATGTTTTGACCACTTTCAGCAAGGGGGAAAAAAAAAAAAAAAAAAAACGTCTGGAGAGAGAATGTTTTGGCACCCGTTTTCCCCCCAGACACTTGTTCCGTCATTTTTTCGCCTTGAAACTTGAAAGTGGTCTTATAAAGGCAATAGGCAAACACGCAAACATCCAATGGTGGTGGTCGATTTAGTTGATACTGGGTCGAAGTATACCTATATAGGGAATTAACTAGTGCGTACGTCGTGTGTACCATGGGATACACGGGATACTAGCTTTTTCAGACTGCCATGGTTATGTACACAAATCTACGATGATACCCCGAAACTTCTTCCTATTTCGATGTCCGTACGTAACGCGGAATTTTTCGAAATTGGATGAGGGCATTCCAAGAACTATATATGAGAAGATACCGTTTATAACGATTGGCCGACATATTTGTATGATGACTTTCTTCCCGAAAGTATGCCCAAATTAATCCGGAACTGCTGTCAGTGCAACTTGGGCAGGAACACAATTGCACGTAAGTTTTGCCTTCAGATCTCGCACTTTGCTACCACTGCCATCAATACCATGAACGTGTAATGGTGTGAATGGTACGAATAGCAGGCATAGTACGAATAATGTAAATAACGGCCCAAGCGCTCGCAAGCGTCGTCGTTTTCACTGCAAAAGCCGCACGGCAAAGCTTGAGTAATGTAGAGGGAGTCAACTTGGCCTGATCGCTTACTTTTGTGGGGACAGCACGATAGCTCACGGAAAAAGCGAAAAAGTCCGGCAGGGAGTTACTTGGCGGCGACCACGACAAGTAACTCATACAGTGAGTACATTTTGGTCCTCTTTTGGTCCTCCGCCAGGCTGACTTCAAGAGTCTCAAGCATGTCGTGTTCCTCCTCAGAAACAGAACTGAAACTACGATGCAAGTTCACATATCCATTCTAGCCGATAACGAGCTATTATAATACTATATTATTACACTACAGTAGGAGGCCATGTCTCCTCCCCACGTGACCAACCATTTGAAAGCACCTCTATTTCTTCACGCCTATCCCCGGTAAAAACTTTTAGCGCATGCCAAGGACAAATGCCAAGCACAAACAAGCTGGAAAATGTTCCTCCACAGATTCCAAGTAGTGTGTCCCCACTAACGTGGGTGTGCTTCTAAAGGGGTTAGCTTAAGCTTTCACCCTCTAATCGAAGCCGCCAAGGAAGCTTGCGGCGCCATCCACCCATGGTGCGTCGGCGGTGAGCATCTATCGTGGGCCCATGAACGCCAGCAGCTCATCAGCGCGGACTTCGACGCCACCTTCTTCCCCCAAATCCGGGTATACCTTGGCAGACCCAGCAAAGTCCTGCGGCAGAAAGCAGCATCCGAGGGGTGTGGGTTGGCTGAATCTCACGGCTACTTGTTCGTAGTTGGGTCGCGAATGTAAGCCAACTACATATGTAACTTGATTTAGTTCATTAGATGAATGTGCCGAGCTATGATATACACGCGCCAATCGGATAAAAAGACGCAGAGCTCCGCAAATTACCGCACGCAAGTACTGTACTGCAATACCTGGTACTTAGGAATAGCCTACTGTTAATAACAACAACAGTTGTAGTCGGCGATTAACACAGCCAGTCGACTCACAGCTCTATCGATCAGGGTTGCAAAGAGCAGACGGCCAAAAGGAGCAATACTGTGCGCTGGTTTGACACCAGGCGGACGGTCATCCGCAGTGTGCGTTGGTTGAGAGCAACCAGGCAGCTATCAACACTATGCGACCAAGCACGTCGCCCATCACGGCGGGAGGGCCTAGAGGGGTGACTCGCGAATGCACCGAGGACACAAGCAGTGCGCGTTGATTTGAGATCAGGCCAAGCACGTCGTCCTTCGCGGGAGGGGGGGGGGGGAGGGGGGGGGCTGTACTACCGTAATTGTCACTGTCATGCATGGCCGTTTGGCCGTAGTCGTATGACCATAGACCCCCGCATCCCTACAATATTGGTATGGAGCACGGCCGGGGGGGGGGGGGGGTACTCGATAGGAGAGATGTACTCGATCTCATGCATGGCCGTAGTCGTATGACCGTAGACCCTCGCATCCCTACAATGCCGGGACGGAGCATGTCGGGTTTTCACCGACCAGGCAGACATTGCTTGCACCAAGCGCGAAGCGTGGTGAGGTGTCCGGCGAGTCGCATGAAGGGTGAGCTGCATCCTACTAAGAACCGCTCGTGAGGCGGACTTGCATATGGATGACAGCTTCAATGAGTTAGTTTAATTTCCGGTGTGGCCACTTCCAGAGACAGCAATGGGAGTACTATGTAACTGCCTCTTGGGTGCCGTACCTTGAACACTACGTGATACGATCAATTCTCTTGTGCAGAGTAAAGGTTCTTTACTTCGCACAAATGATCTAACTCGACGACCAGCTGTGGGCGACCGCCAAAAAAAAAAAAAAAAAAAAACGGTACCCTGGATGTCTAGCTCACGTAGTGAGCGGCATGTTTTACAGTGTCGTTGCCAACCGACGCCAACCCAACCCATATATAATATATATATAATAGGGGGGGGGGGGGTGTACTCATTATCATGCATGGCCGTAGTCGTATGGCCATAGACCCTCGCATCCCTAGAATGCCGGGACGGAGCACGTCAGGTTTTCACCGACCAGGCAGACATTGCTTGCACCAAGCACAAAGCGCCGTGAGGTGTTGGGCGAGTCGCATGAAGGGTGGGCTGCATCCTACTAAGAGCCGCTTTAGAGGCGGATTTTCTCGCATAGAGATGACAGCATCAATGGATTGATTTAACGTCTGGCGTGTCCACTTCCAGAGACAGCAATGGGTTTACTATGTAACTGCCTCGTGGGTGCCTCACCATATACACACTACGTGATACGATCGACCTCCGCATCCCTACAATATCGGGATGGAGCGCGGCCGGGGGGGGGGGGGGGGGTGTACCCATGTTATACAAGGCCGTAGTAGTATGATTATAGACCCACGTATCCCTAAAATACCGAAACGGAGGGGAGGGAGGTAACCCACATCTGCAACGAGCAGATCGACCCAACCGTGGAATCTAATTTACGTGAATACACTAGGTAATCTCTTGCTCTGAACTTCAGCAGTCTCTGAAAAAAATGATATTGTAAAAAAAAATACCAGGTATTCACCGGTGCCAAGTATCAAGTATTCACCCTTTTGGGACGTAGCAGCGACAAGGACACGGCCACACCAAATTACGATCGCAGCATCGCCCACTGCGTGGTTGGGCCACGATGATTTTGGAGCATATATGCTATGTATGCAAGGAGTCGTCATACAACACGGGGCGGTCCTAGTCGTACTAATGTGGCGCGCTCACAATACTCAGAAACGGTTCATAAGTCCAGACTTGTCATTTTTTTGTATCGAGAAGAGTTGATAGTTTCGAACAAACCTGGTTCTTGGTGGATTCTGTGTACGTGATGACGCAGTTCATCTTCGCCCCTAGCGCCGCCTCAAGGCCGATGAGACTGTCTTCGATTACCATGCACCTGCAAAAACACCGAAAACGTGACATGCGGAACAATATAGCACGTTAATGATGGACTCCTCCCTGCGTCAGGAGAACGTAATAGCTAAGATGTGTAGGGCAGCCTTCACCGTTTCCCATTCCACCTCCGTTTGGGGGATTTAATAAAAACAAATTGAGCAGGAGTTGCTGTAGTTAGACACTTTGTGAAACCCGATGCGACTGTCTTCGATTACCATGTGCGTGCAAAAACAACGTAAACGTGATACATCCGGATTTTTACGAGCACGTCAAGGATGTATTACTCCCGCCCGTACGCTACTGGTTCTCTCGCAAGAAGGAGCTTCGCGAGAACTCAGCCTGACATTTTTGTCCTTCCTGTACACTACTACACCACTATACCGATTCTCCGTTGAGGGTTGCAATTAGAGGATGCGTGCTACGATAGGGGTTACAATTAGGGGTGAAAATTCTTGCCTTCCAAGGCAAACATTTCTGGCTGGCGGAGCTCTTCAACCAAGGAACTACCCCGTAATTACCCGGTAATACATCCCAATTATGCCGCGCAACACTACCGGTATATATATATATATTCTTTTTTCATCACTTTTACTTTCCAGCCCACTCGTAGGAGGTTTTACCCTCGACGATCTTCTGGACAAGCCGTGGTCACAGGTGTCGTCCCTTCTCCCCCCCCGGTAAGTGCCTTTATTTTTTGTCGCGCATAGGGTTCAGCATTCCCACTGCTCGTCGATTTTCATCAAATGTAGCCAACTCAAGCTTTAGCGCTTTCCGCTGATCAATTTTTTATGCAAGAAAAAGTCCCTATGAGCATGCACTCGGTGAGACTTGAACCCTCGAAAATGACCTTGACAGGCACGCGGACCACCTACCAAGCCACCGGGGACGCCGGTTTACGCTATATATATAGGTCGTTGGATAGTCCATCCTTGTAAGCCTATAGAATGTCTCAAAAGTCAGTTTTCGTTTTATATATTACTTCGTACCAAATTGACTCTTTTTCCGGAATACTTTACTTTCTCGTCCGGCCGCGGGTCTTCTCTCGCATTCTAGGCTGCGTGGCACACAGGGAGCCCGCGTGTACACCACGGCGCAAATGCGAGCCCCGGCCGGGGTCCGTGGCGCGTGCTCTGGGCCTCCCAAGTCGAGAATTCTGACAAATAACTACGGGAAGTCATTCCGACCTGCTAGAGCCAAGCAGGACAATGGAGATCCCACAAGTTTAAAGATTTTTGTCTGCTGCTGACTGCTGCTGTATCATGTCTGATCACACCGTCCCTTGAGCTCTCTACAGAGGCAGCCGCGGCACAGCAACAGTCGTTCATCAAGCTCTCCCTTCTGTGGCGGCCGCGGATGGCGCATTTTTTTTTGTGCGTGGGCCGTGATTCCGGTCGACCTAGGAAGTAGGAACGAATACATAATCTCGAGAAAGGTGCAATTAATTGGATGCTGCGCAGGGGCAGGACGACTATTCGTACGAACTCACACTTCCTCCGTATTTCAAAAGCAACGCGCAGCCACGGTGCGCACTACAGCATCAGCAGCAGCAGTACAACAGCGGTGTTCACATAGTATGTGTGTGCAGTGTTCACAGCAGTACTCGGAGTAAATGGGGATGACTGACGATGATGCTGCTCCCCCTAATTTCAACTTGCGATACCCCCGAGATTTCAAGTCAACGACATCGCTTCCTGCTGCGGGGCCCGCAGGGGGGCGGCGTGCACAGTACGGTGCGAGCGTTGGCCCCGGCCGGGCTCCGTCGCACATGCTCTAGGTGGTCAATTTCGCGTGACCCAGCAAGCAACTCAGGGAATGGGCTCCTACCTCCGAAACAAAATCATTATTACGGGGGACCGCAAATAGGGAACTATATAGGTTTTTGTGTGCACCGTAGGTCCTATTTACTATGTTCCCCCGTTGTAGTAGTCGAAAACGTACACGGGTAGTAGTTTGTAGTGTACATGCTGCATCTACCTTTACTACAGTACGTCTATCTGCGTAGTAGTGGTACCGCTTGCATGCTACGTCGCCGTTGTATGGAAGTTTTAGTATTATAGGAGCAGTAGTAGTAGGTATAGTAGTGTAGTATGTATTCATGCTGCTTCTACCTGTACTGCATCTACGTATTACTGGTGGTAGTGTATAGTAGCAGTATAGTAGTCATGCCCCAACCCATGGTGCAACGTGGTTATTTCACCTCTCTGTTTACCATGAGGTTGTCTGTGCACTGAATGAGCGTTTGGTCAGCAGTACCACTTAGTAGCAGTATAGTAGCCGTAGTAGTAGTGTACCAGGTAGTATTTTGTAGAGTGCAAGCTGCTTCTACCGGTACTACATCTATCTGCGTAGTAGTGATAGTGTGGTGTGTAGTGACGGTAAAGTAGTCAACCCAAGGTATCGCGTGCATGGTGTAGTGTTTACCACAGAAAGAGTAGTACTCACTTCCTGCCGACTCTATTACTCTTTCCTTCAAGCAATACGCCAACCCATGGCTCCCGTTTCCACCAAGAACAGCTACACGGGTGTTACTTGTGACTCCCTTTTCGTCTTGCGACGCCCCCGGGATTTCATGTTAACCTACATCCCGAAGGGGGACCTTTTATGTATACGTAGAATATGCACTTTTTTTTTTGGCACGCTGCTCTCCGGCGGTCGAGAGTTCTCTCGCACTTTCGGCTGCGGGGCAAGGAAGGGGGCCGCGGGTACATTACGACGCATGTCTAGATCCCGGCCGAGCACCGTTGTGGGGCTCGGGGCGTTTAACGTCCCCGAGCTGGCTCTAGGAAACAAGGGATTGCTTTCCGCCTCGCCGAGCCGAGTAGGTGACATGGAACACCCCACATTATTTTCCGTTTTTGTTTTCATAAGTAAATAGCCCGCCACCCTCGAACACTTTTTCGGGCCCCCTCTGCTGTACATTAATTTTCAACCTCAGCGAAAGAAGTAGCAGTAGCAGCAGACATACAGCAGCAACAGCAGTACACATCTGTCGGCCGTCGTATCTGTTGCACTAAGCTCTTTGACGGGTGTACACCCAACACCGAGCACGTTCGTGACCACAAAACTGCCTCCCTCACTCCGTCTACCTGGGAGAATTTTTTGGTACCAGGTATTGTCATACCTAGCTACAGGAGCTGCCCAGTCGCACGCTCTCAGCAGTAGGTAATCGAAACGGGCAAGAGCAACAGAACCAGGCCCATACTGCCTCCCGTCTCGCTGTACTTGTGTCCTGGTGTGGCACCTAGCACGGCCCACACTGTGCGACTGCCAGGCTGATATCCTCGTCGTACGTACGACTAAAATGTCAGGACATGTGTGATACGACGAGCGGTGTGCACTTTCAACGACGAAGAATATTCTCTGCGTAGAAAATCTCAAAAAATTGAAATCGTCCGCTGTTTCCCGTCCACTTTTTGGTTTTTGATCAATCTCAGCAGCAGCAGCAGATACAGCGGCAGCGACAGCAACAGCAGTAGTACGTCTGTCGAGCGTCATATATGTTTCACCTAGCCCTTTGACGTACACCACGCACCTCACACCGAACACGTACATGACCACAAAACTGGCTCCCTCGGTCCGTCTATACCTGGGGGAAATTGGTATCAGGTACCTATTGTACTGTATATGTATAGATATAATACCTAGCGAATTGTCCAGTCGAACACTCTCAGCAGCAGGTAATCGCACCGGGCAAGAGCCACAGAGCCAGACTCATTCTGCCGCCCGTCTCTCTCTACTCCCCCTGTCTCGGTGTGCAACCGGCATAGTCATAGTAGTAGTGGCAGCAGTATAGCAGTAGCATCAGTAGTAGCAGTATTAGTACAGGTAGTAGTACGTAGTACTTCGTAGTATTATCAATAGTAGTAGATGTAGTAGTACAGCAGTAGAGCAGTAGTAGTATCAATATTTGTAGTAGTACTCTGTAGTACTGTAGTAGTAGGTAGTAGTGGTGCTGTTGCCACGAATCTGCTGCTGTAACAACAGTAGTAGTAGGTAGTATTACGGGGGACCATAGTAAATAGGACCAATTATTGCTAGTAAAAATAGGTAAATATATAGGTTTTTGTGTGTACCGTAGGTCCTATTTACTATGGTCCCCCGTAATAGTGTAGTATTTATTCATGCTGCTTCTACCTGGACTGCATCTACGTAATACTGGAGTGGTGTATAGTATAACAGTATAGTAGTCATGCCCCAACCCATGGTACCGCGTGGTTACGTGACCTCTCTGTTTACCATGAGGTTGTATGTATTGTATGAGCGATTGGTCATGCTCTAGCAGTAGTACATAGTAGTATTAACAGTATAGTTAGTAGTCCTGGTACTAGTGTACCATGTAGTATTTTGTAGAGTGCACGCTGCTTCTACCTGCACTACATCTGCGTAGTAGTGGTAGTGGTGTACTGGTATAGTAACAGTATAGCAGTCAACCCATGTGGTACTGCGTGCATGTACTACGTGGTAGTGTAGTATTCACCACAGAAAAGTAGTACTCAGTTCTTGCCGACTACTGTTACTCTTTTATTCGAGCAATACTCTAACCCATGGCTCACGTTTCCGCTAAGAACAGCTATACGTATGTTACCTGTGACCCCCTTTTCGCCTTGCGACGCCCCCGGGATTTTACGTTACCTAGATCCCGAAAGGGAACCTTGTACCAGGTACACTATATATAGAGGTATCGAGCTTCCCAAGCGAAGAGTCCCAGAGTACCTCTATGCGTAGCAGCCGTCAGAGCTCCACAACAAATTCAGCCTGAGATATCCGGAAAAATACGGTACTAATTTAAAGAGCGGTTCTACCCAAGTTAGTGTGGTACACAACCTTTCTCAATAAATGAAGTTAGCCTGCGCCAGTATCCCGGCTTCTGATGAGACGGCCGGCACTACTGTATTGCAGTAGGTAGGGCTGTGAGTTGGTTAGACTTTCACAGCTACTTATTATGTGAGGGGGCGAAGTATTAAGCCAACTAACCTATTGAGTCTTTTGTCAATTAAAGCACATAATTCGAGTCATAAAAGCGCCAGCAAGATGCAAGGACGCGGAGTTTCGCAAATTGTAATATCTAGCCGCACGCAACTAACTGTAACACTTAGCCAACTAACGACTAGTCGCTGACTTATAGTCAAGTAAGCTAACGCACAGCCCTAGTATCACGGGACTGGGGTACCCAACTGCCGCCGGTTAGGCTCCACACGTCGCGTTGGAATCAAGTTCCTCGAGGAGAGTAACCCTTTCACGACATATGATACTGAGCCTGGTACAAAAACCGGGTATCCCACACTAAATCCAAGTACGAGCTGACCCCCAAAAAGTGTGGGTGCAGTGCTAACGAAATGAGTCTAATGATGGCCCGTCGCCAAGAAAAAAGGACCGGTCACTCGCGTACGGTCGACGAAACCTACACTAAAAACTGGTAGTTTCGGTTCGAGCAAGCTTTCGTCTCGTCAGGTACTTCGAAACTTGAAAATCGCCGGCCATCACACCCCTTAAAAATGCCGTCAAATATTGGACATCTTCGCTTCCAAAGGGGCTATGTAAGCAATACGAGTATGCATGTATGCGCATTACACGCATGGTTGTGTGCCCGTCCGTCATCCAAGCCGAAGCTTCAGCAGCAGTATGTCAGCCCTTTATCACCATTTCTCTCGACCCTTTTCTGATATCCACTCTCGTATATGGAGCGTGGAGGAGTTGTTTGTACCTCAGGAACGGGATCTTTGTCGCATGTTCTAACTTCTCGCTCCGCATGTTCAAAAGACGCAGCGGTAAGGCAAACTGCCTTGATGCCAAACGCGTGTTAGGTAGCAAGCCTTGCCACAGACAAACCTGCACTACCAAGTCGGTCCTTACGTCCATACTTGGGAAAAAAAATGTTTAGCTAACTTACACGGCCACCTGAAATGTAGGGGTCTCTTTTTAGCTATAGGTGAAGTCGAAGATCCTATAGAAACTTCGAAACCTTTGACACATCATCCGCGCCGTCCGACCAGAAGTCTCCGAAAAAAAAGTTTCAAATACAATCTGCCAGCGCACACGGTTGACGGCAGTTTCAACTATCCGCCAGCTCGGGTTCCTAGCAAGAGCTTAGACGGAACACTGGCCTCGTTGGCAGCACATAACGTACCAATCAACCGGCAGGGGGCAGTGAAGCCATTGCAGCTCCCCAAAGAGTATCCACATGCACATGGTACGTAGACTACCGCCCGTAAGGCGGTGAAAAGACTGAAAAACGTCCTATGGAGGGCAAAACGTATGAAGAAAAGCATTTGATACGCTACACACGTCTCTCCTTCCAGGACTTGTTGTTTCCCCCCCCCCCACAGGCGGGGAAACAGGAAGGGGATAATATTAGCAAAATGTGTCTATGCAATATATGGAAACAACTTAATGAGCGCCCAAATGTTGGAGGTGTCTCTATTCTGAGTAGGAACGGTGCTCCGTCTCGAAAGGGATGCGTGGTCGATGGTCAAATGACTAAGGCAAGAAACACAAAAGAGTACCCCCCCCCCCCCGCCCCCCCTCTACTGAAAGTGGTCTATTGACGACGTATATCAATCAACCAGGCAGTGAGTGGGTGAGCGAGTAAGCGAGCGAGCGAGGGAGTGAGTGACTGTCCTTCCTCACCTCTCCGGCGGTACGCCCAGCTTCTCGCTTGCGAGGTGGTATATCATGGGGTCAGGCTTTCTCTGAGGGACGTCGTCGCCGGCTAGGATGAGGTCGAACTTCTCAAGGTTATCTTTGCCGAGCAAGTTGTCCAGCACAAAGAGGCAAGCATCCTTCGTCGACGCAGAGCATATATGGCCATTTTCCCACCCTGGGAACAATGAAGCAACAGTTGAGCGCCGAAACAACGCGAGTACCGGGCAGGCAGGTGCGAGTGATCAGGCGTAACAGAAACATTCCCGTATTCACAAAAAATGAAAGAAAAAGAAAGACACCTCAGCTGTGAGATCGAATTTCTTTTGAAACTCGTATTTTCAATCTGCCTGTGATACTTCGATTGCACTTATCGACAACATCTAATAGCATCCGGGCACCGACAGTACAAGTATTTTCAATCTGCCTGTGATACTTCGATTGCACTTGTCTACAACATCTAATAGCATCCGGGCACCGACAGTAGAAGTCGTTACAGTCGACGCCAAAAACAGGCATGTCATGCGCCTTTACACTCGCACCCTAGTTGGTATGCTGGGGGCCAAACTACTCGGATTTAAAGTTGGACAGCCTATACGAAGTATAAGCAAGCCGTTAGTTACAACTGAAATCGGATCGACAGCAGAGTTGGATAGCTCTTCAGGTGGCCGCTGCAACTGTACCAATTTTTCGAGCCAAACCAAAGCACCAGGTATTCTTTTTGCACGCTTCGGGGCCAAATTACTTGAAATCAGACTCGGATAGTTTGTGCAGTACTTAGCCGTTACAACTGCACTCGCGTTCTGGGGACGAACAGCTTGGAATCACGGAACACTCCGACAGCTTTACAATCTACAGTCGCACACACGCTTCGGCGACAAACAGCTCGAAATTATGATCGGCGAACGTAACAACTGCACCTACGCTTTGGGGTCAAACGGCGTGAAATTAGAAGCGGCTAACTCAACTGCACCCACATTCTGAGCCAAAAATGCTTGGAGCTACAAGTACAGCCGGATAACGTAACGACTTCACTCACGCTTTGGGGCCAAATTACTTCGAATTAGACTCGGATAACGTTACAAATTGCACCAACGTTTTGAGTTTTGGAGCCAAACTACTTCGAAGTATACCCGGACAAATTTTAAGTAGCTGCCTGCTACAACGGCAGCCACATTTGGGGCCAAACTGCCTGGATTAGAGTTGGAGAAAACTCGATGTTGTAAAGGGTTAATATCGAACCATGCGAACACGTATGCAGCACACAAGGTGTGTACGCGTACAAATCCCTCCGGTATTGCGTATATCGTCTCCTGAAAACAAAATCACACTGATAGCTCAAGCCATTCATTCAATATTTTCAAGGCTTTTCATGGTTCATTGACGGGACGGTATTGACGGTAACGACGGGACGGTGAAACCGTCGTCAAATTGATACCGTGGTCCCGTCCCGTTCCGTTCCGTCGCCAACATTACCTGCCGTTGACTCGTACCGTCCGGTCCCCCCGAGAAAATCTCTCCCGTTGTAATTTACCGTCTCGTCCCGTCGAGAAAATTTGTCCTTACCGTCCCGCCCCGCCGTCAAAACCTGCCCGTACCGTCCCGTCCGGCCGTCAAAACCTGCCCGTACCGTCCCGTCCGGCCGTCAAAACCTGCCCTTACCGTCCCGTCCCGCCGATGCCGTCACTTCTTCCCGTCAAGACACCGTGAATACTACAGTAGTACTTGTTCTTGCCGTCGAATGTGGCAGGAGACGGCAGTTAGGCCTGTGACGGACGGCCGTCTGGAAATACTAGTTGACCAGGAAATTTGAAATTACCGAGTTACAAAATGATAATATTGCACAATTAACTAGTAAATATCAAATTTAAACCATGTAAGACCATCTATTATGGGAATTTTTTGAAGGGCTCTCAGAACTGTTTTTTTTTGCCGAAAACCCGCGATTTACTCGACGGGACTGTCAAAAACACCTGTAGACTCCTCAGGATACTCCCCTTAGTTTTCCGAGAGCTTTCTCAAGCACTTTTCCGTTTCTCCAGAGTCGTAGTTGAACTGTTCGTCCATACAGGTATTGCCAGTTTTGAGGAAATGACGATTTTTCATCAAAAATCTTCAAATATCCATTATTTTTGGCCCCAGTTCTGACAAACAGCCTTTTTTTTTTACCCTCCACAGAAAACTGATTGGCTGCTCCAAAAATCAAGCTAGGACTCTCGAGAAACGGGAAATTGTTCCTGAAAGCTCTCGAAAAACTCCGGGGAGCATTCTGAGGAGTCTACCGTTAACATTGTTTTTGGCTGTCCCGCCGAGTAAAACGCGTATATTCGGCCTGAAAACCCAGTTCTGAGAACTCAGAAATAATTTCCCATAATACTGTAGTTGGTCTAACAGTTTAATCATAATACAAATAAAACAATACACTTATCACGAAAAATATATACTGTTAGATACGTAGAAGTTATTACGTATCTGGCACATATTTTGTGAATGGTATGATCAGAATAAGCGCTACACATTGTCAGACGGCAAATGGAATAGGAAATTTCGAAATATAATGAAATAGTACTTATAACTCACCCCAACACCCAATCAAGCGGGCATCTACCTTGCACTGTACATCTCATACACACGCGGCCCGCACCAAACGCCAAGCAACACCAGGGTCAACACCGCCAATGCTGTGCTCGACACGGCCGTGGCCAACCAACCACTACCACCACCACCACCACCACCACCACTACCACCACCGTTACCACCAACCACCTCAACCGCAACCACTTATCTGCTCCACAGCACAGCAAGCAGCACAGCCACAACAACAGCCAACGACCAGCACTACAGAGCAAGCACAGCCAGCAGAACAGCTCGAGCTGGCACATCAACCGCTCTTTAGGCCGGGGTTTGAAGGTCTCTCAGAAGACCTCACCTGTTAGGCATATATATACCGTCTCGTCCGGTTAAAACAAAAAGCAAAGTCCCGTCTAGTCGTGAAAAATTGTATATACCGTCCCGTCCCGTCGAGCGAAAAAAGATATACCGTCCTGTCCCGTCATGGAAAATATTATGTACCGTGTCGTCCCGTCATGAAAAAAAAACAGTCGATGTACTGTACCGTCCCGTCCCGTCGCGTAGTTTCACACCCGCCGTCCCGTCCCGTCCAGTCAATTCTAGTTTTCATCATTTTGCCGTCCCGTCTTTAACTTCTTCCACGCCGAACGTGTAAAAGCGGTCCCGTCTCGAATACTACCAGCCAGAAAAAACCTTGATTAATACCATCCACCCCTACTCGCAATGGATGGTGGATACTTACACCTCGGCAGCGGCGGCGGCGGCGGCTGCGGCAGTACCTTGCTTCCATCCAACTCACCGGGATGGCCCTTGTCTCGTCGATTAATCGCTGTATTCCTGGCCGCAGCATCGCTGTGCCGTCAGCGACAAACTCCTTGTAAATGTTCGTCTTTCGGTCCTGATATCCCCCCAAACACACAGCACATTACATTGGATGGGGGAGGAAAGGAAGTGGGATGGTTGTGATTTTGTCAACGTCCGTGTCAAAAAAACGTCGACGCCGACGAAGAAGTTCTTTCACAGTAGTCACACTTAAATTGACACAAGGTACGTATTTTATATGTGCAAGTAAAATCGTGGTGAGCTTAGGCTTTAGTTATTCTTTACCCATCCGCGCCGGAGGATTAACGAAAAAAACTACTGAAAAAATATCATACTAATTTCAAGTAGTTTGTCGCAAAAAAAAATGTGGGTGCAGTTCTGAAGGGGTTAATAATGTAACAATGAACGTGTATTTCGCCGAGAGGTACGAGGGGTGCCGACTGAAACAGTGGGAGAACGAGCGGCCTCGTTGCAGAACCTTCCCACGCGCTGGACAATATATCTCTTTATTGTAGTAACATGCTGCTGCCTGTGGCCGTGGCGGTAGATTGGGGGAGTCGTCCAGTCACATCTACTATTTTTAATACGTCATTTTAACATCTATTACCAGGACAATATAAAGATATTGATACGAGTATTGTACTATTAATACCAAAATGTAAGCATCCACGTAATGTCCTACGTATGGACGACAAATAGAAACAGATGTCACGACAACATATTTGGTAAAACGCAACACTATCTTGAAAAATGTATTGTCGGTCACAATGAATTCGGAAAAGTGACCGGATATATGTGTATGTATAAGATGCACTTTTCTGTTTGGCATGCTCTCCAGCGGCCGAGGGTTCTTTCTTGCACTTTCGGCCGTGGGGCAGGCAAGGGGGCCGTGGGTACATTACGACGCATATCTGGTCCCGGCCGAGCACCGTTGCGGGGCTCGGGGCGTTTAGCGTCGCTGAGCTGGCTCCAAAAAACAAGGGATTGCTTTCCGCCTCGCCGAGCCGAGTAGATGACGTGGAAAACCACACGTCTTTTTTTTTCATAGTAAATAGCCCGCCACCCACTTTTTTTAGCCCCCCCTCTGCTGTACATAAGTTTTCAACCTCAGCAGAAGAAGTAGCAGTAGCAGCAGCAGGCATAAAGCAGCAACAGCAGTACACATCTGTCGGCCGTCGTATCTGTTGCACCAAGCCCTTTGACGTGTGGTGTACACCTAACACCGAGCACGTTCGTGACCACAAAATTGTCTCCCTCGGTCCGTCTACCTGGGAGACCTTGGCACCATGTATCTAGGTGTTGGTATCATACCTAGCTAGTTGTCTAGTCGCACGCTCTCAGCAGCACGTAATCGCAACGGGCAAGAGCCACAGAGCCAGGCCCATACTGCCTCCCGTCTCGCCGTTTTGTCCCCTGTCTTAGTGCGGCACTGCGTACAGCCCACACTGCCCGACTGCTGATACGACGAGCTGTGTGCACTTCTAACAACCAAAGATTTTCTCTGATAAATTTCTCTGCGTTGAAAATCTTAAATCTAAAAAAAATGAAACTCCCCGCCTTTTTCTTGTTTAGTTTTTTATCAACCTCAGCAGCCAGAGATGTCAGGAGACAGCACTTTTACTCCTTGACAGACAGCAACTTTGCCTTGACATACCTTCACTGACACCAAGCTACTACGTTTTAGTGTGGAGCACTCGACCCTACACCCTTGACAGCGCACGTTTTGCTTAGCTTCACATGTCTCCCGACATATTTGTCAGCAGCAGCAGCAGGTACAGCAGCACCAGAACACGTCCGCCGAGTGTCGAGAGTCATATGTGTTTCATCTAGCCCTTTGACGTACACCACACACCTTACATCGAGCACGTACGTGACCACAAAACTGCCTCCCTCGGTCCGTCTACCTGGAGGAAATTCGCACCAGATATCAACTGGTATATGTAGGTATCATACCTAGCGAGTTGTCCAGTCGCACGCTCTCAGCAGCAGGTTATCGCACCGGCGGGCAAGAGCCACAGAGCCAGGCTTATTCTGCGGCCGGTCTCCCTCTATCCCCCCTGCCTCCCCCCCCCCCATTTTACGAGTATATTATATATATTATATATGGGTTGGGTTGGCGTCGATTGGCAACGACACTGTAAAACATGCCGCTCACTACGTGAGCTAGACATCCAGGGTACCGTTTTTTTTTTTTTTTTTTTTTTTGGCGGTCGCCCACAACTGGTCGTCTAGTTAGATCATTGTGCGAAGTAAAGAACCTTTACTCTGCACAAAGGAATTGATCGTATCACGTAGTGTTCAAGGTAAGGGTAAGGGGCAGGTACATAGTACTCCCATGCTGTCTCTGGAAGTGGCCACACCGAAATTAAACTAACTCATTGAAGCTGTCATCCATATGCAAGTCCGCCTCACAAGCGGTTCTTAGTAGGATGCAGCTCACCCTTCATGCGACTCGCCGGACACCTCACGGCGCTTCGCGCTTGGTGCAAGCAATGTCTGCCTGGTCGGTGAAAACCCGACATGCTCCGTCCCGGCATTGTAGGGAGCGAGGGTCTATGGTCATACGACTACGGCCATGCATGAGATCGAGTACATCTCTCCTATCGAGTACACACCCCCCCCCCCTGCCTCGGCGTGCATCTGGCATAGTAGTAGTTGTAGTAGTACAGTAGTAGTATAGTAGTAGTACGTAGCAGTATTTAATAGTAGTAGTATTAATAGTAGTAGTGGCAGTAGTATTATAGTAGTAGCGGTAGGGGTAGCAGTATTAGTATTGTTAATAGTAGGTATAGTAGCACTGTCGTTGCCGCTAGTCTGCTGCTGTAACCATGAGCATATTATACTGCTTTTGACAGTCATTAATTTTTTTTTTTCTCTTTGTTTCGTTTTTGTTTTTCTAAGTCATGGAATGTGTATGTCGTGCCTGTCGTACGCAGTATGATGGCATGGCATTGCATTACATACGTGGCAACGTAGTATCTCTGTGGCGTAGCTTTGTGACCACAGAACTTGTATCTCTCTAGGTTTGAAGAATCGGCACGGACACTGGTTGTGCTGGATGTCGACGCGTAGAAAGAACGTTTAATGTGAAGAAAACAACAACAACAACAACAACAATATAAACGTAGAGAGAAGCATTTCATGACACGTGCACATATTTTTTTCATGATGCCCTCAATCGTATGTAGACCGGTTGCTGCCTATTGATGTTGATAGTGATGTTAGAGTTCTACTGCCGTTGCCACGAGTCAGCTGCTGTTGCCGTGAGTTGACAGCCATTATATTTTTTTCATGACAAATAGATGTCGGAAGGCAAGCATAAAATTAATAGATGACACTTTTTCATCGTGCCCCAACCGTACGTATACACCTGTACATGAATAAATACAGAGAAGCTGCTTCCAACTACTATTATTACGAGGGACCATAGTAAATAGGGTCCCCCGTAATAATAGTCATGTTTTTGGTTATTTGGCCTCTCTGTATTATTGACGCTCTTTTAGACACGCAGATATAGAATTCTGAAGTAGTTAGTATAATATATAATAGTTGTACATGTAGTATTAATATTAATAGTAGCCCATGGTACCGAGTGCATGCTGCTTCTATTAATGCCTGTCCAATAGCAGTAGTAGTACCTGTACTATATTATATAAGTAGTAGCTAACGGTATAGTCGTAGTAGTCGTGGTGTCCGCTGTTGCTATAACACCTGTTGCCGTTTGCATGCTGCTTTCACCTGGCCAGTATCAGTAGATGCCCTCAACCGTATATAATACGTAGCCTGTACATTCACAAAATCTTACGATTATTAGTATCCATAGTCGTAGTAGGTATACCTGGTAGTATTTTGTAGCGTGGATGCTGCTTCTACCTTTAATACAGTACATGTATCTGCGTAGTAGTGGTAGCGGTGTATATTAAGAGAACAGTATAGTAGTCTTGTCCCCAACCCATGGTGCTTGCATGCTACGTTGCCGTTGTATGAAAGTTAGTACTATAGTAGCAGCAGTAGTAGTACTCGTAGTAGATAGTAGTATACCAGGTAGTATTTATTCATGCTGCTTCTACCTGTACTGCATCTACGTATTACTGGCAGTGTTGTACGTTTAACAATATAGTAGTCATGCCCCAACCCATGGTACCGCGTGGTTATTTGACTTCTCTGACTACCACGAGGTTGTCTGTGTCTGTATATTGTATGAGCGATTGGTCATGCTCTAGCAGTATTACTTAGTAGTACTTAGAAGTATAGTTAGTAGTCGTAGTAGTATAGTGTACCAGATAGTATTTTGTAGAGTGCATGCTCCTTCTACCGTACTACATCTGCGTAGTGATGGTAGTGGTGTATAGTAAAAGTACAGTAGTCAACCCATGGTACCGCGTGCATGTAGTATATTCACCACAGAAAGAGTGATACTCAGTTCCTGCTGACTACTATTATATTATTACTCTTTCCTTCGAGCAACACGCTAACCCATGGCGCACGTTTCCGCCAGGAACAGCTACACGGGTGTTAACTGTGACTCCCTTTTCGCCTTGCGACGCCCCCGGGATTTCACGTTATCTACATCCCGAAGGGGAACCTTGTGTACATGTAAAAAATACACTTTATTTTTTGGCATGCTGTTCTCCGGCGGCCGAGGGTTTTTTCTCGTACTTTCGGTTGCGGGGCAAGCAAGGGGGCCGTGGGTACATGACGACGCATGTCTGGACCCCCGCCGAGCTCCGTGGCGGTGCTCGGGGCATTTAACGTCGCTGAGCTGGCTCTATTTAACAAGGGATTGCTTTCCGCCTCGCCTAGCCGAGTAGTGACATGGAAAACCCCATAGTTTTTTGCAATTGTTTATTTTGTTCAACATTTTTTCTCGTAAGTAAATAACCCGCCACCCTTGAACACTCTTTTGACCACCCTCTGCTGTACAGTTTTTTTCAACCCTAGCCCCTAGCAGAAGCAGCCGTAGTCGCAGCAGCAGTAGCAGCAGCAGCAATAACATGCACCAGCAGCCGTACACATCTGTCGCTCGTCATGTCTGTTGCACCAAGCCCTTTGACGGGTGGCGTACACCTAACATCGAGCACGTTCGTGACCACAAAACTGCCTCCCTCGGTCCGTCTACCTGGGAGAATTTGGTACCAGGTATTGGTGTCATACCTAGCTAGTTGTCCAGTCGCACACTCTCAGCAGCAGGTAATCGCAACGGGCAAGGGCCACAGAGCCAGGCCCATACTGTTTCCCGTCTCGCTGTACTGCCTCCTGTCTCTGTGTGGCATCGGGCACGGCCCACACTGACCGACTGCCTGGCCGCGATCCTATTTGTACTAAAAATTCCGGACACGTATGATACGACGAGCTGCGTGCACTTTCAAAAACGAAGAATTTTCTCTTCGTAGAAAATATCAAACACTTTTGAAATCGCCCCCTTGTTACTGTCCAGTTTTGGCTTTTTGTCAACCTCAGCAGCAGCAGCGGATACAGCAGCAGTACACGTCTCTCGAGCGTCATATATGTTTCACCTATTAATAGCACTTTGACGCACACCACACACCTCACACCGAGCACGTGCATGACCACAAGACTTCCTCAACTGTTGCCGTTGTATGAACTTGCAGTCATAGTAGTAGTAGGTAGTAGTATAGTGCTGCTGTTGCCATGAGTCTGCTGCCGTATCCATGAGCATACTGTTTTCGACAGTCATTCATTTATACGTGGGGAGAAATATTTCATGACAAATGAAGATAACTTTTTCATGATGCCCTCAACTGTATGTATACCTGTACAGTAATAATTACAGACGAGTTGCTGCCTATTGATATTGATGTTCTAGAGTTCAACTGCTGTTGCCACGAGTCAGCGGCTGTTGCCATGAGTATTGTATTCGACAATCACTAGTACCATAATTTATTCATTCATGCTGCTTCTACCTGTACTGCATTCACGTAGTAGTGGTAGTGGTGTATAGTAGCAGTATAGTAGTCATGTCCCAACTCATGGTACCGCGTGGATATTGGACCTCTCTGTTTACCAGATTGTCTGTATTGTATGAGCGTTTGGTCATGCTCCAGCCGTACAGCAGTAGTACTCAGTAGTAGTAGAATTAGTAGACGTAGTATTAATAGTGTAGTATTTTGTAGAGTGCATGCTGCTTCTACCTGCACTACATGTGCGTAGTAGTGCTGGTGTATAGTACCAGGTAACAGCATAGTAGTCAAACCATGGTACCGCGTGCATGTAGTATTAATACTGCTGTAGTGTAGTATTTATTCATGCTGCTTTTACTTTTACTACATATACAGTAGTGCAAAGTCTCAGTGTAGTCATATCCCAACCCATGGTTCCGCGTACATGCAACTGCTGTTGCCGTTTTTTATGAATTTTTAGTCATAGTCGTAGTCGTAGTATTAATATTACCATTAATAGTATTATTAATAGTATTATTAATAGTATAATAGTAGTAGTGGTAGTAGTAGTGGTAGTAGTATAGTGTTGCTGTTGCCACGAGTCTGCTGCTGTAACCCTGAGTATTGTTTTATGTTAGACAGTCATTGATTTATACGTAGGGAGAAAAATTCATGACAAAGGCAGACATTTTTTTCATGATGCCCTCAACCGTATGTATGCCTGTGCATCAATAACTACAGCCGAGTTGCTGCCTATTGATAGTGATGTTAGAGTTCGACTGCTGTTGCCACGAGTCAATTACCGTTGCTGAAACGTGTCGCAAGAACTGCTAGTGAATTGCTCCAAGGAAAATGTAGTACTCAGTTCCTGCCGACTACTACTCTTCCTTCGAGAAATACGCTAACCCATGGCTCACGTTTTCGCCAAGAACAGCGCAGCTGTACATGTGTTACCTCTTCCCTTTTCGCCTGCGACGCCCCCGGGATTTCACGTTACCCACAACCCGAAGGGGACCCTTGTACATACTATAATATTGCAGAATCGAAATATTTTGGAACAGCGAATGACGTGGACGGTGGACTATTCCCGGCCGGAACAATATATTTGGAAAGTTGACCACGTTATACTGCTGTTGCCGAAAAATGAATACCTCAGAACGCGACCGCAACAGATTGTTGCCCGAACAACATATAAATAATTCGTATATAGGGAGATGATTATCAAAATGTATTACCAGAACAGACTCGGGGCGGTTTCTATTAGTACAAAGAGCTACTATAAGTAGGCACTCGGGACGGTTTCTATTAGTAAAATAGCTACTATAAGTAGGCAATGGGAAATACATTTATGTGATTACGTGATATTATCGTCTCCTGAAACATGCCGGTTAATAATTAATGAATTATGGCCAATACCATCGAATAACTTCCCCCCTGATTTTCCTTGTTTTCTTGAAGCAAGAAGAGCAAAGAGAGCAAGAAGAGGCCATATTTCCTAAAATCAGAGAACTTGACAGAGGGAAATAACAGGAACGCTTAGATCTCTTTCAGAAAAAAAACAGGAAAACCAGCAAACAAAAAAAAAAACAGCGGGAAAAAACCTCAGGAAAATCAGGAAATTGCAGCATCCGTTACCGGTGCTCGCTCCTGACCTGCAAGGAGTCAATGAGCAGGGTCTTCTCGTCGTCCGTCTCCGGAGGCCCTCCTAGCGTCGACTTTGGCCAGCCGTTCTCTCCGAAGTAGTACCGCATCTTAGGCTTGCCTCCTCCCACCTGGGCCATCGTCGGAACATTCCACATAGTGGACACGTTGGAGAGATCACCTACAGATATATCATCTACAGATAGATAACCTAGATCTTGTAGATCCTATCGTAGCTGCCGATATGATTTGTTGTGCTAGAGTTGTATTCACCATGCAGATCCCACACGGCGAACATATGCACAAGAAGACCCGTGTCATACACAAAGGATGGAACCCATCCCGCAGGCCTACTACGAAGAGATCTATAGTGAGCACATCATAAACCAGGGATCTGTCTGGCCCTGCAGTAAAGATCTACAGCAGTAGCTAACGAAACGGTGATCTGATCTGATATATCTAATCTATCTGATCTATCTTATCTGTCCGACGTGTGAAACGTTCGCGTTCATATTCACATTGGGCAACATACGCCGGTACACGGGTGCGTTCGTGCCACGTTATCATACACCGGTGTTACATCGCTGTAGCAGGAGTGGGTGATACTGTATACAAGGCTAACCAGACACGCCAAACCAGTGTTCACGCTCGTCCCAGTTAGTGTAACACGAGTACGGGTAGTCAAAGCATGACAGCATGACCCGATCCTTGATCTATACTGATACCCACGAGTAGTTTTCGCATATAAATATCATGGACACCCGCAACGGACATCATGTACAGCCAGTGGGGTATGCGAGGCGATACAGCAGTACTTATACTTCGTACACATGTATTTGGATGGATATTCTGGCACTTTTACACATAATCGTGCATTCTACTGCAGTGTATTGTACTCGCGCTGCATGCGTGCTTCGGCCGTGTTTTGCAACAGTTCACACAGATAACAACTATTGATAGTGTGGGATACTGGAGCAAAAGCCGATTCCGATCCGTCAGGGCATAACAAAATAATATCCGGTGTTGACACAACCCGATATTTATCGGATCGGATCGGATTGCCGAAAAACTCCGATGCCGATACCATATGACAAACGCTACCATGTACCTGGCATGCGAGGAGGACATATATACATACGGAAATGCAGGGCACGATACTGCCGAGGAGCACTCTTTCATGCATTCTTCTAGTATCATACCTAACGCTGCATAATTCATCTTGACACTCGACTTTCAACAGGGGGGGGAGGGGACAGTAGAGGGATTTCCCCTCCCCCATCAGGAGAAATGAGTTCTATCGGAAATCGAATACGCAACATTTTCCGATCTGATAACCGACTTACGCGACTTCCGATACGATGTCAAAAACTGCAACAATAGGCACCCCAACAAACCGGAAAGGCACAGCGGTGGCACATATCGGACCGATCACCGCTTCCCACTACAGTACATGATCTAGATCTTTCAGGGCGGACATACTCCTGATATGTATGATCTAGCTTATGTTGCCGGGTGGTAGCTGAATAAAAAGCTGCATCATCTAGGACATGTTTCCTGGGTTGGATTTGTACTTAACAGCTCCTGCACAGAATGTCACAACGGCAGATATAGGATCTACTGTACATGATCTACCTGTTGATCGTGATGTATCCGCGTGTGAACAAACAATTAAAAATAAACGTCGTACCTTGTTCTGTAGTCCGTCATAGTACTCTGGGCTCCAGTTGTAGTCCACACCAAATTCTCGAAATACGGCGTTGTATGCTTCCCTATGAAGGGACTCCGACTATTGCAGTCGATAACCGAACAGTCGAACAGGCGAACAGAGGCACCACGGCGGCGGTGATGGTATTGATGGAGTTGGCATGTTGGCATCATGAATTGCAATACTGCGGCTAACCAACTTACAGCAGTAACTCGGTGTACAAGCAAGCAGTATCGATGTAGATATATACATATAATCGACCACGGGCAACCTCCCTTCTAGAGAGAGCCTAAGCGAGCATTGGAAATCTCCAGCTTTGTACTGGAGTTTGGGCCCCAGGAAACAAAACCAGCTCGGCGGCTCGCCCTCGCTTTCTCGGCCGCCCACTTGGCAGGTCGCGCTCCCCGGCCTCCGTCGCGCCTTCTCCACCGCGCGCTGTCGGAGGCGGACCCGAGACCACTGCGCGTGGCTGCGTCCAACGTCGCTCTGTGTGGTAGATCTTGGGGAGAAGGCTCGGTACTACTCTCAGCTGCTGGAGATTGAGAGTCCTATTTCTCGAAAATACCATGAAACCTCCGCTTCGTCATATAGAATTGCGGTCTAAATACAAGAGTAGTAGTGCCGAGTACACCATAACAATTCGGCCGATAATCCTTAGTTTGTTGTACTTCCACTCGTACTCGTATCATGTACGTATACAGGTAAACCGGCACAGCACGAGATTACGAAAAGCTGGTATGCCTCATTTCGATTTTCCACCTTTGCGGATCGTCTTCGATCCTGCCCGCCCAGCCTTATTTCTAGACCCTCGGGGTTTACAGTGTAGTACTGTAAATTCTGTACGACTACTTGTACAGTATTGTAAACGTACCGGCTTTTGGTTCTGATCTTTCGATACTCCTGTAAAGATACCCAACAAGCATACTCGGACATAGAACACTACTACCGGTACTATACTGGTACGATACCAACAGCAATAGCAAACCTCAGTATCATACTACACGACGCACATACCAAAGATCATACCTGGTACGATACTGGTATTGCTGTATGAATCGCTGTGGTACTGTACGTATTTTATGGGTATCAGCAGCAAGTACTTCATGAAAATCTAGTGTCGTCGAAAAAACGGAATCTTGGAACTTGCGTGTAGATCATGCATGAGAGAACTGTACCTGGTAAATGCACTATGAGTCCGAGTACGTAAGTATATATTTTATTAAAAAAAATCGGAACAACTGACTTTTACAACAACAAAAAACAAAAGGCAAGCTCTCGATCACCACATATTGTTGATGAAAGCTGCACAGCGTCCACCACCCGCATGTTCACGGCACGAGCGCACGTGAGGCCCTGCCCGGGGCAAAGCAGGCCGCCGGGCACGTTTGCGCATGAATCGACCGTAATGTTCACCGCCTCACGAGATACGTCCCGACATGCTCAGGCCGTGTCCTATGCGGTTCGATTTTTGAGCTTCAGATTTTGGCCCGATGGCATTTTCAGATATGAACTTGGCAAATCGAAAGAGTCTTCCTATGCGGAAAAATCAGATTTATTGTGCGTGTAGAGATTCGAGCAAACGCGGAGACCAACTGTTTTTGTGGTTTGGTGCCGCGAAGAGACGCGCTGGGTGCGCTGCCCTGCGCGTAGGACCCAAGCGTCCGAGCCCACGCTGACTGCCTCTAGTCTGGCGGCGAAGAGACGTGGCGAGTGCGCTAGAGTCAACCTGTCTTGGTATTTTGTGTTTCATTTTGTGACTGACTGCTGCTGCTGCTGCTGTACAGCTGCAGTGTAGTCTACGAGTACGTATCCACGGAGAGGCGCGTGCCGAGTGCGCTTCTCTTGCTCTCTAGGCCCGAGCCCGCGCCAGCCGACTCTAGTCTGGCCACGGAGGGACGCGCCGTCCGCGCGTCGGGCGCGAAGCAACGTCGCTTTACAGCTGTATCACCATCCAACTCATCGATCGTTCTGCTGCTGTTTGCTGTCGTGGATAACATCTTGAATTTAGAGAGCATGCCATTCTTCGATTTGATATGATGACCCAGGTAGTCGGATTTTGCCAAAATCCGACGACTTGGGTCATCGGATTCTCAAATCGAAAAAATTCCGGTCGGATTATGCATATTGGGATTGAATAAGCAGGGTCATTCATTTTCGAGATCGAAAAATACAAATCTGAAGCTCGAAATCGAACCGCATAGGAAACAGCCTCATGTGTAGATCGCAAGGCCCAAAGAGGTGATTATCCCGCGTGGGACTGTAAAAAAATATGCATGGCGAGCCTGTCATGAAGATATGAAAACCTCAACAAAACACACGCCAGACACGGCTTGGGCACGACTGAGGCCGTGCTTGACAAAGTGGGCAGATCAGGGGTCGGCGAGCACGATGAGGGAGTTTCGGGCCGACATGCGCACCTTATCGCAAGGTATCGCGGAAACGGCCCAAATTGCGTCTAAAAAATGCGGACACTCGCTCACGGCGAACAACAATATTGTACATGTATTTATTCATACACGAGACTGCGAAATGAGACTGAGAACTGAACATCGTAAACGATACGATCTGATCAATGTGGCTGATCAAGAATACCCAAAAGAAATGAGACTAGAACTCTCCCAAACAAGCCTAAAGGGATTAATACCACATATACACGGTAGAGAAAGGAGCCTGTGACGTTCCCTACGCGGATCAGATTATGAGCTTCAGATTTTGACCCGATCGCATCTTCAGCTGTGTTGTTCGCAAATCGAAACAGCCTTCCAATATGCGCAAAAATCGGATAGCAGAGATTCGAGCAAACGCCCAGAACAACTGCTGCTTTTGCGATCTGAAGAAATGCTCCGAGTGCGCTGCACTGGGCGTAGGACCCAAGCGTCCGAGTCCACGCCGACTGTCTCTGGTCTGGCGGCGAAGAGACGTTCCGAGTGCACTCGAGTCAACCTACCTTGGTCTTGTGTATTTTGACACCATCAAGCATTCGAGCCCAGCACACTTGCTGACCGATTGCTGCTACTGTCGTCTACGAGTACGTATCCACGGAGAGGTGCGCGCCGAGTGCGCTTCTCTTGGTCTCTAGGCCCGAGCCCGCGTCGACTGTAGTCTGTCCACGGAGAGACTCGCCGACCGCCGACTGCGCGCCGGGCGCGACGCAACGTCGCAATACAGGTATGTCACCATCCAACTCATCGACCGTTCTGCTGCTGCTTGCTTGCGTTGATAACCTCTTGAATTTAGAGACCGTGCCATTTTTCGATTTGAAATCTGATGGCCCAAGTCGTCGGATTGTGAGCCAAAATCTGAGGGCGATTTCATCGGATGAAAAACACGTACTTGGTGTACATACTGCTGTTCGATTACTATACATCACCTTCCGCTAACTTGACATCGATTTGGCCCTGCAGCCTGCATGCTGTGTGTGACACTGCTGCATATGTAACCGTACAATTGTTTACCAGTTACTTGAACAACAAATTGGCACTGGGGTATAATTTCCTATCCAGAGCATGGGTGCTGGCGAGTGCCTGATCACAACTGCTGCATTATCGTACCTTCTACCTTCTACCATTATGTACGGAAAAATGTAAAGACCGTTTGGTTTATAAATAAATTTCGATCCAGTGCTTATTACACTTATCCGGACATATTTGTGCCTGGTCATGTGGTATTACGGGGGACCATGGTAAATAGGACCAACTTTTGTTGTTAAAAATATGTAAATACGAATATACCGGTACCAGGTAAGTTTTTGTCTGTACCGTACGTAGATCCTATTTACTATGCCCCCCCGTAATAGGTACATGCGACATGCGACAAATAGGCAACACAACGTCACACTAATCGACCAGCAGCAATCCAGCAATCGCTACTTCTCAATGGTCGATAAAGTAGGAACGACGGACAGCAACACGGTTGATCGTTGTACCTCTAGAATGACGCCGTCACAGTCGAAGATGAGAGCCCATGGTGCCGGCCCCAGGTCAGACGCCGAGTTCGTAGCCTTGCTCATTGTAGCAGCAGGCGGTTCTCGAAAGGATGGTGCACGGAACTTCAAAGGTTGCACGAACCCTGACGTGAGCTCCATCAAGAAGAATACGCATACAGTCTTCCGCATTGTGGCTGGAAGAAGCTTCATTGTTGCAAAGACAACACGCAAGCCAGCTCCCAGTGGCGTTAGTGAAACACAGCACGGTCGTGCGCGAGAGATGCACGTACACGTACACAGCAGTTCAAGATACCCCCTACTTTCCCGGACTGAGAATCCATCCGATGTAGAATGGAAAACTTTGATTCGAAGTTTTTCACCAACAGCCTACGACATTTCTGATTTTGTACTTTTTTGCGGATTTGGTAGAACACAGGGGAAGGCAGTGCCGGCGCTGACTAGGCGGGATGCAGCGGCTGCGACGGCCGGCGCCAGGGCCAAAAGATCAAATTCGACATATCCCAGAGAACCCAAAGCTGGAACGTGCCCGGAGCTCAAACTCAAATCCGAGACCCCGCCGGTAAGTCTACCCCTCGCCTTTGTGAGACCCAGGTCTCGAGAATGTTTGCACTCAAATGCACTTGCGGATGACCGCGCCCAAATCTTTGCAGCTTCGCTGCTGGCTCACCACCGAGTTCTCTATCACTGGATCCTTTCTTCCTCTTGAGGTACTCCTACTGCCCCATCTGTGCCCATGGCGGCTCACTGGCTGCGTTAATTCCCCTACAGGGGCCCATTCCGACGGTACTGGCGAGCACTCCTGGGCTGTGGCGTGTGCGTAACAGTAGTGGTGGTTCTCTCGTGTATACGACAACCCCACAGCAACACCAGCAGCAGTACCACCAGCGAAAGCAAGGTGAGCCCACGACACACCACGAGGGCAGTAGCAACGGAGGGCTGCCTGTTTTCTGCAGAAGGTAGGCCAGCTGAGTTGCCGTGCAGATGCTCTGGAGATCCCCTGAAACACGCTTGAGTGCCAATGGAGAATGGAGCTGGTGTGGGATTGGATAGGTCACAGAACCTTTAGTTTGGGGCTACGCTCGTACTGCGTAATCTTTTGCTGGTACCAGTATTTGGTAACTGGTAAGGATTAGTGAAGGTATGAGAGGTTGCATCCCCATCTTCGTCCCCCACAGGACGTCAAAGCCACGAGTACGAGTACTGCTGTATTCCTGTCACAATTCTAACATCTGGTGGGGGATGTGGAGCATCCACGACTGCGGACTGCCGACTACCGACGTTAAAAGAGATTCCGTGTGTACAGCAGTAGTCTATACCAGGCACCTACAGCAGCAGTAGCACGTACCAGTACCTGGTATATATTGTTATATCGCCAACGGCTGTATACCGAGTACCTTATTTTCAATACCTACTATAATATTAACACGAGTATTACACTATTAATATATTACTGGTGTAATGACGTAGAGCAGAGTAGGTAGGGGCTGCACGCCGCCCTTTGTGGGTCATCATGTTACCCGAGCTCCGAGCTACCGTTTCGTCATGGTTCAGGAGCAGGTTTTGTCATGCATGCTCCTGCTTGCATTGTTATGGGGACTAACTACTGCGTGTGCGAACAGCAGCAAAAGTTTAACCGCACTCATGCGTAGGGACTCGCAATAATCAATAAAATACTCGTACCTGGTATGATCTACCAGGTATGCGTACAGCAGTTAACGGCCCCGGGTTTCCCTGTGGTGTGACAACAGCATCCATCGTATGTACGGTTGTCAATGTACCAGGTCTCAAACTAACTACGGAAGCATCACCGCTGTTGTATTTCCAACATGTACTGCTGTAGTCAAGGTAGGGGATGCTCTTTTTTCACTGCATGTCCGCGGGTCGTCACTCTGACAGCACCCCAGACAGAAGGCGTGTTCCTCTCTGTGTTTGCGACTACCGTGCGTTTCATACGGTTCAGGCAGCACTCCAGGCAGCAACCGCTGTCGTCAGTAGCCACGAGTTGGGAACGGAGGGAACTCTATGCTGTAGTTGAGTGGATACCCGCGGCCATGTTAAGAGTAGTCAGTTTGCACATTGATTTAATTTGATGTGTGCGCCTTCTTCGCCTCGTGTATTTTTAGGTGGGAAGCGTCGTGTCGTGCTTCCCAACCGAATTTTGTTTTTATTTAAAATTGGTTTTCGGATCTTCCTAGGGCTCCAGCACCTTTGTGTGACGACGGACTTCTTGATGAGTATGGTGTTTGCGAAGTTCAGATTATGGTTTGGTTTGGCCTATTTCTTTTCTCCCGATCCCCAAAAATAATCAAGTTCCCAAAATAAGACCCAAAATCGGCTGATTTGGCCCATATCTTCACACAATTTTTTCGGATTGGGTTCGGCTTCTTGGGTTTCGATTAGGATCATAAATTTGTTGGTCAGGATAACCCCGAGTTGCCCCGGGCGAATGAAAGCATCATATTTGACAAGAAACTTTAATCGTCTACGTCACGTACCCGTACGCACAGAGTACCGCTGCAGCCAGAAGGAGGGAGGCATGGTACATGGGTTGCCTCACACCAAGCTATCTAACCTAGCGCACGGCCCATTTCGCGAGTCCGTGTCAGCGCGAGGCCCCCGCGAAGGCCGGCAAAGTCATGCGGCCATATGCGGCGGAGGGCTGGCAGGGTGCAGCTTCAACATCGTTGACGGCGCCTTGTGCGTTGTGGACTGCTGCTGAAGTTGTTTCTCTGCTGTGCTGCTTTTTCTTGCTGCGGTAACAAAGTAGCTGTGCTCTGGGCTCTGGGGTGTGTTACCGCACCACACGCACACCCACGGCACGCCTACGCATGTACTGCACAACGGGCCAAGGTCGCATCGATTGACACTCTTCGCATCACTGCCTTAGAGCACAGGGCACACACACACGCGCAGCGAGCCACGCAGCAGCAGCGAGCAGCATCTCGCACGAAGCCGTTGGTGTTCCTTTTTTCGCACTTTATTTTCGTTATTTGTCATTTGTTGCTGCATTCCAAAGTCCTAGAATTTTATTTCCGGTTCAAAACCGAAATGATCGTTGTGGGTTCTCGCAAACAGTTTCAAACCCGATTCTGTTTTACATTGGTGAATCGCCTGTGGTTGTCGACCCAACCACAATCGGTTCTTTCGCAAACACCCTGGTTATGGGAAATTATTTCTGGCCGAATATCGTACGCGTTTTACTCGACGGGACAGTCCACTATACAGGTAGACTCCTCAGCACACTCCCCGGATTTTTCGGTAGAGCTTTCTGAAACAGTTTTAATTTTCTCCAGAGTCCTACAATAGTTCGATTTTTGGAGCAGCCAAACAGTTTTCTCTGGAGGGTCAAAAATAAAATTGTCAGAATTGGGGCCAGAAGTAATGGATCTTTTTGATTTTGAGTGAAAAACCATGATATCCTCAAAACTGGCAATACTTGTATGGACGAACAGTCAAGCCACGACTCTAGAGAAACGGTAAATTGCTCAGGGAAGCTCTCGGAAAACTAAGGGGAGCGTCCTGAGGAGTCTACTGATGTTTTTGACAGTCCCGCCGAGTAAATAGCGAATTTTCGGCGAAAAAAAACAGTCCTTAGAGAGACCAATGCCAACGGAAACGCAAGTTGTTTCCTTAGAAAGTTTTGAATTCCAAAGACACCCGCCAGAAATTTTCAGGTGCAGCTTGCTATGAGCACGATTATTCCAACCGGAAGTTCCAAACATTTGGAAAACCCCGAAGAAAACAATTCTGGGGCCGATGTTGGGTCAAGATCGGCTTCAGAAAAACTCAGGCAGATGTTGAGTTCAAAGCGACGAGATTCCGAATGCTCGACAGACACACATCGATGACAAAACCAACGACTGCATCATTCATTCTGAACATATTGCGCTCGTCAGGGGCTTCGACCCACCCTAGGGTCACCGTCTTGACACAATCGCCTGTGATATGTGGCGGGCCCGGGCCAAGCGTACGATGAAAAAACAATTGGCCGTTGGTGTGCACCAAACAGATGGCAATTTTTCTCGATCTGTCTCGAATGGCAAAAAATAGTTTTTTTTTCGGGTTTGGGAGAAGACCGTAGGACGCCGCCGGCAAGCTCTCACCCCCTAAACCATGGATCCACCTGATATCTTCGAGGCCGTCATCTATTATCGGCGGCCTTGCCCGACACTAAGCGGGTTGGCCGTGGGCTGAGTCTATGTCGAGATCGAAGGTCTACGAGCTGATTTATATCAGCGTGTTGACAATTTGCAAACAAATTGCGCCGCTTGCTTCCTTTTGAAAAATAAGGTAAGAAAAAAAATCAACCATTTTTCCCTTCTTATTTCCCACAGCGACGGCAGTATGAGAATATTTTCGACTTCTTGAAAGCAATATTTTGAAAGAAAACTTTCAGACTTCGGGTTCCCATCGATCGTCATAGGTCTTGAAAGTCCTTAAAGAAATTCCCATAATAGTTGATATTGTTGTGAGAACAACAACATCGGGGTATAGTTGTTGTTGTTTTGTTGTTGTTTTCTTCACATTAAACCGTTCTTTCTACGCGTCGACATCCAGCACAACCAGTGTCCGTGCCGATTCTTCAAACCTAGAGAGATACAAGTTCTGTGGTCACAAAGCTACGCCACAGAGATACTACGTTGCCACGTATGTAATGCAATGCCATGTCATCATACTGCGTACGACAGGCACGACATACACATTCCATGACTTAGAGAAACAAAAACGAAACAAAGAGAAAAAACAAAAACAAAAACAAAGACAATTCGAAAGAGAAAAGAAACAAAAAAAAGAAACTAAAATATACCTGGTATATGTATATACTTCAATTCAGTATAGCAACAAACCATCGTACCCCCACGTAGGGGACGTGGCAGACACTTGAAAAGAACGAGCTGGAAAAAAAAAAAAAAAAAAAAGAAGAAAACACCACTAGTCGTCAACAGAGTAAGACTAAGAACCAAGGTAAAAATAACAGTCAAACCAAACAAAGCACAAGGCATGCTCCAGGTAGCGGCAGCAGTTTATGATACGAGAGCACAGCCAGGGTATCCCTGCTGGCCCGCCTGGTACCTTGCTACCCTGTCTGCCACCATCGTCCAGCGTTCGTCAACTATGCCCGGCCCCTCGGCGTCAGACAGTACGAAACAAGCAGAGCAGGCTCGTCGTCCACCCACGCCACACGACTCCTTCAATAAGGCTTATCAATCGGAGAAAGGAAGAGAAATGAAAATCACATAGGGTCACCGCAAAGAAGACAATAAAATGAAATAAAAATAAACAAAAACAACAGGAAGACCACGTTCGAACCAGCTGCACCAGTTGGTGGTACGAGTAGTATAGGCATATTCTACTTCTTAGTCTGCCCGGTACCTGGCTACCCTATCTGCCATCTCCTTCCTACTTTCGTCCACTGCAGTTTCCCTGCTACTCCTCTTCCCCCCCCTCTCCGCATTCCCTTGGTCGGGTTTTCTGCTACTCCTCTTGTTGCCCCTCCTCCCCCCATTCCCTTGGACACCACCCACGGCGGATGCGCGGCGCTGCCTGCTCAGCTCAGCCTCAGCCTCGTGCCACCTCACCATGAACCGTTCGGCTGCTTCCAGGATCCCCCGGTACCACTTCCCCGCCTTTTTTGCAGCAGTGGGCCACAGTGCGGTCTCAACTCCAAACACCAAGGGAGCAAGTTCCGTTGACCCTTCGGTGGCGCGGAACTCCCTAAGGTCTTCGACTTCGCATCTATGCCAAGTCTTAACCTGTCCGCCAGGTCTCGGGTTCTCCCCACCAGCAATCGTCCCGAACATCACCCGGCTAGGTAATCGATCCTTGCTTTGCCGTGCCACCCCCCCCGCGAAGAAGAGACGCCGTTTGCGGATGGTCGTTTCGATGCTCTCGCAACGTGTCATCTTGAGGGCCTTCGCGTACGAGAGGGTGGCATGGTCAGTACGAAGTCGGCGTTGGAAGCCAATGACTCGCAACAGGACTTGGTGGTGAGCCGTTCGAAGCTTGGCAAAGTGTTCCGCTCTGAGGGTCCACGTCACACACCCGTAGAGCAGGGTCTCAATCACCTCGGCCTTCAGCATTCGGACTTTCAGGCTAAGGGGGGCGGTCGTCCTATCATACAGCTCCGGGCCGAACCGTTTGAGGCATGCTCGCATGAGACGGATCCGTCGGTCGATTTCGAGCCAGAGGTCAGCTTTTTCGTGGATAACGCCGCCTAGGTACAAGAACTGGGCCGTCTGCTTATACCTCTGGCCTGCTGCTTCGATAACGAGCGGTGGTGCGAGGGTTTTCTGGTCTGGCGTTTGTAGAAGCATAGTCTCTGTCTTCTTTTCCGACACCGTAAGGCCTGCTGCTTCGAAGACAGTCACGATGACTGTCATCATTTTCGCGAGCCCTTCAGCCGACTTCGAGACAATCCCTGCGTCATCGGCGTACAACATGCCCCATACAGCCCTTCGCACGTACGTCAACGGCTCCTGCTCCTCCGTCCCGGCTACTCCAGCATCACTAAGTTGGACCAAATCCCTTACGATTGCTTCGTCATGGCTAAAGCGTACTAGTACGACGTGCAACGCAGCAGCGAAAAATACGTTGAACAGTAACGGTGACAGCACACAGCCTTGCCGCAGCCCCTGCGTGACATCAAACCATTCCGAGTGCTCGCCGTCATCCGTACGCACGCGAGCCCGCATGCCATCGTGGAAATTACGGATAATTCTCAGCATCTTGGTTGGTACGCCAAAACGTGTGAGTACTTCCCATAACAGCTCTCGGTCGACAGAGTCGTACGCTTTCTGCAGATCGATGAAGCACAAGTACAGGGGGATTTTCCTCTGTCTTCCAAGCTCTTGCAACCGGCGCACGACGAACAACATATCAATCGTTGATCGTGCGGGGCGGAAGCCGCACTGTTCCTCCGGGAGTAATTCCTCGGTCTCGCAGTAGTTGCTGAGGCGCGACGCGACGATTTTCAATCTATGCCCATGATTGTCTGCACATCATCCGAATGCAGCATCTCAGTCTTAGCCTTGTACCAGGTATGTTCGTACGTGGCAGATCGAAGGGCTTTTCTGTTTTACCAACACAAGTCACCAATATAGTGTGTTCGGCAGGCTGTACCGGTACCCTCTGCTGTGTATACCTGGTATGTGTTTTGTCGGTGGTCGTACCGAACTTACGAACTTATCGAATTGCCGGGTACCGGTGTTGAGGTCGTACCGAAATTATGGAAGTGTCGGGTACCCATGTCCAGTTCGTACCAAACCTTATAGGAGTGTTCGGTAGGCTGTTGAGGCCGTGCCGAACCGTACTGAAGAGGTAGGAAGGGTAATTACCGAGCAAATACCCCCGGTTAGTTTGGTACGTACCCTACCGAATACACAGAGAGTTGAAATTATATCGATATAGACTCGGTACTACATCACTATTAATAGTATAAACATACAGGTATGCGATGGTATTATAGCTGTTCCATACAGCAGTAGCCAGTACTGCTCTATTAATAGTCGTTGTCAGTACCTTTTTTTTTTTTCTTTTTTTTTATCCTCCGGCGGATTGGTAAAAATCAAGCTTAAGCTCACCACAATCAGTATGCTTTGTGCGGTTGCGCTGCTTCGTCGCTCTACGCCGCTTTTACTGCTGTTGAGGCGACGCTAGCACCCTCAGGAAGGCGTCAAGTACCCGCGCGTAGGCGTTTCGGCAACATACACATACGACTTGGAACTATAGTAGAGTGTTTGCAACCAAGGTCCGAATTTGGTATCTGTAGAATAGTTGATGCAAATAGACAAAGGTCCTGAACTTTTTAGCCCTTTTTAGCCCTTTTTAGCCCTTTTTCGGGCCCAATAACTCACTTAACCCCTTTAGTACCGCAGTCCCGATTTGGGGACAAACCAGTCTAATTCCAAGTGATTTGTCCCCAAAACGGGACTGCGGTACTAAAAGGGTTAATACCAGCCATCATCAGCCATCATGGGAACGTAGTTTTGCCTCCCCCAGCATCTTCGACGACGACTGCTCAAGAGATACATCATCGCGTGGAGAACAGCCATAATATTCTGGTGAAGGTTTTTTCTTCATCATTGATGTAGCCGTTGTGCTACTCGCTCGAAACTTTTGAGTACACGAAAACACCTCTAGAGTCGTTTCTGGCTGCCTGCCACTGCCGCCTGGCGCACCCGACGCCCTCACACACCCCATCAGGAGCATCCCTCAATTTCGCGGCCTGTAGTTCCCCGTGAGCAGAGGAGCTGTGGTTGTCTGCAAGTAAAGTGCAAACGTTCAGTTCGGAGTTGTTTTTTGTCTCGTTTTGTGCACCCCAAATTTCGACCAATTTCGACCATTGCAGCAGTCGAGATATAGGCCTCTGTTTGGAAGCTGCTGGAGATCACAGATCAATCTCGAGAGAAACACAAGCTGCTGTGATAAACCTCTTTCGAGTCATGGTCGCTCTCTGGTAAGCACGAATCAGCCGGAGTTCTAAACGCAGCGTGTTGAAGTAGCGATGCTTTTTTTTTCTGTTCCGATAAAACATCTAGATGTCAAAGTAACCGGGGACCAGGGGCCGCTGGGTGCCAGCATGGCCTTAAGGCTATTTATGTTACCGGTGTGTTGGGGGTCTGGACTTCTCGAGGAACAAGAAATAGCCCGTAGATTCGCGCTCGTATGGTTTACTGCGCGGTACTACAGCAGCAGTAGATGCACCAGGGGCTCCGCTTCGCGGGTGGCTATTCGTATTCCGCTACGCTCGCGCAAGGAACTACCATAGAACAAAGTGTGAAGCAGATAGGATGCTCATGACGTGGCGCATTGGGCGACTTGCAAATGCCAAGAGTTTAGCTGCGCAAAAAAAAAATGCCTGATTTGTGACGGGCGACTTGCAAATGCCAAGAGCAAAAATGACACAAGACAAAGCATGCTGGGTTCCACACGTTTTTATCTCGAATTCAGTGCGGGAGGGACTATCTCGCTGAGTTTTGACTGCTTTTCGATTCTGACTCGAGTCTAAAGATCAATTTCTTGTATTTGTTCGACTCTTTGAAAAACAAATTTAAATTAGTGTGGATTTTTTTTTCGTCTTGGATTTAGTGTCAGCTGAGCTGAGCTGGGTGTGATTTTCAAAAAAACGAAAAAAAAAAAAAAAAGGAAGACAGCGAAGCTTTTTATCTAGAATTCAGTGTGTGAGGGGCAATCTCGCTCAGTTTTGACTGCTTTTCGATTCTGACTCGAGTTCTGAACAGTGAAGATCCGTTTCTTCATTTTTTTTCTCTCGGAAAAAATAACTTGAAAATTGTGTGTTTTTTGTCTTGGATTTAGTGTCAGCTGAGCTGAGCTGAGCTGGGTGTGAATTTCGAAAAAACGAAAAAAACGAAAAAAAGAAGAAAGCAAGAAAGGCAGGAATGTTCCGCAAGTAATCGAAGAACGACGCCCGGAAGGTTCTCCGAGAGGTGGAGTTAGGCAGACGAGTTCCGGGGGGTTGCTCTGAGAGCGCAGCAAGGCCTTTTAGTCAAGTGTGGCCAAATTGCTTGTTGAGGTAAATGTAATGAAGTCTGTGTACGTACTCTATTAGTAGTACTTCTATGCCTTACTCGTAGTGTACTACTTTACTGCCGTCGTCAACGGTCACAGCAGTTGCCGGGTACCCAACCAGCTACGGCACCATGTTGATCGGCATGCATTGTTATTAATAGTGGCTTGTGGTCCTCCTTTATGCCGTATGTACCCGTACGAGTATATATCTGCAATCTGCAGTCGGAGCTCTCCGTGCTCGAGAATTACGGAATGTTTCTTGGATTTATTTTTCGAATTTTCGAACTTTCCAATATTCTTTTGCGTATGTATGTATTTTGAGAGTGTGGAATACAGAAAGGTTCGTGCAGTTCGTATTCCGTAACCCCTTCGTCTTCACGGACAGACTTACTATTACTAGTTGTACTACTTGTAGACAGAGTGCGTCCGAATACACGAGTACTGCCCTTTACGACCGATTCACGTACATAAAACTTTCATGTTTTGCAACACCAATTTCGAGGACAAACGACAAACTACTGAAGTTGGAAGTACTCGGACGTTTCAGCAGCTCAGCGCTTTGCGCAGGTATCACACCTGGTGAGTAAACATCTTTGCTCTTTTCCTCGGTTCTGTTTTATTTACTGCATGCGAAACTACAAAATGCTATAATAGGGTATTAATCTAGAGGTACAGCAGAAGCCTGGGGTGCCACCTATTAACTTAATGCTATTACGGGGGTCCATAGTTAATAGGACCTATCGTATACATAAAACCCTATATATTTACCTATTTTTACTAACAATATTTGGTCCTATTTACTATGTATGGTCTATGGTGGGCTGGGCTGATGGCAGGCGAGAACAACGAAACGACGGCTTCCCCTTCCTGTAACTTGAGCAGGAGTCGCTTAGTTGCGATGTGTGTGTGTGTTTTTTCGTGGTTGATGGTTTGGTTTCGGGATTTTTAGAAACTTTGATGCGTGTAGTATTTTGTTGTTTCGACACTTTGATATTTTGATGTTGATGCTCATATATACCGTGCGCATTTTATATCGTGACGGCGTGTTTGCCTTCCTCGCACCCTTTAATCAATCCTGGTGCTATTCTTCGCCCTCCACCCAGAGCGTGTCCAGCTCTCCAGTAAACCCGGACACCTGTCCCGGCGAAGAAGACTGGTTCGATCTGCCGCCCGATATTAAGATCGACCTTCACGTGGTCGCACGGGGAAATAGCAACGACCTGCGCACCACGCTCACGTCGTTGGGGTGGGCATGCTACCCGGAGGTGAGTTGAAACCCATGTATGCTACCCAGACGTGAGTTGAAACCCGTGTATGGTACGAACCAAGATGTGGGTTGAAACCCATGCGTGCTACCCAGACGTGAGATTGGAACGCATTCATGCTACGAACACAGGCGGGTTGAAACCCGTGCAGGTCAGGCGTTGGGGTGCTCGGTGCCGCACAGGTCTCGAACAATAGTATTATTAATAGTAGTTTATTGTCAGATATGGGGGCACCGCAATGGAATCAGGATTTTTTTGCTTGTAGGTTCTGTGAGATGCGGGGGCACGTCCAGTACATCAGGGCTTGCTTTTTTCTTTGTGAACGCGGGATCCCCCGGGAAAATCAAGTTTAGTTTGGTTTCGGACTCTCACCGTTCCATGATTTCTTTTCGTGATCCTCTGCTGTGGGAATCGAGTTTGCTTTTTTTTTTTGTGACTTGACCTTGATTTTGTTTCGTGACTATCTGCTGTACATGCTTTTGTTTTTTTAATCCACGGGCGGATTGGTAAAAATAAAGCACACTTCCACGTTTGGAATATGTGTCGTGTGTCAATTCTGCTTTATGTACTGCTGTATCGCAGAACTCTAGGCTTGCGCTTCATGTGTGGGCCTTGACGAGGGACGCTCAGGAGGTGCTGCCGGCCCAGGATGGCTTTGTGTGGAACCACGGAACGTATCATTTCCACACTTTGACCACCGTCCATGGCGACGTACCGCCGCTGGAAGGGTGGGCAAGGATGTGGACAGATCCATCTGAAAATGAGGTGCGTTGTGAGAGCAGCAAGTGCACCTGTAGCTTGGGTCCGAGATAGCGATCAAGACGAATCATAACTACTGTACATAGTGTTATAATCCCCCAATCACGCAGCAGTAGCCGTCACTGTAGGCGTGAGTTTTTACCGTCAACGTCAACTTTCCCTCTCAAGTCCCAAGAAGGTTAACACAGAATGGGATCCAGGCGAAGCGACCGGTGCAATGGCAAGTACGATTTTCCCGTACCATCCCACACCGTCAGGCGTGAGCGCGCAGTCACTTAGTTGAGGAGCCCCGCCAGTCAGAAATATTTTGGACTCAAAAGTACCCCCCTTGCCGCATTGTAGTGGAATACCGCACTGTAGAGGCATGGCTCTATTGATACCCCTTGCCGCACACTAGAAGCATGACTCCATTGAAACCCCTCACCGCACACTAGAAGCACGGCTCTATTGGTACCCCTTAACGCACTGTAGGGGCATGGATGGCTCTACTGATGCATTCACCCCGATTTTTATACGTGTGGGTATTTGATTGCTGAGCAGGTTCGATTGGTGCTGCCAGAAGGGCTGGAGGTGTCGAATCTGTTTTACTTCTGGTTGTCAAGCACGCTGGAAAGGTATATGGGCGACGGAGTGACCATGGAGGAACTGGAGATATTCCGGAATAACGTGTTCGGAATATCCTTGTCGGCCGCAGGACTCTCCGAGGTGTGTTGGGCACTATAGGGAGGCTGGGTTGGGTAGCACACGCGTATCTTCCTTTGTCTCCGGGAAAGACGAGCTTTGCCGCGGCCACTCGAGATTCCGGTATCATATCGTACCTACGAGTGCCTGGTAGCAAATTGTGCAAGTCGTTCGGTGATTGAGACTATTTTTTTCAAGTTACGTGTGCTTCGTATACACCTATTACGGATTACGTTTGAGTTCGGCGATCAGGAAGCGGTGAGCTCACGGTCACTAAAAACACTGCTTTTCGATGGGCCGCGCACGTCCAACTTGTAGCCATTTGTATCCTGCTGCTGTGGTCATCCCTGCCGCCCGTGTTCTATCCGATTTGGTTGTTCTTCGCACCCTAAAATTTCCCTTTCGTACTACTGGACACCGTACAACACACCGAAGGACCCCCTTGCCTGAATTTCGCCTAATTTACGTGACGCTTGGAGCAGCCCAGAACACACCTCGGCGGCATGCACTATATATCTGATATGCGGACTTGTATTTCCTGCATGAGGCCATATGAAATCCGCAGTAGGCGCGCTTGAAGTATCACTATTAATAGTATCACTAGTATTACTATAGTAGTATGACACACACCTCGCAAAGATGATGAGTTTCGACCAAATCCTCGATCTTACAGCTGTTGTTTTGTCATTTTATAAATGTCTGCTAATGATCACTGTCATGATCACTGCTCATGATCACTGTCGTGTCGCGTTGTCACTGCGGTGTAGCTGTCGTTGAAACTGCCGTTGTAACTCGTGTTGTCGCGCTGTAACTGCCGCGTTGTTACTATTCGTATCTGTCGTTGTAACGGCCATGTTGCGCTCGCTGCATGCGAAGGTGTCTGGTCGACCGTTGTCTTGGGATGCGTACAAGGCGGCGGACGAGCGGCATCCCATCTTCCACACGCTGCCCGGCTCGAGAGGGACCGCTTTCTTCGGTTGGCATGTGCGTTGGCTTCTTGGTGTTGTTGCTGTTCTGTTGCTGATCTTGTCTCCGAGCTTGTCGTACATACGGTTTTCGTGAATTTTGTGTAGTATAGGTTGTATATATATGATTGCGCGGTTGCGGTGTTGTAGTGTGTTTCCCTTGTGTTTCCCGTACGTGTATCACGTTTCGCTTATTCGGTTCTGGAGAGCGAGGCTACTGCCGGAGAAGGGAGGCGAGGTTGCCTTTGCAAGCTTTGCAGGGCGTGGGAGAGCCTTGCGCTGACCGCTTATCATGATCAGGGTGCTGCTCGCCCCCACTTGTAGGCGTTTAGTGTTGGTGTTGCTGATAGTAGTGGTAGTTGTGGTTTTGGCATTGGTATTGGTTATGATGTCGGTGATGATGTTGGTGTTGGCGATGATGTTGGTGTTGGTAGTGGTGTTGGTAGTGGTGTTGGTGGTAATGGTGGTGTTTGACCTTAGTGTTGGTGCTGGCGGCTGCTGGTGGTTGGCGTTGCTAATTGGTGCTGGTGTTTGATGTTGGCGTTGGTGTTCGGTGCTTGGTGTTGTCATGTTGAAATGGCGCTCTCAACAGAAAGCCGACGACATGGTGATACGGTGATGGTTGTGATTATGATGATAATGGTGATGGCAATGCTCACGCTCCCCATCGTTTGTTTGCTCCACGCCGCTGCCTCGTGACAACGATGATGGTGATGATGATGGCGATTTATGATGGTGGTGGTGGTTGTGTTGGTGATGGCGATATTGACAGTGGGGGGCCTTCGCTGCGTTCATGGAGGCCCGTGCCCGAGTTCTGGCCGCTGACTCCTGGGAGGTGAGGAAACCAACCACCATCCCACGATGTTCATTCACCGAAGTCATGTGACGGTGGCACGTACCTGATACGAGTATCCTGGGCGCCTTTGACTGTCCGTAGTAGAGCCTGCACAATATCGTCCATCCAGTTTGCATGCACGCAAGGGCATGGTTGTCAGACGCATGGAGCCCAAAAGCGCCTTAAGGCCGTTTCCTATGCGGTTCGATGTTTGAGCTTCAGATTTTGACCCGATGGCATTTTCAGATATGAACTTGGCAAATCGAAAGAGCCTACCTATGAGGAAAAATCAGATTTATATTGTGCGTGTAGAGATTCCAGCAAACGCCAAGACCAAATGCTGTTATTGTGGTTTGGCGCCGCGAAGAGACGCGCTGGGTGCGCTGCCCTGCGCGTTGGACCCAAGCGTCCGAGCCCACGCTGACTGCCTCTGGTCTGGCAGCGAAGAGACGTGACGAGTGCGCTAGAGTCAACCTGTCTTAGTATTTTGTGTTTCATTTTGTGACTGATTGCTGCTGCTGCTGCTGCTGTACAGCTGCAGTGTAGTCTACGAGTACGTATCCACGGAGAGGCGCGTGCCGGGTGCGCTTCTCTTGGTCTCTAGGCCCGAGCCCGCGCCAGCCGACTCTAGTCTGGCCACGGAGGGACGCGCCGTCCGCGCGTCGGGCGCGAAGCAACGTCGCTATACAGCAGCTGTATCACCATCCAACTCATCGATCGTTCTGCTGCTGTTTGCTGTCGTGGATAACATCTTGAATTTAAAGAGCATGCCTTTTTTCGATTTGAAAATCTGATGACCCAGGTCGTCGGATTTTGGCCCAAAATCCGGATTCTCAAATCGAAAAATTCAGGTCGGATTTTGCATATTTGGACTGCATAAGCAGGGTCATTCATTTTTTAGATCGAAAAATACAAATCTGAAGCTGGAAATCGAACCGCATAGGAAACGGCCTAAGCGCCATATTGTGCTTGCATTTTTCTTCTATACGTATGGGGCGCGGTATCTAATTCCTCCGCTGTCATCTTGAGCCCGAAGTTCTCCTGTCTTGAGCATGGGAGTGGGGTATATGATACCCATGCTGTCATGTGGAATAAGCTTTAGTTTTACCTTCGTCATGTTGACCAATGACCACGCATCCCTTTCGAGATGGAGCAGCACCTGTTTCGAGCATGAATGTGCTGTATCTGACGCTCACGTTTTCGTCTTTGTCCATGCCATCCCGTGCGTGCGTGGTTCCCAGGATGAGTCGTTGCTCCCCGGCAGCGGCGCGATGCACTCGTGGGCTGGCTCGCTGGAGCGTTTCTTGGCGGAGTTCAGCCACGGCCGGGGTCTCGGAATTTTGCATCCCAACCTGACTGGAGCGGTAAGCTTTGCTCGTCAAGTACTGCAGCCGGGGGAGGAGGAGGAGGAAGAGGGAGGGGGGGGTTCGGCAGAGGAAGGTGTATCCACTCAGGCAGAGGGCACGAGCACGCAGACGCCGGCCCTCAGGGGAACGGAGGAGGGGCCGAGGCCGCCGGAGGAGCTCGTGCGGACCTACAAAGACGCCGTGTACGCCAGAGTGAGTCGTCGGTGTTCCGAGTTTTCATAGTTTGACGATCTCCAAAAAAATAGGGACCTCTATCAAGTTGCCTAGAGCTTCCGACATTCGCCGTCCACCAACGCACACAAGTTGATGACAGTTACAAATAGTAGCCTGCTGCGCGAAGTTTTCATGCAGCGAAAGCTGTACTATTTTATAGTGCGTTGGTTAGGCCTTGTTTGCTGCTGGGCCTTCCGTGGGCACTTTGTACGCCAGAGTGTGTCGGCGTTGTGTGATGCATTACTTGCTGTAGCTCTTGTCTGCTGCTGCTGGGCCTTACGAGCATGCTTTGTACGTCATGATAAGTCTGAGTTATGTCTCTTTAAAGCACGCAAGATAACGCCCCCCTGGCCTGAGTTTCCGCGGCGTTTTTTTTCCCCCCGCGAAATACGGGGGCACACACAAGGGAGTGGGTGGCTCTGGAAAGGTCTCGTCGGGATCCTTTCCATGACACATGTCTCGGCGTTTGTACTGCTGTCCCCATTGCCGACCAAACGAGCTTGAACATTCCTCGGAGGGGGTGTGTTATCTTATCACACGTGTTACTGTGCTATACGGTAGCGCCTTAGCTATAGGCATTGTCTGCTGCTGGGTCGTCGAGGTACGGTTTGTACGCGGGAGCGGGTCGGCGTTATGTAGCGCGTTAGGTTTAGCCCTTTTGTCTGCCTGGTGAGCCTCTCTACTGTCCGCTGTATAAAAGGCGCGCGCGCCACTATAAAAATGCTTGTGCCTGTGCCTTTACCTTGCCGTTTTTTGGGTCCTCGTTAACGTCGATGCCACGGACGAATGAGGATCGACCTTTGTTTTTCGGGAGTTCCGCCTTAGTGCAGCGCATGCCACCATACCAGAGTATTACCGAATGACAGAGGTAATAAGATAAGGTAGGTAATATAAGGTAAGATAAGGTAAGACACCCCCTCAAACGAATTTCGGAGCCGATTCCCTCCGTAACATGCCTCAAGGGGGGCACACACCACCAAAATCGCTCGGCGTTTACACTCTCGCCGCTTGTCGAGAAAAGCACCTTTAATCTTCGCCCGAGGGTGTGTCATATTGCGTGACACACGGTGATAGTTTAGTTTTGCAGCACTGGGCTTGTCGCTGTGACTGTGAAGGTGGATGGCCAGGGCTACGTCGTCATACTGCGCGCGCGCGTGAGCGCTGCCGAATCTTACGAGCGCATGGAAGGTTCTAGTTTTTGACGGCGCCACAAAATAGGCGCCCCGTTCGAGTTCACCGAAGCAGATATTACTTTTAGTTCTAAAGGGTTTTTCGACTGAGTTTACAGAGATTTATTACTTTATTTTGAAGGGATGAAACGACCGCCAACGCATACAAGGCGACTACAGTTACAAATATCCCGCTGCGCGAGTGAGTCCCTGGTGACAGCTACGCTATCCCACTAACCTCGCGGGTAGTCAGGTGTGCTTGCTGTTAAAAGGATGGTGTTGCTCGGGCGGTCGGGTATGCTTTGTCTGAAACGACGGTCTTGACCCCTCTATGAAACAGTCGTGCTTGTGAGCACGCTGGCAGTCCAAGCCGCGGGGGCCTTTGTCGTTGGTCTGAAAGCAAGAGCGGGCAGTTCTTATGGCGACCAGGTGGTGCACAAGATGGGTTTTGTGTTTGTTCCGGCATTCGTTCGATGGTAGAGCTGTTGGGTATAATGCAAGTGTTTGGAGTGCTGGCTGGCGTTTAGTCTAACCTTGTGCAGAGTCGATAAAGTTCTCCACTGCTAAGGCCGACTGCTTCGACCACGAAATGAAACTGAGAGCGGACCGGACTCTGACAATCTGACGTGTCGCGCCCGCCCTCCTATTGTCCTTGCCACCCTACTCGTTTGCGACGTTCATCATCAACATATCGTCATCATCACCGCCATCATCATCTTCATCAGGAAAAACAGCCGGCGGTATCTTCCGTGCCTGCGTACGACCTTCTCTTCCAGAGACATCCAGACTTGACACATCTACGGCTCCTGGCGTATCGCTTCATGCAGCGGTTTACGGCTTTACAGACCAGAAATCAAGACTTGGAAGGCCTGTGGCGACGGCCGGGGTGCCGGAGCCGCAGTACAATGAAACCCAATACCTGGTGAGTCAGAAGTTACCAGGGCTGTGATGTGAGTAAGGCATGCCTTGGCAGGACTTGACGCCGCCTACTTATTACAATAGTTGTGTGGTGGAGTAAGCAAACTAGTTGGTCTTCTGTAGTATTTATCGATGCAAAAAAATGCCTGCTCACAGGTCTGCTGCTTTCCGCGTTGTGACAGATCTATCAACCACAGTTCGGCATGGGCAACCAGCTCAGAGCGTTGGAGGCCGCCCTAGCGGTGGCGCGGGTGTTGGACCGAATGCTGGTGGTACCAGACTACATCGCCGACAACGGAGAAGGTGACTCGCGTCTTTGCGCTCGCTCGGTTGATGACGCGTTCTGTCTACCAGGTATTAAGTGAATAGGGCTGCAAAACCGGAGCGAAAGTTGGCTTCAATTTCGACTGAAGAAGCGAGCCCCAATCACAGCTTACGGGTGTGAGTTGACTTACTGTTTATACCACTCTTAATGCCGGTGATTGATTGATAACTGACCAACAGCAGCAGCAGTAGTAGTAGTAGTTTATCAACAAAACACGCGCGTCAGAGGCACAAACGCGGCAGTCACACACAAGGACGCAAGACTCTCGCGCAAATTTCCCACACCGAACTAACTGTAATGTCTAAAGTAGTCGGCAAGTTAATATAGTCGGCCAACTCACAGCCCGACCCGTCAACCTCCCCCGCCCCCCCCCGCCCCCCCTACCGGCTAGTTAGGGGCAGTATGGCCGTGAAAAACGTGATTAGTATATCGGCAAAACGATCGTCTCCATAGATGTTGCGATTCCGATATCAATGGAATTGAGTGATTTTATTGCCATGATACGATTGAATCGGCTGCGATTGACGGGCCCTGCGAAGAATTTGGCAGGTATTAATCTGAGGCTCGATCTTTTGGACGAATATAATGCTGAGGCGCCTATACCTTACACACACACATATGCTCAAAAAATAATGCTTACTGTAGGACACGACGCCGCCCCGCCTTGCATATATACTATATTCTATAAGTGATCGCATACTATACCGTTCTTGCTTCATTGTACCTGCTGCCTGCCTGCTGCCTGCCTGCTGCCTGCGATGGCGTGTGTCGGCGGCGTCTTTGGCCTGGTTTTGGCCCGTCGTGGTCTTCCTTGCCTTGCCTTGCTAACCGCTGTGCCGTCGTTGCTGCAGTGTACTGCTACTTACGGACAGGTTTTGGCTGTGCCTACATACAACAGACTTATGCAAGATTTCCCTTGCGCTCGCTTTATTTCCCATGGACAGACCGGACAATTCTATGAATGCAAAGTTCCCTCTTCTTTTATGAGGTATGAATACGAACTTTACACTTCTTCATGGGGAATCAAATCAATCCCCAGTAAACAAAAACCCGGTTATTTTTCAAGAACTAAGAAAGAAAAACGAGCGTTCTCGAAATGTTCTTAAAATAATCCCCGACACAAGTCGTGCCAAAAACTGCCATACCGCATGTCCCCAAAATCATCGTTTCCCCTTCAGGATGTACTCCGTTTTTTTTCTCCCCATGCTGAGTGAGAAGTTCCATGTTCATACCTTCCCCCCCCAGGCTGTTTTTCGTTTTTTTTTTCTCCCCATGCTTAATTGAAGTGGTCCTTTGGCCTTTGCTGCGGGCTACTTGGTTTTTGGTTGTTCCAGGCATGCCGGTAAGGTATGACGCGATCTGGGAGTTCGGGTTCTTGGAGGAATTGCTGGGACGGGACAAGGTCATCTTGCAGGCGGACTTCAGCGCTCTCCTGGAAGACGAGGAGGTTAGACCGCGCGCTCGCTTTTTACAGTGCTAGTACCTTGTAGTTTTCGTAGGCCCATGAAGAAAAAAAATCGTGAAAAAGAGAGTGAGGCTCTCCTTTTAGGGGACACTTTGAAACAAGTTGGGACTGATAAATCGTGCTCAGCGGCGAGCGCTGCACCAGAACTACTGATGTAAGCCGAATATAACAAACCAGGTAGCTTATATTATATTCAAGGTTTTGGTGAAGGTTAAACGGGTCAACGTGCCCAACTGGGCTAAATTGACACACGACACGAAATTGGGAACGTGGAAGTGTGGTGAGCTTAAGCTTTATTTTTACCAATCCGCCGGAGGATACAAAAAAAAAAAGAAGAAAAAAGTGAAGGTTAAAATCACAATAAGGAAGGTTTCAACTTCAAGCCTTGCTCAGATTACGATGGTCATCGTTGTTCGCGGGCCGATCCCATACATACAGTCTGCATGGAGGGCGTTGCCTTGCGGGAGGGAACCAGGCGAAGCCACCCCAAAAAATGACACCCTCTACAACACCTACAACACGATCGTGCTATTAATCCATACATTATGTGTGCTCTATCACCCAGGGATATCGACCTCAAGCGGCTAATGAAGTGCGATCTTATCAAACCTTGTACGAGTAAAGGTATTATTATCAGGTACCTGGTATTCATATCATACAGGCAACAGGCAATATGAGTGCAAGTCGATAGCAAAATGCTTCGCGCGTGTCGTGCATCTCCTTCCCCGCTACACTATCGTGAGGACACATCCCTTACCGTACGTACATATAACACTATCACACCTGGGTGATAGTGTATCACCCTGGGTGATTGAGATAACACACCCCCTGGGGCAAATTTCCCAGCCGAGTTTCTCCAAAGCAAGGGGGGCACACACAACCCAAATGATGGCGACGAGGTCTTTCCGTAGACGCATACATCGTTGGTCGTTTGCATCTTCGCCATTTGGCCGAGATAATCAGCTTCGAAATTCTGACGAGGGGGTGGATTGTCTTGTCATAGGTGTGTTTATGCGGTACACCCCCTACCTACTATAGCAACCCCGGCTGTTTTTGGTGTGGCCCGACGAAGCTGCACGCTGCAATCGTCGCTTGGTTCGACACGATTTTTCCATCTCGGTCTCAAGTAAGTCCCGACGGGGGTTGCAGCAAAGCCTATATACCCGTCACCTTTCTTGTCTGCCCCTGGAAGCCAACCCAGTACTGAACGTGTGCTGCTTGCTTTGCCCAACTTAACTGTCCAGTGGATGGTGTCCAGAGCAGCCAGAAAGCGTTTCACTAATAATGGTAGACACATGCCCATAAAAAACCCTGCTAAGCTCGTGCTGTTTGCTAACTGCGCCGTACATTAGGTGATCAAGTCGCCAGAAAGCGTGTACGTGGTAGACATGCCCATCAAACAGCTCTCCGGGAACGGAGAATACTTCCGCAGGATTGGCTGGGGAGACCTGCCTCAGGTACGCACGCGGACGGAGGACACTTGACCTTGAGCTTTTTAAAATCGCACGCCCGTTTTAGGGGCAAGTTACTTGGATTTAGAGTAATATGTGTGTTTATGTGCAGTACAGTGCTAGCAAGGCTAATAACTGTTCCACGCACGGTTTTGGAGACAAATGGTATTAATTGAAAACAGTCTGACATTAGTGTTCTTTCAGGTGAACAGGTTACATAGTCCGTCTAGAACTAGACGCACTTTTTGGGGGAGACCTTAGTTTTGGAATTGGTGTGACCTCGTTTTCGCTCGGTAGTAAAGAGGGTTAAGGTCCGGTGGCAGCCTTTTCTTCGTGACGTAAAGCTTGCAAGGGTTCTATTAAATAAATGTGTGTTGATGTTTGATCCCGTGTTTTCTTTTTTTTTTTTTTTTGCTCCGATCGTTCTCTATCCGGCGGTTGTTGGCAGGTCCCGCTGCCCTTGGCGAACTCGACGGAAGCTGGCTGGAGCGAGTTGCGGCTAATGGAGGACCAGGTCCTGGCCGTGTCGGCCATGTTTGGCATGTTTCAGGCAAGTCACTAAAACTGACGAACGCCCTGCATGTTTTTGCTGTCAACGAACCAACCAACCAACCAAAAAACCTTGTTTGCTCCCTCTTTGTCCTGGAAGATGAACTGAAGTACCAGGTACCTCGTATTATTTTTTGGCATGTTTCAGGTGATTTGAAGAAGGACCTGCCTTGTTGGTGTCAACCAACCTTGTTTGCTCCCTCATTTTTTTTTTTCGAAGTCAGTACGTCAAATATAATATGTCAGGAGACGGCAGTGTAGGCCTGTGACGGACGACGGTCCAGGCTTGATATACTAGTTTTAATACAGGATAAGGACGCGAGTGTTTCTGTTTTCGACGGTACTTTTTTTAGGTGCTCCCTTCGAAATCGCTGTCAGATGGATCTACTGCACGTACGACCACGATTATGTCCGAAAAAAACATCCAACTCGAAAAATACAAAATTCCGCATCAGAGTTCGCGAGCGTTCAGCACAGCGGGCTCAGCGGTCCACATGAAGCACAACACAGGTAGCACAGCAAATTCCAGGTCGCCCTCGCGAATACAGGGCAGTGTCACGGCTGCAGGGCAGCGTCGCGGCTGCTACGCGGTAATGGGAACCGCCTGAACTACGAATATTCCTGGTCTCCGTCCTGTGTTTGATTTGCCTGGTGCTCTTCTTCCGCATGTGTCGAGACCACAACCCTTAGGCTATCGCATCAGCGCAGCAGGCAGATAACACAGCGGGCTCATAAACACAGCATCACGAAGCGAGACAGCCGCCGCCGAGGCTGTGCGCACCCAGTGGCGCCGACGGGAACGGCTCGCTCGGCCAGTACCTCCTGCTGTTGCTCTGCTGTGCACTGCTGGTCTCTCATGTACGATTGATGCCTTCTACGAAAACCTCGTACCTCCCAGAGTTCCTACCGTTGTAGCACCGGTAGTACTCGTTCAACGGAGGAGATATTTGTAGAAGTGTAGCGGACCGAGAACGGTGCAGCTGTTTGCCGAAGCACAGGGCGGCCAGGCGTGACTGCTCACCGACTTGCGGGGTGGCGGGCAGTTCAACGGTGGCCTAACGGGTGGGGTGTGATCGGCGCACGAGTAGTCTTTTTATTCGCTGCGTGTACTGTTTTTCGTACCAAAAGGTACGAAAATTTATCAGTTGATTTTCTTTTCCGTTTTTTCCTCAACACCCAACGCACACAAGTTGACCACAGTTGTAATGATTATGCCTGCTGCGCGAGTTCCTAACGACAGCTATACTATCTTCAGTATCTTCCTGAAGGTGTGGGTGACGACGGCAAAAAACTGTTTTGACATTCAGTAGTCCTACAGGGCTTGTATTTACGTACGAGAAGCTTCTTTGGGATGCCGTCAGTAGATTTTTCCGGATCAAGCACATACTTTTGTTCGTCGGATTACGAGACGTGTGACATGTCATATCTGCACCGCCTCTCGCGGTTTTTGTCTTGAATACAAAACAATATTTTCTACCCCTTTTGACTTTAGTTTCAATACTTCTTTTGATTGTGTTGATTGACTCTTTGCAGAGCTGGACGCCGACCTCCACTCGCGGAAACCAACACTGGCACACCATGGTCAAGCTACACGTCTCAGAGGAGGCCACCTGGCTGCAAGACTTTGTCGAGAAAAGCATCGATAGCTTCAGGGGAAAGGCAACGGAAGAAGTGGCCGCGAAGGCGGGAGGGGGGGCGGGGTCCGGGGGCGAGGGGCGCGGGGCGGACGGGGGTGGAGGCGGCGGGCGGCGAAGTCGCCAAGGCGGGGCCGAGACGCAGTTTATGTGCGCACACATTCGACGGCAAGATTTCGAGGCGTCGTGCGCTCGGTACAAGGAGGAGTTCGAAAGTGGAAGGTGGGAGGCGTTTTTTTTGTCAGAAAAATAGTCGCTTGCGTACGCGATGGATTGAGGAAGGACTAGTGGAAGGCGTTCTGGTGGGAAAACACTCTCGTACGTATCGTATGTACACGATGAAGTTGAGGCATTGTGACGTACAAATGTGAAGAATGTGGATGCGAATGTTAAAGTAGCTATAAATATGTACTTGGAAGTATTTAAGTATATACATCGGGTTATGAAGGCGTGCAATTATACGGTCATACAAGGTTTCCCTCCGGGAGGTGCCTAGGTGCCTAGAGGAGTGGCGCAAGAACGAAATAATACTCGTATGAAATACCTGCACACCTGTTTATGCATCCACCCATCATTAATGTGAACACACACACACTTTGTTGTATATCCTTCGAATTGTCATGCTATTATTATTATCTGCAGTGTCGGGGGGGGGGGATCCACTGGCGTGGTACGAGAGCCGCGACACGTGGTACGATAGCCGCGGCACCGGCCGCTGACTCTCGTTGCCTATCGTACTCCCAGTATCCGGGAGTCCCCCCCGCCCAGGCGACTGGCCGGGGCTCTAGCAAACGCAGTCTCGGACGACCGAGACCCCCAATGGTAGTAGACCATTGACATACCCCACTCTCCTAGTGAGAGCCCCGAATCGCAACCAGTTAATCGCAAACAATAATAAAAGTATAATACGGTGTGACCAGCACCATACATGTATGGCCGCTCCGTTCCACCCACCTTCGAAAGAAGAAAGGGGCGGGCGGGCGGGAGAAACCACAACAATAGGCCTAGTGTCTAGGCCTATCAATGGGCAGCGAGCAGTGCCGTGCTCTACTCGTGCACCTATCACGAGAAGCTAGGAGGGGGCACGGGACGAGTATGGTCGTTCTTCTCTTCTCTGCCTCTGAACAAATTAAGCCATTTAGTTTCCGTCGGTAGAGCCCATGACTATAAATAACTAATTCCGTCGGTTGTGAACAAAGAAGGTATCTCACGTAAACTAAGAGATACTACGCATATTTTTGAGGACAGACTATACTGCTGTTTGTGGAAATAGTGTGGGATCATTACTACAATAACATGGAAGAGGGTACCGGTAAGTGGATATTGATCCTGAATAGATGACTCGCGATAATCAATCCAATGCTTGCGGCGAAAGGTAATTTCAAAAAAGTTGGGTGAGGTCGAGGTTGCGACATAATACTTCGTGACCGACTGAGTAAAATCCAGCACATCAATACATATTCCCGCAAAATAAAATGTTTCTTGGCGCTCAGGGTAAATAAGGGTTTCACAGATAGACGCTCAAGAGCAGTTCGAGCACTGAGAGTATTGAAGAACTGGCGGCCAACATATTGTGAGAACTGAGAAGGCCCAAATACCGAGTACTGAGAGCATGAGCAGTACGGAACCCCGAGCGTACAGGCAAATATGTACCCGCAGTATCGAAACACGAAATACTTGGAGTACAGTGCAGGCAATATCCGCAGTACGGAACCTCGAGATATTAAGAGTACTCGCAGTACCTATTCCCGAAATACGTGGTACGTCATACTCCAAGTATACTGGGCGTATTGAGAGTACTGTAGTTCGGTACTGCGGTTCGATTTCGAGCTTCAGATTTGTATTTTTCGATCTAAAAAATAAATGACCCTGCTTATGCAGTCCAAATATGCAAAATCTGACGGGAATTTTTCGATTTGAGAATCCGATGACCCAAGTCGTCGAATTTTGGGCCGAAATCCGACGATCTGGGTCATTAGATATTCAAATCGAAGAATGGCATGCTCTTTAAATTCAAGATGTTGTCCACGAGCAGAACGATCGATGAGTTGGATGGTGATACAGCTGTATAGCGACGTTGCTTCGCGCCCGACGCGCGGACGGCGCGTCCCTCCGTGGCCACACTAGAGTCAGCTGGCGCGGGCTCGGGCCTAGAGACCAAGAGAAGCGCACTCGGCACGCGCCTCTCCGTGGATACGTACTCGTAGACTACACTGCTGTACTGCAGCAGCAGCAGCAGTCAGTCACAAAATGAAACACAAACTACCAAGACAGGTTGACTCAAGCGCACTCGCCACGTCTCTTCGCCGCCAGACCAGAGGCAGTCAGCGTGGGCTCGGACGCTTGGGTCGTACGCGCAGGGCAGCGCATCTAGCGCGTCTCTTCGCGAAGCCAAACCACAATAACAGCAGTTGGTCTCGGCGTTTGCTCGAATCTCTACACGCACAATAAATCTGATTTTTCCGCATAGCAAGACTCTTTCGATTTGCCAAGTTCATGTCTGAAAATGCCATCGGGTCAAAATCTAAAGCTCAAAAATCGAACCGCATAGGAAACGACCTTAAAAATAAAAAAGCTAGGATTGTGCGAGTCGAACCTCGGTAACGAAAAAATTATCAAGCGCAGTCATGTACGCTAAAGCAGTACACGTACAACTGGCACGTTGTGGTTTTTACTCAATCTACAACACATTACAGGATCTCTTAGAATAGCTTGTACAGGTACGACTGCATGTACAGCAGTACTGCTGTAAAATGCCATGTTATATGATACCGCAGCAGAAGATACGCGTACTGCGCCAAAGGAACGTCTACTGCTGCCTTTTCAGCTGGCTCTAGGATCTGGGTCAGCATTGTAGGACACACAGCACTCAGTAACTGAAAGTATATTTTGTACGAATGCTGCTGTACACGATGCTTGCACGAACGACTTGTTGTACTCGACTCGACGAACATAAATCTGATTTTTCCGCATAGCAAGACTCTTTCGATTTGCCAAGTTCATGTCTGAAAATGCCATCGGGTCAAAATCTAAAGCTCAAAAATCGAACCGCATAGGAAACGACCTTAAAAATAAAAAAGCTAGGATTGTGCGAGTCGAACCTCGGTAACGAAAAAATTATCAAGCGCAGTCATGTACGCTAAAGCAGTACATGTACAACTGGCACGTTGTGGTTTTTACTCAATCTACAACACATTACAGGATCTCTTAGAATAGCTTGTACAGGTACGACTGCATGTACAGCAGTACTGCTGTAAAATGCCATGTTATATGATACCGCAGCAGAAGATACGCGTACTGCGCCAAAGGAACGTCTACTGCTGCCTTTTCAGCTGGCTCTAGGATCTGGGTCAGCATTGTAGGACACACAGCACTCAGTAACTGAAAGTATATTTTGTACGAATGCTGCTGTACACGATGCTTGCACGAACGACTTGTTGTACTCGACTCGACGAACATATCGATCCGGGGATGATCGGCACCGAGCAAATAATGCCGGTCACACATTGCTGCAGCTACGTGTACTAGTACTGAGAATACAACGCGGATCTGCCACAAGTGCATAGTACGCTGCCCGCTGCTGCTAGTGCACTGTGCTGAGCACAGCTGGAGCAGTGGCAGTGTTGGATCACACAGCTATGCGCGGAAGAAGCAGAAGTAGCAGTAGCAGGGAGAGAGGTAATGATGGTGTGGTGGTGACGTGGTCAAGTGAACGATCGAAGTCTCCGATAAATCAATTAAAATAGCCGAACAGTACGATCATCCATACGCGCAAGGTGTGCCCACTGCTGCTGCTGCTGGGCAGCAGGGTTGTGGTGCTATAGGAAGCTGGAGGTAAGCATGCTCTGTGCACTGCTGCTATTGTTGTCTGGGCCGTGGGCCGTGCTCCGTGCAACAAACAAAAAAGTCTGTACAGGTACGTCAGCCTGGGTACGTACGTATGAAAAAATCTGGCAGACGGTGGAATACGGACGGCAGGCTCCGATATACACAACTAGCCACAGCAATACTGCGCATATGGGTGTGTCGCGCACGCATGATGTGTTGGCCGCAGCGTTGTAACGATGGGATCTGTGCATGTTGTCTGCTATGTAATGTCTGGGCTTTGTGCTCACAGCTCATGAGAGCCTCGAAGAAAACAGACAACATTTTACCTCTACGTACGTACAAAATAAGGCCTCTCGTACTGAAACCAGGGAAATCTTCTTATCCACTCCCGCCGGATTTTTTTTTTTAGGGTTTGCCGCGCGCTTCAGAGGGCACGGATCGCGCCCAGACCTCGGCCAACGTGTCCGGCCGGGATTTCTGTGTCCACTACTTACAGTGGCGTTTCGCTAAAAAGCGCTCGGACGAAGAGATATGTTCGAAAAAGTAAAAAAAAACCAGAAACATTACTACCGAAATTATTTTTTTGTGCAGAAGACGAGATGCTGCCCTTATTTTTCAGGTAAACCTTTTGGACCCAGGTGTATGTATATATGTCATAGGCAGCTAGCTGAAAATCGACAAGTGCGTGCGATCCCATCAATCTTGTTTTGTTACATGATACCTGGTAGGTAAGATGGCTTGTATTACCTGTATGTACGGAAAGAGTAGAGTGTTTGCGATAGAGGTAAAAAAAAAACAAACTTTACTTCCGCTAAAAAAAGTGAATGTCCTTCCCTAACTGATTTCGGTGTGTTTGCGAGTGAGGTAAATCAAATCCTGCAGGCGACGCCTCCGAAAATAACAAGGGAAGTGGGGAGGTGAGGCAACGCGGCAAACAAAAAAGAACGAACGCTGTGAACAAAAAAACAGCGTGCGAGTAGCAACGGCAGCCCAGCAACGTTTCGGCGGCACAGTTGACCGCGAAGCCACCACAGCCATCCCACGACTACAAGCAGCAATAGCAGCTAGCTGGCGCTAGACGCAGCTAGGGGCAGCGTGAGCAACAAAAACAAACAGCGTCAGCACCAGCACCAGCACCAGCAAGCACCAGCACCAACCAGCTTCCATTTTTGGATTGCTGTTGCTGCTGCTGCTGCTGCTGCTGCTGCTGCTGCTGCGCTCGGCCTACGCACGCCACAGCGCCGGCGCGCTCCGCTCCGCCGCCGCCGTCGCCGCCGCCGCTGCGCTGCTGCCGCTGCTGCCGCTGCTGCCGCTGCTGCTGCTGCTGCTGCAGCCGTAGTATGGTGAAATCGAAATGATACACGAGCTGTTATGCTGTCGCGCTCTCTACGAGCACGAGTACGAGTACGAGTGTGAATACAGTACGAGTCCTTTTTTGGGACCACGCATCCTCCACGTCGTCACCAAGCGGGCGAAAGCGTGTACCGTAGCAGCGGCGGCGACCCGCTGGCACGATCCAACGCCGCTCGTGCGCGCTATACTCAAGCTACACCTCTCGAGCCTCTGTGCTCCCAGCGGTTGTCGTGATGTGTACGGGTAGCAGCATGGTGGCATGGAAGATGCTCGGTGTTTTGATCCTTCGAGATTTGAGTTGCGTTCTGCGTCGGGATAATGCTCGGTGCGTGTAGGCCAATGAAACAGAGAGCCAAAAGTTACCGTAACTTTCGCTGAAATCCTTACTTCGCTGAAGTCTTTTCCGGCCGTTTTTTCAGAAATTTACCTCAAAAATTTACCTCGGGAGAATTTTTAGAGAAGTAAAAGTAAAAAAAAAAAAAATCGCAAACACTCCAGTGCGACAAACAAGTGTTATCATGCTGCCTGCACGCGTTTCGTGCATTTGCTTGCGTTGGTTGCGCTTCGGGCGCATACCCTACTCCCCTACCCCAGTACCCCAGGCTTGCTTGGTGTGGCCGATGAGCTCGTGATTACCCTCTTTGGACTTGAGAGGCGAAAATTGACGATTAAAAACTACATTCCGGCAACGGCAACTGCGTGATTGATTGGGGGGTGATACATGTTGGCGTCCTCGTTACAATGGTTGAAAGGAGTCGTGCGGCACGGGGCACGGGCGAAACATGATCCTATTATTAAAAATACCATACCCACATGTATACTGCTGGGCGCTCACGCTTGTCGTAGACGGTTGACAGCGCCAAAGTTATCAACCATTGTGTCTGTGGCTAGCTCGGAGTCCCAAAGGGGATATAAGCTAGCTCGTAAAACCCCTTGCTGTCATATACTTCTTACTTACCTGGTACTTCTTATCTGTTTTTTTTGCTCGCAGCGCGCGGGAATGGGTGAAGGACGCTCTGGGAAACGGCGGGTTGTGCTGGGTGGAGGAGACCCACTTCCGTAACACGGTCGACGTTCTCCTCCGACAAGCCCCTCACGACCTCGCCGTGGTGCCCCGTTTCGTGTTCGCGACCAGCGATGATGCACATTTTCTCGAGGCGACCAAGTCCGGGAACGCGGTCCCCGTGTTTACCCTGGACGATGTCTCGCTCTCGGATTACTTGGGCAGCGGGCGTGGCGGTGGCGAGGTTAACGGGTCTCTCGAGACTTCTGCGTCGGCCACGGGCCAGTCGGTCACTCGCGATGAGGTCAGCGCGGCGCTGCCTGCGATCGATGTGGCGGTCTGCTCGAGGGCGGCGCTGCTCATGTTGAATTACTTTTCGACGTACTCGGCCCTCATCAAGGCGAAGGCTAAGGCACAGCCTGACTTCGTGAGGGGACTGTATTGGGCGGACCCTCCCGCCCTGTCGAATTGGTGGTTCCAGTTCCGCGCCTGGCTCCGCAAGACATTCAGCAGTTCGTGACTTTTTTTTTTTTTTGTTGCGTGTCTTTTTTTTTGTTCTCTTCGTTTTTTTTTTTTGTTTATTTTGCTCCCGCGGTGTGAGTGAGTGGGTGAGTGAGGTGTCTAATCGTTCGATTCGTGCGATCTGTCCTCTGTTGCGTTTTGTTTGTGTGAATGTGGTTGGTTAGTTCGTCTGTCGTTGTTGACCTTTAAAAATCGTTTACTTCCTTGTTGTATCCCTGGTACTATTGGAATACCATATCTATATATATTCTTGATATATATACGTGGTCGTAGTCCTACAGTAGTAGGTGGCTCTTTTCAAAGCGGGGCCGAAACGTACCATGCTACGTACCTTATCACAGCAGTAGTGGTTCTGCAAGTAATAGTAGTCATGGTCGAAATCCTGGTGAATGTTCACAGGTACCCTGGTAAGTTTCAAGTGGAGCCATAAGTAGCATGTGCTCCAAGTAGAGTATTATATATATGAGTACAGATTTAGTGTGCGAGTGTGTCCTCAGCTACGTGTAGTACATACTACTGTATGTAGCAGCAACGTGTTTTGGGGTCTATTGAGGACGGACAAATGATACGTGTATACGTGCGTTCAGAATAGACAGGATTTTTTTTTTCTATGTTCTGCTTTGATGTCGGCGTGGGAGGCGCGCGCCTGAAAATAACCACACCGACGTGTATATCCATCTCCTTGCTGGTAGCTTTGTTTCGTTTTGACTGGCTTATCGCCGGCCGGCCACAGATTGGTTATACCGCCTACATGCCGCATCGCACGCACGGGTGGTAGGATAACAGACACCCTCAGACGAATTTCTAAGCTGGTTTTCTCGACAACGGGGGAATAGAGTAACTGTTACCGAGACATGCGTTTATGGAAATAGATCTCGATCTGATCCTTGCGGAACCACCGATTTCGCTGTCTGTGTGTACCCTCATCCCCCCCCCCCCCTAAAGTCAGGTTTGATAATCCGAGGGGCTGTTTTTCTACCTCACGTGTTCCAGTAAGCGGCATGATGACGCTAATCCTATAACCCTTCCCAACGAGGACGTGTTATAGCGAGCGGCAATGCGGTTTGAAGCGTTTTCTACAAGTACGTAGCGAACGGCACGAGATGATTGTTGGTGATGCCAACATGCTGGCCGCAGTCGATGCGGTTTTCCAATTCGGAGAGGCGTTAAAGCCAACCAAAGAGGAGAGTTAAGAGTTACCTAGTAGTTTTTGGGCACCCGTTGTGTTGGTAGTATTAGTAGCGGTAGTATCGATCGAGTGGCTTGGTTTTGAGCTTCTGCGGTGGAGTCACCACTGCTGTACCTGGCTGGTCTTTGCCATGGTGCATTTAGCGTGGGCGAGAACGAGACGAATTACTAACAGTATAACTTCGTACTTCGTACATATTATTTTATACGCCAGGTATACCAACAACAATGTATATGCATGCACATGATACTAGTTATCTGGTGCTGGTATATCTCTATATACCATGTACCCTGATGTACGTGCTTGAAGCTTTAATACGGGAATCATTTTACACCCGAGGGTGCAGCAGTAGTACTTTATTTGGCCACTGAAGGCTATGGTGCCCGTTACTGTTACCTGGTGCACATATAATATAGTACCTGTCTGACAATAAATATATCTGGGATACATTATTTGTATCGAATATAGTATACCTATATTCGCTATGTAGGGACTCGCGCAGCAGGATATTTGTAGCTGTCGTCAACTTGTGTGCGTTGGTGTTGGTTGCTCCGCAGCGAAAATTGAAAATATATATAGTTATGAGAAGTTGATGAACATTGTCAACATGAACAGCTGCTGTGTACTCTACAGCAGTAGTACGAAAAAGTTTTTGCCGTCTATCTGGACAAGAGTCCCTATTGTTTGGCGTCGTCAAAACTACAAACTCGCATTCGCCGCTCGCAATAATCGCAACACACGAATAGCTGCCGACCGGGAACAACAGCTCTGTCGCCATCACCTACACTACCGGCCCTGTCGTAAGCTAGGAACTAAAAAAAAAAAAAAACTGCTGGCGTCATTTCTCAAATATAGAAGGAATCTAACGTACCGTATCCCGGTTTATCAATATAACGAGTACAAGGCCAGTACTCTGCCTGTATCGCTATGAATATTATATCGTAGTGCTCTCCAATGACACCATCATCAGTACGATCTACGAACAATACGTTAACAAACGGGACGTGTCCTTCATGCCGCGCAGCAATGAGCTCTGCAAATCCCCTGCCAGACACAAAGGACAACGCGCAGGCGAATTAAAAAAAAAACCAAAATGAGGTTTTGATCTTGTCACCCGCCTATCGATACTCGTGCGTAGTGGGAGCGCTAGACAATACAACAGGTATCATGCTGCGTCCGTGCCGTAGCAGCTCCTTGAACTTGTCGTGTGCTGCGGTTATCAAGTATGTACCAGGTGTAAGTATCGCCTCCAAACCAAGCAGTGGCCCACGCTGCCATCTTCATTATCCCCCTCTATACTACGCATCATCACACGTCTACTTCCAACTACCAGGGTATGTATCCTACCAGGTATGTCCTTTGGCTGAGATCAAAACGAGCGCCGGGCAGGGGCACAGTGCTGTATATAGATATTTATTTTTCATCGTCACTTTTACTTTCCAAGTTAACTCTTACCTGTGGTAGGGGGTCTTCGCCCTAAGCGATCACCTGGACATACCGTGGTCACAGGTGTCGTCCCTTGTCCCCCCCGGTACGTGCCTTCATTTTCATCGCGCGAACTTGTAGGGTTCAGCATTCCCACTGCTCGTCGATTTTCATCGAATGTCGCTAACTCACGCTCTCGCGATTTCCGCAAATCTATTTTTAAGCAAGAAAAAGTCCCTTCGAGTATGCACTCGGTGAGACTCGAACCCACGAAATTAATCTTAGCAGGCACGCGGACCACCTACGGTGATAGTATACAGTACACCATGGATATCGACCCACCCCGAATCTCAGCACCTGCCAATTGCAAACCTTCCCTCCCTCAAGCCAACAACGAGAACACAGGCAAACGCAAGCATCACACCATCCAACTCATTGGCTAATCCTTCACCTTGCGTACATACCAATACACGAAGGTCCATGCGTCGCTGGGGTCCCCGAAACACGTGAGGAATATGTGTGGACTCATGGTATCAGGGGGGATACTACTCGTACAGTAGAAATGTTCTTGAAGATGGAAACTCCCCAAGATGAAGAAGAGCTCTCTATCAAACCAGATACCAGGTATGTATCTCACACAGCAAACCCAAACAAAATACTTTTGAGACGGAACAGTACGCACCACGCGATTAGCACTGACGCACATGGGGCTATTAGAGACGTACCGGAAAGGCATAACATGTAAAATGAATACAATACAAGTAGAACATGAAGCGGATTGAAAACATGCCTGGTATCGGGCAGTCCCCCCAGGTGAGGGGCGCCGTCAGCCACAAAAAAAAAAGCACCCGGAAGGACACCCTCCTTCCTACCTTGGCCTACATGGCTCGACGGGTACCCAACAAAAAGAGAAAACGACTCAAAATTCCTGCAAAAAGTCAGAATCAAAAACAAACCAGAGGGGGTGGGGTTTTCTGTGCGAGTCAAGAAACCATATACATATTTTCTATTTTTTCACTTGGCTCTAGTATGCCGCCCCTTGCGTACGTATACATAGCGCTCGGAACTATTCATAATTACAGCGGTGTGCTCTCGGAGAGTTTCGTTTGTTTCGGATCCCCCTATATGGCTCAAAGTGTCCTTGTCGTATCTTCGTTTTTCGCCGCGCCCTACGATATGCCTACCTGGTACTCAACTATAGGGGCACATTATTAATAGCATTTTTTGGCCAAACTGTTTCTGACTCACGGGGCCCAGCCGAGGAGCTCTACCTGATATCGTTCACCTGGTATATTAACATAGTCAGATGGCAGATTAAAAAAATAATACACCTATTATCAACAATAGGCCATCGGTATTTTCATCGGTCTGCCCCTTCATTCTTTCTCAAAGCCTGCTTGGGGGCTTTGAGGTAAGAGACCTCCCCAAATGAGGAATTTCAGAAAAACAAATTAGGCGCACCCCGCTATCGAGGCATGCTATTAATCCAAACATAACCCCAACCCCAACCCTAACCATAACTGTTTTACAACGCACGCAGTAGCCCTACACCTCCTCCACGGGACGCTCGATCACCTCCCCCACCGCCGTCCACGACTCCGCGTCGTGAGAAACGCGGAGACAGGCGTCGGGATCGACGTCAAGCCTCCCCTCTAGCACGGTTTCGAGTTGCTTCATCACTGCTTCAGGCTTGGCGTTAGGCATGTCCAGCAAGTCTCCAGCTGTCCTTAGGAAGGTGTGCATCTCGCTCGAAAACCGGTACACCTGGGGAAAAAAAAACACGAAGGAAGGCCAACAATAAGGAAGCGGGACGGCGAACCGAGCGACCGACGCAAACAATAAAAATGGCCATTTCTAACGAAAGCAAAAAACACCCCATCAACAACCGATCTCACAGCTGACTGATTTTCAAGTATATATAAAACCTGATGCGTGACAAAACATGACGAAACGTTGGCAATACTTCGAAACTGGCGTTAGGTCGCGATCCGTTCTTTTGGTGCGTTTTTTTTTTTGTTTTCTGTCCCGAAACCGTGACTTCTGTAACTTTCTCTTGATTTCTTAAAAAATCTTCGTTGCAGAATAACACGATCCGCGACAAAGAAACACAATTCGAAACGCGAAAGTGACGTTACACTTTGGTGTGGTCACGATTCGTGACGTCATCTGTTTAGTTCGCTGGAAACTCCCCTACTGTAAGTGGACGTAATGAGTGCAGGAGGGACAATCATGGGGAACGTTCAGGCTCCCGCCCCGCACAGATGTGAAGGTGTTACACACTGGGCTATCGGGGTAAAATACCGATCAATTATCCAGCCCAGGGTAAGCCATATAGCACAAGCAAGAGCTTTTGGCATGAGAGACAGCAGTATGCTGATTGCCGGACTTGAAGGAAAAAAGCTGCATCGCCGTGTTGTCAACTCTTGCAGGGAAGGCCCTCCAGACAGGTATCGCACGCAGGTCTCCATTTTATATCTGATATAAATTCATGTGCCTTCCGATAATGTGCGGATGCACCCACAGTGCACAAATTCATTCTATCGTGCATAGAACTAAAGTGGTAATCGTGTCCCTTTTTGCACGATACGTACTGCGAACCCTAATAAAATAATTCAATTCACCAGGTACCTGGTGCAGTGGTGGTCCCGTTATAAGGCATGCTTAATAAGGCGAGTACGGCTAGAAAGCGACCTAAAATGGTCTGGCATAACCATTTCAAATCGGAGCTTATACAAAGCCAGTCGCCTAATATGGGTACCGTAGGTATACAAGGCGGGCGATCTCCTTATTCAGACGACTCCGACACAGAAAAAAGTACCAAGGCATCTTGAGGCACCGCCCCTTCCCTCGCCACACAAGCCGTCCATTGTTTTCGCAACTGCTACTACAGCTCTCCGTGCAATATATGGTTCTTCAGATACTGCATGTCGGTGACCTTTGGCCAGTTGGAAAAGTACGATGAAGCCAGTAGCAGCGACGAGACGCCATGCCCCCCCCCCCCCCCCCCCCCCCCCCCCCCCCAATATATACCTGGTGCATATAGATAGGTTGGTTGGGTTGGCGTCGGTTGGCGACGACGCTGTAAAACACGCCTCTCACCACGTGAGCTAGACAGCCAGGGTATCGTTGTGTTTTTTTAGCGGGGACCACGGTTGGTGGTCAAGTTAGATACTTTTTTTGCTGGGAGAACCTTCCCTCCGCACAAGGGGGATGATCGTATCACGTACTGTGTATATGGTAAGGCACCCACGAGGCAGTTACATAGTAAACCCATAGCTGTCTCTGGAAGTGGAGACACCAGAAAATGAATCAATTCATTGATGCTATCATCCATAAGCAAGAAAATCCGCCTCTAAAGCGGTTCTTAGCAGGATGCAGCTCACCCTTCATGCGACTCGCCCAACACCTCATCGCGCTTCGCGCTTGGTGCAAGCAATGTCTGCCTAAACACAACGTGCTCCGTCCCGGCATTATAGAGATGCGAGGGTCTATCGTCATACGACTACGGCCATGCATGACAATGAGTACATCCCCCCACCCCCCGTGCCCGTCTCGAAAGGGATGCGTGGTCAATGGTCAAATGACTATATAACGCAAGCAACAAATGAGTACGTCCCCCCCCACCCCCTCCTCCCCCCCCGTGTTCTCCGTTGAAATCCATCCCTCCTCCAAGGCGAAACCCACTACAGCACATGATCATGACCCCCCCCCCCCCTCCCTTCCCCTGGTTCAGTCTCTCTTCCTGAGCCGCCTTTACCCCACTCATGAATTATTGTCTAGGATAAAGTGTGGTATTCGGGGATTTTGGTGTGGCCCGCGTGTGGTTCCAGTGTTCCGAGAAGGAACATAGTAATTATTCTCACTTCGTAATGTACCGTGTTTAGGCCACTCGGGCGAGTGGCTCTGTACTTCACTCAAACCAGACTTGAATATAATTTGTTGGTGCGACGCAACAAACAAACCCATGGTGGTGCATATCGCGGAACCAAACAATCGCAGCTGCAAATAAATCGGACAGTTGCTCGGTCGAGGGGCTCTGCGCGGTTGCAAAGCAGGCAAGGACCTTACAGTGACCCCCTTCCTTCCGTAACACCAGAATGCGCCTCGAAGCAAGGCCAAAACTGCCTTTCGTTTAAGGGCATATGCCTGAAGAGGTCGGCCAAGCAAGTGGACGTTAAAGGTGTATCGCAGAGCAAAAGCTAGTTGCACATCACCTTCGGAGGTCGTCGGGGCCTAACTGGTAGTACATACGTAAGTGCACCAGTGTCCGGCGTTCTTCATGATATGCAAGACATTTTGTATTCGGGTGCAGTACGATGCTGAGTCAAATGACAATAATCTTATGGAAGTAGCGGACTCCATTGTATATATGGTGCACGCACAGCTTCCCTCTACCGCGTCAAGCTTGCGAGAAAAAAAACATGGCCTGGGACCACGATAGAACATTGATAGAACCTACGTTCTCTCGCAGCTATAAAATCTGAAAGCTGCCACTCAATAAGGTGTTGTGTTCACTATACGGCTGAATCGTACGTAGATAAGGCGACTGTTATGAAACTGCCTTGAATGAGGTTGAAAGCCCGGTAATTACCTGGGTTCAAGTATTAGGATCGTGTTTGTAGTACTTGGGAGCCGTATCGTAGATGGAAAATCAGGGGTTTTCCCGCAGCGAGGCACGAGCTCGGCTCTTAGTCTCCGCGTGCACGAAATGAATAAAGCTGCTCTTCGTCTATCTCTTGAGCAACCAATACACGTGAGTACCAACGAGTACCGACTTAAATAGCAGACATGTTCAGGGATATAAAGTGTCCCGACCTTGAGCTTAACACCACGGTATTCGGCTATGACGCGAGTACGAATATAAGAGCACTCTAAGCCGCTTGTGACTACTGTAGCAGGTATCGTCTTATAAAGGGACACCACTGCTGTACCAGGTACACCATTTGTTCAACATGCTTTAAGGAAAATTCTGATTGGTCAGAAAATCCATGTCGATAACTGACATACTTCATGGTGTTGAGTTGGCGTCACTTTTCAGGAGGGGTATAGACTTTTTGGGAGGACATTGGGGAGTACAGCAGTATTTGTAAAGCAATTACAGGACACATCTCGAGAAGTATACACCCACTTTTCGGGGGCAAACAAACTCCTATTAATACTTGGTAACTAGAGGAAACTACTTGAAAATAGAGAGGATACTTTCAGGCAGTAAAACAGCAGTAACACGGTTGTAATCTATCCTTGCATATCGTATCGTATGTATGATGATGGAGTTCGATACGATACCGATAAAAAGAAAACCCTAATCGATGCTGCTGTGCCATTTCGGTTTCATCTATCGCACATTATGTTCAGTATCTGCATAAAAACACGATGATGTCAGGGGATGGAGGGCCTAACACGTTCGGTATGCACAATATATGGAAACTGCGATAAGTCGAGATATATCGATATACAGCATCGAAACTTTTGATACGATATCCAACACCAATACCTATACCAGGTATATGTGTATATAGGTATATACCTCGTTGAGCTTTGCGGTGCAACCTCCGATAGATTTCACGCCGAAGAGCAGCTGGAAGTGGCGCACCACACGGTTTACTGGCTGTTCCGGATCGTCCTGCAAGAACCCGCACGCCGCAAAGAGAGAGAGGGGGGTTGGTGTCACTGCCGTATCATTCGACTATTGTCGCGGCCACTGCCGATGAAAACCCTCAACAACTGCACCCGCGTTTTAGGGACACACACACACATTAGTTGGAATTGCAATTGGAAAATTCTTGCAGTGGGAAAAGAAGTTTTACCGTGGCCACCGTGCTTGGGCTGGCATCTGTGAACGCAACTGAGCGACTACCACAGGTTCGACGTGACCCACTAGACCACCGAAGCATATCATCCGTACGTAGAGTGTCTATAGTACGCCGCAAGAACAAACTGCGCATTGCACCGTGAAAAGTCATTACCATACTGCACACTAGAAAAAATATTCCAGGTATGATCTCATACTTTAATGTCGGAGGCGAGGCCTTACATTTAGGTTCCAGTCGGCTTGCTCGTTAAGATGCACCTCTTCCAGCGACCGGCGCTCCAACTCGACCAGGTGGTGTATAGACGACAGAACGGCCCTGTCACTTTTCCCGAACGAGCCACGAGCAGCCCCCTGCAATGACAGACGGTGCGCGACGGGCACCAGACAAACAAACGGCCACCTAAACATACTACCTGGTAAAAATATATCCAAAGTTTGGTCTTTTCACTCTTGTTCACGACTTGATCCACAAAAGACAACAAGAAATGTACGTACGTAGCCCTTTTCTATGCTACCAGGTGATTTTTTCATCCTGAGCCAAACGGATGCTCACGACGACATTCGGGTGCATTTTTGCTCGTGAAAGCGAGGGTATCGGTTTGGCGCTTCTCGGGATGAGTCCGGCGACAAAATGAGGGGGCGCTCCTATCCATCATAACAGCAAGTCCTCTCACACTGGATTGGCCAGCCCGTTTCTCCAGCACCCTCAAAACGCCGTGTTGGAACTCCTGTACAAAAAAAAACAAAACCAGGACGAAAAAATGGAAGAAGCGGCCAGACATCCGACAAGTTTGGGGTGGACACGCAGACACACTAATCGCGGCGAAAATTATCGGGAGCAGAAAAAAGGAAGACGCTAGACAGCACCATCCAAGACGGTCGTTATTTGGTTTTTGTCCAAACCTTGAGTAACTCAAAAACTCATAAACTTGGGGATACTGTAGACACAATTATCGTGGTCCACGAAAAGCGAAACAACTCGAGGAGAAATAAGGCGAAACTAGACAGCACGACTCCAACAGGACGATTGGTTTCGTTTCCCTCCAAACCTTCAGGAGCTGGTGAGTACCTGGCACACAACAGCGGTGGTCCAATAAATACGAAAATTTCGGAAAAAAAAAAGAGGAAAAACAAGATAGCCCGATACCAAGATGAACGGTTTGGTTTTCCTCCAGACCTGGAGCGCCTGATAACTTTGAGGTAGACACAGCAGTCGTGCTCCACTACAGCACATACCAAATGTCTCGGGGAGAAAACAAGGGAAAAACTAGACAACACGGTTCTAACACGACGGATTTGTTTCATTTTCCTCCAGAACTCGAGCAGCTGACAAGTACCCGGTACTTGGTTGACAAGTACCCGGTACTTGGTACACACTATTAATAGTTGTGCCTCACTGCAATACCAAATACGTCAAGGGGAACACTAACACAGCGCGATCCCAACTAGAAGGATTGGTTTCGTGTTTCTCCAGACCTGGAGCAACTGATAACTTTGGGTTTCACTGTAGACACACTAATTAAGGTCCACGAAACGCAAAATGCTTCGCGGAGGAAACAAGGGAAAAACTAGAGAAGAACTACTGTAGACAGCACGTTCCACAAGACGGATCGCTTTCGTTTTTCTCGAAACCTTGAGCAACCGATACCTTTGGGGTACTGTAGATACAAAAACCAAGGTCCACTAAATACGAAATGTCTCGGGGATAAAACGCTAGAGTAGCTGGTAGAAGTAGAGTAGACGAGTAGAGTAGAGCAGAGTAGAGTAGAGTAGAGCAGAGCAGAGCAGAGCAGACACCACGCTCCCAGTAGGGGTTAGGGTTGGTTTTATTTTCCTCCAGACCTTGAGCTTCCCCGGCTCTTGAGCGCGCGCTAGCCACAGCTCGAGGAGAGGCAGAACGTCCTCCATCGTCCGTGCCCTCCCGTCCAGAATCTGGGACAGCGACCCGTCCGGCGGCGCCGACAGCACCTCGGGAGAATGTCGAAACACGAACACACAGACGCTGGAACAAGCGACGAGGATAGGAGAACAAAAAACACCAAAAAGGACAGATACAAAAAAACGGTCATTCAAACGGACTGATAGGCTGATACGGTGACCAAACAAGGAACACAAAACTTTATCATCGGGAAGAACACCAAAACGGACAGATGAAAAAACAAAGGTCTTCACTGATTAGGCGATCAAGCGAGGGAAACAAAACTTCAACGATCGGGTCACCAAATAAGGAGGAACACCAACAGGGACAGCTACTAAAAACCGCCTTCGATGATTGGGTGACTAAACGAGGAAAATAAATAAATCAAGGGACAGCTAAAGCCACGGCCTTCAATCATTTGTCACCAAAGGAGGAAACATAAACAAAACGGACAGAAGAAAGACGGCTTTCACTGATCGGGTGACACACTGTATGAAGGGAGTCAGCAAATAGCTACGATACCAGGTACCGGGTATAAAAAAAAAAAAAAACTCTACTACAAGTACTGCTGTGGGTGTGCCATAGCTCACAGAGGCGGTACACAAACAGCGGAACGACATTTCACAACAAAAAGACAGGGTAGGGTGGGGTAGGGCAGCAGGTCTCGCTAGGAACTACTGTAGGGGTGGTGTGGTGTGCTAAAGGATATTTGCAAGTGTCGTCAACTTGTGTGCGCTGGTAGAAGGCAAAAAGGCACAACAAAAACAAAACATTTGCTTCCGAGCTTTTCGGTCGGACGGCGCGCATCTCTTCAGACTTTCTGAACGTACCAGAATCTGCTGACGGCCGTGTAAACTAGCAACTCGTTTCGCGACACATGAACCCCTTTCCTTTTTTCCCTTCCATTTCGATTTTATATTTGCTAGTCGATGATCACCTGTTGACGAAGCGCTCCAGGCGCGGCAGCATTTGCACCACCTTGGTCAGCTTGGCTACCGACGGCCCTAGGAGAGAAACATCCTGCAAGGCAAGGAGGCGGCATAACTCCTGAAGGACCTATTGCATCATAGGTCACCGGGAGGGAAGGGGAGCACGCATAGCATGGACGAACGGTAAGTCGACACGAAGTAATGTTCACGGACACGCATGTGCAAGCCCGGAGTAATAAACAGTATTGCTTCAATGGCCGCCTGGCGATGTATTGAATATCTGGAATATATACGTCGCTGTACCAAGACTTTCAGCCGAACGGCTAAAAACACTACCAGGTACCAGGTATGATATACGCATACGCGTAGTTCTATTCGAGCGGGGGTCCCCTCTAAAAGCGACACATTGACGCCTACAGTATTACCACGGTCTATCATATCATAGCAATCAGAAGGAACCCCATCTTAAACCCGAAAACAATGTGCCCCCCTACCTTATGTTCACACACCATCCACACCTACTGTAGCTAAACACCATGTTTCGTCCTGAATACTCTTTCCTCCCGAAAAAGTACTATTACGGGCAACCATAGTGAAGAGGACCAACTATTGTTGGTAAAAATAGGTAAATGTATACCCTGGTAGGTTTTTGCGTGTACGGTAGGTCCCATTCACTATGGTCCCCCGTAATAACACTATTAATAATAGCTCACTTGTTTCATCACGGCAGTGGGCAATTGGTCCAGCTTGTCGAGTTTGAGGCGGTGGTTTCCCCTGTCCCTCCGCATGAGCTCTCTGGTGTCCACCCAACGCCGGAGCTCCGCGACGTCCACTGCCTCTTTCGCCTATTGCCACGCCACCACAGACCACGACAGACGTATCGTAGTACTTTAGTCGTAGCAACCACTCATTGCGCTCTAGCCGTGACAATGCGCTATACGGTAGTCGCGACAACGCATTACACTGTAGCCGCAACAGAGGTGCATTGGAGCATTGGATCATATAATATCATAGGTATCAACGGTGCCTTGCATCGCATTCAATTCGGACACCAAATTGACCGTCGCGGATGCTGTATTATGGTCATGTGTTGTCGTCGATGTGAATGTTCATGTTTCCTCTCTGCTGAGGCCGTGCGAAACAAGTTCTCGAAAAAGGGATCGGTTCAGGGTACCAGTGCGTCCAGCCAGCATACCACAGGCGAATATAGGCACTAAACTATACCTGATAGTGTCGTAGTCGCAAAAGCTATCCTATCCCACCCTACACTAAGTACCTTGTCTCCAGAAAAGCGGGTGCCATTCCAATAGACTTAACAGGGTTCATGCACTCTTGACGCGACTACGACTATTATATCACTGCACTGCCTACCAGGTATACACCATACTACAGTAATGAGAATAATAGGCATGAGAGCATACTGTGACTACCTGGTATTGCCGTTGCGTGATCGGTTTCATAGTCAATAGGGACTCTTCACTGCTGAAAAAGTTATCCCTCAATATTCCAAGCAGTTTGTCTCACTAAAATATAAATGTGGGAGCAGTGAGTGATTGTTGACGGTGCTCTTGGGCTATTAAATATCTACCAGGTACCGAATATCACCGCTCTGTCGATACAGCGAGTCGTTTCGCGATCGCATACGTAAGTACCGGCAATAGTTAACGATGGTTCAGACCTGCTCGTGCCGAATTCCCCCGTCGAGGATATCAATCGACGAACCGCGCCGGTCGGAACTGACTCCGTAAAAAAACAAATCCTCATTTTTCCGAAATTCACAAAAAGCGGGAAATACGCACGGAGGCCATACCTGGGTAGTGGCCTTTGCCAGCTTGGTTTCAAGGTCCAGTATCCGCCTCTGGCTGGCCCGCCAGTTCCGCACCGACGGTCTTGACGATAGCTCCATTTGCGCGTTGACAAGCAAGTCCTACGAATGGACAAATTGTCAATGTGTGCGGATGAATACATATAATAGGTACGCGGTCATCCGGCGGGGCGGGAAGGGGGGGGGGGTGTACTTGTGTCATGCATGGTATTAATAGTCGTATGACCATGGACCCTCGCATCCCTACAATACCGGCACGGAGCACGTTGGATTTTCACCCACCAGGCATACATTGCTTGCACCGAGCGCGAAGAGCCGTGGGGTGTTGGGCTAGTCGCATGAAGGGTGAGCTGTATCCTACTAAGAACCACTTGCAAGACTGACTTTCGGGAGGGGGGAGGTTGAGGCGCACAGAAATGTGGATAAGGCCAGGGCACGTTGGCCGCAAAATGATGTGCGCTTCTCTCGAGGAATAGATGCATCTATCCAGTCATCCACCCACCAACAAATACACACAGCTCTACTCGCATATATATATATGCACCACTGAATATACATTTTGATAGTTTACCTGTGTTTCCTCTATCTTTGCGTCAGCGTCCTTGCAATCCTTCTCCAAGTTAGTGCACCTCTCCGATGCCCTCGCCTCCCGCTGTGTCATCACTCGTACACTTCTCTCCGATTCTGCCAGCCGATCTCGCAGATGCCGTAGCTCGTCTGAGGTATGTGGGTCCTATTGCAACATTTGCAACATTTGAAATATTAGCAAGACCAAGGGACAGCCGTCTTAGGTCAGGGTGGTGCATCCAGCCTACAGTAGCAATCAACATATAACATGCACACCGGTACAAGTTTAGTCGAAGGTTCATGCAAGGTCAAAGGCAGGCACAAAGTCAAGCTGTTCAAGCCTCCACCGATACCGTATACCTGGTACGTACGAGTATGCTAAACGAAAAAACGAGACTAAACGAAAAAAAACTGTACGAAGACACTAAAACAAACAGGACAATTAGACGCTGAGGTTTCGACCGTGATGCATCAGACATACATGATAAATACCTTGATGTTCTGTTCGAGAGCCGGGGTCCAGTCAGGGCCAAGGCGGTGCCGGAGTATCGTGTTCTCCTTTTCCCGAACCTCGTCTCCAAGACGCGAAACCTGGTGCAACGGCAGCCATACTCAATGATAAAATAGATGAGGTACGCAGCAAATCAGCGAACCATGAAAAAACAGGATTGTAGCAAAAAGAGAGACTGCAGACCGCATATGTTGCCAGGAGAGCAGGCTGCGGAGACGTGACAGGAGTGAGTGGACAGTCAACATGTTTCTCATCACTAAGGCCGGCCATCCTCACTCACTCACTCACTCACTCACTCAGGCAGGTAGGTAGGTAGGCCGTGCCTGTCATTTGCTAAATTACGTATACTCCGCACCAATACGTGGTGTTAACAGTACGTCTCAAGAGAAGAGAGGTGACGACATCATGAGCCCGCGCTGGATGACCAACTAACAAAACGTCTTTCCCCCCCCCTCACCTCCGCTCGCAAGAAGTCCATCTCAGCCTCCGACCGCTCTCGAGCCTTGCCGTGGGCAATAATAGATTCCGCCAGTCTACAATCGTTGACAGCACCGCCTCGGGGCTTTGCGTAGGACACACATAAAGCGACACCGTGTCAGATGTGAGATGTCGATAAATCTCACCCCAAAGCAGGAACGGAAAATAATGGACATCCCTCAAGCAGTAACGGACAATAACGGACGCTAGGGGAAGGAGGGAAGAAACCGGAATACTGCCGCCAATGACGTGGGGATGGGACATTGACGAGGAGTATATATAAAGGGTAAACAAGGGTTTGCCAAGGGAGAAAGGGGGTATAAGTAGGAGCCTTCAAAAAGGGAAAAAGGGATATTTACAGGTTCAGAGAGATAGAAGAGAGGATACTGCGGTATTAGGAGATATATTCGGATCATTCACTGTGCGTCGGACTGGAAAATGTACGATATCTTGTCGGGGGAAAATAAACAAATTAACGGACGTTCCTCGAGCAGTCGGCGCGTCCAATACTACTTGTGGCTTGGCGACCAACCTTTCGTGCAAAACACTACAACAAAACACTGCTGTGGGTAGGCAAAACGTTCCAAGGCTCTACAGCATAGCAGAATAGCACCTCCGACTTTTGCTGGAATTTCATGAGCACCGCTCGCTCTTTCTGCTGAGACAGCCGCTCTTTCTCCGCTTCATCGCGCAGTTTGTCCATGAGACTCTGAGCTGCGGCTTCTTTAGCCTGACGGAATGCAGGGGGACAAAACATCATCGAAAAAAGGGGGGCAACAACGCACCAACGAGGGACGACAAAACATTGTACTTGTCCGGAAAGGTTGACGAAAAGAAGTATACTGGTAGTTACCTAAACGCTAACCAAAACAGTGCACCTCTAGTTTTCTGAAGGAATGCCCACGAAACCATTACAGATACCTACAGGCTAACGGCTAACGAAAGTGCTGTACCAGGTACCCACAGCAGTAGCAGCAGCAGTAGCAGTAGCAGTAGCAGTTTCCAAAAAGACGGGCACGGGGAACACTTCTGGTGCGCGGCACACGAGCGCAAACCGGCGCGACTCTTTTGTTGCTTGATCGAACGCCACAGCCACTTTGCTTGGTGGGTGCATGCATGCATGCATCAACCAACCAACCAACCAAAAATACACACGTCAATGGAAATTCCTCGTGCGTCGACCGATACGCATCAGCTCTACGTTGCTCCGCTACGTGTTGTACATTACCTCCACGCGGTGGTGCACAGATGCCACTAACTCTACCTTGACGCGGTGTTCGCTTTGCTTCAGCTGCGACATGAGGTTGCCACTATCAGTCTTGAACTGTCGGGTCTGTTTGGCCAGCTGGTCTTTCAAGCGCCCATTCTCTCTCTGCCAAAAATACACAGAACGAGGGTGGGTTCATGCGACTTAGCGCAACCCATTTTAACCCTTCAGGTCGGGACTTCTCAACCTTACCCTTACCCTTGACAAACTTACTCTTGTCAGTCAGCGTGGGTATAGCGTGGGCACCACAAAATCGAGAGGGATTCAGATCGACCTTGTGCGCGTTTAGCTGGCCGTGGTTGGCGGGAATCCAACTTCCAGAGACACGATGAAGCATGAATACACCGCGGTGCGTACCGGCGGCCCAAGCATTTGGAATGTTCTTTGCTTTCTTGACACCAATCGCTTTGTACTCCTTCGGAAAATGCGCCTGCCGCAGCGATACCATTGTTCCAGGGCTGTGCAAAATGTCTTGCCTACATATTTATTACATATGCTCCTTCGTGCAACCATGCCCTGTCTATCTAGCCCGCGCCTGGATTCTGGGAGAATACCTTGAAGGGACGTCGTAAAAACTAAATGTGATTGCTTCGGCTGCACGCGGAACCTCTCCGTCCGTCCGTCTGTCCGTGTATATGGCGTTTGGTGTCGATTGGTTTCGGCTTCACCGGCGTCTGAGAGGGGGCGATTCAAAAATTAAAAATCGATCCAGAAAATATGCTCACCTCCAGTGCAGCCACACGCGCTCTCTGCTCCCACGCATCGTCTCGACAATTCGGACTTCTGACGTCGAAACGATTCGTTCTGCATCTGCTCGCGGTGTCCGGTTACCTGGTTCTGCTTGCTCAGCTCCAGCGACATCTCTTGAATTGTCTGTTGTTGCGCGTTGCACATGTCGACGCGGCATACATGAAGCATACATACATATTTTAGAGAAAGTGGAGTGCTTAGTTGTGGCCCTGCCTCGAGACCAATATGTGGCTGTTGGCTGCACACGATCCTCCTAAACAAACGGAAACTACGCATATCGCACGCACGTACAGGTGCGATAACTTCCTCCCTAGCAACATCATTGTGCAACCACGGAAAAACCATACCTGGTATTTATAGGAAGCTCCACCAACAACCAAGAAAATCCGGACATTGGAGACGCGTGCTGCATTTGCGGCAACATAAAACCCACCTAAGCCAAAGCGAGGATTCAATATCGCGGATCTCTGCACGTTTCACCTATACGCACTTTGGCCGCTTCGGCGCATGGAGATACATGAGACACAAACCACATACCATTGATACCACCCAGGGGTGTAACACGTAATGGACACCACAAGTAGCACATGATAGGGTGGACTCACCTTTCCTCTGTCTCCATGCCGTAAAATTACTTCGCGTAGAGTATCTACCAGGCCGGCTGGATCTGGCACGACGATGGCACCACCAGGCCGTGACAGCGACACAGGCCGGAACCCCTGCTCGCGGATCATCTTAGGCAGAAACCAGAGAGCAGAGAGGGAACATCGTAACAGAGTAGACTACGGTACGATTCCCGACGAGACCTTACGCTTGGGGCCGACGTGTTTCGGCTCTATGACACGTCCAACACCAGATAGGGAAACGCCTCAGATATTAGACTGCAGTACGACTATAGCGCGAGACCCTACGCCTGCCGCTAACGTGTTTCGGCTACATCACACATACAACGAGATTCTTGAAAAGCTATCACCAACTACTATAGTGTCAATATTGAAGTTTTGAACTCAATCTCTACAATTTCAGCTAGGGACCACCCTGATGAACTGCCGTGCTCCATCCTGACTGCCTTTGCCAGCCGAACGGTAATCACGTCGTACGAGTACAATCAATGAGCAGGAAAATCGGTATGCGCTGAAAGCACTAAGCATCAGTAACCAGCAAGCATTCAGACATGGGACATATCGAATCGCCATATCATCGTCTACGTCTTTCAGGGGAAAATAGATCCCTCATTTATATTATCTCTATATGATTGGCAAGGGTGCGTTTAGTAGGGTAGCTAGTTTCGCGGGTATGCTATTGATTGGGGTCAATACTAAAGGTACCCGACTACCCGGCTATATGTTCTAAAATATTATACCAGGTACCAGGTATGACGTAATGTGGAGACGGGTATGATATTCGGGGGTTGTGCAATATACCAGGTAGGTAACATATTCCTGTTGGTTCATTCTACCCGGATAGAAACGGGGGTAAAGAAGGTACAGTAGGTGCTTGGTCAAGGCTACCCGAGTCTCCGCGTATACGATCCGGAATTTTCAATGCTACAGTAGCACGCATTACAAGGACGGGTACGGTAGTGGAGGGCGGTACTATAGGTAAAATGCATCCGTTGGTAGGTTATGCCCGGGTAGGTTATCCGAGTACCCTAAAGCACATGCTACTCAACCAAGCACACCTTTGACTATTTGTATCATATACAGCAGCAGATCATGTTGCCGGGTGGGAGTCGTACCATCTCCATGATCTATCCAATACAGTTTCCTGCGTTGGATCTGTACGATGTAGATCCTGCACAAAATATCATAGTGGCAGCTATAGGATCTAGATGATCTGTCTGATCTACCAGTAGAAGATCTGTCCGATGGGTATAGCAATTCCACCCATCATCACGAACAAACGCGAGCGTCGCTATTACCTCCAGACACAAATAAACTTCCATTTCGGCGAAGGGCACTGCCCACTGCTGCTCATAAAAACAAACCATGCACATCTTCAGCGCTGTCAATATCGGTGTAGGTGCAAAAAAAAGCGATTTTGTTGCGCTCAAGCATGCCCGAAGTATGCAAGAACAGTCCTCTGCCCACCTCATTCAGAGCGTCCCAAGGGCTCTCCTCCGCTACGCCGGACATTCTCCCCAACGACCCACAGCGGGTGAAATACGCACTTCCTCTACCCGAAATATGCAAGCTGGCGGCCTGCTGGTGCACGTGAGGCTTTACAGTAGTTGCCTTTACTGGACGCTCGTCGTCAGCTTCTTCACCGCCGTCCTGTTCGACCACGCAATACATCACGATTTCGCGACTGTTATAATACGGCAAGGATGGCGGCTTCGAAAACCCGAGAAGGGTCTAAAGTACAGCAGCCATGTTCACCAAGGGTTGGGGGTGTCCTGGTTGGGGACACGTTTTTCAGGCACACGAACCGGGTAGTGCGGCTACCCAGCTACCCGGACAACATACAGCGAGCAAGTCAGGCTTACTGGGATCTGCCGGTAACGCCGCGTGTCGGGTGTGTGCGTGTTGGGGGCCCTGTCCGGTCACAAGGATCTTGTTCCAAGCTAAACGATACTACCACGCGCGCTTCAAGCTCGACATTCGGAGCCCGTGCTGTCGATATATCAGATACTGCTGTTTCACGAATTGGCTATATTTTATGGCCTGCGCCAGCAACATCGTCCCGCCCCCGCCCCCTACTCTCCCCAATACTTTACGGTCTGCGCCAGCATCATCGCCCCCCCCTCCCCCCCCCACTCTACTTTACCCTTCAGTACCCTGCTGTACGTAGCAGCTTACGGGCGGCAGCTCACCGCCTTGGCTGGAGTCCCCGAGGGAGAGCGACAACAACCACGCTCGCTGGACGCCGCACGGAAGGAATGAGCTTCGCGCTCTCGCCAACATCGCCTTCATAGCCGCAGCTGTCCGCTTCCCCAGCAGTGCTAGCGGCAAGCGCCGGCGCAGGTTCGACACGGTCGCCCCTTGACGAAGCGTCGCTAGCTTCTGCGCTTTCCAACAAAGCAGCGCCTCTATCGAGCACACGGGCCTGGTGTTGGTCTCTGACAACGGCGAGGCAAGTACGAGGTTATGGTTGGAAGGTTGGTCAGTGAAGGCGAAGTGCTACAGTACTGTAGCTTATTTAATAGAAGAACCAAGGGGGTCTATAGCTTTGTGTCGGTTGTGTCGCCCTTGACCCACCAACTGGACATCATAGGACTGCTCGTTTTTGTTTGTTGTTAGCTCTTTGTTTTAACCCTCTTCTTGTCTTACACTTGCTTTCCGTCTGCTCTTCTTGAGGCGTCCTTATGTTGGTCCATCAGCTGGACATATCATACGACTGATCGTACCAGCGAACAAAAACCTTGTCCCCGGGACTCGGCCTGCGCCTTGAGCGCATGCTTCTTTTTTCTTTCTTTTCTCTCTCTGTTCTTTTTTCGAGTGTACATATAATACCATGGATACGTCCCTGGTGTTGTTGGTTGCAAGTGATACGGGACGGAATACCACAGTTCGATAGTACCTTTCCCCTCACGGGTTGGTATGGTACTGTAACTGCCGTGCGCACTATTTTCTTACTTGTTTGTTTTCTCCCATCGAGAGGCATTTTTTCTACAGGCTGTTTTGGTGACCATAGGCAGGATCTCAGGGAACTGAGCTTAGGTGGGAAAATCACCATCATCATATCCGGGGATACTTTCTGGGGCACGCGGGTACCAAATAAGGTTGTCTTTGGTAATTTCTATTCAGGTATGCACCCCGGGCATACATGCCCTTGCGTTCCATCATGTCAGGGTGACCGGCTACGGGGAGACAGATGGCACGCAAGAAAGTCATGCATGCACTCCATGGATGTGTTGGTTTCCTGTGGGCAAACACCTTATCATATGCAGTTACAAACAGGACAGCAGTCGTGCATTCTGAGAGACATTTGGGCAATGACCTACCGTGGACCCTGTATTGGCGACGGCTGGTCTGTTGTCGACGACGACCACATGGCCTGAGCATCACCATGCTGGCCCGCTACGGCGCCCAACAACTCCGCGTCACCTAGTAATACACCCGTATATGGCCAACAGTCAACAGTCAACAGTCAAGTGTATGTGCGTCATGTTGCGTGTGGCATGGTACAGGGCAAGCCACGCAGGAATTGTTAACCTAAAGCATGAAACAAACCGTAGCGTATCATATACACAAGCCATGCTGATACCGTAGCTACTTGCCTGGTTGCTGTTTCGACAACGCGGAGACACAAAAATACCATTGGTTTTGGAAACGGCAGGACAAATTTATTGAAGACCGCTATGGCGTACGTACAGTACCCTACCAAAATCTCGAAAGGGGTTCCTCTTTTTTTCAGCGCCGTCAAAATTGAAATAATAAACTATCATCAACTACTGTAATAGCACCCCCTCGTAATAGTTACCTATGATTAACTACTGTAATACCACTCCTTCGGAAAACTGCGGGCACCAATGTCTTTCTCGAAACTTCTGTACGAACCCTCTTGTGCCAAGAAAAATGGGACGTCATTATCCACGGCCAAATCGCAAAAAAAGCAACAACAAAAATTGACGTCACAACCCCGGATGACGTCACCTGCCGACCAAGGATTTCCTACTCTCTACCAATCCAAAAAAAAAGTTTCATAAAAATGGACCAATAGAAAACTGCGTGAAAGAATACAGCGGTGTTCTATCCATGATATTGCTGCTGTACATTCTACTTCGTAAATTCATTTACATATAATATGTACGCCGTACAGCATTATATTCGTGTTTCGTACCACTACGGTATGATAAAGTAGTACTCGTACTGCAGTACACATAACATGAACATCGTACACACAACTGTAGGACATAGACATAGACACGATACCGAGTTGCCCGATGACAGCTATCTTCTGGTGCTGGGAGACAGAGGCAACAGGGGGGACACACCGATGCTCTCCGACGAATCGCTGCCAGCCACGTGCTCGCTCGTTGCATTTCGCGGAGGCTGTTCCTGTCACCGGCCACGTTTCGCCAGACAGAGTACTTGTTAGGTGAATAACCTAGGGACACGTATTATAATGAATAATAGCACCCCCTGCCAAGCCAGGTTTGCCTACAGGGTAATGCGCAGGTTATCGTTGTTACTCACATGCGCTGGTTGCTTATATTATAGCTTACAGATTACAGACAGCAAAACAGTGGCTTTATTCCGATTCGGGTCACGATGGAAGACTAAACGGTGGGGCTCGGACAATCCTCGTCGTGGACCCCTGGTTTCCCATCTAAGATACTCCTATGCCTCATAGGTAATACAATTACGCGTTCCCAGTACCTAAACTCAGGTAATTGCCGATCTTTCGAGGAGTTCCGAGACAATATCTTGAAGATGGACAGCATAATATGTAATGGACAGGAGTGTACGAGTAGAGCATATCACGTACTACCGACTGTACCCGGTAGGCAACTTGCGTGTGTACGGATGCTACAACGGCGCTATCTCGGAGTCCAGCGAAAATCTTTCAAAGATTGCTTGGTGGCAAGACAACCATGGCAGACGCGCTGCACTGGGTTGTCTTATCCCAGGGTCGGCTTCACCGCACAGTCCGTGCAGTCGATCATTTTCCGCGACATTCGTGGCCGTCAGGGCGCTCGGGGGAGGGCTGGAACCAAACACAGTTCGCTTGCTGAACGGGGCATCGTGCGTATCCCCTCTGTTCGTTGTGTGCTAGGGGTGCGTGTGTTCTCGCAGCAGTAACAGCAACAACAGCAGTAGGGGTGTGATACTGCCTATACCTCGGTCAAAAGCAGCACCAGAGCGAACGTTTGTACTGATGAAATTGGTGCGGAGGCGAAAGTGGGCGGTGAATAGGGCGGTAGCCGCCCTGAATGGGGCACCTACCTCCTTATATAGAGTCCGTTGCTACATACCGGTAGGGCGGTAGCCACCCTATTCGCATCTTCTGTCGTTTGGAGCCGACTTTGACCGCCTTATCTCGAATGACCGCCTTATATAGGCCCCCCTACTGTAATGCGATATCAACCGTTTACGAGGAGCGTAGAGCGCGCAGCAGTATACATGCGGGTATGGTACTATTAATAATAGGATCATGTTTCGTCCGTGCCGTACGATTCCTTGCTTTGTAACCCGGATACCATGTTGTAGAATATCATCCCCCTTTCACGCAGTGGACGTTGTTTTCATCGTCATTTTTCGTCGTCAATTTTTCAATTTTTTTCCCTCTCAAGTCCCAAGAGGGTTAACGGTTAAATAAACGACCGTACAGCACGATCTATCAGGTACAGTATAAATAGTAGTACAATCTACTATCTATTAATACCAGGTACGGAAGTACGTTTGTTTGTATGGTATTTTATACCACATTAATTCTCAGTTTGCAAAACTGAGTCTCAGCTGCGGTAGTTGCAAACTTGTCTGTCTGTCCGCATGGCATATGTTTACGAACACTTTTCATTGATCGATATATAAGGTTACAGATGATATTCGTACGACGTATTCGACCCTTACGCACCTTATATACTGAAACATACCATACCACCAGGCAAATTTAGCCATAAAATATATCCACGACATCGTACCATACTGCCAACATACCATACCGCATACTGTGTTTTTCCCATATACCATACCACCAACATATCCTATATCCCATATCGGGTTTTTCCCATATATTATATCAAACCGCAGTACCATCATACCAGGTACCATATACCAACATACGATATCACATCAAGTACACACAAGAAGGGCATACGTTGAAGGTGCAATTTGATGAAGGTGGTAAGTGAGGTGAAGGTGCAAGGTGATGAGGTGATATATGAGGAGGTGAAGGTGCAAAGGGAGAGCGACGGCACCAGGGAGCAGCAGCAGTCGCAACGGCAACAGCAGCTCCAGCAGACACGCAGGACCACAAGAATAGCATATATATGTTGAAGGTGCAAGGTGATACATGAGGTGAAGGTGCAAGGTGATGAGGTGATATATGAGGAGGTGACGTGCAAAGGGAGAGCGATGGCACCAGGGAGCAGCAGCTGCCGCAAAGCAACAGCAGCCAGTAGTCACGTCTGCAACAGCAGCAGCAGGACCAAGTGGGCCCGCTAAGCGCTTGCGACGATCGCCTCGAAGAACAACAGCAGCAACAACAAGTGCACAAGAGCATGCTATCGCTCGTTGGATATCATACTGCTGTGTAGTACCAAAACGCTTGTTGGGGATCTCTTGTATGACGAGCGATGGCAGAGCGTCAAGTGCACAAGAAGTCTTAGAGCATATTAATTATGTCTTCAGGGCGACAGAGCAGGAACGAGTATAGATACTGCTGTACCAACTCTAATAACCCCGCTGTTGAAAATACGTCAAGTGCACAAGAGTATATATATGCCTTCAGGGCGACAGAGCAGGAACCATACTGCTGTTCCAACACGAGAAGAGCATTCCTCGAGGGATCTCTAATATTTTGTGGCACAGCGATCTCTTGTCAAACTGTCGTTTAATACCTTGCAGTAAACAACCTACATGTTTTTCATTGGCCAACAGAGCGTCGTCAGCTCTCTGACCGCTTGTTGGGGATCTCTTATCCCCGTTCATGTTTGTGTGCCTCTTCATTTTGTACTTCGCGATCCTCATCGCATATTTCGGTACCATAAAATAATAAGTCCGCTGTTGAGAATAGATCGGACTGTCGTTGCGGAACAACCGCTGGGGATCTCTAATATCTCGCGGTACAGAGATCTCTTGTCAGTCTGTCGTTTATCTCGACCGACATGTTTTTCATTGGCCAACAGAGAGTCATCAGCTCTCTGACCGCTTGTTGGGGACCTCTTATCCCCGTTCATGTTTGTGTGCCACCGAGAGCCGGGTTGTACTTGTGTTGAAGGTTCGGATTGTATGGCGGTGCTATATATGCGCTGTTGCTGCAGAGCTGTGTGGCTGCTCCTGCTGCATGCTGCTGCAGAGTCGTGTGTTGTGCTGTGCGTTTTTGCTGGGTCAGGATATGCAACAGCACAAAAACAAAACAAACAGGAGAACGCAGAACCCCGAAAGATACTCGTTAGCTCATCATGAGCAGAAATATCGCAGACATTAAATTTTGCTACCGCCGTACACTACTGCTGCTGCTGCTCAAGATTCGAAACTCGAGAATGAAGACCGCAGAGACCAGCAAGCAGACATGTGTTGCCGTCTGTGAACTGTGTGTGTTTCCTTCACATTTAACCGTTCTTCTACCCGTCGACAGTGTCCGTGCCGATTCTTCAATGCTAGATAGGTGCAACAAAGTTCTGCTTGGTCACAAAACTAAGGCACAGAGAAACTCCTCCTGTACATTGTTAAGCAGTAAGCTCTGTACTACAACTGTACTCGTGTCAATAATCCAGCTCTACACGCAGTAGTAATTCGGGTGCGATTCTCGATAGGCAGTCCGCAGGCGTATGATATTGATATGAATACTATGCACTACAACAGCATGTTTCACGCTTATTACTTCCGATATCGATGATGTGTATTGTAGATGACATGCGAGCGAGCGCCCTTCTCCCCCCTTCCCCCTTCTCTTCGATCTGCAGTCTTTTTTCAAATGAATAAATAAACTCGTACTTCGTACGTATACATGAGTAATGAATACCTGGTACCTTGATATATATATCTACACGCTGGGGCGATGGGATTTCGGTGGGACTTGGTGAGACGCATAAACAAATATCGTACTGGAAATAGAGGTAATTATTCATTTTCCGAATTCGGGGAGACGAAATGTATGAAAATAAAATGCCAAGAAGCTTGCTACCGAATGATATTACAATGTGGTCTCTCTCGTCACTCTCACTAACTCCAACTGCGACTTCACAAAGAAAGCAAACTGAGAACAGCGCTCGAATGCATTTCTTCGAGGACAATAACAATATAATATGTAAGGCGCTTCGCTCCGCGGGCGGTCTACGCCGCCCGCTACGCTCGCTCAGGAAGGAAAAGTACATCATATTATGCGAAGCGGGCAGAGGTCCATGATTGAATCTAGTTTTCTTCATGATTGATTGTAGTTACAAACTGGCGACTTGATAATGCCAAGAGTCTCGCCACCATGCTTCAGGAGAAAACAGCTCGGACGCCACATACGCTTCGCGTCGCGGGCGGTTTTCCGCTACGCTCGCTCACATGTCGTACGTACGTACATACCCCATGTAAGGTACTTATTTTCTTCTTTCGATATGCTCAATATGTCTGTACAGTACTCGTATGTACGAAAGATGAAGCACAGCACGGCACAGCAGCACCGCAAAAACAATGAAAATGAAACCGAATTTTTCGGAAAGAAAAATAATCCCCGTCCCCTCTCGTGTAATAATTTCCTGCTTGATTGGAACACCTTACGCCGGTCAAAAAAAAGAAAAGAAAAAAATCAAACAGCAGAGCTTCTCTCTCAGCCTCGTACGTCGCCCGCCCCTCTCGCGACCTCGCCACCCATTCGGTCCGGGCAAAGCTTCCCTCACTCTCTGCCACAGTGAGCCCCGTCGCCCGCCTCTGAGGCCCGGTGCTCACCGTGGCCGTCGTTCGCCAGCTCGACAACGTTGGCGCTCAGCCTGCGTACGTCTCTGTATAGTTCAGCTTGGTCGCAAAAATAAGCACCAATTGAGTTTATTTTGCTAATCAAAACGACCCTTATAAACTCGTAGATATCAGAAACCACAAATGGAGGCCAGACGGAGCCCATTCATGCTTCCCTCGTGTCTCGAGGCACACGCGATGCCTAGCCACGAAATCGGCGACCACGCTCCTTGCAATCCCCTCTCTACCGGCCACCATCCGCCGACACCCGCGACGGCGCCGGGTTCGCCCGCGATGCCGTGCTCCGAGTACACGCACGCACACGAAACGAAAGAAGATAAAAGGAAAGAAGGACTGAAAGTGCCAAGAGAAATGGAGAAAACAGAGACCCGCTGGAAAGGTCCGGCAAGTAATAAAAGGAGGCGATTCCCAAGTGGGAGCTCTGAGACGCCAGGGATGTACCAACCGAGCACGCTCAGAGATCAAGATATCTATAAGTAGTTCTATGGTGGAAATTTCCTTGGGTTTGGTTGGAGCCTATTAATAGACACTATTAATAGATAATACCTGGTAACCTGTTATTGCTTCGTGTGTTCTTTTTTTTTTAATCATCACTTTTACTTTCCAGCCTAGCTCGTAACCCCAGGGTAGTGCCGTCGATAGACATGAGCCATTTCCGATCACTGCCCAAACATGAAAACTTGTGTTTTCAACACACAGCACCCGCCGCCGCCGATTTCTCGCCTCACAGGGCACGAGATGACGACAAACCTTCGAGGCCGTATGCCCCACTGCTCTGAGAGTGCTAGCTACCAAGTTTGAGGGTCGTTAAAGCTGTGTGGCAGGAGTTCTCGCTCAAGACATCGGAGCCTGACCCATTTCTGGCCGGTTTTTTTCCAGACGGAAATGGGACCCAGTTTCGTCTAAGGGCTGTTCCTAACGAACCGAAAAAAAAAATACGATTCGTGACTTTTTGGCATGCCAAAAGATCACGATCCGTGACATTTCAGTTCTAACGAAATAAGCCGAAAAACGTCACGTTTCGTGATATTTTCAAATAGTAAAAAATCCGATATTTCAAACCCAACGATTTTTGGGGGTGGAGCCAACTCTCGCGAGTGGGGCACGGCCAGGCCGGGCCGGGCCGTCCGCGCCTGGCCCAACCCGTGATATATTCGAATCACGGGCCGAAGCCTGACCCAGCCTGCGAGATTTCAATTTCACCGACCGTCGGCCAAGCTCGGTTCGCGAGATTCCATCTCGCAGGGCGTCACGAGGCCACCACCTCCTCGTTAGCCCGCGCCCAGCGGTGTCTTTGGGTAGCCGCCCGTTGTCCACAAGCGGCGTTCGAAGTAGAGTCTACCATTCCCTATACCGATGTTCGGATACCGTTAGTGCGCGTGGGTTGCGCAGTGTCTTGATCAAGCGTATTTTGAGACACGACAAACGTCACGAATCGTGATTTTGTTCTTTTTAGGGAAAAGCTAAAAAAAAAAATGGCGTCATGAATCGTGATTGTTTCTGTCGTGATTCACGACAAAAAAAATCACGATTCACGACAAAAATCTCACGACTCGTGACTTTTTTTGTTCGTTGGGAGTGACCCTAAAAAAAACGGGCCATAAATGGTCCAGGCTCTCACGTCTCGAGCGAGAACTCCGGCCACACATCAACGACCCTCAAACTTGGTAGCGAGCACTCTCAGAGCAGTGGAGCATATAGCCTCGAAAGTTTGGCGTCATCTCGTGCCCTGTGAGGCGAGGGATCATCGGCCGTGGTAGGTGTTGTGTGTTGAAAGCGCAGCTTTTTCTGCTGCGGCATACCAAATAATATCTCCTACGGCTGTGTGGGTTTCAACACTATGAAGGGGAAATGCTGTTCTGTTTTCTGTTTTCTGGTCCCATAAGAGTCAGCCTCACTTTTTTTTTTTTTTTTTTTTTTTAATCATCACTTTTACTTTCCAGCCTAACTCGTAGAACTCGTAGGAGGTTTTATCCTCAGCGATCTTCTGGACAAGCCTTGGTCACAGGTGTCGTTCCTTCTCGCTCCCGGTACGTGCCTTTATTTTTTGTCGCGCACAGGCTTCAGCATTCCCACTGCTCGTCGATTTTCATCGAATGTAGCTAACTCACCCTCTCGCGCTTTCCGCAATCATTTTTTTATGCACAGTGTCCCTACGAGCATGCACTCGGTGAGACTCGAACCCACGAAATTGATTTGATAGGCACGCGGACCACCTACCAAGCCACCGGGGACGAACTTTGTGCTTGCTAAATACTTGTAATCTACCGTACTACCGTAGGTCAGAGGTGATGAGTCAAGTACTGGCACTACTGCTGTGGCGACGAGTTAATGTGAGGACAACAACAACGAAAACAACTGCTGCATACCAGATCAGACTATATTCGTCTACAGCAGTACGTCGTACGTACAGCAAGTACTGCTTGTACCTGACTATTAATACGTACTATCAATACCAGGTACCGTACCACAGGCATTCTACCAGGTATACCAGGTGTAGAGGTGCGGGTGCAATACGATACCAGGTACTGCAATACCTGTGCACTTAGTATTAATAGTGAGCACTACTACCTTGTAGGCCTGACCTGATGAACACACGTTGAAATTTGAATATATTTATACGTGTACCTGTTATACGTCTACATACTCGTACCAATGTACCAATCAAAATTACGCTAGGAAAACATGCGAGGAGCTGTGCCAGCTTCTAGACCAAGTACCTGAACGATCTCATGAGAATCTTCATCATCTTCTCCGGTGTCTCCTCCGGCCTCGACCAGTCGCGACACGAGATTGTGAAGAGCATCATCGCTCATCTCGGACGATGCATCTGACTCTGCCTGTGCTTACAGAGAGATACGACAGACAGCAGGACAGCACACGACAACAAATAAATTCAAATTTTGAGGTGTTGGGTTTTTGGGGTGCTGGGCGTGGTCCTTGCTGATCGCGCAGACATAGCAAGCAGAGCATCGTCACATTTTCCAACCTTGCCCCGTCTATGCTCGGAGCCCGATGTAAGCCTACCATGATCTGATAAGCGCCAAGTTCGCTGTTGGTGTATCTCCAATTTCTGGTTCTGATTTTGATTTTGTGCCAGTGGGGAGTGCCATGACTTGGATAGGCAGTTTCTTGGCTCCCCTGTTCATTACAACCGGTATACGCGCGAGAAGAAAACCTTGCCTTACAATGCGACGCTCGCATCCGTCTACGCCTTTCGGAGCAAACACTCTGTCTACTGCGCAAAGTGCTCTGCGGGGTGGCGACACAATTGCCATGAACAATGGGGAAACTTTGCTCAAGGTACGCAAGATAGACCACATTGTACTGCTGTTGGATGGGGCACGTATTTTGGCCCGTATCATATCATACTGCTGTAGCAGAGCACATATCGTGGTGTATTTACCAAGTGTTATCACGGAAGACAATGGGACGGGAATTCCCATCGTGAATGGGACGGGAATGGGAATGGGCCGGGAGTCCCACCTTGAATTTGGAGCTCCCCATTCCCATCCTGCCCATCCCACGATGATTTTAACAACCACTTGCTCCCCGATGACCGATCTAGCATCCCCCCATCCACTTGCTTCCCATTCCCGCTGTGGGAACGGCTTCTCCCATTCCCATTCCCATTGTGGGCACGGCTTCTCCCATCCCCATTCCCGTTGAGGGCATGGCTCTCCCATCCCCATTCCCACCTTGTTCCCACTAACCTCCCAGTGGCACGCCCACACACACATGTACCGTACCATAACTGGCACTGTTCTGAACCTTTGATTGGATGACGGGAGGAACCAGAAGAGTTCTCCTGTCGTTTTTTCAGAGAACCTCCCAGTGGCACCCCCACACATGCACATACTTAGCGGCACCCCCACACATGCACATACTTGTACCATTTTTGTGCTTTGGTTTGCCTGTTATTTTTCCTTGGTTCTTAGTCTTGCTCTGTTGACGACTATTATAATAGTGGTGTTTTTCTTCTTTTTCCTTTCTTTTCCAGCTCGTTCTTTTCAAGTGTCTGCCAGATCCCTTGTTATTTTCTTCACATTACACCGTTCTTTGTGCCCGTCGACATCCAGCACAACCATTGTCCGTGCCGATTGTTCAATCCTAGAGAGATAAAAGTTCTGTGGTCACAAAGCTACGCCACAGAGATACTACGTTGCGACGTATGCAATGCAATGCCATGTCATCATACTGCTTACGACAGGAACGACATACACATTCCATGACCTAGAGAAACGAAACGAAACAAAGAGAAAACAAAAACAAAAACAAAGACAATTCGAAAGAGAAAAATAAACAAGAAAAAAAAATAGGAAACAAACCATCGTGCCCCCCCCGCATGGGATCTGGCAGACACTTGGAAGAAAGAGCTGGAAAAAAAGGAAAAAGAAGAACACCACTATTAATAGTCAACAGAGTAAGAGTAAGAACCAAGGGAAAATAACAGGCAAACCAACGCACAAAGCATCCTCCAGGTAGCGGCAGCAGTTTATGGTACGAGTAGCACAGCCAGGGTCTCCCTGCTAGGCCGCCTGGTGCCTTGCTACCCTGTCTGCCGCCTCCGTCCAGCGTTCGTCAACTATGCCCGGCCCCTCGGCGTCAGACAAGACGAAACAAGCAAAGCAGGCTCGTCATCCACCCACGCCACACGACTCCTTGAATAAGGCTTATCAATCGGAGAAAGGAAGAGAAAGAAATAAAATGAAAATCACATAGGGTCAGCGCAAAAACAATAAAATAAAATGAAATATAAATAAACAAAAACAAAAGGAAGATTAAGGAAGACCACGTTCGAACCAGCTGCAGCAGTTGGTGGCACGAGTAGTATAGGCATGTTCTACTTCCTAGTCTGCCGCCCGGTACCTTGCTACCCTGTCTGCGATCTCCTTCCTACTTTCGTCCACTGCAGTTTCCCTTCTACTCCTGTTCCCCCCCCTCTCCGCATTCCCTTGGTCGGGTTTTCTGCCACTCCTCTTGTTGCCCCCCCTCCCCCCATTCCCTTGGACACCACCCACGGCGGATGCGCGGCGCTGCCTACTCAGCTCAGCCTCAGCCTCGTGCCACCTCACCATGAACGGTTCGGCTGCTTCGAGGATCCCCCGGTACCGCTTCCCCGCCTTTTTTGCAGCAGTGGACCACAGCGCGGTCTCAACTCCAAACACCAAGGGGGCAAGTTCCGTTGACCCTTCGGTGGCTCGGAACTCCTTAAGGTCTTCGACTATGCATCTATGCCAAGTCTTAAACTGTCCGCCAGGTCTCGGGTTTTCCCCACCAGCCATCGTCCCGAACATTACCCGACTGGGTAATCGATCCTTGCTTTGCCGTGCCACCCCCCCCGCGAAGAAGAGGTGCCGTTTGCGGATGGTCGTTTCGATGCTCTCGCAACGTGTCATCTTGAGGGCCTTCGCGTACGAGAGGGTGGTATGGTCAGTACGAAGTCGGCGCTGGAAGACAATGGCTCGCAACAGGACTTGGTGAGCCGTTCGAAGCTTGGCAAAGTGTTCCGCTCTGAGGATCCACGTCGCACCCGTACAGCAGGGTCTCAATCACCTCGGCCTTCAGCATTCGGCCCTGCAGGGTTGGGCACGATGGTTTGTTTCTTATTTTTTTTTCTTGTTTCTTTTTCTCTTTCGAATTGTCTTCTTCGTTTTTGTTTTTTTTCTTTGTTTCGTTTCGTTTCTCTATTGCATAGAATGTGTATGTCGTGCCTGTCGTATGCAGTATGATGACATGGTATTGCATTGCGTACGTGGCAACGTAGTATCTGGCAAATTTTATACGTCACGGGACAGCTTACGCGGACTTTAATTGCGCGCCGCGCAATATATGTAAAACCCCTGTTTTGGCAGATACTGGAGCAATGTAGTCATTCCCATTGACTAGAGCCAACTTTTATGAGCATCCTCGGCATACATCGATCGACAAAACCAACGACACCGTCATGAAATCTGAACGGAATGCGCTGGTTAAGGTCTCCGACCCAGCCTAGTGTCACAGTGCTCACACCTCGGTCGGTGATATGTGGCGTGGGCTGACCAGGCGTCTGATAAAAAAACATTTTGGCACTGGTATGTAGAAGACAGACGACAAAAAATCTCTACCCCTCTCCGATGGCAAAAAATAGACCGTTTTTCGGGTTTGACATCGATCGACAAACCCAACGATTACGTCACGAACTCTGAATGAAGCGCGCTGGTTAGAGACTCCGACCCACACTAGTATCACAGTTCTCACACCTCGGTCGGTGATATGTGGCGTGGGTGGGCCAGGCGTCTACTAAAAACATATTTAGCAGCTGGTGTGTAGAAAACAGACGACAAAAACTCTCGATTCCTCTCCGTTGGCACGAAACAGAACTTTTTGAAAGCTCTGACGAAGAGCATAGGACGCCGTGGCCAACCTCTCGCCCCCTAGACGACGGATTCCAATTATACCTCCCAGGCCATAATTTACACTCATTGGCCTTACCCGGTACCAAGCTCGTTGACCGTGGATGGATTATATGTCGAGATCGAAGGTCAATCGTCGCGTGACTGCGGGTGGGTGTGCGAGCTGCGAGCTGAGTCTTTTTTCTTCTAGTTGTGTGCGGCGTGATTTCACGTGGTTCCCGTGGTTCCCGTTAATACAGCGATTTTATTGGAAGATGGCTCCCGTCGTTCGCGTTATTTCAGCCATTTGATTGGAAGATAGCTGGCGTCAACTGCCCCGTGTTATTTTAGACTTGCCATAGTATCTCTGTGGTGTAGCTTTGTTTGTGACCATAGAACTTGTATCTCTCTAGGATTGAAAAATCGGCACGGACACTGGTTGTGCTGGATGTCGACGGGTACAAAGAACGGTTTAATGTGAAGAAAACAACCATACACCACGGCATTCTTATTCTTCTGAATCTTGGATGACGGGAAGAACCAGAAGAGTTCAAGAGTTCTCCCTTGTTTTTTTTTTTTTTCAAGAGAGATAACGCGCCCGCCACCCACATACCCACACAAGCACAAGGGCGATGGCGAACCCCACTGGTGGCTCTGCTGCTGACCCTCTCCCACAGCCAAGCAGATCACTGGTGATCAACGGTGTTGCCGTAGAAGTGATCGGTGCTGGTGCTGGGAGAAACAAGCAGACGTCAAAGATCTCTACTGAGGCCAGATCTTATGCAATATTTTTTGAGTGATTGAAAAAGGCAGGAAGTCGGATTTTCCTGCGGCAAAAAGCCACACCAGATCGGTGCGCCATGTGCCGTCTTATGGTGTTTTTGGTTTTATTTCATGGGAGAAAAAAAAAAGAACAGAACCGAGATCTTGAAGTTTCCTTGAACTCTACGTACGTGGACCACGACACGAACGAGTCGTTCACGCCGGGTTGGGCGATCAACCTTCACCACCAGCTCCTCCAAGGAAGGAACGGAACGTGGAACCTCCTGGGGAGCTGCGTAAGGGGTCGCTGGACCAGCAAGGAGCTCTCGCTCTCGCGGAGCATGAGCTGCTTGCGGCCGTCGTAGTCAGAAAAGAAGAACGTTAGATTGTTTTGATACTGCTGTAGTCTCGTCCTGTTCGTCTCCAAAGTTGTTTTGCCTAGAGCAGCTGCAGTTGGGCGGCCGCAAGGGACGCAATGGTGGCCAAGGTATTGATGCCCTCTCTCTCCGTAGTGGCCGATGCACAAGTGCTGGAGCCCAGCTGTGTACAAGAGTAACCAAGCATGTAGCGTCGTCACCCATCATGAGCCCTGTCTGTAACCTATACAAAATTGTACAATGCCTCCCGAGGTCTTGTGCAAAAGCAAATTTTATCACTTTCAGAGTTGATCAGAAAATGCACAAGTGCTGGAGCCCAGCTGTGTACAAGAGTAACCAAGCATGTAGCGTCGTGACCCATCATGAGCCCTGTCTGTAACCTATACAAAATTGTACAATGCCTCCGAGGTCTTGTGCAAAAGCAAATTTTATCACTTTCAGAGTTGATCAGAAAAGGCTGTAAAAAAAAATCACTTCCTGGAAATTCATGAGTGATAAAATCTCGGAGGAACATTTTTTCCACCGAACAGGCCCCATAAGACGTGATTTTGATAAAATCTGATCAGAAACGGGACCAGATACCCCGAAGCCTCCGTAAACAGCCATATAATCACCTCAAAAAAAATTGCATAAGATCTGGCCTGATAGATAGTTGAGTCGTAAATATCAGCAACAGCAGTGCATCTAATCTCTCTCAAGAAATTCCGAGCGACGCTGTATGTATTAATAGTATGTGTGCCTCGGTTTGGGGCGTACCTCCCGTGTTCCGTTGAGCAGTCCCATATATTCCCCATTGTCGTTTATTGATGTGCCCCTTTTCCCTACATTTCTCCACTGTTCCCACCTCCTCTATATGACACACTAGTCCCGTCCCACCCCGTTGGCGTCACGTTCGACTCCCATACCGCTACATGAATGAAACGAACCCCAGCTTCCTGTCCAATTCCCATCCCAAGAAGCAAGTGGGGATTGTTAGATTACTCCTATGCGGTAGTATCGTAGATTGTATCAATACTCTGCGGCAGTACCTGCCTGATGATAGCGAGCAGTTTATTACAGGGCGTGGGATTGCTCGTGTCATGGAATGGATACACTTTGTACGAGATAGTATCCTATTGTAGCGATACCAATCCATTGCGACAGCACTGGGGTACTGCACATCGCTGGGAACTCGACGTACTCGTCAAGGACGAAGCACATCGCGTTACGCTTCTTCCTACGCGAGCTGGTCAAGAGCGGGAAGATCACCATTCACCATGACGCAACCCGTGCGATGCTCGCTCATTGCGCAACTAAGCACCTCGCCAAAATTCAGCACCAAGAAATCCTGCGCCGGATCATGGAATTTGACAGTTTCACGAAACGCCGACCGGAGAAGTGTCAACTTCTTCGACCAACATCATCTTCATATTCGTACTCGGCGCTTCTATCAACTACCTTCATCATGAACGTGCTGGTGATCGTTAGCCATGATCAGCACCTTCGTGCAGTTTCTATTTTTTTTTTTTTTTTTTATCCGGCGGATTGGTAAAAATATGCTTGAGCTCACCACACTTCCATATCCCAATTTCGTGTCGTGTGTCAATTTTAACCCATGGCTCCCGTTGTAACATCAGAACAGGCTGTTGTTACCCCTGGGGTTTGAGCACGTTGACCCGGCCTGACTCCCGAGAGGAGCAGGTGCGGTGGAGATAGCCACCCGGGAGAGTCATCTCTCCCGGGTAGTGTGGGACTTGCGCGAGCTCACCCACTAACAAAAACCGAGGCTATGAGGCCTTCCCGCCGGACTTGGTCCAGTTACGGTCCACCCTACCCGTTGGGGTGTTGGTCCTCAGTTTCTATTGATGTTTCCAACAAGCGCTGGTGATCGCTAGCCATGATCAGCTCTTTAGTATAGTTTCTACTGTTGTTTCCAACGAGTGCTGATGATCGCTAGCCAAGATCGGTACTCTATTATAGTGAAGTTCCTTCCGTGATCGCTGGACTAGAACGGCATCCGACGCACTATAGTAGTGTCACGATGGTACGTGATACTGCTGCACGAGTTGAGGGAGTGTGTTAGATTACTCGTATGCGGTAGTATCCTAGATTGGATCAATACTCTGCAGCAGTACCTGCCTGATAGCGAGCAGTATACTACCGTAAGTGGGATTGCTCGTGTCAAGGAATGGATACACTCTGTGCGAGATAGTATCCTATTGTAGCGATGCTCTGCAGCAGCGATATGACAAGCCATATCGTATACTCGTACGTCATACGTATATGCAGTGTGCGTATCTTGTTCCACGTCAGGACCTGTAAGTTACGGTTCGACGAATCAATAGTAACGAAGTTAGGGTTCGACGATCAAATAGTTGCGCCGCTATGTCGTTTGAATTCTCAGTTTGTAGAACTGAGTCTCTGTTTTGATAAATGCAAATGTGTCTATCTGTCTGTCTGTCTGTCTGTCTGTCCGCAAGGCTTATATTTTCGAACACTTTCCAATGGCCGATATATAAGCTCGTTACAGATGATATTCGCACGACGTATTCGACCCTTACGGACCTTATATACTGAAACATACCATACCACCAGGCAAATTTAGCCATATAATACATCCACGACATCGTACCATGGTACGTACCATACCGCAAACGTACCATACCATATACTGTGCTTTTCCCGTACAATACCGTCAACACATACCATACCACATACGGTGGTTTTCCCATATTCCCATATACCATACCACCAACATATCCCATATTCCCATATACCATACCACCAACATATCCCATATCCCATACTCCCATATACCATACCACCAACATATCCCATATCCCATACCGAGTTGGGGAGACGTCTATACACCAGACCCGGTGCCTGCTACTGCTGTAGTGCCGTCTTGTTGTGCAAGGGTGGCGATGAATACAAGAGTTGGCTCAGACGCCCCTACCGAGTTGGGGAGACGTCTATACACCGAACCAGGTGCCTGCTACTGCTGTAGTGCTGTCTTGTTGTGCAAGGGTGGCGATGAATACAAGAGCTGGCTCAGACGCTTGGGTCCTACGCTCAGTGCAGCGCATTGGCCGCTGGTGTGCACGAAATAGATGAAAAACATTATCTACGAGTACTACTACTGCTGTATCCGTCTCGAATGGCAAAAAATGGGCTTTTTTTCAGGTTTGGGAGGATACAGTAGGACGCCGCCGGCAAGCTCTTGCCCCCTAGAGCATGCATCCACCTCATTTCTTCGAGCCGTCATCTATACTAGTTGATCTTTCCCGCCACCGAGCGGGTTGCCCGTGGGCTGAGTCTCTGTCGAGATCGAGCGTCTATCGTCTATCGCCGCACGAGCAGGTCTTTTACAGTTACTGTACAACAAACGTCTATCGTCTATCGTCGCACGAGCAGGGCTTTTACAGTACAACAAACGTGTCGAATGGCAAAAAATGGGCTTCTTTTCAGGTTTGGGAGGATACCGTTGGACGCCGCCGGCAAGCTCTTGCCCCCTAGAGCATGCATCCACCTCATTTCTTCGAGCCCGTCATCTATACTAGTTGATCTTGCCCGCCACCGCGCGGGTTGCCCGTGGGCTGAGTCTCTGTCGAGATCGAGCGTCTATCGTGTATCGTCGCACCAGCTGAAATAGTACTTTTTTGGTGTACTTCGCGTCTCCATTCGCATACTATAGCAGGTCTTTTACAGTACAACAGGAGTGGGTTACTTTTTGTGCCACAACAAAAATATCGACGAGTACTACTGCTGTAGTGCAGAGTGCTGTATCCGTCTCGAAGGGCAAAAAAAATGCATTTCGTCTGTCAGTACAACAAACGTCTCGAATGGCAAAAAATGGGCTTTTTTCAGTTTTGGGAGGATACCGTAGGACGCCGCCGGCAAGCTCTTGCCCCCTAGAGCATGCATGCACCTCCTTTCTTCGAGCCCGTCATCTATTCTAGTTGATCTTGCCCGCCACCGCGCGGGTTGTCCGTGGGCTGAGTCTCTGTCGAGATCGAGCGTCTATCGTGTATCGTCGCACGAGCTATAATAGTACCTTTTTTTTGTGTACTTCACGTTTCCATTCGCATACTGTAGCAGGTCTTTTACAGTACAACAGGAGTGGATTACTTTTTGTGCCACAGCAAAATTATCGACCAGTACTACTGCTGTAGTGCTGTATCCGTCTCGAATGGCTAAAAAAATGCATACTATCGCAGGTGTTTTTCAGCACCGAAAGGCAAAAAATGGGCTTTTTTTCAGGTTTGGGAGGAGGATACCGTAGGACGCCGCCGGCAGCAGTGGATTACTTCGTACTTTTCGCCTTTATTTGTTTGCGATCCTCATCGTGTGTTTCGGTACTTGCAAATAATAACCCGCCAGTTGAAAATACAGTCAATCTGTCGAATGTGTAACAACCCACAAAATGTTTTTCATTGACCAACAAAGCGTCATTCGCATACTATAGCAGTAGAGCCTGGTATCAGTATAGGGCTATCCTATATATACCCCCTATACGATATGATATTTCCATAGCACTTAGTCATGTTTTTTGCCCCCTAGAGCATACATCCACCTCATTTCTCATTTGGCCAACAACAACTTCGCATACTATAGCACAAGCAGGTATTTTACATTACAACAACAGGAGTGGATTACTTCTTCTGCGACAACAAAATTATCTACGAGTACTATTAAAAAAATGCATACTACTAAAAGATTGCATACGAACTATCGTAGGTCTTTTACAACAACAGCAGTTAGTTGATTACTTTCTACTTTTCGCCTTTATTTGTATTTCGCGATCCTCGTCGTATGTTTCGGTGCTCGCAAAAATAATGACCCAAAATTGCATACGATCGTAGGTCTTTTACAGCAGCAGTTAGTTGATTACTTTCTAATTTTCGCCTTTATTTGTATTTTGCGATCCTCATCGTATGTTTCGGTACTCGCAAAAACAATAACCCGGCAGTTGAAAATACGTCAATCTGTCGAATGTGTGACAACACACAACAAAAAATGGGTTTTTTTCAGGTTTGGGAGGATACCGTAGGACGCCGGCGGCAAGCTCTTGCCCCCTAGAGCATGCATCCACCTCAGTTCTCATTTTGCCAACAACAACTATTTCGCGGTACAAAGATCTCTTGTTAATCTGTCGTTTACTTGTTGTAGTAAACAACCGACATGTTTTGCGTTGGCCAAGCGAGCGTCGTCAGCTTTCTGGCTGATTGTTGGAGATCTCTCCCCGTTCATGTTTCGTTTTTCATTGGCCAACAGTCTTGTATTTAGCCCTGCAACCTCAATTACACCTCAATGATATCGATCCCATTGCTGTGGTACTGGTGCGGGTGCTCGTTCCGTCTTCGTGTGCTGCTGCTGGATATATGTCCCCGCCGAATACTATAACAAGTGGTACCGATAGTCAACAAGTAGACGCTCTGTCTGAGCCAAACACAGCACTCTGGGGTTCCGTCTGTGCTCGTCCCCACTGGCCTCTCCCGTCACTCTCAACAACTCCACCTGCGACTTCACAAAAAAAGAGACAACCAAACTGAGAACAGCGCTCGAATGCATTTCATCGAGGGCAATAACAATTGAATTGACAGTTGATGGTATAGCGCAAGTTGCAGCGAGATATGTTGACAATCCCGTGGGACGAGAACGAGCGCGCAATCCCCCTGCGATGCCACTCTCCTTTCACCCCCAGTTCCTGAACTCTCACCAGTTCATCGTGATAAACCAACAAGTCCTGAAAGCGACAATTAATAACTGAGATACCATCGTCTTACACATCTTCATCACCAGTGCAGCCAGGGCTGTCTAATCGCAGCTTCTCGCGCTAGCCTCTAAAGACCGTCATCGGCCAGGCGTGTGAGACCAGTCCTAGTCGTAAGACTTGAGGACAGTCATCACCAGACGACCTGAACATTAGGAGGCGTTTTCCGTTCCCATCTCAACGGGAGGCAACAATTTGACGATGAGGTTCCCATTCCCATCACAATGGGCGAAAAACTCCCGCCTACGGCGAGCGAAACCCGACCGTCCCGTCGTCCCACGCGGGCCTCGTCTCCCGTGATAACCCTTGGCATTTACCGGTACGCAGAATCATGGCACTCTGTGACGCAATCCCTCCGCTCCAACTCTGTTGTGCTACGTACATACAGTAGATATTATTTTGTGTCAAATGCGACTCGATGGCCCGGATGTGACTCTGGAGTGCAGAATTTAGATGGTAGTAAATCCTCGAAACTCGGAATGGCTCTCGTCGTGCTCGAGAGCCTAACTTGTGTATATGTAGCTGCCTGGTACCTGCCAGAGCTTCGTACCAGGTTACCAGGTATGGTGATGCTACTGCACTGCTGTCTGTCCGCGTCACACAAACCTTTAGGGTTCACCTTCTGCGTCTATTAATAGTTTCTATTACCTTGCCTTTGTGTGTGATATTACGTGCAGGAAAAGGAACCGTAATCTGACCAAATATTATTTCCTCACTCGATCCATCCTGCCTGTTCGTACTGATGTGCCTCCTTGCTGCGCCTGGTATCACACCGTGCACATTCAGGGAGGGGCGCTGACGACGCTGGTTTTGCAGAACTCAGCGCTTGCCCTGGTGATGCGCTACACTCGTGTTTCAGGCATGTCATCCGACTTGTACATATCCACCACTGCCGTTGTGATGGCAGAGATGTTCAAGCTGACGGTGGCACTCGCTGTCCAGTTACAGGTCAGTCCCTGCCACGGATAGATACAAGGTTTCTGCGCCTGACGGTTCATCGCTTAAATGAAACCGATCCCAAGACCATTGACAAACGCAATTTGTCAGGAAACATATGCATGGTTAGTTGCTTTGCCGCCCCACTGACAGGCAAACTCGCTAGGAAACATAGGTTCGCTCCTGCCAACAGCCCACGGCAAAATTTCAAACCCTATGCATACAACCCAAGAAGGCTAAGGCTACTTTATTGGGCTGGATGTAGTTCGTTTTTTCTCGTTTTTCTTCTCTTTCAGCGTTCAACGTGTATCTGGGTTGCTACCATGACTGTCGTATCCAGTGCGATGAACATACATGGAATTTCATTATCTAGTCTGCTTACTGCATTACAATGTGGTGTCTCTGTGTCGTGGTTTTGTGACCATAGAGCTCTTACAACGTATATGAATTGTTAGCATGTTTATGCTGTGCCTGTTTTGTCCAGTACGATAAACATGGCATTACATTGTCTACTCTGATTACAGTGGGGGTCCCATTTAAGTGCGGTCCCTTTAGGTGCGGGGGGCAACTTACGCGCGGTGAAAATAATCTTGTCAAAACTGCATCCCACTCCATTAGTTGTGCGGCTGCCGCACTTCTGTGAGACCGGTCTCGCAGCCGCACTAAAGCGGGACCTTCACGCCTCCATATCACTGTAGAACAACGGGGTGTCTTAGAGCAATGATTGTCGGTCGTTCTCCAACTATAGACCGTTGCTATTGGAGCGCTTTGTATCAAGATACGGAGGCTTTCTGTCACAACTTGTGAAACAACATATCAGGAAAATTAAAATTCTCATACGGTACAAATTTGGAATAACAATCAGCAAATTGGAAGATACAAAATTGGGCGAAGAAAAACCCTCACAAATCTGGGAATTCTGGAAAAAAACACTCTCCGATAAAAACGACCATAGACCTATGCGTAGACGTACCGCTGGTAGTTCGGACCAGCCTACGTGAGGACGGATGCATGCGTGTCTTGCCTCCGAGGGCTGTAAATACAGTAGTGCAGAATACTGCTACGTAGCCTGTGTGATATTGTATGGAAATTAACACTTGAGTAAAGCATCAAACAAAAGAGTGTTTCTCTTATCGTGCTGTTGTACAGGAGCGTATCGTTCAGCGGCCTTAGTGGCCGTGATACCTTCTATAATGACTGCTGTGCCGGAATAGCTTTCCTCTGCCCCCGCTCCATTGAAAGACTAGAGAAAGTAGCCTTCACTCTACAGTAGTGTTAAATGTTTCCTGATATATATATGTCTCGGCTGAGTACCGTACCGTACTAAAGTGGGTTTCCACTTTTTAGTGCGGTACCGCACTCAACTGGACTTGTGCGGGCTCCCACTTAAGTTCGGATATTGTCGTTTGGCGACCCACCGCACATAGGTGGGACCCCCACTGCACTGCATTGCAACGTAGTATCTCTGTGTCGTAGTTTTGTATCCAGAGCTTGTATCTAAGCAGGATGAAGAATCGGAACGGACGCTGGGTGTGGTGGATGTCGACGAGTAGAAATGTTGGTTTAATATAACCTCGAATGCTACTAAGGTTGATACGTAGGGTTTGGTGAGATGCTCAGTTTTTCTTTGCATTAAAAAACAAACAACTAGCATGCTGAGAGCCCACAGCGTGGGTAGTGCGTAAGCGCAATTCGAGGCTATAGTAGTCGACGAGCGAAGGAATTGGTGAAGTCTTGTATCTCGCGATAAAAAGCAAGGCACGAACCGTAGTGGGTAGGACGGGAGAAGACAGACCGCTCTGGGTGTGCTGTGTGACCCCGGATCTGAGGTACAATTGTTTTAACAACCGGTATAGCATCGAATTGATTGTTCATTTGTCGTTGTACTGTGCCAACCTGCGACGTGAAACACGATGTCGGATACGCAGACGTGAGTAAAAGGTGTTTTTTTCATGTGTACCCCTGGTAGGAGTTTTTGTGGGGGGTACCACACTCGATTTTTACGTTGTTTCGTGGGCATCAAGCAGATTTGATGTATACTTGATGTACTACAGTATGTATAGAGGTAGTCACCATCACCGGAGGGCAGCCTCGATAATGTTGCTTGTCGTATGTACGCATCTGCTTGAAAATGCCATACGGGGTAGGTTGCAAGGAATGGCGTATCGGCCTGCGGTCTAGAGTAAGGTACCGGTACATCTAAAAAACTGGCGAGCTACTGTACATACGTGCTTCCAAACCCAACTCAACTCCCCATCCCTGCGTTGTTATGGTGGTGCTCACAGATAGAGGGATCGGTTGTTGCTCTCCTGAAGAGCGTGCATGCAAACACCATCGGCCAGCCTGGGCAATATATGAAGATGGGAGTGCTCGCCCTTCTCTACACAGCACAGGTGCGGCGTACATCCCTGATAAACGACAAGAAATGAGCGGAAATTCTGAAACCCTTCATTTTCTCCAGCAGTGCCGAGGCAATCTCGTGACGAATGTCGAAGGCGTTTCGACCTTCTTGGTGAATATGCGGGTGTGATTTACTGCTGTAGATGTGAGAGGAGAGGGCAGTCGCCCGTTGTATCGGAGTTGACCTCGCGCTGAGCCAACAGTTTTTCCCTAGTTGTGTACCACGTAAGACTGACCTCACACATAGGGAAAGTTAAAATTACGAGGTCTAAGCTGTGTACCAGTAATCGCTCTGCAGCATGAGTGTTTTTTCAGGCGGCTAGATCACCTCTGAGCTTCTCCGCCTCTCACGTGTGCACTTCGTCCTTTTGTCCTCTTCCAGAATAATCTTTCATACGAGGCAACTTCGCACTTGGATGGGCCGACCTACCAGATTATCTGCCAAAGCAAGATTATCATCACGGCTTTGTTGTCGGTCGCAATTCTTGGGAGATCGCTGCTCAGTAGGCAATGGGCGTCGCTAGGAGCCCTAACTGTTGGGGTGGCGTTGGTCCAGATATCTGCGTCGGAAACAGATAAAAGGGTAAGGCGACGGGCGACAGAGGCAGTTCATGACGCCAGTACTGTACCCTCCGGCCACAAAGATGAGCAGTGTCGTGGATCACACTGCTGTGTGTGGTGGGGGTGCCCACGGCATGCGCCGAAGATATGTCCGCTACTGGTAGTGCAGTGCAGTGCTGACGAATTGCGTTCCTCTTCCTAGTAGGAGTATGCTGGTAAGTTCTTACAGGTCAAACCGTGTTTTTTGTTTTGTGGAATTGATTTGACCTGATGGACCTACGAAAAGTCTAGGCCGAGGCTGATGATGCTGTGCAACTGTGCATTCCTTGCTCTCTGTGCGTGTATCCCAGGGCAACGCGAATAGCCTCATCGGCCTTGTCAGCGCTGTATCACTCTGCTTCTGTTCCGGCCTAGGTGGAGTATTCTTCGAGCTGATGCTTAAGGTATGATACTGGCGATTCAGATTGTACCATACTGGTACCAGGCAGTGTATGGTGATTGGTGCGGCAGAAATTCAGTGTGTTCAACCCTGTGGGCTGCACACTGATGCCCTTTGAATCGAAAGATGCCTGGATACTTTCCCGACGTACGTTCGGGTACAATGTCGCATACTGCAGTACATAAAGCCGTCGACAATACTCATACATACTTGCCTATGCGCTTAACAGTATATACTATAGGACGCAATGCGATACTGATACTGTTGTACCAGTAGTATTTTCCGCTTTAGTACATACACGGTTCGCCCCCGGATACGCTCGTTTTGTTTGCCTCCTTGCAGGGAAACTCCTCTGCATCCCTGTGGATTCGAAACATCCAGCTCGGCTCGTGCAGTCTGTTTTTGGGCTTGCTACTCGTCGTCTTTAAGGACGGAGCTGAAGTTTCAAGTCGCGGCTTCTTCTCGGGCTACAGCTCGATGGTGTGGCTATGCATATCCCTGCACTCGCTGGGAGGTCTTGCGGTGGCCATGGTCGTCAAATACGCGGATAATGTGGTGAGATTACGTCACGTTGTGTTTGATCATCACACGACGCGGGTTATTCCAAACCTAGACTGGGTTAGTTCCTCCGGGTTTCGCAAGATAGCTGCTCACGTCGCAGTTACTCCGATTTTTTTAAGGTAGCTGCTCACGTCGTATTTCCTCGGAATCCTAAAGATCGCTGCTCACGTGGAGAGCACTGTACACGGTACGCCTCCGTGAAAGTTAAAGTGTGCGCAGGATGATTTCCCGCTTCCCAACTACGTGGAAGATCGTCCACCATCTCTACACGGCAAGGATTAACTGATAGCGCTGCATTCCGTTCACCTGTTGCTTTAGGCCGTTGTCCGTTGTGATTTAAGATATATTTGGTCTGTGTTGCGGACGTCCTTGCTGCCGGGCACATTTACACAGGAAAGAGAGGCAACATATCTAAAATGCCCTGGAGCTGTCGGCTTCTACTTTTGCTCGCATTGTCGCATGGCGATCTTCGAGATTTGCACGTTTGGCCCGGCGATAATTTGTATGACTGTGACAACTGCCATGGATAGTGATGTAACGTCAAGGATTGAACATGGCATCTTCCCCACTTATTGCTCAGTGTGGTGTTCTTCGTTCCGGCGTTCCCCCAATGCGCGCCGGGCATTTACGATGTACTGGTACGAAGCATGCATGCACTGCATCGCTCATTGGTGGGAGACCGATCTATTATGTATTGGCACAGCAAATACGAATTCAAACCTAAGTTTTTGTACGCGCTTGAAACCAGAAAAAAACACTTGAATTCCTTGTTGGTGCTGCGTTGTGTCCCCTCTCAGGTGAAATGTTTCGCCACGAGCATCTCCATCGTCCTCTCCTGTGTCTTGTCAATCGCTTTTCTTGGCATGTCTCTGTCCCAGGGTTTCGTTTTGGGGGCAATGCTGGTGAGAGCCCATGTTACCCACAGTTCAATGCCTTGCCCACCGAAGCTGGTACTATTTTAAGCCCACTATCGTGGTGACGTTGGTGTGCACTGCTGGCCATGTGGACCGTGAAATGCAGTATTTTCTGGTTGCCAGCGCCTGTGTCTTATCAATACTGCAGGTTACACTTTTGTTTTGGCAACGTGAATGCTGTGGCTGCATAGCAAGAAGGTTTCGTAGGCGCATTTTTCGGGTAGCAAATTTGCTGTTCGACTAACTGATACAGTATCAACCCGTGCATCAATCACCCAATACTCCACAGTCCCGCGTGTTGTCGTCCTTTGAGCCACTGCGTCTAATTGCGACCCCCGCCTTCCCCAACGTGAATGAATGTATTTCAAGGTCATGTGCGCGACTTACATGTACAACACCAAACCTGCTGAGCAAAAGTTGCGAGGAGATGTGCATGATGGCTTATTGTCTCCACCTAACGCGGATGCGGGGTTCTCCCCGGAACCGAAAGAAAACGTGTGAGCGACTAAGGAAGCCCCAGGCGTCCGTCCCACTCAGACTTTCCTGGACCGTTTTTTTGCAATTTAAAGAGTCGTTGATGAGGCCGACCAAGGCCCACATAGTATTAGCTTGCGGGATATTTGTGTCCAAGATTGTGTACTTTACCCCAGGGCTGCGTACGATATGTAACACACTCTACCGAATAACGGAGTTGATATTTCAGGTCCTTTAAAGCTATTTCGAACTGGAGCTTTCCGCTGAAAAGGTATAAAGCAAAGCAAGAAGACAGAGGACTGTCGAAATGATGCCATCGGATATGAGCTATTAATAGGACATCCACGGAGGTGTCTTCATGGCGTTTGCGGCGAGGCTGTGCCACGATTTCCACCCCCGTTGACTCAGTGCTTCGCGCCTATATGGAAGGCAAGCGCCCCAGTATGCCATCGCAAGGGTTGGCAAGCGAAGTTGGCAAACGGGCTCAATGTCACCGGGCGCCAGGCGGTCTAATGCAGTTGTAATGCTGACGCCTAGCAGGCACTTGTTCTTTCATGTGTTGGAGCGCTTGGGGCATATCTGAAAAAACTGTTCCTGGTATCGAGTATACATACTTCGAAGCATTGTTGTCTGAAAATATTACTATTGATTTCTCGTGACTTGATTTAAAATGCGCAAGTTATATTTTCCGTGGGGTTTTTTGGTGTGAGTCTCAGATATTATTTTGTTTCTCCCTTCTCTAAGTGGAGAACAAAAGCTTTTAGGAACTGAAAGGATGAGGCCTGTCTCCACTATTAATAGATAAGTCCTTCCACTCTGTCGGGGATAGATTGTTGTATCACTCTCTAATCCCTGCCCTGAATAATACAGATGTATCTTCGGATCAGCTATTTTCAGATAGTGTGGGAAAATAATTGTGGCAGCACCTCCCGCTGCACCTCCCGCTGTCGGTGCTACCACCCCTCCCTTCCTCTACAGCCTCTCTCAGTACCAGAAATCCCCTTCGCTTGGCCTTAGCTGATTGCGACTGTCCATACTTCCTCCTGGTTGCAACTGTTGTTATTTTTAGTTGATTCGTGCTTCTTGTTATCACATCATTGGTCAATTCCCGAACGCTGTCCACGAACAACATTGTTCACTCAACGGGAGCTCGTTAATGGCCCTTGTTTTGTACCTTCGCTACTCCTGGAACCGTGATTTTCGACCCATCGAAATGTAAGGGGAAGGCCACCCTTCGTCATATGCCGCCCGACGAACCCCGCTGCCGCTGTCCATTGTTCGACTGCCCTCATGTGGCACGTACTTGATTACGTGTCGTCGTACAGATTCGTGATCCAATGGTCTGCGCCATCCTGCATGGTATTATCTCATCATAAAGTAAACACCACCCGAGCATGATTTTGGCATCCAAGGATGCGTTGCGTGAGAGTCTGCTTGGATTCGTCTCCCCATTTTGTTACTCAATAGAAGGGGGGCTCCGCCGCGACGGGCTGATGCCCGCAGTCGCTCCGTGTATGCCCAGAATGGGCGATACATCTAGGCACGGCAGAATAAGCCGAGGCCTCAAAAGCGACAGTACTGCCAAGGGGTGTACGGCATTAATTTGAGATTGGAGATATATATGCGAAACACCCGAAAAAGAACAGAAATGAACTATTTTCCGTCGATTATTTGGTTGGAGAGATGAAAGAGACAGTAGTTATTTTCATACCGATTGACGACAGAAATGAAAGCGGACAAATTGATTTATACTCGTGGTTCTGCACTACTCAAACTGCCAGTGCTCGCAGTACTTCGGCCGCCAGTACTGCAATAATTTCAGTACTCACAGGCTGTGGACTACGGTATGTACAGATACTTGTTCTTACGATCTTGGTCACAAATCTGATCCGTTGCTGCACATCTGCATGTGGTGTACACCACATATCATACATGGTATATACATAAACGTTTTTCACAAGCGGACAAACTGTTATCGTATGTACGTACAATACTTTTTTTTTACACCGCCTTCGGAGACGAGTTTCAGATTTTGAAACCGAAAATATGCGGGCATGCCCATGCCGATGTTTTAGGCGGTTTGGCATACTTCTGCGCCGACGCTGGATGTCGTGTGAGCTCGGATTTGGGTGCGGTGCTATTTATTAATAGTGTGCTCGAGGACAGTGTAGGGGGAGTGCGATGATGCGGGCGGGCACTGTTCGTGGTTCAGCTGCCAAGCTGCCAGCTACTGCGTTATTTTCTGTCGAAGCTCTTCAGTCTTACCTGGTACATAGCTCGTATGGAAAGTGGATCAACCGTAAACGAAAATCTTTAGTACATTTCTATGACCGTTCTCCAAACAATCAATGAATAGCGGTAGCTAAAATGAAATGATGTGGGGAATGGAAACTGGGAAACGGCTGGCAGAGAAGCGTATGAGGGATTCTACTGATTAACGGAAGGATAGTCGGTTTATGTCGGAACGGCATCTACGCTAAATTGTGGGAAGGCAAGCATAATAATAAGCAGGGCTTTTCGTGGGTCACGGGGTGTTCAAAATGTCACGTCGGGTCGGGTCGGGTCAGGAAGTGTTCAAAATCTCACGGGTCGGGTCGGGTCGGGTCAAGAGGTTTTCAAATCTCACGGGTCGGGTCGGGTCGGGTCAAGAGGTGATGAAACGCTCACGGGTCGGGTCAGGTCATGACCCGCGAGAAACGGGTCACTCGCGGGTCGGGCCAGCGTGACCCGCGAGTTCTTTTCTGCTGACCCGCGGGTCGGACCCGCGCATCCAGCCCGCGGATCCGACACTCAAAACACTTCCCGCTCTCTTACTCCAAGGCTTTTCTCGTACAAATACTCAATAGTACTCCTTTGGTATCTTATTCAAACATTAAAACGCTGCCTAATCCATATACGCATGCCCGCATCCCTTTATACAACTACAGCCAGGCCACATATCGCTTGTGGGCACAAAAATGAATATTAAATAATTTTTGAAGTGTCGACCCACGGGCCGGATCCGCAGGTCGGACCTGCGGGTCAAGATAAATAGTCTCGCGGGTCAAGGTGACCCAACCCGCATGAAACCCGTGTCTCGCGGGTCAATCCGAAGGTGGCGGGTCGGGTCGGGTCAGGAGGTTTTGAAATCTCGCGGGTCGGGTCGGGTCAGGATATTTTCAAATCTCACGGGTCGGGTCGGGTCGGGTCAACAACTTTTTAAATCTCGCGGGTCGGATCGGGTCGGGTCGGGTCAAGGGGCTTTCTAAATCTCGCGGCTGACCCGACCCGAACCGACCCGACCCGTGAGATTTGACCTGACCCGCGAAAAGCCCTGATACTAATGAATAGATGCAGCACGTATCATAACTGGCACACTACATGAATACGTTTCTGAAAAGCGGACAAAGTGTTCTCCTTCGTGCAATCGAAGATTTTGTTTCACATCGTCTTCGGATAATAGCGAATCATATTTTGAAAGAGGTAAGCGGACATGCATATGCCGACGTTTTTGCATGCTTCTGTGCCGACGCCGGCCGCACGAGCCCTCGAGCAGGCCACCGGGCAGGCCCTTCCCGGGTGCGGTCGATGCAGGCAGGCACGGGGGCGGAAAAAGCAAACGAAAAATTCCACCTAATAAAAAGGCCTCGAAGCTCGGAGAGCATTCGGAATTCCGCTCCGGCGATCACACGCATCTGGGTGTCGTACATACTGTAGGTATGTTATTTTCATGTTTCCACGTGTACATCTCTGAAATCCACTTCTTCCATCGACTTCATACCGTACCCCACAATTGACACCAGCCTGGTTATTGTATCGGGCCATCGTTTGGAACTACTACTACTACTACTACTACTACTACGGTTAGTTATCGCCTCTGATCCGGCACCGCAATTATTTTCGAGATGCGCTTGTTTCTTCGAGGTACTGCCCCAAACGGTATATGATTTTTTTTTGTTTCCAAGTCTCCCTACCCCATTCTGAGGACGGAACAGCACCCGGTTGCCGTTTATTTTATTGGCCCTACGTTATTCATTTCTTCACACTGCAGACTGGGGTTTTGGTAGACACAGAGTGCGTTCGCATGAAACCGTTATAAAAGTAAAACTTTGCTCCTATTAATAGACTATAGGGTTTTCCGTCTAAACTAAGGGCCATGCCTACCAGTAATATAGAGCTGAAATGTCACGGATCGTGATATTTTGTCATGCCAAAAAGTCACGAATCGTGATTGCTTTTTGGTTCGTCATTAGGAACGACCGTAGTAAATCCCAAGCCACTACCACTACTACCACTAAACTGTACAGTAAAGATTGTTATTGATCCCGATTGACCCCGAATCGCGTCGAGCTTGCGATAGATCGCGTACTTTCTCGATTCTATTGTCAAGAGCTTGTGTATGTGTGTGTGTGTGTTTTTTTGGCCGTTCCTGTTGCCGGCACGGCAGATGATGGTTTGCGTCACAGCTAGCTATCTCACCCAAGGCACGACCCATATGGCAAGGCCATGTCAACAAGAGGCCGCCGCGAAGGCAGGCAACGTCATGTGGCCGTATGCGGCGGAGCGTTGGCAGGGTGCAGCTGCAACATCGATCACAGCGCCGTGTGCTTTGTCGACGACTGCTATTGACCTGCTGCTCATCTGTGCTGCTTCGGTTTTTCCTGCAGACACGAGCGGTCAGTGAATACGAAGGGTTCTGGGGCGTGTGACTGCGCCACACGCACACCGCACAGCACGCTTCACGCACGCACTACGCAACGTGCGCCGGTCGTGTCGATTGAAACCCCTCACATGACTGCTGTAGAGCACACACAGCAGCACAGCAGCAGCAGCAATCGTGGCATCTTGCATCGAAGCCGCTGATACTACAAACCGCATCTCGCATCGAAGTCGCCGGCATTCCATTTTCTGTATTTACGTTGGTTGCTGTCATGGTGCGTCATAGAGGAGGACACAGGGATGTCGATGCTGGCCAGGGCACTCGGTATCCCTCAACTACTCCGTCTTGTGCGGCACCCTAAAGTGTTCGGTATATTCGTAAAACCCACCACGGGAACAGAAGTCCGAAAGGTGCCAATGCCAAACATGGGGCGAAGGTTCGCGGGCAAGTTGTCTGAACTATACCTGGCACACAGTAGTTCCGGACGTAGACTGGCTGCGGTATGCTGCCAGTCACCCATATGACGTCGCGTGACGTCCACGGATGGAAAGCTGGGTCATTGAGCCCGCCTGCGCTCCCAGTGTCGCGGGGGGAATGGTTGGCATGGGCTCATTTCAGGAAGGTGTACGAGGTCGGAGGAGACACCCTTGGGGATCCCTGCTCGAGTCTCTGGCGACTGTGCAGCGGGGCTTAAGGTGCATCGCCTGTGGTCCGAGGCCTTTAGACTCGTGTCGCGTTTGCACGTAGGCTCTGTGCATGTCCTGGTCAACTATGGTCGCGAATCTTCCGCCCTATTGGCGGGACTACCCCCTGGGCCCAGGGGTAGATGTGTAGCTAGCATTAGGTGGTCAGCTCGGCCCTGGTGTCCGTTGTCATCACGGTGCACTCGGGGTTCCAAACAGGGGGTGTTTATCCACGGGGCTGGCGCGCGTCGTGTGACGAGCGCGAATAGGAAACATAGTCCAGTTGGCGAAGCATTAGTGTTGTGCTTGGAACCGGAACCGTTGGCAAATCACAGCGTTTCTAATCGAAAAGAAAGGACGTCGAGGGGAGCATCCTGGTAATGCTCGACGTTTAAACTTCTTCCCACCCACACCGCAGGGCAATCACTTACAGTAGATAAGGGGGCCAATGCTTGGTCGCGCTATAACTGTTGATATGAGTGAGAGGGGGGGTGGTATTGTTGGCGGGGAAGGGGGATGAAGGTGAAGCTGATCCTGGGTCCCGAAGAAATACAAGTACCGTTTGTTTCGCTGATGATGTGGTATCGGTAACAAGCGTGCAACGTCTAAAGGTGTGACGCGGAAATCGTGATTGGACGTTCACGCTGCCGCTGGTAGTACTGTTGTCGTTGTCGTTGTCGTTGTCGTAATTGCTGTCCATCGTCAGGCATGTCCAACGCTGTGCAGCTAAAGTTTGGAAGAGAAGTCTTCACACTTCATTCATTCTAGGCCACTACAGTTAGTTGAGGCAGTGCTCACCGTGAGCACGTAAAACTTGTCCGCGCGCGGAGCTGGCGAGCAGACGGCCACGTGATCGACATGTCGACCCTACTGTAGCTACACACCCCATCACGATGATCGGCTTCAGATCTTCCCGCACCAGTGTTTTTCTTATGTGTGTAATCGACCCTGTGCCTTTTTTCCATTGTTATAGGCCAGAGTCACATCATACGACGAGATTACTCTGTTTTGTTGTCTTTTTTCCCATTTGAACTTCATCTATACCAGGTAGAAGCTTTCGATGCCAGTACCCAGGCCCGGGCTTTCTGCCGAAAAAAATTGCTCATGATGATGCTCACAAGCTGAGCTGTTGGAGATGTTCAGGAAAATAGCTTGGAACGAGGTGCGCCAGGCTCAGCGGTGACGTGGTCCTGCCACCGACGCCAAGTGTCATAGTGCCTCATACAGAAGAGTACACAGGCATGTCGATGCTGGCTAGGGCACGCTTCACGCTTCTTCTTAATAAAGTTCCTCTTCTTGTTGCTCATCTCATGGAGAGCTCAATTTGGTACTCCCCTCAACCCTCGACCTCTCGCGTGAAAAAAAACTATAGTAGACTCTTAGGAAATCAGTTCGCGGCGCCTATCGTCCGAGAACTGTTCTATGAACCTGATATGCGAGCAGAGTTCCAACCCAGCACCTAGAGTGAGTGCATGAATACAGCTCTACGTGGCAATGTTATTCAACAACAGTGGAACAACTGGTGATGTTGGATGTGTGGACAGAGGGTACAGCAGGTAATTTTGTCTTTTCCTGTTTTTTATTGGCCCTCACATGCGGGGACAGAGTATACATGCAGGTATTTTCGTTTTGTCATGTTTTTCATTGGCTCTCACCGAAAATGCGGCCATCAAAATTCGCACCTGCTGCCCCAGCGATTTCTTGACGATGCGAAAGCTGGAATACGAGAAATGCAACACGAGGGTATGTTCGGTAGGGTACGTGAGTATACCGCGGTATTTGCTCGGTAACCTACCGAACCTTGATGGAGTGCTCGTCCGGCCGCAATCCCCTATCGAACTTTACCGGAGTGTTTGGCACTGCCGCTATACTCTACCGACCCTTCCGGTAAGGTTTGGCACTAACCGATACCAGTATTCGCCACGTCGGTGAATTCGGTACGACCTCAAATACCCACACTTCGGAAAGGGTATGTATACCGAATACCGGGGGTATTTACGTGTTTACCCTACCCAAGTGGTTCAGTACGGCTGCAATACCCTACCGAACTTTACCGGAGTGTTCGGTACTGCAGCAATACCCTGCCCAACACTCCGGTAAGGTTCGGGGCGAACTCGATACCGGTACCCGACATTTCCGTAAGTTTGGTACGCCCGCAAAAAAATATCCTAGGTACCGGTATCCTTGGAATAATTAACTTGAGCGAACAACTTCTCCGCCTAGGAGACGTACGAGTATCTACCGAACTTTGCCGGGGGCGCCTTCTGCAATCAAGCACATTTTTCTGCGGAGGCGCGGCTTGTAAGCAAAAAGAAAAACAAAATAGGGGGTGAAGGTCGTTTTACCTCGGAAAGAAAATGTGCGCAAAAAACAAATCCCGATGGCAAAATTACGGAAAAAAAAATAGAAAAGTCCACAAAGGTGATGTTTTTTTTCCCGGCGTACACGCTTAAACGACGCCGCTTGGTTGCAATAGGGGGGTAGAGCTTTTCAGATAAGCTATTCGAGCAAACTCGGGCCTCCCGAGGGCCGAGAGTTCAGGCATGAAAGCTGTACATTCTCAGCAAAGTTTAGGTTTTCGGGTGGTGGTTTATGCGGTGTGCTTCAGCAACAACCTCGTAAGGGGCGAAAAACTAGGCTATATGAGGTACCAGCTGTGCAGTCATGATACCAGTTTTGTTTTTCGATTCGGCTATATTTTGAGGTCCGTTGTAGTCCAAAACGTGCTGAGAAACAGCTTCGCGCCAGAAAAATGCGGCAACTGCCCAGCGTTTTGTGCATGCTAGTACGCAACGAGGTACGCTTTCAAAATTCTGACTTCATGATCCCCAGTCCAGTTTTCGGGAAAAAATAGGGGGGGGGTCAAGTACTGTTCCCGTTTTTTTTGCGTTTTGGGAGTATTGCCGCAGCGAGGAGACAAAAACCGTTGAAACCCGGGCACTACATCGTATTTGACGCCCATGAAAAAGGAGGCACCCTGAGAGCCGCATAATTTTTTCATTGCTTTGTGGGGGATGTTTCATCACCATCCTATATCGTATTTGACGCCCATGAAAAAGGAGGCACCCTGAGAGCCGCAAAATTTTTTCATTGCTTAGTGGGGGATGTTTCATCACCATCCCCCCCCTGGCGAATTCCATAACGCTTGATTGCGGAAGGCGCCCGGAGTATTCGGTACAGCTGCAATGCCCCACCGAACATTTCGGTAAGGTTCAGTACGAACTCGATACCGGTACTCGACACTTGGGTAAGTTCGGTACGCCCACCAAACATACTCTGGGTACCGGTACACCCTATACCGAACACACCCTTCGAATAGTGAACTTGAGTGAACAACCTCCCCGCCCAGGAGACGTACGAGTACGTTTCTTTTTTGTGGTGCACGGGGGGCGACTGCAGCCCTAAATTTTAAGGTTGATATTGGTCTCCTCGCAGTTGAATACACTAGTGACTCCTCACATCACGAAAAAAAGTACAGTGCCAGTGCAACGAAATCAGCTGTGCCAGCACAACGAAACACCAGTTTGCTTCTTTCGGGTTGATTTCGTGTTGCACTCTTTTCTGGGCGATGTTGCACTAAGACGTGCTGGCCTCTTGCCCACTGATTTCATTCTTCGCAACATCGTGGTTCTCAATCCGATATGTAGATACACCATGAAATTATCCATCAGAAGACACTTGATTCCACACAACGCGGGCTTTGCGGTGGCCACCAAGGTGAGAAACATATCTACCAGATACGGTTGTCATTGTACCAGCACATATTATACGATCATCAACGTCCACGATCGTGCCACAAAGCACTGCAGCAGCAAAGGTTGCTGGCGTCGAAATAAGTCCAACGTACTTCCCCACGCCCGATATTATATCAACACAGTAGTTTCAACATGGCGGTCCGCTCTCGCCCACGGGAGCAATATACATCGAAGTGCCCACCAACGGAGTTAGCATGGCGCAGTGCTAGATCTCACCCTCAACTAACATAGAGCATTGGCCCTAGCGTACGGTCCTCAGGAGCGTCCGTACTGGCCTTTACTGCCCGATACTATCGCAGTACTGCTGTCACCCGCAATGCAATATACTGTGAACCGATCAACTGCCAGAACTGGGAAAACGCGAAAATACTCATCAAACGCAGTCCATGTCTGCTGTCTCTTCCGGCACGCTTGGCACGTCTGGCATGAGTGACATAGACTTTCCATCCGCGCCTTTTCCCTGCGCATCCTGGCTTCCTGCTGTAGCATGGGCTATTGCTTCCAGCTGCTCCTCGACCAGTTGCACCTGACGTACATGCCACCCCGAGTTAGACTTGGCGGGCAGTACAATGAACTCGAACAGTATTTGGCAGTCACACGTTTGACCTTCGACAAAACACAATATACACGTAGGCAAGCCGAGCGCAATCTTTGCCTTACCTGATCTTCGTAAGCGAACTCCTCTCCCATCTGCTCCTGAGCTATTCGTATCTTCGACAACATCTCAGCAGCTGTATCCAAATGAGCCCTGTTATGAAAAATTGCATCACTCAGAAAATAAGAATAAGGTCGCAGAGGGCGCGAATGCCTACCAAGTCCGACAAAACGAAGTTCAAACTACAGTACAGCTGCACGGCATGTGAACACAACGCACCACGCACATGGTAGGGTGGGATATTATAAGTAGTGTAAACCGTCAATCGAATGGGTGCAGATCGCAGAGTTGGCACCATTTCAAGTGCAGTGCCAGTTACATGATTTTTGCTGACGACAAGAGGTCGCGAGGGGTGATGCCTTCAACGCACTTGAACCAACTGAACCTTGCCTACCCTAGTGGATATCGCTCGCATATCCATGACAACCCATTTAGGTTTATGCAAATAACGGCACTCGTTCTAACCAACACCCATCATCAACATGGTATACGGTAAAAGGCGGCCCAATCTGACAGGTGTTCAATAGTTGAGTTTCCAAAGGGCGATACGCCATACCCACCTTGCGCTTTCGTAGTCCGGAGGTTGCAAGCTACTGAAGGATATCGCCATCAGATACCATACCTCGACGTTCTCGTCATCCTCTTGCATCAGTCCACTCAGCACTTGTAGGGCCTGACGTTGTATGTACGAAATCATGGAGAAGGGATTGATAAAATCAGAGCAAAGACAACACACCTATGAGACGCCGACCATACCAAAACATTCTTGCCCACAGTTCAATCTTGCCAAACCCAACTGTAGCCTAGGGACATACATAAACCAGCAACAATGGGACAGCTAAGTAGGAGCTTGTATTCAAGCAGGAAGGCTTCATGACACACGCCGCCTTCTGCACCTGATCGGTTCCCAAACTGTGCAAGCAACACCCAACGCGAATAATCGGATCCTACGTCGGGAACCCATGATTGACGTGGACAGCCCGCGGTTCGAACACTCACCATGTCACTGCACTCGGGCTTGACGGCAGAGCTTTCCACCAGGATCTTCGCGAGCGACACTCGAAATTCGTGGTCTGGCGGAGGTTCTGAGAGCAAAATGTTTCGAAAATGGGATTTTGGAAAAATGAAGCGAAACGTGTATATACGCTTTACTCGTGCCCTACACGGAAACGGATGCGCGTTTACACAGGTCGAACAGAAGACGAATGTCACGCACACCAATCGATTGGGAACAATTTATGAGCCTCCATGTACAAAAATAATCACATCAACCTACAGTAGTATACCCACTCTCACTCACCACACAGAAGAAGCCGTTCAAATGCCCCCTGCGCCGACTGCGCAGCTTCTTCGGGCTTGCTTTGACTAAGGCGAAGGTTGGCCACGGCATGTAGTGGCTCAGGCCCACCGTAGTCGTACAGCATACTTCGATCCAGCGCATCCTGGAGCGGAGTGTGCGGGTAGCACACAAATACCGGCGCGTAGTGCACTTCAGGTGTTGATGCAACGCAGTGAGTTGACCACTAAGTGATCTATGTGCGGCTTGTCCCTCTGTCCCACCGACTAAATAATTCATCATGGGCGTAGATTGAAAAACTGACTAATAATACCTCTGTGGAATCGCGACAATCAGCCGAGGAAATAGCACATCAGAGCAATGGGATGCTCTTGAAAACTCCTCAGGAGCAATAGTTCAACGTCTCAGCGGAACCCTGTGGCAGTAACTGATGAAACCACTGCCATGAATAGCAACCACTGACTGGGGAAATTGTGACCCCCAAGTCCTGGGAATCAAGTGCCATTTTTTTTTTTAATTTGTAAGATATTTTAATAGGCGATGACTACGTTCGTCGCGATTGTACCACAGCTCATCGTGCAAATAGTGGGGCAGTGACTTCCTTGACCATCCTTTTGTTTCCGAGGGTAATTGAATGGGGTGCACAACCTTGGTGTGCACCGAAACTACTCTCACGAATTATCGATTGGGTTACGCGTAGTAACACTCCGTCGTGAGGGACCACGATGATCTCGAGTATCTATGTACGAAATCTTTTCTGCACAGCAGAGTTGGTACGTCCTGGTGACGACTTGGAAGAAGCAAGAGGATACCTTAATGTTCCCCGACCTGGCCACGATGCTATGATAAATAACACCTTTGCCAAGAGATGGACAAATCGCCATGTCGGGGTCACGCTCCAGCTGAGTGCAATTAAATATTCAATGAGGACGCGTGTGCGCTTGCGTGCTTTTAGACACGTTTTGGCACGACCTAAAACGCCATCGACATACCCGACCGGTCTACTGGTTTTCATGGACGCGGGTAGAAATGACGCTAGGCCTGTGCGTGTTTTTGTGGCTTCGCCGAAGAATATATATGGCCAAACGTGCCAGAACACACCAAAAGCAGACCCAACGGGGACACCCACACTGCATATTTAGGCAAATACGAAAACACGACGGCTACGAACACCTCATACTTACGCTAGACCCGGAACAGACCCACGGGCCAGCAAGCTAGCTAATACTTGAAGCTATTGTCAGCAGCGAGCAAGTCTGTCACAACGCCGATCGAGGCACGATTACAATGACGCAGACAGACTGTACGATACCCAGCTGAGGCGGTGTCAACTGCTGGATATTTCGTCTACAGCCACAGCAGCCAGAGTTTGTTTTTTGTCCGCGCTACAACTACTGTGTAGAGAGTTCTACTACTGTAGAGCTAACGCGACTGCTCTGTAGTATTACCGCTGCGGCCTCATTTGCTAATCCGAAGTCAACGCCGTCATTTTTTTTTCGACAGCTCCATATCCACATAAAGAACAAAAGACCATTCCAGCAAATGCCGGCGGGTCAGCCAGCTGGGCCGATGCCATTTCTCGGGTTCGCGTAGGAAGCACATGTCAAGGTCCTGTAGTCGAGTTGCACTGGATGCTATAAATATACCACGTATCAGTATACTTCTGTGAGACTCTGTTGTACCTGCTGTCCCAAGATATAAACTGTATTCTTGCTCAAACGAGCGCCTGTACGAATAGTCTTCTGCTGCTCCCACTGACGTGCTACTACTGTAGTTTGATGTGTTTGTAGCTATGCTATGATGTTGATACGACATGACACGATATCATATACCTGGTATATATATATATATTCGTAGATGGAGCGTTTTTCTCACCGCCGTTCAGCATTCAGTATCTACGCGTGTGCAACTTACTGCTGGACTACTGCTGTATGGGAGTGCGCATGATGACGTACGTACAGTAGTGTTCGGTATTAATATTAATAGTTGGTCTCACGTCTCACCTGACACCGGCTTTCTGCGTCCTCTTCGTAGCACAGGTCCGTAAGAAAAAGCTCTGCGACACTGCAATGTGCCATGCACAACCGCTGCTTCAGCGCCACCTCTCCCCCCTCAGCTCCATCAGCAGCGTCGCCGAGCTGCTTTTGCAACATCTCGATCCCCTTTTCGTAGTAGCTCAGAGATTCTCGCCCTTCGTGCAGCTGGGCCATATATAGGTACTTGTCCGGCCCCTCCTCTGGTCCCACCAAGATACTTCGAGCCAAGACCTGGTGTGTACAAGGACAACGGCACGGCTTTCGCTGTTATGTACCAGGTACCAGGTATCGTCATATTGTGCTTCGTACAATGTGGACTAGTTGTACGCTCGTACATACATATTGCTGGATTCACAACAGCGTCAAGGCAGCTGTAAACGAAAGAGTAATGACGACACAGCTTGCCTCGGGTCTGTGTTGTTGATTTACCTATTAATGTTATCAATATTAATATTGATATTAACAGTATGTCTTGAGGTCACGAGCAGCTGGAGCTCTGGGAAAGAACACACCACGAATGCCAAACGTGCACAGCCAAACTGCTGCTACAGACTGTGGAGGCTTGATACGCCTACTCGTACACGCGTAACATACTTTGTGCATACTGCTGTACACTCTACGTATTCGTAGCCCGTTTCAAGACTACCTAGGGCTGCTGCTGTAGACAATACATTCGCGTGCTATACTACTATACTCGTACGAGGTACTCGTACCTCTTTCGCCGCTTGCGTCTCGCCGGCGTGTAGCATGAGGTCCGCGGCCTCTCCCATAACAATCGTGTCATCAGGCCTTGACCGGAGAACCTTCTCATAAAAGGTCACAGCCAAGAAGGGGTCACCCGCAGAGCGGGCCTGGTCCAATAGCGCATCCACGGCGGTATCATCCTCCGGTGAAGGCGCTTTTATATATAGTGGCATACGCAGCAGTCAGTAAACACAGAACATAGACGCACAGACGCAAGGCAGCCAGTCGTGTTAGCCTCGAGGAGAGCAACCATGCCCAGTAGAATGAATGCAGCTTGTGCGATAAGCACCAGAGGAGGGACGCACCTGTAGTCGCTGGTGATTTCTTGGCAGCTGACCCCTTCCCTTTCCCCCTGCCTTTCGCTTTCTTTCGCTTCGTTTGAGCCATCGTCTTGTGTGCTTGCTGTGTTCGCTTGTGGATGAGACACGACGCGGGGGGATTATAGACAGCCAGTCCCGGGTTTTGGATTTTATAAATTTTGAAATACGTCAGCTGTGAGTTCGACTGATTAAATAGTTGATACTCAACTTTGCAAGCTGCGTAATACGCCTCGTCTATATTCCATTTTTACCTAATTTTACAAGAATTGTGATAAGTCGATATGTCAAAGATTGTAGCTTTTCGGCTTTTTGTACCTCCGGGGGTACCCATACCTTTTTATGCTGTACCGGACGCAATGTTAATGTTGCCTACTACTACTTGAGGGTGCGGCGGAATCCTGGAATCCTTACGTTTGAAAAAAGGTACCCCAAGTATTTGTAAGCCACCACACCTATGATAAACCATAGTTGTCTGTGCTCGCACTCAAGCTCGTACAAATTGTCACTGCTCGCACGTACTGCAGTCATCACACGAACCTGTACAGCAGGACCTGGTTACAGCAGTATATTACTCGTACTGTGGCAATGCTTGCAGTATCAGCAAGAGAGGCACGCACCTGCGGGAGGGCGAAATCATCGACATCGTCGGTCCGACAGCCGCACTTGCCGCGGTACTTGTAGTACTTCAACCACAGGCTACATACATCACTAGTCACACAACGCGAGTTCACAACAGACCCAGCGTTGTGTTTACCTCTAAGATGTCCACGTCGTCGCTGGCACTATGTACTTTTCTTCCGTTGCAGTGTTGCCTCGTTCGTCTCTGGTGTCTTCGGGGAGACGAAAACGCATAGATATACTAAAAGTAGGTACTATTAATTGTCGTCTAGGGGAGTGCTGTATATTCATATTCGTAAAATGATTCGTAAAAAATGTGTGAGATGGTACCATGATCAGTCGGTAGTGGACAAACCTTGATAGTAGATCTTCCTGGGGTAGCTAATTAGGCACTCTGATTGGCTAGGGATCGGCTTCAGGCGTCCAACACAAAACCCCCATAAAGATCTACTATCAAGGTCTGTCCACCCCTCTCCATGACACTGAAAAACCCGCGAACCCAAACCAGACACACCGACAGAAACAGATTCAAACACAGCAGCGAGACACGGGGAGAGCGGTGCTTGTAGGCGAGTTATTACTGTTACCTGTTGTTGCCTGTTGTCGTCGTTGTCGTTGTCCGTGGCGAACCACATTGTATAAGGACTGTTTTGTACTGTTGTACTACAGTATTGTATACCTGGTATATACCTGAAATCGTGCTGCTGGCTTTTTCTTGCTCTAGGCGCGCGCGAAAATACCCTAGGCTTTTTTATGTTGCACTTTCTTATTTTGGTCCCCGAGAAGGCGTTTTCCCTAGCAATGCACAATGAATGGTGCCTTGGGGCCAGGCCAGCCACAGCAAAAGAGGACATTTTTCATAAATTAGGCATTGAAGGCTGGCAGTTTTTTTTACCTACTTTTTCAAAACCTCTTTTTGTTCAAGCTGGATTTCTTGTGTGCGGGCCCGGTATTAGAGTGTCTGCGCATATAATATTTTTGTTTATCAAGGATTTCCGTCGGGAAGATATATAATCATAATCGAAAACCTTCCGGCATGCGCATATTATTAACCAGAGACAAAAGAAAGCCAAGTATTGGATTCTTATTAGGGCCAGTCCTATGAAGAAAAAAAACGAAATAGAAACACGAAATAAACGAACAGACTTTCACTTTTTCGTATAAAACAGGTTGAGTTCTAACGAGAAAAAATGAAGGAAAAAAAACGGAAAAAAAAATAAGAAACCGAGTCGATTTTTTTTGCACGCGGTGCAATTTTTCAGAATGACTTTTAACCGCCACAGCACGCGGTTCCCGGCGATAGCTCTCAACAGCGACGGTAGATAGGCATAGCTCGCACACGCGAGGCATCATACCCTCCACAGCAGGCGGTTCTCGTGGTTCAACCCACTCCCTCCGGAAACATCTAGAGCTTGTGTTGGCAGACGTTTGAATGTTAAGTGGCACTCATGTCGAAAATATACCCCACAGCCACTTGCTGATCCCCCGGTTTCTTGCGAGGGCATCCCTTGGTCGCCCACATATGCTCGCGCCGTTAGCAGACAAGCCGCATGGCAGCCACATCCACTACCTTGACCATCGAACGCTTGCCAACCGATCGTAGGAACTTTGTCGGAACTTCATCCCAACGCTCCGAGCTCCTCCTGCGTTCCTCTTCGCCCCCGGGTAACCCATATTTCGTTTGTTTGTGTTAAGGTCAAGCTTGCGGGACGCTTTGTATCCCTGGACATGTCTGCCATTTAAGTCGGTAATCGTTGGTAGTCACGTGTGTTGCTTGCTTAGCTATAGAAGAAGAGCAGTTTTATTCCTTTCGTGCACGCGGAGACTGAGACCAAGCTCGTGCGTCTCTGGAAAAAACCCCTGGTTTTCCATCTAAGATACGCCTTCCAAGCACTACAATACGTTCCCAGTGCCTGAACCCAGGTAATTACCGGGATTTCAACCTCATACAAAGCAGTAGATATCATAACACTAGCCCACTCTGATGAGTCGTATATGCAGAATTATGGGAATTTCATGGAAACCCCGATTCCACGAACTAGAACATGAGTCGAAGACGCGGCTCCTCTAAACCCACTCCCGCGGTCGCCTCTGAACGGCGAGGCAACGAAGCCGGCAAAGTACGTAAAAAAAAACGAAGGGAAGGCCTAGCCGTAAGGGGCAGGAAGAAATCGTCAATGAAAGCCATCGCCATGCCGCCCGCACGGGGGGGGGAGGCGAGGAAGATGCATGGAAAAGCGAAAAGTGAATACGGAAACGAAAAGAAAAATAACACAAGACGGCAAGAACCACCTAAACCCAGCCCACAACTCTGAAAACGCGTCCTGGGTCGCAAATGAGCGGCCGATTACCCAGACCAGACCCGACACTGAGCGGGGGGGGTAGGCAGGACAAAATACGCCAAAACACATCCCCAACCCAGCATTGCCAAAAAACAAACAAGCAAACAAACCAGAAACACACCGAGCAAAAAAAAACACCTCCCAAAGTCCAGGAAATCGACCAAAAAAAGGTATATATCGAATGCAGTCAAGAAGCGCAAATCAGCTTTCCACGGCGGCACCTCGAGATTCATCTACGTTACGCTGGACCCCCCGCGCAAACGCGCTAGCCAAGTGAATTTGCAGGCACCAAGAACCTCGTACAGCTCTCGTCGAAGTCGTGTAGCGCGCCGGAGAAAGAGGAAGCTTGATTGGTTCCGGGTCGTCCAAAAATCGAACCTAATATACTCCATCCGTTGGTGTGGTTGCGCTGATTTTCCCGAGCCACCACAGACCGTCGTCACCCGTGTACCATAAGTGGGCCCCGTTGGGAAGTACAGTGTTGCTGTATCGGCAGAGCCAATCGGCGTGCGATACGCAGCCATAGCCGGGTGCCAGAAACCGCTCGCCGTTACTCCGAGAAAACTCCCGTTGTGCTGCTCCAATTCTCATTCGGCGGTACAGGCGGTTGGTTTAGCGGTGTTGGCTCGGGGTGCCGGCCCAGTAGCGCAAAATTGCTTGGCGAGAAAGCTGAAAGTCCATTTCCCGTTCCCAGGATGGCCGGGATAGTCCTGTCCACTGCGTCTCGTGTATCACCGCGATGACGCCACCTCGACCTCTAACCGATTGATGTCCAGTAATCTTTTCCACTTCGAGTCGTTCAGGAGGGGTCGAAACGTGGTCCTCGGTGACGTGGTACGCGGGGGATTTCTTGGAGAAATTGTTGAACACGTATTGCGTCAACCCCGCCGTCAAATACTTCGGCATGTCGCCACGGTCGTGGGGGTTGGTACAGGGCTTGCAGCGTTGAACAGATACGCGCCGGCGAGCCTCAGCACCGGGCATATCGGAAGGAAGATCCAAATACAGGAGCTTTGCTCTGAGAGGAGATCCATCCGGGCTGAGGAGCAGGGGCCAACTGCGAGAACCTTGTAGGGGCCCGTCCAGTTGAGTGAGAGTTTGGCCTTTAGGACTTTGGCGTCCGTGTCTGGTTTCGCGCCCTGGCGGATGGTGGCCGCCGTATTGTGCACCCACACCCAACCGCCAATGTCAAATTTGGGGACCGAACGCAGAGCGTCGGAAAGGGCGGAGTTGCGACGGTTCACGCGAGCAACAGTGAGGGCGTGGCGTTCTCGAACGATATCGTACGCGCGCTGCTGGCAGTCCGTCGCCAAGTCGCAGTAGGCGAAGTGGTCGCGGGCCAAGCTCTGGTGGCCGGTGACTCCAGCACGCTTGAAAGTCATGAGAGGGAGGCGTGGCAGCCGACCTATGTGTACCTCGTTGGGAGCCAGACCCGTGGCGGCACTGACGGAATTGTTGTACGAAAATTCGACGTGAGAGAGCTGTTCATCCCAGTTGTTTTGGAGCTCGTTGACGACCATTGCCAGCATCTGGGCCATCGTGTGGTTTACACGTTCCACTCCACCGTTGCCGTTAGGGTGGTAGGAGCTGGTGGCAATTTTTCGAACCCCGAGAAGCTGATATACGGCGTGCGAAAGCTTGGAGCACAAATGGAGGCCGTTGTCCGAGAGGATGCTGCGCGGGCACCCCCAAAGAGAGATACACCGGTTGATGAGAATGTTAGCCGTGCTCTCAGCGGTGAACTCTGCAGCTGTGACGGCATACATGCCGGCCCGGCGGCTGAAACGATCAGTGAAATGCAATATGTAGGTATTACCTTCGAAACCCATCGTGATTTCACGCGCAGGTTCGTGTCCTGCCGTCGACGCCACTTGTTAAGGTCAAGCTTGCGGGACGCTTTGTATCCCGGGACAGGTCTTCCATTTAAGTCGGTAATCGTTGGTACTCGTGTGTTGCTTGCTTAGCGATTGAACAAGAGCAGTTTACTTCCTTTCGTGCTCGCGGAGACTGAGACCAAGCTCGTGCGTCTCTGGCAAACCCCTGGTTTTCCATCTAAGATACGCCTTCCAAGTACTACAATACGTTCCCAGTGTCTGAACCCAGGTAATTACCGGGCTTTCAACCTCATACAAAGCAGTATCATAACATTTGACACCCATTTCGTAAAAAATTAGGGGACGCTAGCATGCTCAGAAATGCGTCGTCAAGTACCCGCGCAAAGGCGTTTCGGCAACAATAGAGTGTTTGCGATAGAGGTAAAAAAAAAAACAAACTTTACTTCCGCTAAAAAAAGTGAATTTCCTTCCCTTCCTGACTTCGGTGTGTTTGCGAGTGAGGTAAATCAAATCCTGCAGGCGACGCCTCCGAAAATAAGAAGGGAAGTGGGGAGGTGAGGCAACGCGACAAACAAAAAAATAACGAATGCTGTGAACGGAAAAAAAAAAACAGCGTGCGAGTAGCGACGGCAGCCCAGCCACGTTTCGGCGGCACAGTTGACCGCAAAGCCACCACAGCCATCCCACGACTACAAGCAGCAATAGCAGCTAGCTGGCGCTAGACGCAGCTAGGGGCAGCGTGAGCAACAAAAACAAACAGCGTCAGCACCAGCACCAGCAAGCACCAGCACCAACCAGCTTCCATTTTTGGATTGTTGTTGCTGCTGCTGGTGCTGCTGGTGCTGCTGGTGCTGCTGCGCTCGGCCTACGCACGCCACAGCGCCGGCGCGCTCCGCTCCGCCGCCGCCGCCGCCGCCGCCGCCGCCGCCGCCGCCGCCGCCGCTGCCGCTGCTGCCGCTGCTGCTGCTGCTGCAGCCGTAGTATGGTGAAATCGAAATGATACACGAGCTGTCATGCTGTCGCGCTCTCTACGAGCACGAGTACGAGTACGAGTGTGAATACGAGTCCTTTTTTGGGACGACGCATCCTCCACGTCGTCACCAAGCGGGCGAAAGCGTGTACCGTAGCAGCGGCGGCGACCCGCTGGCACGATCCAACGCCGCTCGTGCGCGCTATACTCAAGCTACACCTCTCGAGCCTCTGTGCTCCCAGCGGTTGTCGTGATGCGTACGGCAAGCAGCATGGTGGCATGGAAGATGCTCGGTGTTTTGATCCTTCGAGATTTTAGTTGCGTTCTGCGTCGGGATAATGCTCGGTGCGTGTAGGCCAATGAAACAGAGAGCCAAAAGTTACCGTAACTTTCGCTGAAATCCTTACTTCGCTGAAGTCTTTTCCGGCCGTTTTTTCAGAAATTTACCTCAAAAATTTACTTCGGGAGAATTTTTAGAGAAGTAAAAGTAAAAAAAAAAATAATCGCAAACACTCCAATTACATACGACTTGAAACTAGAACAAGGGATTCGCAACCAAGATCCGTATTTCGTGGTTGTCCAATGGTTGACGCAAATATACGAGAACCCTGAGCTTTTAAGCCCATTTTTACCCTTTTTTGGGCCCAATACCCATCATGAGAACGTAATTTTGCGCCCCCAGCAGCATCTTCGCCGACGACTCCCTAAGAGATATATCATCCGCCTGGAGAACAGCCAATCTTCTAGTGAAGGCCATTTCTTCATCGGTGATGCAGTCATTGAGCTATGCTCCCTTGCATTAAATGAAACATTTCAGCGTTTTCGTGAGCTTTTTGTGCGGCTCGCTCGCAACTTCGAATACACGAAAACACCGCGTCAGTCGTTTCTCACTGCCCCCGACTGCCGTCTGGCGCACCCGACGCCCTCATACACCCCATCAGGAGCATCCCTCAATTCCGTGGGCTGTGGTAGTTTCCTGTGAGGAGCTGTAGGTGTCTGCAAGTGAAGTGCAAACGTTCAGTTCGGGGTTGTTTTTTGTCTCATTTTGTACACCCCGAATTTCGACCAATTTCGACCACTGCAGCACCTCTAAGTCGAGGTGTAGGCCTCTGTTGAGAACTTGCGGGAGATCAATCTCAAGAGAAACACAAGCTGCTGTGATGAACCTCTTTCATGTCACGGTCGCTCTCCGGTAAGCATGAACCAACCGGAGTCCTAAACACAGCTTGATAAAATAGAAATGTTGTTTGTTCTGTTCCGATAAAACATGTAGAGATTACACTAACTGAAAAATCGGGGACCAGGAGACGCTTAGGTGCCAGCGTGGCCTTAAGTGCTCTGGGACTTGAAAAAAGCGAAATGTGAAAGCGGAGGTATCGGGATCTCTACTTCTAATATTTTGAATTTGACCAATAAAACACAAGTTCTCTTTAGTTCTGCTCTTCGTTGTTATATTTCGTTCTTTTATTTCGTGTTTTTTCCTCGTTAAGACCGGCCCTTATGTTGGGGAAAAAAACACTTGCTGCAGCAGCAGCACTTGCAGGACCAAACGAGCAGAACAGAAGTTGTGCAGTACCTACGCTGACCTCTCGCTCGAAACCGAACGACGGATCCGTCTCGTGCGGGCAATGGTTTGGCACGAAGTTGTATCATAAGACGACCGCCCCGCTTAGCCTGACAGTCCGAATACCGAGGTGATTGAGACCCTGCTATACGGGATTTTGACGTGGACCTCCAGAGCGGAACACGTTGCAGAAGGTGTCCAAGCACCAACAGGCAGAAGTAGCCGTCTATCTTGCGCTCCACGACACTCGCTGTGCAAGCAATACCGCCACAACGAGAAGCTTACCCTCCTTTTCCGTGTCCTCTCTGCCTGAAAATGAGTCGAAGCGGCGAAGATCGGGAGCGCGGTGGCAAGAGTGCACGCGCTTGCAGCAGCAGCTGATACAGCAGGGTACACTCAGACGCTAAAAAGGACCTGCGCTCGTTAGATCTCTGAGGCCGGCTCACCTGTTGTTTGAGAGTTCGAGGAAGTGCCTTCGTGCAGTAATGATCGGGTCACGTAGAAAGTAAAATCGATGAAATGCCGTAGATGCAAGCAGCCAGAGTGTGTTACAGCAGGGTACAGCTCTCAGACCCTAACAAGGACCTGCTCTCGTTAGATCTCTGAGGCCGGCTCACCTGTTGTTTGAGAGTTCGAGGAAGTGCCTTCAAGCAGTAATGATCGCATCACGCAGAACGTGGATCGATCCAATGCGGTAGATGCAAGCAGTCAGCGTGAACAATCAACGAAGCACCACAGACACGATGACGGGCATGACGGGCACGGTAGGGCTCAAGGGGCTGGGGGTCGATAGGACAGGTACCACAGATCACTTGGTTTTGACTTTCTTTCTTCACTTGGTGGTGTTGAGTAAACACCGGGTGGTCACGGAACCTCGTTACTGGCTCTGTACCCGAGACCGAAGGCGTTCCCACACCGGGGATCCTCCCTGCCCCTATAAGATCCACCCAGAGGATGCTAGCCAAAGCTTGCCCTCTGCCTATCGAATAGACCCGACGCGTGACCTTGATCAGGATAGTGGTCTCGCGCCGTATTATCCTCCCCATAGCGCTGGTCACGACAGTCGCAGCGCTATGAATCTTCCTCCCTGGCGCCACCCGCTTTAACACCCCCCTTGCCCGACGCATTACCATCGTTGGCACAAAACCGGCACCCCGGTGCTAGCCCGGCGACAGCGTGTGCGCTTTCCTGCTCGGACATTCCCCCAGACCGGCGCATATGAGCGACGGTGCCCAGGGGGTATTGCGATCATGGAACGCTGCAGCGCGTGCGCCTTCCACCTCCGCATCTCGCCGTCGGCTGGATGTTGCAGCTTTTCTCCTTTCCTGAGTGTTGCCCTCAGACGGTGGTAAGAAGAGCGGCGATCCTGACCTTCGTCCAGACGTTCTTCGGCATTCCTCTTCCATCCATCGCCGTCGGCCCGATGTTGAAGCGCCCTTCCTTTCCGTGGTGTTGCCCTTGGACGGTGGTAAGAAGAGCAGCGGTCCTGACCTTAGTCCAGACGTTCTTCAGCTTTCCTCCTCCGTCTATCGCCGTCTGTCCGATGTTGCAACGCCTCTTGTTCCCGCGGTGCTGACCCTGAACGGTGTTGAGAAGGGCGGAGGACCCGACCCTCATACATTTTTCACCACTTGCAACTGCCAGCGCCACATCTGTCTATTAATGACACGCTCGGAGCATGTACTCATCTGCGAAAAAACATGTTCTCTTCCTATCTCACCTGCATTTGAGGTGGGGGTTCCTCTCGAAGGCCTGCGTCTGCACTTTGATAATAACCTACACGTTTAACCTTTCGACCAGACATAGATTCCACTGAAAGCTACCATCGTCCTACCCCACCATCGTACCTTTAACTGAGACTTATGAGAATTCTGTCAGTCCTTTGTCGTATGGCCATACGTGGCCACACTACCGAGACGCTGCGGTGGCTATCCACTTTGCCCCTCTCTTATATATATCTGCGCGCTTGACTGTCAAACCCGTTATAACGGTTCGCCAATGAGTATTCCAATATACTCACGTACTTGTTTATGTCGATGTGGCAAAACTTCACACACCTTTGCCACGTTTCAGCGTGCGCAGTGGACTATGTCGATGCTGCCACCATTCACTTACCTTCCCCAGACGATTCTCACTGTACCTTCCTTCAACAAACGTTTCTGCGTAAGGTAGAATCCATCAGCCACTCTGAAGTTTGTCCAGGTGTCTCTAGTCTCTTGGTATGGATACCACGTTTTGATATATTGACAGAACAAAAGCAACAGCTGAGAGATCGAGGAGTTCGTCGAAACTCATCTTTGCCAGCTTCCACGCTAGTCCTTCACAAGCTGTGTGTGATACTTCGGTCGCGCGTACCACGCGTTTTATATTTTATATAGGCCTTACTTTTGGTGATGATCTCAAACTTCTCTGCATTGAGAGTAGGTATTCCTTGCGAATGTGGAGGTCGTTTTATGTACAGGTTCATCACGGGCTGTAGGAAGTTCATCATAAGTTCTCTTTCTACTCCGGGCCAAAGTTATTATTCGAGTGACTTAGGTCGTTTCAAGGTACTGACGTTCACGCCACATCGACTTACTGGCACTGGCCAAGGTAAATATTTGATTCCGAGTTAAGTAAGTGTTTGAAGGTACTGACGTTTCCGCCACATTTATTCGAGTGACCTAGGTCGTTTCACGGTACTGACGTTCACGCCATATCGACCTACTGGCACTAGCCAAGGTAAATATTTGATTCCGAACTAAGTAAGTGTATCAAGGTACTGACGTTTACACCGCCCCCCCAGCACGGACCCTGTCCACTCGTGCGGCTTGTCCATGCTAAACTGAATCATGCGTCTTAAAACGACATTCGTCCAAAGCCACTTCCAAATCGTACCCCTCGTATAACGGTTTTTTTGGAAGTAGTCGGAGCAACGTGGAAACACCCCCCAGAACGGAAATTGCCTACTGCCTACTGGCATTCCAATCACACCTATCGATTCGTTCCTTCAACACCCAGCCACCTTACTTGGAGCGAAAATAGTATCCTGTTAGGTTGCGCAGATTATACCAAAGCTCGTCACGTTCCATCTCGGTTTAGCGTCTCACAAATATTTACCTGTGCGTGGTGTGACGACTTGCACATGCACTCGTTCCTTCCTACATGTGGGTATTCAAACGTTTTGATACCTGGTATACGCATTCTCATGTACCTCCTGTGCGCCTGACGTCGAGTATCTGTATATTAACTGAATCTGCGTAACAATCCCAAAGCCTAGATATCATCACGAAAAAGTATAGCAAAACACTGATGGTCTGTATCCCACTGGTATTGGGTCAGGGAGCCTGGTCGGTCGTAATAGATGCTTGGGCGTATCCAGCTATACCCTTCTCGTAGCAGGGGTCCTGTGTCGATTTGCCTCTTATTCGACTGTCACTGTTATTGTGCCATCGTTGCGATCAAAGATAGTCACCTGAACAGCAGCAGTATGATCCCAACATGTTTCCCGGCATTCGGTGCCATGCAATTTAGTGTCTCTTCAAGCATTCCTCTCTCATCAGGCGGATCATCCGCTACTCGGATACGGACAAATAGAACAGGGATGCGTGGTACGCTCAACACCTACACGCTCGCGTTCGCAAACTCGCGCGCCGTTAGCGTTTGGTTTTTGGCATTCAGGGAACCTCTAGTTTGGGCACTGGGCATGTGGCCTTTAGAACTGCCCTTCCATCGCGCGGACAAAACACCTTGAATTAGGGTCAAACTTAGGTGCATGTACAGCAGTGCAGTGCTCAAAAGGCAAATATGCCCAGTCGACATTGGGAACCATGTCAGATACTCAAAACAGCGCCAAAATCGATTGACTTTCCGTTCACCGCGTTAGTGAGTAAGGCGGTGAATGAGTATGTGCGTCCTGGGGAGGATTTTTAATATCGGAAAAGGCCGGGTTTTCTCTGCTCAGTTTGGTTTGCATGGTGTATCTCGAATCCACCGCTTAGGATGCATGTGTCAGTTCTGATACAGCCGTCGCAATTCCTGCAGGCAAAGCACTCATGATCGGAGCCAACGCTCCGGAGTCCTTTCGGCACGATGTAACAAGCACCTGTTTTCACATCAAGGTTGATGTTCTTTTCCAAGTTCTAGCCCGCTCTATGCTCTATGCTGGGTGTACACATGCTACGCTCACACTCTGCTCTAGTTCATGCACAGACTAACCTGTACCACGCAGCCTGCAGTTCTTGTTGGTGAGTTATCGTAAGCGCTGTGCTGAATATGTAGTGTATGATTCGGCATTTCAGCACTCTTATGTTCAGATACACCGCAAATACGTACCAACGATGTAGTTTTTCTTTCGTTGTCCTTTTGTTTTTAGCTCTACAGTAGGGTGTAAATGTAATAGCATGGACACGTTCATGGTGTCATTCATTTGCAATTGATGCGGGATGGTATATACCATATCGGATAGGTCGTTAACACCGCTTCTCACCTACCGGTACTGCACTATTTCGTACTTGTTTGTTTTCTCCAGTCGCGATGCAGTTTTTTACAGCCTGTATTGTGACCACGGGCGGGATTTCAGGACTTCGAGCTATTGTTTTATAGTGTGAGAACATCACACGAAATACGTACTACAATACCTGGTAGTATTTGACCACCCCACACTCTCGGAGTTACAGCGTTTAATTGCTGGCCAGATTCGTTCTCGGACAACTCGATCTTCAGATGATATTTGCACAAGGTATGGACCTAACAACAGGTAGTGGCAGTGTATTCTTCAAACCAAATCGATCTTGAAACCCCTCGACGCCCACCGACCATGCAGTGTTTCTTCGTGCTCGTTTGCTGATTTTTCATACCTTATATTCTTATTTCGTACGTAGTTATGTATGTACGATACAGATATATCGTCGATTTCCATCCCATTTGTTATCTTCGCCTTTTTTTCTCTATCCCTCCTACATATAGACATCCGGTGTCACAGAGCATGCTCTTTTTTCCCCTCCCCGCTGTGGTCTGTGCCTTGGATTTTTATAGCGAAAATACTTCAGTCCTCGTTGCGCCTACACTCGTTAGGTGATCTCAGCAGTTAACTGATTCCTTAACTATAATTGTATATGTTGCAGAAATCCCCGCCTCATCCATCTTGAAATTCGAGTTCCATGGTTCAACGCTAAAAACAGAAGCAATTGTAGACCACGCCGGCCTTTAGATGAAAGGAATAGGCCAACCATGATCAAAACCAACGAACCTTTCAGGGCACGACCCATTGAAGGTCGAACCCTAATAAATCTAATCTTTGTGTTTCTGTGCGGACATTATTTATATGTAATCTGCGGCAGATAATAATGCTTCAATCGAATCTTCGACCATAGACTGAGAAGTACAAGTGTATCGTAGCTCATGCAAAGCAGTAATTATCTCACTGCTCACTTCCTCGCCGTAGTGGACAGAATTATACGGGGTATCTGCCAAGAGTAAACTGAGGCTGTGTGATACCGCTCGATGTGCTGAAGACACTGTATGTTATAGAATATGAATGAAGAGAACATACATTGCGGTCAGCATGAATAGCGTGCGATCGTACGGATGTAGAAACCTATTTATTATACTACTGGATGTAAAATGCATGGAGGCCCCACGGATATGCGTCGTAGGAGTACGTAACTCTTATATGTGTGTGTCATACCGTTATTTATACCCAACTACATCAGTACAACCCAGTGTCCGTTCTGGTATATTATAATTTGCAGAAAAACCAATGAGTAAAGCTAAAAAGCAAGCGAAATGCCAGCGGACCGGTGAATACCGGGTAAAGCAAGTGAAATGCCAACGTACCGGGTATGAGAATACCGTAATACCGACGTACCGGGTACGAGAAGACCACAATACCAGCTATGTTGTGAACATATGAGTTGTTGTATAGTTATCAGTTTCAACGTAGCTTTCATGCGGTGCTTTCACCCCAATAAAAACCTGATTGCTATACTGGACAGCTGGCCCGCTTCAATGCAGTACTTCATGCCGAGAGGCAGCGGTGTTGACACTTTGCTGCGGCAGTATGGGACCCTATTTTAGGGCTCAAGGATGAAGGGAGATAGATCTTGCTGTACGACCTATAGTATCATGAACAGTTCTATTAAGAGTAGTATGAATACCATAACGAACAGCTTCATAACAGCAGTACTTCATGCCGGGAGGCAGCGGTGTTGATGTTTTGCTGCGGTAGTAAGGGACAACCATCGTAAGGCCCACGGATCGAGGAAGATCTTGCCGTACGACCTAAGGTTTACCCATATATATAGATACATCCTCCAGGTTGTTGTCTTGACTTTTTAGACCCTTGTCTTTTTTACCCAGCTTCACTGCTCATCCAGCTTCATCAAGTATGCCCCGTGTGAATATCATATATGCATGCCGGTGTTGTGTAGTGCATCCAGCAGATACTGCTGTGTAGGTGCTGTTTCAACGAGTCAACATGATAACTCGTCAAGATGGGAAGAGAGATTTTTTTTTTTTTTTTTTTTATCATCACTTTTACTTTCCAGCCCACTCGTAGGAGGTTTTACCCTCGACGATCTTCTGGACAAGCCGTGGTCACAGGTGTCGTCCCTTCTCCCCCCCGGTACGTGCCTTTATTTTTTGTCGCGCATAGGGTTCAGCATTCCCACTGCTCGTCGATTTTCATCGAATGTAGCCAACTCACGCTTTCGCGCTTTCCGCTTATCAATTTTTTTATGCAAGAAAAAGTCCCTACGTATGAGCATGCACTCGGTGGGACTTGAACCCACGAAATTGATCTTGACAGGCACGCGGACCACCTACCAAGCCACCGGGGACGGTAGGCTCAAGGGTCCCTCGGGATCTTGCTATACATTTTTAGTATTATGGATATATTGTATACGTCCTTTATGTACACATGTGTAAAAAGCGTACTGCGAGCCACCCCCGCTGTACGCTTGTGGTGTGGTATCAACCAATTCTGTATATCGATAAATCAACCTTGTTCGGAAAATAAATAATTAAAAACTGCAGGCTCAGCGTAAAGCAGCAGTATGGTTCTTGTATTTTTTTTGTAAATTACATGTACTAATCCTAACCCTAACCCTAACCCTAATATTAATATTAATTGTGTACGGCAGTGCAGGTCGTCAGTACTATTTTTTATCTTTTTGAGCATCGTGCGTAGTGTTTAGACTACTGATAGCATTGTAGAGACAGAGATACGGCTCTTCTGTGTAAATCCCGAGTTGAGACGCCTTTGCTCCGGGCGGCGGTAGACAAATGTTTGTGGCACGGTGGGCTCCTCAGAAACTACGTACAGCTTCACCCTTAGCACCATCTACGGGAGGCGCTCATCCCGCAACGAGATTCAAAATTACTCCCTGCTGTTTCGATACCAGCAGCGAGATATTCTTCAACAGCAGTACATGTGATATATGACAACCAAAATACTGACAGTGGATCCGTTTGGGCTGACTAATAGAGTCGTACACATATTGACAGCCCACCGCAGTACTTTCCATTGTAGTCTAAACGAATACAGCAGATCCATCAATTTACTACTCAGATTCCATGCCTTTCCGAACACACCGGGCAGCTCGTCACTGGTATGCGCCATGTCATGCTTGCTACCGGTATCTCGTTGGGTTCATGTCCCTGGTCATACATCGGTGGCCCAGCATAATACGACATGCGCTGCGCGAGTTTTTTAGAGTTGGTGCGTGACCTGAATTTTAAGTCAATCAGGGCGACACAGCCTACCCCGTTTTTCTTTTTCTAGCGTTGGTGTGTGAGTTAAATTTTAAGTCAATCAGGGCGACACAGCCTACCCCTCCCCATTTTTTTTTGCGCTCGAGGAATAACGTACAGCAAGAAAAATACTAGCATTTTCGACTGTGGATACGACATCAGAACAAAGAGAAGGATCAATCACACGGTTGTGTTTCACCCGCTCCATACCTGTTGGCCTGTTGCTAATCAGGTTGGGCTGCATCGTATATCTGTCATCTAGCCGAACCCTCGGACACAGCAAGCCACACCTTCCTCCGTTGTGTGCAAGCTCATCATCGTCCAGCTGAAACTATCTCACCCCGTGTGACCCGTGCCCCTCGAGGGCTTGCGTAGTCGATCTTCATCTGCCCCAGTTTTTCTTGTCCGTTCCTCTTATGCTTGGCTTTCAGTCCTTCAGATGCTGTACCTGGTACTCGAGCGCAACGCTCGGTTGGTATACAACACAGAGAATGGTACGACCGGAGACATCGAAGAGGGTCAAACGTGCATCGGACTTTCCATTTGGTGTGCATAATACGACGATTGGTCTATTACTACTGATGTAGTCTACAAGCATCGCGGCAAGAATACTAGTCACCAAAATATACATGGTTGTCTTGGAAGTTCTATGTTTGCCAGCCGATAATGCACAGTGTTGTCCAGGGGTTCATTGTTTCATAGGTTTACGTAAGACCAAACGGCGCAAGGCTCAACATTGTTAGTTTCCGGTATCACCTAACCAGACAAACGGTACACGAGAGCATGCGTGTATCAGTACGTACGTCACCTTTGGCTTGTATCGATACCTGTCGGTTGCATTCGGTTTCGAAGACAATATGTGGTTAACGAACATGCATGTGTGTGCGATCGCAACGAGCGAACAGACGAGCACGAGTAACAGGCAGACGGAGCACGACGTGAATACATAACAGCATGTTGCACGTATCACCATCATACAAGGCAGGCAACAACGAAAACATGTGGATGTATGCATATACCAAGTAACTGGTATGCAATAAAGTATCATGCAAGATCTAAGAGCTATGCCAATGGGAACGCGAAGTATCAATAAAAAGTTTGAATTCCAAAGATACCCGCAAAATCTTCTAGAACACGCTTCCTATGGGCACGTTTAGAAAAAAAAAGTTCCCAACTCTTGGGAAAAGCCCGAAAAAAGCAAATCTGGGGCCGATGTTGGGCCAAGATCAGCTTGAGAAAAACTCAGGCCGATCTTTGGTTCGAAGTGGCGAGATTCCGAGTCCTCGACAGACATCGATCGACAAAACCAACGATTGCGTCATGAATTCTGAACGGAGTGCGCTCGTTAGGAGCTCCGACCCACCATTGAGTCACCGTCTTCATACAATGGCCAGTGAGGTGTGGCGGGCGCTGGCCAGGCGCACGATAAAAAACAATTAGCCACTGGTGTGTACCAAACAGAAGACAAAATTTCTCGATCCGCCTCGAATGGCAGAAAACAGGCTTCTTTTCAGGTTTGGGAGGATACCGCCCGACGCCGCCGGCAAGCTCTCGCCCCCTATAGAGTATTTATCCACTTTCAATGTTCGATGTCGTCATCTGTACTCGTTGGCCTTGCCCGACACCAAGCGGGTTGGCCGTGGGCTGAGTCTATATCGAGATCGAGCATCTATCATCGCACGAGCTGATTTTTATTCTGCGTGTTGACAATTTGCAACGAGAGAATACAAATTGCGACGCCTGTAGCCGTTAGAAAAAAAAAGAAGGAAAAATCAAACAATTTTTCCTTTTTTTTTTTTTTTCCCACAGCAGCGGTACGAGGATATTTGCGGCTGTTTTTTTAAAGCAATATTTTAGAAAAAAAACTTTTGAACTTCGCGTTACCATTGGCATAGGTCTAACGTGGGATTATTTCACAAGTTTGCAAACGCTCTGATCTCCTGCACACGTTTTGCGACCACTCCGATCTACTGCAATGCACTTCGATCAGCCTGGGTTCGCCATGTTACAGCAGGGTACAGCTATCAGACCCTAAAAAGGACCTGCGCTCGTTAGATCTCTGGGGCCGGCTCACCTGTTGTTTGAGAGTTCGAGGGAGTGCCTTCAAGCAGTAATGATCGGGCCACGCAGAAAGTGGATCGATGCGATGCGGTAGATGCAAGCAATCCGCGTGAACAATCAACGAAGCACCACAGACACGATGACGGGCACGACGGGCAAGGCAGGGCTCAAGGGGCTGGGGATCGAAGGACAGGTATCACAGATCACTTGGCTTTGGCTTTCTTTCTTCACTTGGTGGTGTTGAGTAAACACCGGGTGGTCCCGGAACCTCGTTACCGGCTCTGTACCCGAAAACGAAGGCGTTCTCACACCGGGGATGCTCCCTGCCCCTGTAAGATCCGCCCGGAGGATGCTAACCAAAGCTTGCCCTCTGCCTATCGAGTAGCCCCGACGCGTGACCTTGATCAGGACAGTGGTCTCGCGCCGTATTATCCTCCCCATAGCGCTGGTCACGACAGTCGCAGCGCTATGAACCTCCTCCCTGGCACCACCCGCTGTAACAAGCGAACAATCAACGAGACACGATGACGGGCACGACGGGAACGACGGGCAAGGCAGGGCCCAAGGGGCTGGGGGTCGATAGGAGAGGTATCACAGATCACTTGGCTTTGACTTTCTTTGCTTCACTTGGTGTTTTGTAAACACCGGGTGGCACCGGAACCTCGTTACTGGCTCTGTACCCGAGACCGAAGGCGTTCCCACACCGGGGATCCTCCCTGCCCCTATAAAATCCGCCCAGAGGATGCTCTAATCAAAGCTTGCCCTCTGCCTATCTGATAAACCCGACGCGTGACCCTGATCAGGACAGTGGTCTCGCGCCGTATTATCCTCCCCATAGCGCTGGTCACGACAGTCGCAGCGCTACGAACCTCCCTCCGTCGCGCCGCTAATTGTAACCCCCCCCCGCCCGACGCATTACCATCGTCGGCACAAAGCCGGCGTCCCGGTACTAGCCCGTCGACAGCTTGTGCGCTTTCCTCCTCGGACACCCCCCCAGACCGGCGCATATGAGGGACGGTGCAACGGGTATTACGATCATGGACCGCTGCAGCGCGTGCGCCTTCCACCTCCGCATGTCGCCGTCGGCTGGATGTTGCAGCTCCTCTCCTTTCCTGAGCGTTGCCCTCAAACGGTGGTAAAAAGAGCGGCGGTCCTGACCTTCGACCAGACGTTCTTCAGCATTCCTCTTTCATCCATCGCCGTCGGCCCGATGTTGCAGCGCCCTTCCTTTCCGCGGTGTTGCCCTTGGACGGTGGTAAGAAGAGCGGCGGTCCTGTCCTTCGTCCAGACGTTCTTCAGCTTTTCTCCTCCGTCCATCGCCGTCGGCCCGATGTTGCAGCGCCTCTTGTTCCCGCGGTGCTGACCCTGGACAGTGTTGAGAAGGGCGACAGGCCTGACCCTCGAACATTCTTCACCGCTTGCAGCTTCCAGCGCCGCATATGTACAACACGCTCGTAGCATGTACTCACCTGCGAAAAGACATGTTTTTTCTTCCTGCCTCACCTGCATCTGAGGTGAGGGTCCCTTTCGAAGGCCTACGTCTAACAACCTTTTGGTGAAATTGAGATCCTTGTGTGCAATTGAGAACAAGAGTTAAAGTGAAAATATCCAAACTTTACGTCGTATTCAAACGCGTATAGTAATAAAAAAGTGCTACCAGGTACCTGGTACGTGATAGTGTTTTTTTTAGTTGCTAAGGGTTGACAATGATGAAAAAGTGACCCCGATACACACGTGATCAGAAAGAGCCAGAATCTCTTACCAGGTACCACGCACGTACGCGTATAGCATATATACATATAGAATAGTGTATAAGTGTACTACACTGCTGCTGCTGAACAAAATATACCTGCGAGTGTTTTCTTGTACTCCTGGTGCTGCTGTTCGTGTACCACGGTCAACCTAAAAATAATAGTACAACCAGCAGCATTGGTCTGCCAGCACAGAAATGCGTGAGACACAGGACATCGACCTGATATTTTACCGGTATATGCCTGCTCTGTTCAAGAGGGTGGCATTGTACATGGGAGTGAAGTGCAAGTCGCGTCGATCTATCTATTTTACTGCTGGATATAGTTTGGTCGCTGATTATCATACATACTGGCGCGTAAACAGTAGCAGTGCTGCTGGAGCGGCAGCCGTTAAGTTGGTCGCTGTAATTTGAACAAAGGCTCTGCTTACAAGAAGGCCTTTGTGTTGCTGCTGTTTGTTGCTACTATGTTTACCGAGATATATATATATATATTATATATAGATAGCTACTAATAGCTTTGATATTCAGTAGTATAAAACTGAGTACCTACCTGTAGTACCCCCTATTTCTTCGACAATACATATATATATGCAGCTCTTTCCTGAGCTGCTGGCCTAGATATAGCCACGTTCATTATTGATTATCGACGGTATCATCAAAGTTCGTGAGTTGACGCACTCTAATAGTAGCTTAAATAGTGTATTATGCTGACTTGTAGGAACAAGCTACCAGTCAGTATGATAATATCAAAATCGTGCAAAACATATTGTTGGAGAAGTTGCTCGCTCTCGTTTTTGCATATCATTACTTACTTTTTTGTAAGGAGTACGAGTCGGCACAGCAGTGCTCAATTGAATTATCAACAGCTGGGCGATTGGGCTATTACCTCATGAAGGGTCCAGGGGCAACATAAGATTCAGGTGATTGTACGACTACCTGATCTACCGGATGCCTATTGGAAGTCGATGTTTAGGTTATATATTTCATCAAAAGTGGGCCGGCGAGACTTGCAATTTTAGCCGTAGTGAAACGGAGTGGTTAGCCCAGCTTGCAGCTGCAATTTTTTATGGACCTTGACATACACCATTCTATGTTTCTAATTTCTGAACGTTTGATGTATTCGAACGCGACTCTCAAAGCAGGTAGGAGTTTTAGTGAGACAGGCGGGACAAGCATTAATCAAATCTGAAATTTTTGCAGCTTAAAGTATTTTTAAACATCGCGTACCTGCAGAATCGCGATACATGTATGGAGACATATCCCGAAAGTTTGGCCCGTTTCATGGTCTACGCCGTGTTCTTAATCGTAAAAAAGGATCTCAATTTCACCAAAAGTATGTTGTCTGCGCTTTGACACTACACGTTTGCCCTTTCGGCCAGACATAGATTCCACTGAAAGCGACCATCGTCCTACCACACCACCTCACCTTTAACTGAGACTTCAGAGAGTTCTGCCAGTCCTTCGTCGTATGGCTTTACGTGGCCACACTCCCGAGACACTGTGGTGACTGTCCACTTTGCCCCTCTCTCTATATCAGCTTGACTGTCCAAACTGTTATAACAGAGCACCGATTGGTATTCAAATACACTCACGTACTGGATTGTGTTCGATGTGGCAAAACTTCACGTACCTTTGCCACGTTTCAACGTGCGCAGTGGACTGTGTCGATCCTGCCACCATTCACTTACCTTCGCCAGACGTTTCTCACTGTACCTTCCTTCAACAAACGTTTTTGCGGAAGATAGAATCCATCTGCCACTCTGAGGTTCGTCCAGATGTCTCTACTATTACGGGGGGGCATAGTTAATAGGACCTCTGTTACACACAAAAAATATATATATTTACCTATTTTTACTAACAATATTTGGTCCTATTTACTATGGCCCCCCGTAATAGTCTCTTCGTACGGATACCACGTTTTGATATATTGACAGAATAAAAGTTAGAGAACAAGGATTTCGTCGAAGCTCATCTTTGGCAGCTTCTACGCTAGTCTTTTGCAAGCTGTGTGTGATACTTTGGTCGCGCGTACTACGCGTTTTATATGATATATGCCTTTCTTCTGGCGATAATCTCAAACTTCTCAGCGTTGAGAGTAGGTATTCCTTGCGAATGTGGAGGTCGTTTTATGTGTTCACGGGCTGTAGGGACATATCGTCTAGAGCTCTACTTCGTATACTTCGCGTGCTTCGCGTGCTTCGCACTAAGTTACTACCTGATCCGAGTAAGTCATTTGAAGGTACTGACGTCAACATACTTTGCGTGCTTCGACTTACTGGCACTAGCCAAATTTATTATTCGATTCCGAGTGACTTAAGTCGTTTCAAGGTACCGAACGTTTACGCCACTTCGATTTACCGGCACTAGCCAAGGTTAATATTTGATTCCGAGTAAGTAAGTGAGTTTTGCACTAAGTTATTACCTGATCCTAGTAAGTCTTTTAAAGGTACAGACGTTAACATACTTCGCCTGCTTCGACTTACTGGCACTAGCCAAGGTTGTTCGATTCCGAGTGACTAAGTCGTTTCAAGCTACTGACGTTTACGCCATTTCGACTTACTGGCACTAGCCAAGGTTAATATTTTACGTACGTCGTTTCAAGGTACTGACGTTTACGCCACACCCCCAGCACGAACACTGTCCACTGGTGCGTGCTAAACTCAATCATGCGTCCTAAAGCGGCATTCGTGCACAACCACTTCCAAATCGTACCCCTTGTATATCGTTTTTTTTCGTAGAAGTAGTTGCAGCAAGGTGGTGACAAATACCCAGAACGGAAACTGCCTACCCCCTACTAGCCTTCCAATCACACCTGCCGATTCGTTCCTTCAACACTCGGCCACTTCACTTGGAGCGACAAATGGAGGGATATCCTGTTAGGTTGCGCAGATCGTACCAAAACTCGTCACGTTCCATCTCGGTTTAGCGTCTCCCAAATATTTACCTGTGCGTGGTGTAGCAACTTGCACGCACTTGTTCCTCCCTACATGTGGTTATTCGAACGTTATGATACCTGGTGTACGCCTTTTCATGCACCTCCTGTGCGCCTGACGTCGAGTGTCTGTATATTAACTAAATTTGTGTGAACAATCCCAAAGCCTAGGTATCATCACGAAAAAGTATAGCAAAACACTGATGGTCTGTACTGTATCCCATCTGATGCTGGTACTGGGTTAAGGAGCCTGGTCGGTCGTAATAGATGCTTGGGCGTATCCAGCTATACCCTTCTCGTGGCAGGGGTTCTGCGTCGACTTGCCTCATTTTCGGCTGTCACTGTTATTGTGCCATCGTTGCGATCAGAGATAGTCATCTGAATAGCAGCAGTTTGATCACAACATGTTTCTCGGCATCCGCTGCCATGCAATTGAGTGTCTCTTCAAGCATTCCTCTCTGATCAGGCGGATCATCCGCTACTCGGATACAGACATATAAAGCAGGGATGCGTGGTACGCTCAACACCTATACATGCTCGCGTTTGCAAACTCACGCGCCGTTAGCGTCTTATTTTTGACATTCAGGAAACCTCTAGTTTGGGCAGTGGGCACATGTGGCCTTTAAAACTGCTCTTCCAATGCGGGGACGAAACACGTGGAATTAGGGTCAAACTTAGGTACATGTACAGCAGTGCAGTACTCAAAGGGTTAAGATGCCCAGTCGACCTTGGGAACCCTATTAGATACTTAAAACAGCGTCAAAATCGATTGGCTTTCCGTTCTCCGCGTCAGTGAGTAAGGCGCATGAGTACGAGCTAGGCCAGCCGAAAAATGGATAAACAATCCGAAGGTCGTATCTCGTGAACCACTGCGAATTGTAACTTGAAATTTGGAGGGACTGACCCTGACACTACACTGCATGCGCAGAAAAAAAAGTGTATCTAAATCAAAACATTTTTGTATTTCGACTCGATCTCGACGAGGTATCGGCGGAAACTCAAAAACGCATATTTTTCAACACAAAATTCGCCACAAAATCATCGTTCCCGATCAAAGCCAAAATTGCTGGAGGCGTAGCTGAAGACCCTAGGAGAAAATAGATACTACATTCATTGCCCAGTTCGCCACCCATCAGGATATTAACAAAACACGATTTTTATACTTAAAACAAGTAATTACGAGAAATGTGGGTTTTTTCTGCGATGCCCCGCTCAATTTTGCGACTTTCGATCCGAAAATTAAACTTCATATTTGAACCGCATGTGCAAACAAACGGAGATCTCGCCTTTTTTGTTTTTTGTTCTTTCCAGACAAAGTATGGCCGTTTTTGTATTTTTCGGATCGTTGTATCGGTCATAATATCCCTTCGAACAAATGAAAAAAACAAGAAAGGCCAGTGTTCCGTATGTTGGTTGGTATCAACACGGTGTAAAAAAATCACATCCCCATATGTAATATTGAGTGGGGCATCGCCGATCAATCACACAATTAGCATCTCGGCTGGCCCATCTCGTACGCGTTCTGGGGAGGGTTTTCTTATCGGAAAAAGCCAGGTTTTCTCTGCTCAGTTCGGTTGTCACTAGTGTATCTCGAATCCACCGCTTAGGATGCATGTATCAGTTCTGGGAGAGCAGTATCAATTCCTGCAGGCAAAGCGCTCATGATAGGAGCCAACGCTCCGGGGTCCTTTCGGCACGATGTAACAAGCGCCTGTCTTCACATCAAGGTTGATATTATTTTCCAAAGTTCTAGCCCGCTCTACGCTCTATGCTGGGTGTACATGTCACGCTCACACTCTGCCCCCAGTTCATGCACAGATTAATTATTGTACCACGCAGCCTGCGGTCCTTGTTGGTGAACCATCTTAAGCGCTGTGCTGAAAAAGTGGTGTATGATTCGGCATTTCAGCACTCTTGTGGTCAGACACACCGCAAATACGTACCAGCTACGTAGTTTTTCTTCCTCTATCATTTTCTTTTTAGCTCGAGTGTGTAAATGTAATAGCATGGATACGTTCATGGTGTCATTCGTTTGCAATGGATACGGGATGGTATACACCATATCGGATAGCTCGTTAATACCGTTTCTTTCACCTACTGGTAGGGCACTATTTCGTACTTGTTTGTTTTCTCCAATCGAAATGCATTTAGTTACAGCCTATGAGTGCTCACAGACAGGATTTCAGGAGTTTGAGCTATTATTAAACTGGAGTGTGAGAACATCCCACGCTCAGAGTTACAGCGTTTACCTGCTGGCCAGATTCGTTCTCGGACAACCCAATCATCAGATGATGCTTACATAAGTAAGGGGCCTAACACAGCAGTTGCAGCGTATTCTTCAAACCAAACCGATCTTGAAATCTCTCGACGTCCACCAATCATGCAGTGTTTCTTCGTACGCGTTTGCTTATTGTCCATACCTTATACTATTACTTCGTAATTATATATGTACGATACAGATATGTTGTTGATTTCCATCCCATTTGTGATCTTCGCCCTTTTTTCTTTATCCCTCCTACATATAAACATCCGGGGTTACAGAGCAAGCTCTTTATTCCCCTCTCAGCTGCGATCTGTGCCTTGGATTTTTATTACCCTCGTTAAGCGATCTCAGCAGTTGATTCCTTACTTTTTTATAGTATATATTGCAGAAATCTCGGCCTCACCCATCTTGAGGTTCGAGATCCATGTTCAACACTAAAAATAGAAGCGATACATTAGACCAACGCGGGCTTTTAGATGAAAGGAATAGGCCAACCATGATCAAAGCCAGCTAAACCCTTTCAGGGCACGACCCAGATCGGGTGTAAGTAAATCGAAGGTCGAACCCTATTAAATCTAGTCTTTGTGTTTCTGTGCTGACAATATTTCATGTAATCTACAGCAGATTAGAATGCTTCAATCGAGTCTTCGGCCATAGGCTGAGAAGTGCAGCAGTAAATATTTCATTGCTTACTTCCGCAGCGTAGTGGACAGAAGTATACGGCGTATCTGCCAAGAGTAGGCTAAGGCTGTGTGATACAGCTCGGTATGCTGAAGATACTATATTATAGCATATGAATGATAAAGAGAAAAAATGCTATGCAGTCAGCATGAATAACGTGCGATCGTACGTATGTATAACCTTTTTATAATACTGTTTGTATGTCTACCGTATGGAGATCCCACGCATATGATTCGTACGAGTAAGTAACTCTTATATGTGTGTCCCATACCGTTCTTTATACCCAACTACGTCAGTACAACCCAGTGTCCGTTCTGATTATTTGCAGACAAACCAATGAATAAAGCAAGGAGAAATGCCAGCGCACCGGCGAATACCGGGGAAAGCAAGTGAAATGCCAACTTACCGGGTACGACAATACCGTAACGGGTAAAACAAGTGAAATGCCAACGTACCGGGTGCGAGAAGCCCACAACACCAGCTATGTCATGAACATATTAGTTGTTCTATAGTTCTCAGTTTCAACGTAGCTTTCATGCGATGCGCGAGAGTTCTAGCGGGTTGGTCTGTGACTTGGATTTGAAGTAAATCAGGGCGACACAGCTTCCCCCCCCGTTTTCTTTTGCGCTCGAGAAAGACCGTTCAGCAAGAGAAATATCAGCATTTTCGACTGTGGATACGACATCAGAACAAAAAGAAGAATCAATCCCACGGTTGTGTTTCACTCGCTCCATACCTGTTGGTCTGGTACTGATCAGGTTGGGCTGCGTCGTGTATCTGACACATCACCCTGAACCCTCCAGACACAGCAAGCCACACCCCCCTCTCTTGTGTACAAGCTCATCATCGTCCAGCTAAAACTATCTCAGCCCGTGTGACCCGTGCCCCACAAGGGCTTGCGTGGCCGATCTTCATCTGCTCCGGCTTTTCTTGTCCTATCCTCTTGTGTCTGACTTTCAGTCCTTCAAGCGCTGTATCTGGTACTCGAGCACAACGCTCGGTTGGTATGAAACACGGACAATGGTGCGACCGGAGACATCGAAGAGGATCAATCGTGCATCGGACTTTCCATTTGGTGTGCCTATTGTCAATACGTCTTGTTGGTGTCTTGCTAGAGATACACAACTATACCTACGACAATTGGTCTAATACTACTGATGTAGTCTAAGCATCGCGGCAAGAATACTAGTCACCACAATATACGTGATTTTCTTGAAAGTTCCATGTTTGCCAGCCGACAATCCACAGGTAGGTGTGCGCCTGAGGTCCCTTTTATAGCCGGAACCAGCAATCTCAGTGTACATTGACCGTTGTGCGCAGAGATAAATTTCTTTCTTTTTCACAAACCACAACGAAGAAAATTGACAGCAGTCGTCATCATTTTTTTTTCAGACCAAAAGCTTGGAGCATTTCTGGAGACCAGGAATTGTTGGAAAACAGCAGTCATGTGTAAGCCAGGGTCAGCAGCATCAGAAACAGGCCGCGCAGCAGCCGGAGAAAGAGGAGATGGAAGGTTGCGATGCAGCGTGGTCCGTTTTGCCGTTCTCGCGGAAGAAATCATATATGTGTTCTGCATTGGGTGATTCTTGCATGTCCTCCACCTTGCCGTCAACGTGATGGAGAACGTATTCTTTATGGGTTCCTTGGGTTCGGGTTCTTGGCATGAATGGTCGAAGCAACACTCGTCGATCTGCACGCCGGTGCCTGCGGACAGAACTTTCATGATGTAATGGGGCCGACGTGCTTGAGCGGGGTCCCGATCTCAATGATGTCCAGACATAAACGCGCCGACGTCATACCGTACGCGCGCCCCTTGCCTTTTCCACCACCCCCCCTCTCTGCTCGTCGTCCTCCCCCGCAGTCTCGTCACACGGGCACAGAATGTCCGAAATCCTATTCTCGAAAATCTTTCCTATGTTTTGCTGCTGGGGCGGCCTTGTCTGGACAGGGACAGGCGTGCGCCTGCTGCCGGTCCCACCGCCCATAGCTGCTGCAGCTGCTGCAGCTGCTGCCGAGGCCTCGATCTTTTTGCGTTGGCGTCTGTTCTGTTGTAGTCAAAACCAGGAGGGTCGCGGCATGACAACGGGGTATTGGCAACAACAAAGCGGCAGTTATTAAAAATGAGTACTACGTGTTGGTTGGATATCAACTTTGTTTCATGATGCCTCGAATAACAAGTAATACAAATAAATACACGTTGATCAGAACAACAAAAATCAGAAAAAAAACAAGGGATTATAAATATTACTATTAATAGTGTTTCCTGCAGCAGATGCATCATGTTGCAAGAGAATATAGCACAACGCCAAAATCGGTCGAGGCTGCCCCAAGCCGAGCATGCCATGAACAACAAAACGACTGCTTGCGAAGCTGCTCACCCTCTTCCTCAAATTGGCGTTGTTCACTAGTTGCTGCTTCCCCCAAGCTTTAGCGTTCTCCACCTCTCTTTCCATCTGCTTGAGCTTGAGCTTCTCGAAGCCGAGCCGCTCTCGAAGGTGCATTCAGGGCTGACGCTCCTGCTGCTCCAAACACTGACCTCCGAAACCGAAAAAAATCACCGACAGGAGCTGGTTCTTCTCCTCGATGAGACCACCCGTGACCAACGACAGGCGATCCATCTCCTCCGAAAGCCTCGCCACCCTCACCACCTCTGCCCGCCTCCACCCCTGCTCGGCTGCCAGCGCCGCCAGTGCTGCACGCGTCCCTGCCTCCGCGCGCAGCCGCTGTCGACGCCCCGTGGACAATTTTTCTGCTGTGTCAAGTCGCAGCCGCTCCTCGAATTCCATTGCCTTTGTTTTTTTTTTTCGGTCCTCCGCTAGACTCTCGGTCGATTGCCGCGCTGCACGCTTAGCAGCTTATTTGGCGACAGCCTCGTCGCGTGCGCGGGCAGAGCACCGTCATGGTGTCGCTCCAACGCACGATAATCGCGACGCTCCGCTATGTTCTTGGTGCGCTTCTCTCTCCCCGCTTCTCCAATAGTTTCCCCCGTGCGGGCAAAAAACTCCGCGTTTTTTTTCTTCAAGACCTGCTGTAATTTCTTCTTGTTTTTTTCCTTGTGTCGTGTTGTGCTTCCATTGTATGATGTTTATTAGAAACTACTCTTTTTTGACGGGGTGGTACTCCTTACTCACATGTACGATTAGGGTGATTTTTGTTCTTCCGTGTGAGGGCATACCACGAACTAGGTTTCTGTAGCCTCGATTTTTCATATCAGTCGACGCGCTCTGCAACCAGATAAATAATGCCGAAATACGCTTAAAATCACACCTATCGCTGTTTTTGAGATCAGCATCAAAGGGGAAAACATTTCGGTTGCTTAATTCGTCTAGAACATATTCTTTTATACGTCTGGGCACATCGTGGACAGCCAATTCGTGACGTATCAGGAGTTAAAAGCGGTGCAAGGCTAATCTTCCGTTATACTACATTTAGGTTATTTTCGAGCGCCATGACAGTTCGGAATTGTTCTTTTTGTCCAGTCTGTTGGTTGTTACGTTTGGGAAAAAAATCATAAAAATTCATATGGCACTTTTTTCTGGTCGATAGGAACCTCAGGCGCACAGCTAACAGTGTTGTCAAGGGGTTCGTTGTTCGATAGGGTTACGTACGCCCAAACGGCGTAAGGCTCAACATTATTAGCTTCCGGTATCACCTAACCGGGCAAACGGTACACAAGAGCATGCGTGTATCAGTACGTACGGCACCTTTGGCTTGTATCGATACCTGTTGGTTGCATTTGGTTTTGAAGACAACAATTAATATTTATTAATGTGATCAATAGCATGCAGTCATTTACTAACGAACATGCATGTGTGTGCGATCATGCACAACGAGCGAACAGACGAGCACGAGCGACAGGCAAACGGAGCACGAGCAACGAGTATGCCTGCATGCATCGACCAGGCAAGACAAAGCCTTACGAAACAAACAAGCAGAACAATATTGGTATCGTGAATACATAACAGCATATTGCACGTATCACCATCATACAAGGCAGGCAACAACGAAAACATGTGGATGTATGCATATACCAAGTATGCCATGAAATATTACACAAGATCGAACGTGGGATTCTACAAAGAACACGATGACATTATTTCACAGTTTTGCAAACACTCCGATCTCCTGCAATGTACCTCGATCTCCCTGGGTTCACCATGATACAGCAGGGTACAGCTCTCAGACCCTAAAAAGGACCTGCGCTCGTTAGATCTCTGTGACCTGCTCATCTGTTGTTTGAGAGTTCGAGGAAGTGCCTTGAAGCAGTAATGATCGGGTCACGCAGAAAGTGGATCGATGCAATGCGGAAGATGCAAGCAGCCAAAGTGAACAATCAACGAAGCACCACAGACACGATGACGGGCACGACGAGCAAGGCAGGGCCCAATGGGCTGGAGGTCGATAGGTCAGGTATCACAGATCGCTTGGCTTTGACTTCCTTTGCTTCACTTGCTGGTGTTTTGTAAACACCGGGTGGTCCCGGAACCTCGTTACTGGCTCTACACCCGAGATCGATTGCGTTCCCACACCGGAGATCCTCCCTGCCCCTGTAAGATCCGCCCAGAGGATTCTAACCAAAGCTTGCCCTCTGCCTATCGCGGGCGTCGACGCGTGACCCTGATCAGGACAGTGGTCTCGCGCCGTATTATCCTCCCCATAGCGCTGGTCACGACTGTCGCAGCGCTATGGACCTCCTACCCTGGCGCCACTCGCTGTGTCGTCTGAGTACTTGTAGTCCTCCTCCTCCTCTTCCGATGTTTTTTGCGGAGGTCGGGCTTCAGGTAAGTTGTTAGTCCGCGAATGTGACTTGACAGGACACGGGCGTAGGTCCAAGCCATTATTGGCGAGTACGTTGGTCCTTTCGAAGAGTCTGCGCGTTTACAGATGGGCGTAGGTTAAGTGGTGCATTGGTTGCCACGAAGGAGTCACCTACTGGAGCATCCACGGGAGAAATAGCGCAGCCTATGTTTTTTTTCTATGATACAAGTATATTGTTCCGTTCTCTCATGCATGAGAACACCGGGGGTAGAACTACATGGAAGAAATAGAGTAACCGCGAGTAGCAACGCGTAAACTACATAAGGTAGTAAGTAGCCTTTGATGGAAATGACGGCTATGTGCGGTGGTGTAACCTCACCGTTGGATTGTAGTCCATTATAAACTAGACCACACGCACCGGGTGATCCGCACCACAACGCTAGAAATTAAAAAAAGCAATAAAAAAATAAACGTAACGCATTCCAAGAACCGTTAATATACAATTCCGCACCGTGCGGCATCGTCACAAATCCAAACAGTAAAAAAGCAGCTACGCGGAGCGCTTGGACACTGTGCAAAGTCCTGGTAAACACATACCTCCAGATACAGCAAAAAAAAATCAGCCACTTACTTGGCCGGGAAGATCGAGTCTGACGTCTTGTTGTCAGCCCCCCGCGGGGCATACACCGGGCGACCGGAAGAACTCCCACACCTGTTCTACAGTGCAGCCGTCGTGAGGCTCGCTGTCCGAGTCGCCAAGGGCGCCGTCGTCGTCCCTGGCGTTGTCCTTGTGTGCCTTTAGCTCCCGCAGCCGTTGCTGAACAGCACGGCAGCCACGGGCCTAATGACCTGCAATCGTATACGAGCGGCACGGGGCTCGAGCGCTGTGAACGAGAACAAAAGCAATGGCATTAAGCTGACAAAACTTATATATATATATAATTTCAAGATCTCCAATACTCCCCTCTGCAACACAGGGCACAGTATTAAGGCACAACCAATGTCTCAGTACTACCCACAACGCAGACGGGTTGAGAACCCCCCCCCCCCCCCCCCAGCCACGACACAGGACACATGATATTACTAACAATCAATAACATTCAAGACACAAGGATCAAGACCCTCCCCGCCCTCTTCCCCCCGCACAACACAGAACGATCAACAAAATCCAGGACAAATTGTTTAACACCTCCCCTCATAGACGTTGCAACACACATGTAGCGGTCAATAATATCCGTAAGACACCAGATGCAAGACCCGCCCACGCAAACACAGGACGGAAGACACAAGACCCGAGTGTTGATAGAAAATGTCACTAGAAGAGTCAAAGGTCAAGAGCCCCCCCCCCCCCCACCACACATGAGGCATCATATTGCTGACGATCAACATCTCCAAGCAACGACACTCGACCCACCCCCTAACCCCACCACACAGGGCGCGCGACAAAAAACACATGACTCAACAATCAATAGGTTCCAAATGCCGGCGTCCCCGGTGGCTTGGTAGGTGGTCCGCGTGCCTGTCAAGATCAATTTCGTGGGTTCAAGTCCCACCGAGTGCATGCTCATAGGGACTTTTTCTTGCATAACAAATTGATAAGCGGAAAGCGCGAAAGCGTGAGTTGGCTACATTCGATGAAAATCGACGAGCAGTGGGAATGCTGGACCCTATGCGAGACAAAAAATAAAGGCACGTACCGGGGGGGAGAAGGGACGGCACCTGTGACCACGGCTTGTCCAGAAGATCGTCGAGGGTAACACCTCGTACGAGTGGGCTGGGAAGCAAAAGTGATGGATAAAAAAAAAAAAAAAAAAAAAAAAAAAAAAAACATGGCACTGAGCGTCAATGCTCCCCCCCCCCCCCCATTTCCATGTTTTAGGTAGGTTGCGTTGGCGTCGGTCCGCGGAGATGCTGTAAAATACGCCTCTCACTGCGAGAGCTACATAGACAACCATGGCACCGTTTTTTGTTTGGGCTTTGGCGGTCACCACGGCTGACGGTCGGGTTAGATCATTTGTGCGGGGTGGAGAACTTGAGCTACGCACAAGGGAAACTACCGTATCAGCATATATATGGTGAGACACCCACGAGCCAGATACATAGTAGTACCCCCATTGCTGCCCCTGGTAGACTGGTAACCACACCAGAATTCAAACAAAACATTCTACGCTGTCATCCATGTGCAAGCCCGCCTCACCGGTGTTTTTAGGATGCAACTCACCCTTCATGCGACTCACTCAACACCTCACGGCGCTTCGCGCTTGCTGCAAGCAATGTCTGCCCCGTCAGTGAAAACACGACATGCTCCGTCTCGGCATTGTAGAGATGCGAAGGTCTATGGTCATACGACTACGGCCATGCCATACATGACATGGGTACACCCCCCCCCCCCCCCCCCCCCCCCCCCCCCCCCCCCCCCCCCCCCCCCCCCCCCCCCCCCCCCCCCCCCCCCCCCCCCCCCCCCCCCCCCCCCCCCCCCCCCCCCCCCCCCCCCCCCCCCCCCACCCCCCCCCCCCCCCCCCCCCCCCCCCCCCCCCCCCCCCCCCCCCCCCCCCCCCCCCCCCCCCCCCCCCCCCCCCCCCCCCCCCCCCCCCCCCCCCCCCCCCCCCCCCCCCCCCCCCCCCCCCCCCCCCCCCCCCCCCCCCCCCCCCCCCCCCCTCCCCCTACCACACCGGACGCAAAGTTACAACTAACGACGGACAATAACCAAGACGTAAGGTCTAACCCCCTATCTTTGGAAATATCCGCGCTGCTCTGCAAGCGCAGGATCATGTAGCTGGATTTGACGACGGGAGAGTCATCCAGGTTAAGGTTTTTGGCCAGTATTAGCTGACCCTGTATGGAACGCACCTGCTTTTTCATCACCTGCCTTTATATTGCCAAACAAATATTAGCGTCGATAAATAAACATGTCCAATCCTCAAGGCACTGCACAAGGGGGCGCTTTCGGTGAAAAAACCGACGACAGGCGGCTTTCTTGACAGATACATGCCGTAATCCGCCACATCTTCGCAGATAGACTGCGAAAACCGGAAGCATTCAGACTTGTAAGACAAGCCATCCAAACACAACAGCAAGTACCGGTACGCAGTAGGAAAGCTAGTAATACTGTTGTATTTCGAACTCAATAAATATCCTGATGGGGCATTGTCACCAAATCTTAAAAGACCTCACATGATATGTTATCCAGTCTTAGTTTGCTGAGTATCAGGAGGCGACGTTGAAGACCGCGTTGAACGACCTCCTGAGCTCCTTCCCGGACATCCTTCCTCCTTAGTTCAGGGCCCGCGTGATCATCGGCTCGCTGATATAGGTAATGCCGAAACAAGCCCACATTCGTCCGCGGTTCTTATTTCAGCTGGTTGTCCGTCATGATTTGAAGCACCATACCGATAGTCACTACCGAGCACAAAGGCAGGTGCAGGGGGAAGGCGCAGGGCCAGACAAATAAGAACATTGCAGTTGCAAGCGGAGGTGTTATGACCCAAAAAAAATGCCCGAATTTATAGAATGCGCAGCAGGCTTTATGCAATACACGGGAACAAGAGTAGCATGTCGAACCACAGTAGATATCAGGTATGATGACCTGCCGCTTGATCACTTTCGTATTAGTACGAATAGTAGAAATTTGTGCTTTCAATATTAACACAAGCAAAGACGTCGAGCGTACTGACGCGCTACCGTGGCCCACACCGAAATTAGGACATAGCGGTAGTGTTGGTCCTACTGATCGGTACTTCTGCTGTACATACAATACATATATACTGGTATACGACAAGCAGTCGTACCCTTGTGAGCGACGGTCGGCCGAGTGAACTCTGTATCCCAAGACGCGTATGACATCGCGTACTGCTTTTTGTATCTGCCGTACGTACGTACTGCTTGCTTATTTGCTGTTCTGCGTTGCTGCTACTGCTCTGTAGCAGCTGCGGCACGACCGCAATATTTATAGTACCCACGGTGTGACGGACACTTGGTCGAGCGTTCTGCCTGTTGTTGTACCAGGTACCGCTGGCTTAGTCTAATACTTGCATGTCCCGACCAATAACGGGCACATGCGGAAACGGCGGCGGGCATCAGCCCGCAGCGGTGAAACCCCATACGAGTACAGTGCTCCAACGGCGGAAAACTTGCACGTACGTGCAAGGATCTTCAGATTTACATGCATTTTTTACCACCTGGCAACCCGTTCCCATTGGTATTTTGACCCCGAAGTGGACCCATCCCATTTTGCATCCTGCTCCCTGATACGTATAGTGCTGGCAGCAGAAATATCATCAGCCCTCCGCAGGACCCGCCGGACGCCCACTTGGCACCCTGATCCCAGTTGGTAACATGTAGGCCCGACATGTGTGCAACAACTCCTGCTATACATACAATCGTGTTGAATTTACGTGCGAATCTGAATGGCCTATTATAGCACGTACATGCAATTTCTCCGCCTAAGACAGTACTCGTAGACGGAACTTGGCAGTCTGCCGCTCATCCGACTTACACGTACATCCTGGTGTACGAGAGTATTTGCTTTCTCAACCAATAAACAATACGTACTCGTACCTGGTACGTGTGCACTGCTACTGCTGCTGTACGCACGGTTCCCTACGTTATTATGTGCTAACAATAGTGTGGACGCGTTTAGGCGCGAACTCGTGGTTCACACATCAAATTCGGTTGGGTATATACGTTATACAGCAGTACCACGTGAAGCGATGGCCGAGAAACTGAAATGCGCACGCTTTAAATGACATAGGCTACCCTACTAAGCGGGAACGCCAAATCGCATACCCTCACCATGATAGAGCTGTCATCAGCGCTGGAGCCAACGCTCCATCGAGGGTTTGCAGCTTTGCCAAGCTACCCTTTCCACACGAATATGAATGTCGCAGCTAGAAACAAACAGCACATATCGCCGCCCCCCCGTCCTTGAACGCGGATGATTTGACGACCAACTTCCACTTTATTGGCTAATAACCAGACTCGCAGCTGAGTATTCCATGGTGGACACAGCTTCCGCCAGCGAGAGCGTTGCCCGCAATCGCTGTGATCGAAGTAGCGTCGAACTCTCGAAACTAAACGGGTTTTACTGTGGAATGGGAGGTTTTGTCGCACGGGTGCGCGGGGTAAACCGCCCATTTTCGAAAAATACGAAGCATAGGTCATGGGTTCGAGCCCCACGGCATCCCCAAAAAACAAATGTGTGCGTACCCGAGGGTATTTTGTGTTTTTTTCTTACTGATTTTGTACTTTTTTCTACAAAAATAAGTTGAAGTACTTCTTCTATTCAAAAGGCTTTTGCTTTGTGTATTAAATTTCGTATGTTACCCACTCGTACTTTTATTATGATAATAATAACTGAATCCAAGTCTGCCGTCTAATAAGGTAGACCCTCTTTAAAGGAGGTCAGGGGGCTATATACACAGGGAAGGGGGTACAAAAAGTTCACACACTAGGAGAGAGCTCGAAAAAAAAATGCAGAAACAATAATGGAGAGTCTTCACCACCCCTTGAAAAAGGAGAAAATGCTCTTTTAACATTTTTTTCAATCGTTTTTGCTTGGTTTTACTGTAGTTTAAAACCCTCGTGAATGCGTCGGAAAAAAATAAAACGTCTGTTGTGCTTGTGTTGCGGGTTCGTTTATTTATTTTTCGTGCTTTCCTGCCACACCCGGGTCCCATTTCTAAATTTTTGGCCCCAGGCAGGCGGAGAGGGCATACGTGCTAAAAACAAGAGTAAAAAAAACTGAAAAGACACCTTTTTTTACTAAAAAAAATCTCAACCCGATACGTACGTACGGACTCACTCATACATGTATATTTTTATTTCCGAAATGTTGGCGATCGAGGCTCTGTTTCGTTTTGTTTTTTCGTGTATACATACCCTGGGGGGCGGGTATTCGAAAAAAACAATCACACAATTTTGTTTTGAGACAGGGATCCTAAAACCAAGTGAATACACTTGTGAAAACTGAAAGAAAAACTCTTCATTTATTTTGTCATCAGACTGCCAGATTTTCTAGATTATCCTGGGGGGGGCGATTATATGGTACATTATATCGATCCACATCGGATCCATCCATCCCCCCGCTCCTTGCCTCTGGTGATGTTCTCAGCGTACAAAAATCGGTTTATTACCCTGCGACGACGTCTACAGGGCTTGTTCGACCACCCCCATAACTCGAACGCTGGAGGTTATTCCATTGAAGACGTTGCTCAAGGAAAGAGGGGATTTTAGCTTGTCTGCACATTGGGGCAACAACTTCGCAAGGTGGTGAGGTTGTGAGCCGAAGCCAACATGCCGCAAGGTACCCCAGTGGCCACCTGTGTGTACTTCTATATACCTGCAGCATACTTGCTTGTATGGAACCGGGTATTCTCAGTTTGTAAAACTGAGTTCCTATTTTGGAAATCGCAAATCGTTCTGTCTGTCTGTCCGCCTCTCGTATATTTTCGAGGATAGTAAGATCCAATGATCGGTATAATAGGTCGATACAGACGATATTCATACGACGTATTTGACTCTCACATGACTTATATACTGAAACGTACCACACCACCAGAAAATATTTAGCCATATAATACATCTACCACACCGTACCATCATATACCATACCAACAACAAACCACATAACATACCATGATTTTTCCATGTAGTATATCAACCGTAATGTTACGGTGGGTGTGGCCAGGGTAGGAGATTCATAGCGCTTCGACTGCCGTGACCAGCGCTATGGGGAGGATAATACGGCGCGAGACCACTGTCCTGATCAGGGTCACGTCGACGCCCGCGATAGGCAGAGGGCAAGCTTTGGTTAGAATCCTCTGGGCGGATCTTACAGGGGCAGGGAGGATCTCCGGTGTGGGAACGCAATCGATCTCGGGGTGTAGAGCCAGTAACGAGGTTCCGGGGCCACCCAGTGTTTACAAAACACCAGCAAGTGAAGCAAAGAAAGTCAAAGCCAAGCGATCTGTGACACCTGTCCTATCGACCCCCAGCCCCTTGGGCCCTGCCTTGCCCGTCGTGCCCATCATCGTGTCTGTGGTGCTTCGTTGATTGTTCACTCTGGCTGCTTGCAACTGCCTCATTGCATCGATCCACTTTCTGCGTGACACGATTATTACTGCTTGAAGGCACTTCCTCGAACTCTCAAACAACAGGTGAGCCGGCCTCAGAGATCTAACGAGCGCAGGTTCTTTTTAGGGTCTGAAAGCTGTACCCTGCAGTATCATGGTGAACCTAGGCAGATCGAAATGCATTGCAGGAGATCGGAGTGTTTGCAAAACGTGTGCAGGAGATCAGAGTGTTTGCAAAACGTATGCCGGAGATCGGAGTGTTTGCAAAACGTGTGCAGGAGATCGGAGTGAAATACTGTCATCGTGTTTTTGTAGAATCTCACGTTCGATCCTGTATAATATTTCATGGCATACTTGGTTTATGCATACATCCACATGTTTTCGTTGTTGCCTACCTTGTATGATGGTGATACGTGCAATATGCTGTTATGTATTTACGCTGCTAACGATGTTCCGCATGCTTGTTTCCTCGTAAGGCTTTTAAGATACTTGTCTGGAAAAGGCATGCGGGCATGCTCGTTGCTCGTACTCCGTTTGCCTGTTGCTCGTGCTTGTCTCTTCGCTCGTTGTTCATGATCGCACACTCATGCATCGTTAACAAATGGCTGCATGCTATCGACCACATATTGTCTTCAAAACCAACTGCAACCAATAAGTATCGATACAAGCTAAAGGTACCGTACGTACTAGTACACGCATGTTCTTGTGTACCGTTTGCCCGGTGAGGTGATACCGGAAACTAACAATGTTGATTGAGCCTTGCGCCGTTTGGGCGAACAATGAACCCCTGGACAACACTGTTCATTGTCGGCTGGCAAACATGGAACGTTCAAGAAAACCACGTATACTAGTATTCTTGCCGCGATGCTTAGACTACATCAGTCGTAATAGACCAATCGTCGTACGTATAGTTGTGTATCTCTAGCAAGACACCAACATGACGGAATGACGGTATGCACACTAAATGAAAAGTCCGATGCACGTTTGACCCTCTTCAATATCTTTGGTCGCACCATTGTCCGTGTTGCATATCAACCGAGCGTTGTGCTCGAGTACCAGGTACAATACTTGAAGGACTAACTAACAGCTGGACGATGATGAGCTTTGTCGTCATCAGGGGACATCCTGGGAACATCCCCGGGTTTCCTATAGATATATGGATCTTGGGATATAACTGATTATGCTGCTGTAGATCATCGCGCACGGCAGGCACTCTGTCTTGCTCTTCTAAAAATAATTCACACCTCTTAATTCGTGTCGGCTAGGGCGGCTGACTCGCTCGAGTGGCACAGCTATATGCTGGCCTCGAGCTGAGCTTGGTCGTCCGGGGCGTACCATAATACTGCAGTATTCGCGGGTAGGCCGTTGTCGCACGAAAAAATTCGAGCTTGAGTTCGGATTCTGGTAAAATTGTGGATATCTGGTGGGTATTAAATTCGGTATTGGGGCTTCGGATATATTCTTCGGGTCCTCTTCGGGTTTGGTTCTGTCATCGGGTTGGGTAACAGGTGGTGTTCAAGGTTCGGGGTGGAGTTCTACGCATCAGGTGGAACTGGCGGTTCAAATTGTATCTACAACCAAGGCTGGGCTGGAAAGATACGTTTCAGGATACGCTACAAAAATATCGACCAGATCTTCTTGGGTAGAGCCAAAATCATCTTCTTCGGGATCTTTGACTACATTCGGGTGCGAGGTATCTGTCATCGCTTATATTATAATTATTAGCATCACCAAATTTGTCCACGAGTATTACCAGGCATGTTATATGTGATTGAGTGTGTTGACATGTATGTTTTGTTATATAATATGTGAGCATGTATATATATGTGCATATCTGTGAGTGTATGTGTGTGTGGGTGTATATGTGAGTGTGCATGTATGCGTGAGTGGGCACACATGTACATGTGAATGAGAGTGGATGTATCTACAAGTGTATACGTTGTGAGTGAGTGTGTATATGTATCATGTGTATGTGCATCTGTATTATAAAAGATCAGATACGTTTTTTTTTTTTTTCATTGCGCGATTGTCAGTATCAGTAAGTACACGAGATGAATGAGAAGAGAAGGGCCGGAGTCAGGACATCAATAACGTTCGTGCAAGTATGACACCAGTATATGTTATTCGTGTGAAATTGCAATATCTCGTAAATATTGCTGTAAGTTTCTTCCGAAGTTCGATTAAGCCAGTTGTGTGGTTGAAGACAACGTTATCAAGGATGTATAATATAGCATCTATGATAAAAAAATTGTATCGCATAGACGCTGGTTGTGTTTTTTCTTCTGTTGTTTTTTTTTTTTTTTTTTTTTTTGTTCTTCGAGATTGTTTGTGGACATATTGTGAATGGTTTCAGGCTGTCCCTGATTTCATTTCTATCGTGTTCCCCAAGTCCCTTTGGGCCTGTGGGTTCGCTCTGGGGGGGGGGGCTGTGGTCATCAGGGGACATCCTGGCAACATCCCCGGGTTTCCTATAGATATATGGATCTTGGTATATAACGGATTATGCTGCTGTAGATCATCGCGCACAGCAGGCACTCTGTCTTGCTCTTCTAAAAATAATTCACACCTCTTAATTCGTGTCGGCTAGGGCGGCTGACTCGCTCGAGTGGCACAGCTATATGCTGGCCCCGAGCTGAGCTTGGTCGTCCGGGGCGTACCATAGCTTGCACACAAGAGAGGGAGGTGTGGCTTGCTGTTTCCGGAGGGTTCGAGGTGATGACAGATACACGATGCAGCCCAACCTGATCAGTACCAGACCAACAGGTATGGAGCGAGTAAAACACACCCGTGCGATTGTTTCTTCTGCGTTCTGATGTTGTGTTCACAGTTGAAAATGTTGATATTTCTCTTGCTGTACGGTCTTCCTCGAGTGCAAAAAAAATGCGGCCGGGGGGGTAGGTTGTGTCCCAGGGTAGGCTATGTCCTAGCGGTTGACGTAAAAGGCAAGTCACACATCAATGCTAGAAAAGTCGCGCAGCGCATGCCGTAATATGATGGGCCACCGATATAAAACCAGGGACATGGACCTAACGAGCTACGAGCTGTGGGCCGGCCGACGAATGGATAAACCACCTGAAGGTCGTATCTCGTGGACCACTGCGAATTGTAACTTGAAATTTGGAGAGACTGACCCTGTATCACATATTTTTATAGTTGCACTCGATCTCGACGAGGTATCGGCGGAAACTCAAAATCGCCAATTTTTCAAAACAAAATTCGCCCCAAAATCGTCGTTCCCGATCAAGGCGAAAATTGCTGGAGACATAGCTGAAGACCCCACGAGAAGATCGATACTACTTTTGTTACCCAATTCGCCACCCATCAAGAGATATTAACAAAACACTATTTTGACACTTGGAACAAGTAATTACGAGAAATGTGGTTTGTGGTTTTTCTGCGATGCCTCGCTCAATTTTGCGACTTTTGATCCGAAAATTAAACCTCATATTTGAACCGCATGTGCAAACAAACGGAGAACTTGCCTTTTTCGTTTTCGTTTTTTCCGGACAGTTACGGCCGTTTTTTTGTATTTTTTCGGATCGTTGTATCGGTCATATCCCTCCAACAAATGAAAAAAACAAGAAAGGCGAGTCTTCCGTTTGTTGGTTGGTGCATGATCAACTTGTAAAAAAATCACGTCTCAACATGTAATATTGAGCGGGGCATCGCCGATCACATTATCAGTATCTCGGCTGGCCCAGCTCGTACCGGCAGCAAGTATGATATGGCACATACCAGTGACGAGCTGCTCGGTGTGTTCGGAAAGTCGTGGAATTTGAGTAGTAACTTCATGGTTCTGCTGTATTCAGTTGTCAGATTACCATGGAAAGTTCTGCGGTGAGCTGTCTATATATTATATAGATATATATGTACCGGTACTCTATCAATCGGCCCAACCTGATCAACAGTCAGTATTCTCGTATTCGTATATCATATGTACGTACTTGCGAAAGGACGGCAACTCGGTTGTGACTTCATTGGTCTGCAAGAAACCCGACGGTCCGGCAACACGAGATTTCGTGCAGCTGGATACCAAGTTTTTTGTTCAGGTCAGGAAAAAACAGCAGCAAGACAACGGTTGTATGGGGTAGGTTTAGCAGTAAAAGACTCAATATGCCGTGCGTCTAAGTTCACTCAGCAATTTATTGGCGAACGACTTATGCCTATGCGCTTTGAGTTGGACGGTCGGTGTGATGCGGTTAATTTCGTCATTGCGTACGCCCCAACTGATTGTACCAAAGACTCCAAGCAGAAAGGCATGTGCTGGCGAAAGTTGGAGGTCCTGGTTGAGCAGATTCCTGCTAAAGAGTGTTTGTTTGTGCTTATAGATGCCAATGGGCGAACTGGGGGGAGGATAGAAGGGTGCGGTGATGATGAATGTAAGGTGCTCGGAGCATACGGACGAGATGCTCGTAGTGATAACGGCAAACGGCTTTTGTCGTTCGCTACCAGTTGCAAGCTAGCGCTCACCAACACATTTTTCAGCACGCGCAAGGGCGGAATATCGCATACATACAACGGCACCAGCCTGAATGATCGTAAGCGAATCGACTACATCCTAACTCGTCAAGTCCACCGACCTAGAGTACACAATGTTACAGTCGTCCCACAGCCCCCAACACCTGCTAAGGCTGATTCAGACCATAACATCGTGTACATCAAAGTCCGACTTAGTGGTCACTTTTCGTCTAACCGAAGATTGCTGAAACCCCCAAAACGCCGAGAATTCGACTGGCAGCTTTTCTTATCCGATGGAGAGCGTCGACACCGAATAGTGGAGAAGGTCGTTTCCACTCATAACCAACCTACCTAGCCTCGTAACACTTCTGGCATGGTTGGGTTTTTCACCACAACTGTCATTATGACGTTGAGCAAGAGGTGCCACCTCCACCACGTCGCCACCACCGAAATGGTTGGTGTGAGACCCCCGAAACGTTGGCCGCTTTCAAAGTAGCATGGACAGCGAGGGAGGGTGCGAGACACCTCTTGCGTGTCTACCCCCAAGATAGTACAGCGTGGAAGAAGTTGAGATCCGCCTGTGCGAATCTGCAGGAAGTGATCGCCGCAGGAGTCAATGCGTATTTTGAAGACTACCTCGCTGAAACCGAGAAATTCCTCGCGAGTTCCGATCAACGAGGGTTCTACAAGCACCTGAAGAGTACGGTGGGGTTGCAAGGTACGAAAGCGAGGAGTGAACAGTTTATCATGGACCAGGATGGCACGCTGTTGCGGGATCAAGCGCGAATTCGTGAAAGATGGGCGGGGCACTACCGCAAACTATTGAACACGAAATCGCTGAAACTTGACCCCACGATCATCGACCTAGTGCCACCACGACCGCTGAAACTATCCCTTGGAAATGAACCATCCATTGACGAGATGACGGAAGCAGTGAAGGGTATGTCAAACTGGAAAGCCGTTGGACCAGATGGTCTCCCGGTCGAAGTACTGAAACTTGACCACCCCGCTTTCGTGCAGTATTTTCACAGTATCCTTGTTAACGTTTGGGTAACGGGAGAAGTCCCCCAGCAATGGAAAGATGCGATCATAAAAACCCTTCACAAAAAGAAGGATAGAACTGATTGCTACAACTACAGAGGCATTTCGCTTGTTGCTCACGCAGGCAAGGTGTTGCTGAAAATCGTTGCGTCCCGTCAAACTGCGAGACCGAGCATATACTCCCTGAAGAACAGTGCGGCTTCAGCCCCGCACGGTCAACAGTCGATATGCTGTTTGTCGTGCGCCGGTTGCAGGAGCTCGGGCGGCAGAAGAAAATCCCCCTGTACATGTGCTTCATCGACCTGCAGAAAGCGTACGACTCTGTCGACCGAGAACTGTTGTGGGAGGTACTCACACACGCCTTGGTGTACCAACCAAGATGCTCACAATCATTCGCAATTTTCACGAAGGCAAGCGGGCTCGCGTGCGTGCGGATGACGGTGAACACTCGGGCTGGTTCAATGTAACCCAGGGGCTGCGGCAAGGCTGCATACTATCGCCGTTACTGTTCAACGTGTTCTTCGCCGCTGCGATACACATCGTGCTGGTACGCCTCAGCAAAGACGAATGCATCGTAAGGGATTTGGTTCATCTCGAAGAGGAGGATTGTCGGAAAAGAGGAACCGTTGGCATGCGTGCAAAGGGCTGTGAGGGGCATGTTGTATGCAGACGACGCAGGGATAGTCTCGAAGTCGGCGGAAGGCCTTGCAAGAATGATGACAGTCATCGTGACTGTCTTCGAAGCAGTAGGTCTTACGGTATCCGAGAAGAAAACAGAGACGATGCTCCTACGAACACCGGATCAGACGTTTACCACCTCACCGCTCGCGATCGAAGCTGCAGGCCAAAAGTATAAATAGACGACCCAGTTTTTATACCTAGGAGGAATTATCCACGAGAACGCTGACCTCTCCTTCGAAATCGAGCGACGAACCCGTCTGATGCGGGCATACCTCAAATGGTATGGTCCGGAACTGTACGATAGGACGAACGCACCGCTTAGTCTGAAAGTCCGGATGCTGAAGGCCGAGGTGATTGAGACCTTGCTGTACGGTTGCGTGACGTGGACCCTCAATGCGGACCACTTCGCCAAGCTTCGATCAGCCCACCACGAAGTCCTTCTGCGAGTCATTGGCTTCCAGCGCCGACTACGCATCGACCACACCACCCTCTCGTATGCGAAGGCGCTCAGGATAACACGATGCGAAAGTATCGAAACGACCATCCGTAAACGGCGACTCTTCTTTGCGGGGGGCTCTGGTGCGGCAACACGAGGGGCGATTGCCCAGTCGGTTGATGTTCGGGACGATCGCTGGTGGGGGGAGCCCAAAACCAGGCGGGCAGCCCAAGACTTGGCCTAGGGCCATTGCTGAGGACCTTAGAGTGTTCAAAGCCACCGAGGGATCAACGAAAGACTCCCCCTTAGTCTTTGGAGGGACCGCACTGTGGCCCACTGGAGCAAAACAGACGAGAAAGTGGTACGGGGGAATCCTCGAAGCAGCTGAACAGTTCATGGGCAGGTGGCACGAGGCTGAGGCAAAGCTGAGTAGACAGCGCCGTGCATCCGCTGCAGGTAGTGTTAGAGGGAATGGGGGGAGGGGTAACAGCAGGAGGGGTAGAAGGAAGACCGTACAAGCGTATGGGGGCAGGGGGGGGAACAGGAGGAATAGAAGGGAAACCGTGGTAGAAGAGAGTAGCAGAGAGACCGCAGATAGGGTAACAAGGTACCAGGCCGACTAATAGGTAGGACGTTTCTTTGCTACTCGTACCGCCAAATGCTGCCGCCGTTCGGTATGTATTTTTATTTTTTTCCATGACTTAACTTTTTCCTATATTTTTCCCTTCTTATCCTTATGAAAGTACTACATAGTGGGTGGGTGACGAGCGTATTTTGGCCCACTCATTACCTCTCTTTTTACTTAGTTAAGTGTTCACCGGGATGCGTAGTCCCCTTTTTCCTTCTCGTATCTTCCCCCTTGCACGTCCCTTTTGGCTCATGCTCGGGGAAAGTATGTGTCTGAGCTTTGGCTTCCCATTTTATATATTTTTTGGGATTTTGGGATTCTTCTCCTTTTCTTTTTCTTTTTCTTTTCGGTTTGGTTTCTTCGTTGCTACTCTTTCTTTATGGTGTATTTTGGTTGCTGGCGTATGTATGTATGTTGTGGCGGCCGCACCAAGTGCGAAGGCATGGTATTGCGTAGGCTATTAACGCATGGTGTGTTATCTCTGTGTCGTAGTCTGTGACCACAGAGCTCGTATCTTTCTAGGGTGAAGAATCAGCACGGACACTGCACTTGCTGGATGTCGACGAGTAGAAGAACGGTTTAATGTGAAGAACACACACACACACCTCTGTTGTTGAGGAATATATGGCTGCTGGTATCGGGTTCAGTACGGAGTATTGTTGAATTTCCTTGTGGGGTGAGTGAATCCCGTAGATGTTGCTAAGTGTGAAGGTGTACGCAATTACTGATGAGCCCACCGCGCCCCGAACACTTGTTTACTGCCGCCGGGAGCAAAGGTGCCTCAACTCAGGAATTACACAAAAAAAGCCGTATTTCCGCCTCTGTACTATCAATACGTACGTAGTGTTATTTATGAGTTGGCATACTAATAAGGAGTCCAGGATTTGGGTTGCAAGATGCTCAAACAAGATAGACCTGACGACCTGCAGTTCCGTACACTATTAAGGATACATGTTTTAGTTCGGAAATAGAGACAACCATACTGGACCTGCAGTTAATATTTTGTCATTTCCCGAACAGAGTCGATGTTATTGATGCGCGGTGTGGTATATACAACGCATAAGCATACGGGGGGGGTAGCTAGCAGTATGTATGCTTTGTACACATATATTAAGGATGAAACTCTGACTACATTAATAGGCCGTATGGCAAGATCCCTAGCGACTCTTGGGCCTAACTCTCTTCCCATCTTAACGAGTCATGTTGACTCGAAAAATCACTTATCAGGATGTGCTACACATACTGTATGTATACATGGTATTCATACTGCTATTAATAGAACTGCTGTTCCCGCTACTGTAGGTCATACGTCAAGATATTTCTGGATCCTTGGGCCTGCCATTCCTCTTGCTTTCACGAGAGTGGAGACCTTTACTACCATTGTCCTTGCACAATGTACAGGATTAATGTCCCTTACTACCGCAACAAAGTATCAGATCGCTGCCTCCCGGCATGAAGCACTGCTGTAAACTCGTTCAGCTGTCCAGTATAGCAAGCAGGTTATTATTTGGGTGACAGCACCCCACGAAAGCTATACGTTGAAACTGAGAACTACACTACGACAACTAATATGTCATCACACAGCTCTCGTACCCGGTATGTTGGCATTTCACTTGTCTTGCCTTCTCGTACCCGGTAAGTTGGCATTTCACTTGCTTTCCCTGTTATTGTCATCCATCCCGGTACGTTGGCAGTTCGCTTGCTTTACTCATTACGTAGTTTGTCGGCAAATAAGTAGCGTCTATCAATTGTAAGAAATCAGAACGGACACTGGGTTGTACTGATGGAGTTGGGCATAAAGAATGGTATGTGACACACATGTAATAGTCACGGATCATATTCGTGGGGTTTCCATAACAGCAGTACTAAAAAGGTTATACGTACGAACACATGGTGTTCATGCTGACTGCAAAGTATGTTTTCTCTTCATTCATATACTATAATGTAGTATCTTCAGCATACAGAGCTGAATCACACATCCTCAGTTTACTCTTGGCAGATACGCCGTATACTTCTGTTCACTACGGTGCGGAAGAAAGCAGTGAAATAATTACTGCTGTGCATGAGCTACGATACTCCTGTAATTCTCAGCGAATGGCCGAAGATTCAATTAAAAGAATCGTAATCTGCTGTAGATTACACAACACAATGTCAGCAGCACAGAAACACAAAGATCATGGGTTCGACCTTCGATTTACTTATACCCATCTGGGTCGTGCCCTGAAAGGGTTTTGGTTGGTTTTGATCATGGTTGGCATTGGTTCCTATTCCTTTCATCTAAAGGGCCACCGTGGTCTATTAATAGTGTATCGCTTCTATTTTCAGCGTTGACCCTCTAGCTCGAATCTCACGATGGGTGAGGAGGTGATTTCTGCAATACCAGGTATATACTATACAAACGTAAGGAATCAACTGCTGAGACCGCCTGAAGAGGGTAGGCGCAACGAAGGACCGACGTCTTCTCGCAATAAAAATCCAAGGCACAGACCGCAGCTGGGAGGGGAATAAAGAGCTTGCTCTGTGATCTCGGATGGTTATACGTAGGAGGGATAGAGAAAAAGGGCGACGATAACAAATGGGATGGAAATCTGTATCGTACCTACATAATTACGAAGTAATAGTACGGTATGTGAATAATAAGCGAACGCGTACGAAGAAACACTTCATGGTTGGTGGACGTCGAGCGCTTTCAAGATCGGTTTGGTTTGAAGAATAAATACACAGCGACTAACTGTGTTAGGCCGCATACACAGGTGGCCACTTGGGTACGTTGCGGGACGTTGCGGCGACAGGAAAAACGTATACCGCAACGCTTGATTGCGTAACGTATCAAAAGCACCTGGATCGTGAGACATCCTGTCGTGAAGTTTGAATAACGTGTGACGGTGTCGTTAGGTTTGTGGATGTTCTTGCAGCGATTGTTTGAGTTTCTTCAACCGGTATGACACATTTTGCGATTAATTGTATCCCGTATGTATGTGTTGTTATATACCATATATTGACGTAAAGGAACATGGAATATTGAACGAAGGAAAGCTGGGGCTCGTTGTGGAGGGGTACTGACTCGATGGCATGTTTGAGAAGAAGAGATGACAGGTGGCCACTTGTACGTTGCGGGATGTTGCGACGAAACCACAACCTTAGCACTTTGCGGCGACAGGAAAATCGTATACCGCAAGACTTGCGTAACGTACCAGATGCACCTCGATCGTGAGACGTCCTGTCGTGAAGTTTGAATAACGTGTGGCGGTGTCGTTAGGTTTGTGGATGTTCTTGCAACGATTGCCTGAGTTTTTTTTTCTCTAACACGAATGACACATTTGGCGCTTAATTGTACCTGTATACCGTATGTATGTGTTGTTATATACTATATATATTGACGAAATATAACATGGAATATTGAACGGAGGAAATATGGGGCTTGTTGTGGAGGGGTACTGAATCGTTGGCATGTTTGAGAAGAAATGATGGGGAAAAGGGGCATGAAGTTGACAATGGGTGCGAATATCAGGTATCTTCAATGATGTTTTTATCGTACGAGAGAGAGGTGAGTTTGTGTCGATCGCATTTTTTTATCAAAATATTTCTAGTTTTAGTTTTGGCAAATTTCGTTTATATTGCAGAATACACGCGGAATTCAGGAAAATGGCATGAAAATAGTACAAGACGTTCTACTTCTTCCCCGAACGTGGAAATGCCTAAGTTTCACATGTTTTTTCTTAATTTTAACGTACGTTTTGAGTGGTTTTGTTTATGGAGCATGTGTTTGCATATGGTGTCGGTTTTGTACAGTGCAAAAAACAGCGAGTGACACCAGAAAAGGAAGGTATATACAGGAAAAAACAAACATTGTTAACCATACAACCAGGCGTGAGTTGGTGTTGTTGTGGGCGTGTGCACCGCACCATGTTGTCTTGTCCAATTTTGTTAGTACGTTTTTTCGTGTACATATATTTTTTTCCCGATTACTTTAAGTTTTGTTATTATTTCGTGGTTTCAGTTATTTTGATTTCATTATTTTGCTTTGTTGTTGTCGTTTTTCATTTTGTGGTTTGTTTCTCGATTCAATTTCGATTTTTGTTGCGCTGTCAAATACTGTACAATCGTAACAAATAACACAGCACTTCGGCCTGGTATGTTTCCGAACCTGAGTACATTGTGACACCTACATTCGTCAATCCGGGCACGTTGTGAACGTTTACGTTGGGCAATGATCGACCTTAAGATTTGTGGCTCAAGATGTTTTTACTTAAGGTTCACGAGGGTACGCTCTCAAGGTACTCCAGAGGCCACCTGTGTACCTTGCTTATGTAAGTATCATCTGAAGATTAGGTTGTCCGAGAACGAACCTGGCCAGCAGTCAACGCTGCAACTCTGAGAGTGTGGGGTGTTCGAACACATACTACTGTAGTACGTATTCCGTATGATGTTCTCACACTAATATAGCTCAAACTCCTGAAATCCTGCTTGTGGTCACTGAACAGCCTGTAACTAAAAATCAGCTTGTTTGGAGAAAACAAACAAGTACGAAATAGTGCACTACCTGTAGGTGAGAGAAACGGTACTAATGAGCTATCTCATATCGTATATACCATCATCCCGTATCAATTGCAACTGAATGACACCACGAACGTATCCATGCTCTATTACATTTACACCCGAAAGCTAAAAAGAAAAGGACAATGAAAGAAAAAACCGCATATTTGCGGTCCGTGTGAACATAAGAGTGCTGAAATGCCGAAGCATGCGCTACGTATTCAGCACAGCGCTTACGATGCACAGGTAGCCACTTGGGTACGTTGCGGGACGTTGTGGCGAAACCACAACCTCAGCACGTTGCGGCGACAGGACAAACGTAAACCGCAACGCTTGCGTAACGTACCAAATGCACCTTGATTGTGAGACGTCCTGTTGTGAAGTTTGAATGACTTGTACCGGTGTCGTTAGGTTAGTGGATGTTCTTGAAACGATTGTTTGAGTTTTTTTTCTCCAACACGTATCGACGATTAATTGTGTACCGTATGTATGTGTTGTTATATACCCTATATTGACAAAATACAACATAGAATATTGAACGAAGGAAATCTGGCGCTAGTGGAGGGGTGCTGAATCGTTGGCATGTTTGAGAAGAAGGGATGGGGAAGAAAGAGAGGCATGAAGTTGACAATGGGTGCAGTTAATTTGCGAATTGCCGTCTACCAGGTACCAGGTATCTGCAATGATGTTTACATCGTTCAAGAGGTGAGCTCGTGTCGATTGCATTTTCCAAAAACATATTTGCATTAACAGTTATATTTTTGGCAATTTTTCGTTTGTTGCAGAATAGACGCGGATTTCATGAAAAAAATATGAAATAGAGTGTTTGCGATTTTTGTTTTTTACTTGTACTTCTCCAAAAATTCTCCCGAAGTAACGTTTTGAGGTAAATTTCTGAAAAAAAAAAAGGCAAAAAAGTACTTCAGCGAAGTCAGGATTTCATCAAACGTTGCGGTAATGTTTGACTCTGTGTTTCATTGACCCGCACGCACTGAGCATTATCCCGACCCAGAACGCATCTCAAATCTGGCAAGATCAAAACACCGAACATCTTCCATGCTACCATGCTGCTTGCTGTACGCATCACGACAACCGCTGGGAGCACAGAGGATCGAGAGGTATAGCTTGAGTATAGCGCGCACAAGCGGCATTGGATCTTGCCAGCGGGCCGCCGCCGCTGCTACGCTACTCGCTTTCGCCCGCTTGGTGACGACGTGGAAGATGTTTCGTCTCGAAACAGGGCTCGTGCTCACACTCGTACTCGTACTCGTGCTCGTACAGAGCGCGACAGCATGACAGGTCGTCGTGTGTATCATTTCGATTTCACCACACTGCGGCTGCAGCAGCAGCAACAGCAGCAGTAGCAGTAGCAGCAGCAGCAGCAGCAACGGTAGCAGCGGCGGAGCAGAGCGCGCCGGCGTTGTGCCGTGCGTAGGCCGAGCGCAGAAGCAGCAGGCAGCAACCCAAAAATGGAAGCTGGTTGGAGCTGGTGCTGGTGCTTGCTGATGATGGTGCTGACGCTGTTTATTTTGGTTGCTCAAGCTGCCCCTAGCTTTAGCTAGCGGCCACTTGCATAATTTAGAGCAGAGTGTGAGCGTGGCATGTACACCCAGCATAGAGCATAGAGCGGCCTAGAACTTTGGGAAAGAATATCAACCTTGATGTGAAAACAGGTGCTTGTTACATCGTGCCGAAAGGGCCGCGGAGCATTGGCTCCGATCATGAGTGCTTTGCCTGCAGTAATTGCGACTGCTCTCCCAGAACTGGCACATGCATCTAGAACGGTGGATTCGAGATACACTATGTAGTTACGCAAACCAAACTGAGCCGAGAAACCCTGGCCTTTTCCGATATTAAAAACCCTTCCCAGGACGCACATACTCATTCACTGCCTTACTCACTAACGCGGTGAACGGAAAGTCAACCGATTTGACGCTGTTTTAAGCGTCTGACACGGTTCCCAATGTCGACTGGGTATCTTAGCCGTTTGAGTACTGCACGGCTATACATGTACCTAAGTTGGACCCTAATTCCAAGTGTTTCGTCCAAGCAATGGAAGGGCAGTTCTGAAGGCCACATGTGCCCAATGCCCAAACTAGAGGTTTCCTTAATGTCAAAAACAAAACGCTAACGGCGCGCGAGTTTGCGAACGCGAGCGTGTAGGTGTTGAGCGTACCACGCATCCCTGATTTATGTGTCCGTATCCGAGTAGCGGATTATCCGCCTGATCAGAGAGGAATGTTTGAAGAGACACATAATTGCATGGCGCCGAATGCCGAGAAACATGTTGTGCTGATACTGCTGCTCTCCAGGTGATTATCTAAGATCGCAACGATGACACAATAACAGTGACAGTCGAGTAAGAGGCAAATCGACACAGGACCCCTGCTACGAGAAGGGTATAGCTGGATACGCCCAAGCATCGATCACGACCGACCAGGCTCCTTAACCCAATACCAGTGGGATGACCATCAGTGTTTTGTTGTATGTTTTCGTGATGATACCTAGGGTTTGGGATTGTTACACACATTCAGTCAATATACAGATACTCGACGTCAGGCGCACAGAAGGTACATGAGAAGGCGTATACCAGGTATCGTAGCCTTTGAATACCCACACGTAGGAAGGAGCGAGGCATGTGCAAGTCACCACACCACGCACAGGCATACTCGACGTCAGGCGCACAGAAGGTACATGAGAAGGCGTATACCAGGTATCATAACCTTTGAATACCCACACGTAGGAAGGAGCGAGGCATGTGCAAGTCACCACACCACGCACAGGCACACATTTGTGAGACGCTAAACCAAGATGGAACTTGACGAGCTTTGGTATGATCTGCGCAACCTAACAGGGTACTATTTTCGCTCCAAGTAAAGCGGCCGGGTGTTGAATGAACGAATCGATAGGTGTGATTGGAATGCCAGTAGACGGTAGGCAGTTTCCGTTCTGGGGGGGTGTTTGTCTCCACCTTGCTGCAACTACTTCCACAAAAACCGTTATACGAGGGGGATGATTTGGAAGTGGTTCTGGACAAATGCCGTATTAAGATGCATGGTTGATTTTAGCACGAACAAGTCGCACGAGTGGACAGTGTTCGTGCTGGGGGGTTGGCGTAAACGTCAGTACCTTGAAACGACAGACTTACCACGGAATCTAATATTAACCTTGGCTAGTGCCAGTAAGTTGATATGGCGTGAACGTCAGTACCTTGAAACGACAGTCACTCGGATAAAAAATTTGGCCCGGAGTAGAAAGAGAACTTATGATGAACTTCCTACACCCCGTGATGAACCTATACATAAAACAACCTCCACGTTCGCAAGGAATACTTACTCTCAATGCAGAGAAGTTTGAGATATCACCCGAAGAAAGGCCTATATAATATATACCGCGTAATACGCGCGACCGAAGTATCACACACAGCTTGCGAAGGACTAGCGTGGAAGCTGGCAAAGATGAGTTTCGACGAACTCCTCGATCTCTCAGCTGTTGCTTTTATTCTGTTAATATATCAAAACGTGGTATCCATACCAAGAGACGAGAGACACCTTGACAAACTTCAGAGTGGCAGATGGATTCTAGCTTACGCAGAAACGTTTGTTGAAGGAAGGTATACTGAAAAACGTCTGGCGAAGGTAAGTGGATGGCGGCCGCATCGACATAGTCCACTGCGCACGCTGAAACGTGGCAAAGGTACGTGAAGTTTTGCCACATCGACGCAGTCAAGTACGTGAGTATATTGGAATACTCATCGGTGAACCGTTATAACGGGTTTGACAGTCAAGTGCGCAAATATATAGAGGGGGGCAAAGTGGACAGTCACCGCAGTGTCTCGGTAGTGTGGCCACGTATAGCCATACGACTAAGGACTGACAGAATTCCCTGAAGTCTCAGTTCAAGGTAAGGTGGTGGGGTAGGACGATGGTAGCTTTCAGTGGAATCTATGTCTGGCTGAAAGGTTGAACGTGTAGGTTATTGTCAAAGTGCTGACGCAGGCCTTCGAGGGGAACCCCCACCTCAGATGCAGGTGAGACAGGAAGAAAACATATTTTTTCGCAGATGAGTATATGCTCCGAGCGTATTAGACAGATGTGGCGCTGGCAGTTGCAAGTGGTGAAGAATGTACGAGAGTCAGATCCGCCGCTCTTCTCAACACCGTCCAAGGTCAGCACCGCATGAACAAAAGGCGCTGCAACATCGGGCCGACGGCGATAGACGGAGGAAGAAAACTGAAGAACGTCTGGACTAAGGTCAGCACCGCTGCTCTTCTTACCACCGTCCAAGGGCAACACCGCGTAAAGGAAGGGCGCTGCAACATCGGGCCGACGGTGACGGATGGAAGAGGAATGCTGAAGAACGTCTGGACGAAGGTCAGGACCGCCGCTCTTCTTACCACTGTCTGAGGGCAACACTGAGGAAATGAGAGGGGCTGCAACATCCAGCCGACGGCGAGATGCGGAGGTGGAAGGCGCACGCGCTGCTGCGGTCCATGATCGTAATGCCCGCTGGGCACCGTCGCTCATATGCGCCGGGCTAGGGGAATGTACGAGGAGGAAAGTACACACGCTGTCGCCGGGCTAGTACCGGGGTGCCGGCTTTGTGCCGACGATGGTTAGGTGTCGGGCATGGGGGGTGTTACAGCGGGTGGCGCCAGGGAGGGAGGTTCATAGCGCTGCTGCAACTGTCTCGACTAGCGCTATGGGGAGGATAATACGGCGCGAGACAACTGCTCTTATCAGGGTCACGCGTCGGGTCTACTCGATAGGCAGAGGGCAAGCTTTGGTTAGAATCCTCTGGGCGGATCATACAGGGGCACAGGGAGGATCTCCGGTGTGGGAACGCCTTCGGTTTCGGGTACAGAGCCAGTAACGAGGTTCCGTGACCACCCGGTGTTTACTCAACACCACTAAGTGAAGAAAGAAAGTCAAAGCCAACAAGTGATCTGTAATACCTGTCCTATCGACCCTCAGCCCCTTGAGCCCTGCCGTGTCCGTCGCGCCCGTCATCGTGTCTGTGGTGCTTCGTTGATTATTCACGCTGGCTGCTTGCATCTACCGCATTGCATCGATCCACTTTCTGCGTGACCCGATCATTACTGCTTGAAGGCACTTGCTCGAACTCTCAAACAACAGGTGAGCCGGCCTCAGAGATCTAATGAGCGCAGGTCCTTTTTAGGGTCTGAGAGCTGTACCCTGTTGTAACAGTGGTGCAGGCGACACGCGTTGCCAGGTGACATTGCGCGTGATTAACACAGTGCACTTCCTGGTCAGTACTCGTACTGAGGCTCGGGGATAATGAGGAGCGGGGACAAGGTAAAAGCACTCTTGTGCTTTCGCCCGTGCCTTGTTTTCCCTGTTCACCTTGCAGTAGCCAAGCTTGAGGAAGGGTAGTAGTACTATTGCGGGGGGGCTGACATGCCACATCTCATGCAGCGACTTCCTCTGTGGGTTAGATGTTGTTGCTGTGCGGTTCAAGGCGTCACACGCCCAGTGAGACGCCTCCGCCCTCATCGACGTAGTGGCCGGGAGTTTCGCGCCAGGAAAAAGCTCTTGAGCCTGGATTCGGCCCACCTTTGCGGCCGTCTCAATTAAACCTAGCGCACGCTCTGCTAGTGGATTGAATTGGGGACTGTGTCGGCCGTCGTGAATTCTTGCTTGATCCCTCTTGATCTACACCGGTCGCCAAACTTTCCCCCGCGGAATTCACCACCCCCATCAGATCGGACGATCACAACCGTAGAAGGGACACCGTCCGCACACGAGAATCCGCAAGGAACTGCTCGAACATTTCCGCGGCGTCCGACTTGTGGCGCATAAAGCACACCCACGTACACCGTGAGAAACCGTCGTGCACGATGAGAGTATACCGCTTCCGTCCGAGAGACTACCCCTTTTGGTCCACTCAAATCCTCAAAAACCCACCCGAGCTTCTTATCTGCTCGTGTGTGTGTGGACTGCTTGATACCTTTGCGGAGTCCCTTCCCCATGGAGCACCCTTTGCACTCTAGCAACTCTCCCTCGAGGGCAATCCCTTGCTGGTCCGCGGTCTTGCGTAGTACCTCATGAAAGGCACGTACTGGGGGGGAGAAGGGACGACACCTGTGACCACGGCTTGTCCAGAAGATCGTCGAGGGTAAAACCTCCTACGAGTGGGCTGGGAAGTAAAAGTGATGGATAAAAAAAAAAAAAAAAATGGTTTATCGTGATGTACAGCAATGTCTGTGCATGGCATAGCGTGAAGGAGGACTGCAACGTTGTGTGTCTCAACAAGGCAGTGGGCATCATGGGGATTAAGTGTGCTGCATTGGCGGCTGTGTTGTTGTGGTTGGTACTCTGTGTTGATAGTAGCGATTCCTAATCGGTCACACTGTGTATATGTAGGGTAGATGAGGTAAGATGTGCATATACCTCGGACAATAGAAAGGAAATAGAACATTGCCGCTACAGTAGCCCCGAAAAAGCGTGTGTCAATGCTTATTGTTACTGTCAACGCTGGCTAACGACAGACATTGTTAACCACAATAGACTGGCAACACTGTCTATCGATAGACACTGTTAACTACAATGGACTAGCAACGCTGTCTGTCGATAGATATTGTTAACGACAATAGACTGGCAACGCTCTCTATCGATATTGTCAAGGAACAATACATTTTCGGCAATGGAGACAATATGCCTTTGCCCTAACAATGGAGTCACAAGGTTGTCCATAGATGGCCATTGTCCTGAACAATAGATGTCGGGGAAGCAACCGTGATAGATATTGCTTGAACAATAGACTAAAAACGTTTGCCTATCGATGGCTATCGCCGCCAACAATATAGACGCAATTGTATCCATCAACAGCCATCGTTACCCACAATAGACTGTCGGGCGCGTATTCGCAATAGACTATTGCCTAAACCTATTGCATACCGTGGAATGGTGCATGTCGATGGCCACTCTTGACGACCGCGGCAGCATCTATTGCCGCCAACAATAGGTACGCGATTGTGTCCAACAATAGCCATCGCCACCCACAAGAGATTGTTGGCCGGGCTCCGAAAAATATGAATCTGGCTTACTTTATTTCAGTATGGGACAGAAATCTCGAGTTAAGAAACGGAAAGCTGACAATTTTTTTGGTTTTATCTTTAGTATCCAGATTATTTTTGAAAGTGCAGATAATATAAGACAACGTAAGGGTAATAAATCGAATTTATTTCCGCACAAGAAAAAAACGATCAGAAATAAAGATGACCAGCATCCAAAAAACATAACTCGTACTTACTTGGGTTCAGTATGAGACAAACAAACTCGAGATGAGAAACGGAAAGGTTAGAATTTTCAGCGCAAGGGTGTTTTTAGTCCACGTTTTATTCAAAGTGGAGTTAATAGAGTGTAGGACAAAGTAAGGGTATTAAATCGAATCAATTTCCGAAACTGCCAACGCACACAAGTTTACGACAGTTACCAATATCTTGGTGCGCGAGTTTCTATTAATCGCGACATCTATATTCCTCTTCAAATGAGTGCGAGAGAGTATGGTCTCCACAACATACATGATGACGTCGATTCACATTACTACATGCATACAGAACATGGCATACCTGGTACCTGGTACATATTTGGCAACTTGTTCTGTTCCAAAAGATAAAATCTCTTTCTCATCGGGAAGGCAATTCTCAACTAGGAAAATCGGGTACGCGATTGTGTAACACAGTAACCATCGCCATCCACAATAGATTATTGGACGCGCTTCCAAAATATACTATTTATTGCCTCGGGTATGTCGTGGGATGAGTGCAAAGTATCGTCGAGATGGCTACAGTATCGATGGATATCTTGTACAATTTATTATGGCCGGTAATGGCCTTGTGGTCGGCAATGGCCGTCGATAGACCTGTCGCACAATCTATTGTGGCCGCCAATAACTATTCATAGACATCTCACACAATCTATCGTGGCCGGCAATGGCCATCGATCGACATCTCGCACATTCTATTGTCGCCTGCGATGGCCATCGATAAACGAAATTCACCATCTACTGTGTCCGACAATGTCTATCGATCGACAATATCACCAGTCTGTTGTCGCCGACAATATCTATCGGTAGATACCTTCCACAATCTATTGTCGCAGACAATACACTATTGTCGCAGACAATACATATCGATAGATTCTCCCCCTCGTCTATTGTCGAAGCCATAGACTATGTGTCCATTATCCAGAGTGTGGTATAATCCCACGTTTGATCTTGCAAAATATTTTATTGCATACTTGCTTTATGCATTTCGTTGTTGCCAGCCTTGTATGATTGTGATACGTGCAATATGCAGTTGTGTATTCACGCTGCCAATGGTGCTCTGCTTGTTTGTTTCGTGAGGCTTTGAAGATGCTTATCTGGTCAATGCATGCAGGCATACTCGTTGCTCGTGCTCCGTTTGCCTGTTGCTCGTGCTCGTCTGTTCGCTCGATGTTCATGATCGCACACACATGCATGTTCGCTAATAAATGACTGCATGCTATTGACCACATATTGTCTTCAAAACCGAATGCAACCGACAGGTATCGATACTAGCCAAAGGTGCCGTACGTACTAATAGACGCATGCTCTCTTGTACCGTTTGCCTGGTTAAGCGATACCGGAAACTAACAGTGTTGAGCCTTGCACCGTTTGGGCGTACGTAACCCTATGAAACAATGAACCCCTGGACAACACCGTGCATTGTCGGCTGGCAAACATAGAACTTCCAAGAACACCACGTATATTTTGGTGAATAGTATTCTTGCCGCGATGCTTGTAGACTACATCAGTAGTAATAGACCAATCGTCCTATTATCCACACAAATGGAAAGTCCGATGCACGTTTGACCCTCTTCGATGTCTCCGGTCGTACCATTCTCTGTGTTGTATACCAACCGAGCGTTGCGTTCGAGTACCAGGTACAACACCTGAAGGACTGAAAGCCAAGTATAAGAGGAAAGGACAAGAAAAACTGGAGCGGATGAAGATCGGCTACGTAAGCCCTTGTGGGGCAAGGGTCGCACGGGGTGAGATAGTTTCAGCTGGACGAGGACGAGCTTGCACACAACGGAGGAAGGTATGGCTTGCTGTGTCCGGAGGGTTCGGGCTAGATGACAGATATACGATGCAGCTCAACCTGATTAGCACCAGGCCAACAGGTATGGAGCGGGTGAAACACAACGGTGGGATTGATCCTTCTCTTTGTTCTGATGTCGTATCCACAGTCGAAAATGCTGATATTTTTCTTGCTGTACGTTATTCCTCGAGCGCAAAAAAATGGGGGGGTAGGCTGTGTCGCCCTGATTGACTTGAAATTCAAGTCACACACCAGCGCTAGAAAAACGGGGTAGGCTGTGTCGCCCTGGTTGACTTAAAATTCAAGTCACACACCAACGCAAAAAAACTCGCGCAGCGCATGCCGTAATATGCTGGGCCACCGATGTAAGACCAGGGACATGGACCTAACGAGATACCGGTAGCAATCATGATATGGCGCATACCAGTGACGAGCTGCCCGGTGTGTTCGGAAAGGCATGGAATCTGAGTAGTAAATTGATGGATCTGCTGTATTCATTTAGACTACCGTGGAAAGTATTGCGGTAGGCTGTCAATATATGTACGACTCTATTTTAAAAATAGTCAGCCCAAACTGATCGACTGTCAGTATTTTCATTGTCATACATCACATGTACTGCTGTTGAAGAAAATCTCGCTGCTGGTGTCGAAACAGCAGGGAGTACTTTTGAATCTCGTTGCGGGATGAGCGCCTCCCGTAGATGGTGCTAAGGGTGAAGCTGTACGTAGTTACTGAGGAGCCTCTACCATGCCACGAGCACTTGTCTACCGCCGGCCGAGGCGCCTCAACTCGGGAATTACACAGAAAAGCCTTATCTCTGTCTCTACAATGCTATCAGTAGTTTATATATATACTAGGCACGATGCTCAAAACGATGAAGATAAAGTAGTGCTGACGACCTGCATTGCCGTGCACGATTCATATTAATATTAATAATAGTGCATGTAATTTGGAAAAAATACAAGAACCATACTGCTGCTGTACGCTGTACCAGCAGTTTTTTTTATTTTTATTTCCCGAACAAGGTTAATTTACCGATATACGGGGTTGGTTGATACCACACCCCAAGCGTACAGCGATGGTGGCTCGCAGTAAGCTTTTTACACATATGTATATAGAGGACTTATCCAATATGTCAATAATACTAAAACTGTAGGGCAAGATCCCGAGGGACCCTTGAGCCTATCTCTCTTCCATCTTGACGAGTCGTCATGTTGACTCGTTGAAACAGCACCTACACAGCAGTATCTGCAGGATGCACTACACAACACCGTACGTATATATGGTTATTCACACGGGGTGCACTGATGAAGCTGGGTAGAAAGGACGATTTAAAGTTAAGACAACCTGGAGGACGTATCTATATATGAATAATGCTATTGATGGTCGTACGGCAAGATCTCCCTCGATCCTTGGGTCTTACTATAGTTGTCCCTTACTACCGCAGCAAAGTATCAACACCGCTGCCTCCCGGCATGAAGTACTGCTGTAAAGCCGGTCAGCTGTGCAGTATAGCAATCAGGTTTTTATTCGGGTGAAAGCACCGCATGAAAGCTATGTTGAAACTGAGAACTACACAACAACTCATAAGTTCATCAACATAGCTGGTGTTGTGGTCTTGGGTTGTACTGATGTAGTTGGGTATAAAGAACCGTATAGCACACACATTTAAGAGTTACGTACTCCTACGAATCATATCCGTGGGGTCTCCATACAGTAGACATACAATGATACAAAGGGATCTACATCGTACGATCGCACGTTACTCATGCTGACTGCAAAGTTTGTTCTCTTCATTCATAAACTATAATACAGTATCTTCAGCACACCCAGCTGTATCACACAGTCTCAGTTTACTCTTGGCAGATACCCCGTATACTTCTGTCCACTACGGCGCGGAAGTAAGCAATGAGATAATTACTGCTGTGCATGAGCTACGATACTCTTGTACTTCTCAGTCTATGGCCGAAAATTCGATTGAAGCATTATCATCTGCTGTAGATTGCATAAAAATAATGTCAGCACAGAAACACAAAGATTAGATTATTAGGGTTCTAACTTCAATCTACTTATACTCGATCTGGGTCGTGCCCTGAAAGGGTTTCGTTGGTTTCGATCGTGGTTGGCCTATTTTTTTCATCTAAAGGCCCGCGTAGGGTTAGGGTTAGGGTTCTGTTTTTAACGCTGACCATGGAGCTCGAATCTCAAGATGGATGAAACGGGGATTCATGCAATATATACTATAAAAAGGTAAGGGTTACGCAGATTCAGTTAGTATACAGATACTCGACGTCAGGCGCACAGGAGGTACATGAGAAGGCGTATACCAGGTGTCATAACATTTGAATACCCACATGTAGGAAGGTGCATGTGCAAGTCGCCACACCACGCACAGGTACACAATGGTGAGACGCTAAACCAAGATGGAACGTGACGAGCTTTGGTATGATCTGCGCAACCTAACAGGATACTATTTTTCGCTCCAAGTAAATAAAGTGGCCGAGTGTTGAAGGAACGAATCGACAAGTGCGATTGGAATGCCAGTAGGCGGTAGGCAGTTTCCGTTCTGGGGGGATGTTTGTCTCCACCTTGCTGCAACTACTTCCACAAAAACCCGTTATACGAGGGGTACGAGTTAGAAGTGGTTGTGGACGAATGCCGTTTTAAGACGCATGGTTGATTTTAGCACGAAACAGTCGCACGAGTGGACAGTGTTCGTGCTGGGGGGGGTGGCGTAAACGTCAGTACCTTCAAACGACTTACTCAATCAGAATCTAATATTAACGTTGGCTAGCCCCAGTAGGTCGAAGTGGCGTAAACCTCAGTACCTTGAAACGACATAGTCACTCGGAATCGAAGAAAAACTTAGGCTAGTGCCAGTAAGTCGAAGCATTCGATTATGTTAAACGTCTATACCTTCAAAATACATACTCGGATCAGGTAATGACTTACTAACAGTGCGAAGCAGGAAGTATACGAAATAGAACTCCAGACGATAGAAGGAGGCCGGCGTAGAAAGAGGACTCATGATGAACTTCCTACAGCTCGTGATGAATAACGACCTCCACGTTCGCAAGGAATACCTACTCTCAATGCAGAGAAGTTTGAGATCATCACCCAAAGAAAGGCCTATATAATATAACGCGTAATACTCGCGACCGAAGTATCACACACAGCTTGCAAAGGACTAGCGTGGAAGCCGGCAAAGATGAGTTTCGACAAAATCGTAGATCTCTCACAGCTGCTGTTTTTATTATCAAAACGTGGTATCCATACCAAGAGACTAGAGACATCTGGACAAACTTCAGAGTGGCAGATGGATTCTAGCTTACGCAGAAACGTTTGTTGAAGGAAGGTACAGTGAGAAACGCCTGTCGAAAGTATGTGAATCGTGGCAGCATCGACATAGTCCACTGCGCACGTTGAAACGTGGCAAAGGTACGTGAAGTTTTGCCACATCGACACAGTCAAGTACGTGAGTATATTGGAATACTCATCGGTGAACCGTTATAACAGGTTTGATAGTCAAGCGCGCAGATATATAGAGAGGGGCAAAGTGGACAGTCACCGCAGTGTCTCGGTAGTGTGGCCACGTAAAGTCATACGACTAAGGACTGACAGAATTCTCTGAAGTCTCAGTTCAAGGTGAGGTGGTGAGGTAGGACGATGGTAGCTTTCAGTGGAATCTATGTCTGGCCGAAAGGTTGAACGTGTAGGTTATTGTCAAAGTGCTGACGTAGGCCTTCGAGAGGAACCCCCACCTCAGATGCAGGTAAGACAGGAAGAAAACATATTTTTTCGCAGATGAGTACATGCTCCGAGCGTGTCATTAATAGACAGATGTGGCGCTGGCAGTTGCAAATGGTGAAGAATGTACGAGGGTCAGCTCCGCCGCTCTTCTCAACACCGTTCAAGATCAGCACCGCGGGAACAAAAGGCGCTGCAACATCGGGCCGACGGCGATAGACGGAGGAGGAAAACTGAAGAGCGTCTGGACTAAGATCAGGACCGCTGCTCTTCTTACCACCGTCCAAGGGCAACACCGCGTAAAGGAAGGGCGCTGCAACATCGGGCCGACGGCGACGGATGGAAGAGGAATGCTGAAGAACGTCTGGACGAAGGTCAGGACCGCCGCTCTTCTTACCACCATCTGAGGGCAACACTGAGGAAAGGCGAGGAGTTGCAACATCCAGCCGACGGCGAGGTGCGGAGGTGGAAGGCGCACGCGCTGCTGCGGTCCATGATCGTAATGCCCGCTGGGCACCGTCTCTCGTATGTGCCGGGCTAGGGGGGGTGTCCGAGGAGGAAAGCGCACACGCTAGTACCGGGGTGCCGGCTTTGTGTCGACGATGGTTAGGTGTCGGGCAGGGTGGGTGTTACACCGGGTGGCGCCAGGGGGGGAGGTTCATAGCGCTGCTGCGACTGTCGTGACCAGCGCTATGGGGAGGATAATACGGCGCGAGACAACTGCTCTTATCAGGGTCATGCGTCGGGTCTATTCGATAGGCAGACGGCAAGCTTTGGCTAGCATCCTCTGGGCGGATCTTACAGGGGCAGGGAGGATCCCCGGTGTGGGAACGCCTTCGGTCTCGGGTGCAGAGCCAGTAACGAGGTTCCGTGACCACCCGGTGTTTACTCAACACCACTAAGTGAAGAAGGAAAGTCAAAGCCAACAAGTGATCTGTATTACCTGTCCTATCGACCCCCAGCCCCTTGAGCCCTGCCGTGCCTGTCGTGCCCGTCGTCGTGTCCGTGGTGCTTCGTTGATTGTTCACGCTGGCTGCTTGCATCTACCACATTGCATCGATCCACTTTCTGCGTGACCCGATCATTACTGCTTGAAGGCATTTCCTCGAACTCTCAAACAACAGGTGAGCCGGCCTCAGAGATCTAACGAGCGCGGGTCCTTTTTAGGGTCTGAGAGCTGTACCCTGCTGTACACATACAGTCATTAATTAACGAACCTGCATGTGTGCGATCATGAACAACGAGCGAACAGACGAGCACGAGCAACAGGCAAACAGAGCACGAGCAACAAGTATGCCTGCATGCATTGACCAAACTATTATCTTTCAAGCCTTACGAAACAAACAGGCAGAGCACCATTGGCAGCGTGAATACATAACAGCATATTGCAAGTATCACCATCATGCTAGACAGGCAACAACACAAACATGTGGATGTACAAACATACCAGGTATACAATCACATATTATGCAAGATCGAATGTGAGATTACAATATACAAGAAGAGCACGATGACATCATTTCAAAGTTTTGCAAACACTCCGATCTTCTGCAAATGTTTCGTAAATATTCTGATCTCCTGAAAAGCATTTCGACCTCCCTGGGTTCACCATGATACAGCAGAGTACAGCTCTCAAACCCTAAAAGACCTGCGCTGCCTAGATCTCTGAGGCCGGCTCACCTGTGGTTTGAGAATTCGAGAAGTGCCCGCGTGCAGTAATAATCACGTCACACAGAAAGTGAATCGATACAAGGCGGTAATCGTAATCAGCCAGAGAGAACATTCAACGAAGCACCACAGACACGACAACGGGCACGACGGGCGAGGCAAGGCCCAAGCGGCTGGGGGTCGATAGGACGGGTATCCCAGATCACTTGGCTTTGACTTTCTTTGGTTCACTTGATGATGTTTACTATCATTTACTATCATATAAACACTGGGTGGTCCCGGAGCCTCGTTACTGGCTCTGTACCCGAGACCGAAGGCGTTTCCACATCGGGGATACTCCTGCCCCTATAAGATGCGCCCAGAATAGCTCACCAAAGCTTACCCTCTGCCCATACAAACAGAACAGTGGTCTCGCGCCGTAATATCCTCCTCATATCACGACAGTCGCTATGAACCCTTCAGCCTGGCGCTCGCTGTAACACAATCTCAAAAGATGAGATTCGACGAAACCCTCGCTCTCGAGGCTGATCGGGCATACTTATCAATGTCGTGTGTCCCCCCCCAGGTTCTCAACAGAGGCCTACACCTCGATTTAGAGGTACTGCAGTCGTCGAAATAGGCCGAAGTTTGGGGTGCACAAAATGAGGCAAAAAAACAACCCCCAACTGAACGTTTGCAGTTCGCTTGCAGACAGCTAGAGGTCCTCACGGGAACCTACAGCCCACCAAACTGAGGGATGCTCCTGATGGGGTATGTGAGGTGCGCCAGACGGCAGTTTGTTCTAGGTAGAAACGATTCATGAGATGTTTTCGTGTACTCGAAGTTGCGAGCGAGTGGCACGCAAAGCCCGCCAAAACGCCAAAATATTTCATTTCACGCAAGGGAGCATAGCACAATGGCTTCATCACCGATGAAGAAATGGCCGTCACTAAAAGATTGCTGACGAATGATGTACATTTTAGGAAATTGTCGTCGAAGATGCTGCGGGAGGCAAACCTACGTTTCCATGATGGGTAGTAAGGTATGGGCCCAAAAAAAGGCCAAAAAGGACAAAAAAGCTCAATATTCTCGTATATATTTGCATCACAACTATTATTCTACAGCTACTACGAAATACGCATCTTGGTTGCAAATCCTTTACTCTCATATGTACATGTTGACGAAAGGCCTACGCGCGGGTACTTGACGACGCATTCCTGAGGATGCTATTAATAGTGTCCCCTTCACCTGTCGCAAACGCGTGATCAGCCGTGAGTACGCGTCCGATTAAGTGGTTGATCCTCAACTTTGAAAGCTGGGTGACGTATACCCGGTAGCTACTGTACGTAATAAGATTGATAGTTTTTTGTTCCTGTTTGACATTGTTGCATTTCGCTATCGATTACGTTTTTTTATTCATGATTTTCCTTGCATGAAGCACAGACTATTTCGTCAATGTAGCCCTGCCACTGTGGGGGCGGCAGGGCCTCTAGTACGAATATCATGCCGGTACTCTATGTACGAGTAGATATATTTCAGTACTTTATATACTTACACGTGCCAAGTATGTGAATCTGCTGTTGTGTGTATATATTTTTCTGTTGTTGTTGCTAATATTGCTGTTCATTGCTATTCATTCTTCATACAGCAGTATGCCTACACCGTCGTTCGTTTTTAATTGCGATTACGAACGAACGCACTTTTCTGTTGAAGTACACCCCTTGGCAATACAGTTGTTTTTGCACGGCCTCGGCTTCCCTTATACTATACCTCTCTTCGCCAATACGAGCCGCAGGCGAGCGTCAGCCTGCCGCGACCAAGCCCCCCTTGATTATAGATACCGGGGTATCATATAGCCTCCCGATTATTTGGGTATCCCGGGCTCTAACCGGCATACTGAGGGACCACTACTCTAAGCACCTGGTGCATGCGTAGATACATACCCAGATTTCACTTTTTTTTTCTTGTTTGAGGTGTACGATGTGCTTCATTCAGTCATTACATCTATGGCAGTTGTGTTCTGCACTGTTTTGTGCATTATTCAATTTAATTTTTTCCCGAGGGACTCCAGAGGTTTTTTTAGCCTGTTTTGCGACCACGGACTAGATTTTTGGCGATAAAGTATTATATATAGTACAATAGTAACCAACTATGGAATACTACTGTTGTAGTGCTTTTTTCATGATGTTTTCATTACTAATGACGAGGGGCGTGTGTATTGATTGGTAGTGAAAAGGCCTAGGAAAGATAAATACGCACGTATCTCGAGCGCATGGTCAGAACAGCGAGTTCGGGACACGGCAGATTGGTAGTGTCGTGGTTACTGGTTTCGAGCGCCACTGAACGATAAGATTTCCTGCCGTGGTCGTAACAGCCAACTTTCCAACAAAACATCCCAACGAAAAATCAAAAACACTTAAATGCCTACTGCAATTCGATACTGGTAGGCAACAGGCCTACAGCGAGGGTATGGGATGTTTCTTTTCGTATGTGGTTTGCAATAATCGATAGTATATACCTGGTACATCACTTGGTACCCGATTGGAAATAAAAAACCGCATGTACAGACTTATTTTACTTACAGATCCCGCCTTCGGAGCACATCCTCGGCATTTCTCTCGGCTCTGAGGACCTCAGCTCTTGATTGCCGACGGGATTTTTTTTCTCTCAGGATCGATCTTGGATGCTTTACGCCGATTTGGATCTACTGTAATCCTTCTATTGCTTCCCGGCGCGCCTTTTCCCTCCTTAATTCTGGGCTACAGTAAGAGCCTTATTTTTCCATGTTCTTTGTTTAGGCGGGGCTATTTTGTACCACAAGCATGTTATCGTCGAGCATCTACCGCAAGCACATCACAGCACAGCACAAGTTATCAGCTCTGCACAAAGCAGCAAAGCGAGTACGTGCCGACCAGAGCGCGACAACACAAACCACCAGACAAAGTTGGCGAGAGCCAGCATGTCGTATTGCATTTGTACAGCTCGCTGTGTTCTCAAAACGAACGAAGACATTGAAATCCGCCAGGCCTACAAAATATTTTACGTGCCCGTAGGAGCTCTTGCAAGTCGTCAGCCTTCACTCGCATTTTGTTTTCGCCCATGTGAGCGAGCGTAGCAGGCCGCGGACGCCCGCGGAACGAAGCGCCTTGTATAGCGCTATAATAGCGCCATTGGAACGTCACGCCATGTCGTACACAGTGCTGGCTGATATAACATGTCCAGCTAATGATGCCAACGCGATACAAAACAAAATGGCTGAAGGGGCTCATGCCCTGCGTGCAGGCTGCCCATTGGGCCACGAAGAGGCTAGTCTTGATCAGATACCAGGAATCAATTAATCATCTGTGCTTACAGCCTTCCACTAGCTTCTGAAGACGAGTATCACCAGATATCGCGGGTTTCAGCCTCAAGGCTATATGCATCATTTCCACTTCCCCTCTTCCTCTCTGCGAATCACTGGCGACATATAATTCCGGAAGCCTAGCAAGGTACATGACAATGCCTCGCTTGCGCCAACTACAGGTCGTAGTACCGCAACTGGGAGCGCTCGCGCTACCGAACGCACGTACGACCTGCCATGTGGTCCGATAACCTCCTCCTGCTCCTCATACGGAATGGCGATAATGGTTTGGGCTGCCACCTGTTCGAGCAGGCGCGCAACAAGAGCGGGTGAGGGGCCTTTATGGGCTCAAATGCATTAGTTCCAGCGACATCATCATTTCTTGCGCGTCTCTGCAGGGTCTCAACTTGGACGGATCAAACATAACCTGTTGTTTCAGCGCTTCTGCCTATCTCAGTCCATCATTGGACTAAAAAAACGCCATCCGACTATACTATTGAGATGAGGCACTGTGTGGAAAAGACAAGCGACTTTACCCGCTGATTCGTTTTTTTTTTAGGAAAATGATAAGCTATATGGGGGCTTTAGAAATGACACAACTCGCACTCTAGATATTCACCCCGTTTTAGCCTGGAGCTTGTAAAAAGAGAAGCGCTTGACAGTACTGAAAGTCGTGCATCAGAGGAACTTATTATCTCGCACAGGGTTATCTCCCACACAGCAAACGCGATCATCCGTGCATATGGAATACTTTAGCATCAATTGTTATGGCTCTGGGTATGGCTGCCTCGTCGAGGACATGCCTTGAACACGAAACCTTTCCACAACTCCGCTGGTTGTAATCTCCTATTATAGTATCAGACTGGAATAATGCAAACACACGCAAAGTAGCTCGCCCTAACCGCCCGCAAGCAGCCGCTTTAAGTGCATGCAAGATAAGGGATAGCAAAAACAAAACGCACTCCGGAAAGACGACCACGTACATACATATTCCACACCTGCACCTCCTTGGCAAGCGCGTCGTACGCATGCTCAAGGCTATCTAGCACCCCCGTGGGCTGCTCATCATAGTACTCCAAGCCCCGCAGTGACGCGTGGCTGCCAGGCTGGGCAACCACGTCGTCCAGTGTTCGAGCCACGAAGCTTGCGACGCGGTGAGAAGTGTGAAGCGTTTCGATGGTGATGGCCCGAAGGAAGGACTGGGTACCCTTCCGCAAGCCCCTCAATACTCGGCCGTCTCGTCGGTACTGCTCCACAGGTAGAAACACGAGATCTGCCACACCCTTCCCGACCGTGACCTGATCAGACATCAGAGCGGGGTAACAGATTGATTCGGTTGCGTTACAATTCTCGAATAGCCCTGCGCTGTTATGAAGGATGCTGTGGATGGTTATCATGTGGATTGTTGCTATGTAAAGCTCAGGCCACGTAGAAGACGGATGTGACGTCCACCTGGACCAAACCAAGGTGCACACATATTATTAATACTGAAGTAGGTACCATAGTACTTATGTGTAAATAGAGCAACGGCTTTCGTATGACTAGAAATAACCATCAAACTAATAATACCACACGCCGCACATGTGCACTCACCAGCGGGCGGACGGCCGTTGTTCCAGCAAGAAACTTGTGCAATTGGTTGGAAGTGATATCCTGCACCCACGACTGGCAAGCAACGAGATGGGGGGAAGCAGCGGCGTTTGTAGGACGTGCGTACAAATTACACACTTTATATCACTGGTTCATATTCTGGGTAGCTGAGTGCACGTATCACGTATCATATATACCTGGTATAGGCAAACGCTGTCCACAAGGAACTCGTGGACTCTTTGCGAGTGGATTTTATTTCCTGGTGACCAGACGTACAAGGATCGCCGAGGCATTGTTCGTACGTGTATGCATTCGCACCGCTGATGTCAAGCGAAAATTACCATCATAGGCGCCACGACGGAAACACTCCGCTTATTGGCTGATGTTGCCTGATTATGGGCTTCAATGTCGAGATATATAAGAAAAAATCAGGTTCGTCCCAAAATATACCAGTACTTGGTGCCTGGTACCATCAATCTAGCAAACCCCCATCGAGACCGCGAACTCGTGGTCGGCTACAATTGACGCGGCGCACGGAACCGCGAGGTTCGGGTGAGCTTTTTACCTGGAGGAGAAGTTGCGTGACACCGTTCCAGCCTGAAACGCCCGAAAGGAGGAGCTTCTGAAGTGTAAGGTGCACCCCTTCCAGGGGAAACAGGTTCAGCAGTTCCAAGTAGTCGCCCTGCTGCAAAGCTCCTACCTTGAGCGTTCGTGGCTGGTAGTCGATTTTCACCTGGTTTACGCACAAGTTCGTTTGATGAATGCTATTGTTGCAACGATCGGGTGTAATAAAAAACGCAAGCGAGTGGCACCGATAAACCCTGTGGTCGCTTGTTTGGTGTGAATGAACCACCATGCAATGCCGAAGAGTTGCAAAGGATCGAAACGATTGCTCTTTAAAACGCCCCTTGCTGCTTGCGATAACACCTCTGACGTGCTACAGTAGAAAACGTTACCTGAGAACAAAAAAAGTGGCTGCGCCAAGAGTAAGCTAATAATGACACTACTGTCGGGGGCTTTTGACGTTCCGCACAAGCCTCGCCCTGTGTTGATTGGACGTAACATTCTAAGGGATGATGGGATGCGTATCACACCTTGCAAGCGCCAACATCACAGCACGATATGAAGAACGGACTTGCTGGTGCATCTTCCGCGGCCTTGTCGCCATCGCACTTGCTCCCCTTCATACGTGCTTCCGGGGCTGGTCGAGCTTGCGAGGAAAAGGAGCGAAGGAAATCGACCGTGTGCTGCCCAAACGAGAGATGTATCGGCAGCAATCGGACCTTGAGCATGATTTCGTCTCCAAGCGGGGCATCTTCGGGACAAAAGTGGTCTGACGGGCTGCGCGCAGTCATGCGGACGGTCACCATCTTTTGCTGGAACTCTCGAGGGTGACGGGAGTCATCTCTCCAGTGCTGCATCGTCTTGCGCGGGCGGCTGCTAGTGAGTGTGTCAGAGGCATGGAGGTTCTTGATGGTGAACAGCAAGTTGGACAACAAGCTTGGCGGGGGTCCAGGGTGGTAATTGTCAAGCCGGAGGCTAGAATGCTCGAGGACGACCTCAAGCATGCACGACGTATCCCTCCCCGCCCGCTTCACCGATCTGGTCGACCCAGTTTCTCGAGGAAGATTCAGCAGCTTGACCTTGGGCTGGCGTGAAGATCGACGTCCTGCCTTGACCTCGCCGTGTCCTCCTTGTTCATCTTGGTAATTCTCAAGGAGAGCGTCAAGAAGCTCCGTTTTTCTGGGCTTAAGCCCACCCTGAGCCGTGGAGGCGGAGTGAGTGTCGGCGTCGTCGCGCCTCCTGTGGGAGCGGGTGCTTTTTCCTTCAGCGTAGGCACGGGAGGACGGGCCCCGTGCCACCACTCTCGAACGAGTTCCCTGGTGGGAGGTCCGATCGTCATCGCCTGAACTTTTTTCAGTCCAGTCTCGTCCCTTGAAGAGTCGCCAGCAAATGGAGAGATCGTGGATTGCAAGTTGAAACTGCAATTTATGTCCGAGGTCCTCAGCCTCCGCTTCTCCACCCTCCCCGCCGGTGCTATTCTTGCGGCCGTGCCCCAATGCTATAAGCGGATCGCCGGACAAAAATGGCAGAGAAGTCGCCTCAGCGGTAGTCGGAATAGGAATGTAGTGTGGATACACGCGAAACTCCTCGCACTGATGGGGTGATGTTCCAGATGCTCCAGCCTCCCCCACCCCATTGCCATCACTTGGAGTATGGCGGTCCGAGCCTAGCCAACGAGCCTCTTGCTCGCCTTGCACAGGCTCGATCTTGGCGGGAGCGTTGAACTTGGCTGAAAGTCCAGCATGCACTGCCTGTGGTAGTGCCCTAGCTACGACGCTTTCGGTCACTGCAGGAGCGCTCTCCCGTTCGTCAAAAGGCAAAGAGTCTCGGCGAACCAGCGTCTCTGGTGCAAGCGGCGAATCGGCACCCAGCTGGATGCCTTGCGCACGTGCCACCGATACAATGGGCGTAGAGTATCTCAGCTCGCTCGCGTCTGTTAGTGGAGACAGGCTGCCATCTTGCGGGGACCTCTTTTCCTCGTGACCTGTACAATCAGCTTCGTCTGATCTCGAATCGCCTCCTACCGTTGATGGGGATGATGGCTCTGCAACTTTTGACTCATCCAGTTTCCCGGATTCCCCTGTATTTGTGTCTGCGCTTTCAGCGTCATGCCGATCCTCCAACTCAATCTCGATCGGAGCCGGCAAGCTGAACCCGAAATTACTTCGTCGGGCAACAATCGGCTGCGTCAGGCCTGCACTCAGAGCCGCGCCCCCGTGACGCCTTTCCTCTTCACCTAAAGAACGAACGCGGACAGGATTGCCAAAGCGTTAAAATAGCGTCCATGGAGTTCAATCGTAAAAGAAAGTCCTTCAAGCCATTGTGAAAAAACCGTCAATAATCCGTGGGCAGAATGCTACCTCTCTTTGCGATGGCTGCAAATAAAGCTACGGTATGTTTTTCACTGACCGTAGCATATTAAAAGACAAGAACTAAAAGTAGCATGGCCGGCTCCGAGAAGAGAAAACAGTGCTCGCACCACCGAAAATATGTGAGATATGCTTAGTCAATCCTCCCACCTGTCTCAACTCACCTTCGGACTCTGACGTATCCTCCGCCGACTCCATGGCAAGGTTTTGTCCATGAACCAGGCCCACCTGCGGCGCCGTCAGCCACTGAGCGGGTCCCTCGCCTTCAGAAATGAAAGAAGAGCCCTGGCCAGATGGTGTGATGTCAATGTGATCCGCTTCTTTGAGAGAATCTGCGTCCAACGCCTCAGCAAGAAGCGATGCCGGTGTCGTTTGAGCGTCCGGGGGCTCGACGGATACGCTGTAGTAATCCTCAATTACGAGTGACTCGCGAGGCTGTGCACCTCCATGCCCATTGCGGTCGGTCGCAGCTGTCCCACCCGGACTTGTCTTTGCTTCAGTCACTGCCGGAGACTCCCTTTCCCTGTTGCTCCTGTTTGCGAATGCAGATATCGCATGCGTCGTGTCAAGATGCCCAAATCGGGCAAATCAAAAGCGACAGTTTGAGTATGTTTGACTACAGTAGTGTATGTAGCATTCATGAGAAAAAAGGCAAGCAACGAAATAACGCCAAGGTATGCTGTTTGGTTTCCAGTTGATAATATATACATCGTGGGCATGGTGGCTTCAAGGACGAGGCTCTGTATACCCCCACCGCAGGTCTCACTCACCCAGGGAGGAAGGCATCTTGCTCCACATCGTCCAGTAAAGACTTGGGGGCGCTGTCCTGGGTCTCGTCCTGTGCTCGTCGCTCACTTTCTTTGGGGGCGCTAGGCCCTGTCTTTCCGACTTCCGTCGCCACCGCTCGGCATTCGTTTACCAACGCACACCACTCCCCCAACAAGGCCTGTGCCCCGGATTAAGTGACAGGCGAACAACACGTAAGAGGAAAACAGTAGAGTTATGGTGAAGAGTATGAAACTACGATATCTGACTTGTTGTATACACGTAGAAGAATTCTGACATCGGCTTCCCAAAGCTTTCGCAATGGAAGGGCAGGCACAGCAGAAGAAACACCTGGTACCAAATACGGTAAGCAAGCAATCAAAACGGTCGCCCTATCCCAAAAGGAAAAGTGAACCGGCTTAAGCATGAAGAGTCTGCACTAGACGTACATATTGTTGGTCGATCTTCGACTCAAACTCACGCGGGGAGCTTTGAACATTAACGAAACACTATAAGATAAGGCTAGGTGATGATCGCTTGACACTTTTGACATAGAGATATCGTAGCTGACGTCGATGTAGACAAGGTACAATACCGATACCAATGAGTACAATTGACCGGTCATGGTTCGTGGTTGGACAGGCCTAAGCGTATTGAATACCACCTTCCCACGCTGCTATGAATATGCATAGTCCTGGTGCTCTAGGTTACGATGGCAGCGTCCGGCGGCGGCGGCGGCGGCGGCGGAGGTGCTGCTGTGCCATAGCCCCCTTGGCGTTTCTAGGCAAGACTATATTAATATAAGACAGGGTAGGTCTCTTTAGGACTGGAAAAAGAACTTGCGCTCTTAGATGCTGTGTACGTTGGTTAACTGCAGTATTCACTGTGTGCGCTGGTGGGAGGCAAGAAGAAAATCAAGTTTGTGAGATATGATTTTTCAGTCGGACGGCGTGGATAAGGACCTTCGGCTTCAGAAAAAGATCTTCGGCCTTCTCCCACCTCAAAAGGGGTCCCTACACTTAAGGTTGCCGTGTAAAGTAGCAATTCGCGTGTCTCCGTCTCAACAAACTAAAACGTGTTGCAAGCTGCGATAATGGTTATGATGGAACACGAGTAGTGTTAATATAGTTACTATACGACATACAATACAAACAAGGCGCGGAACACAAGCTCGGCAAAGAGTGTTCACCGATACGTCAAGGTCCTAGGGTGTTCACCTGGCAGGTGCTGAGTGAATCCTGGCAACTGTACACGTGCACGATTCCCATCCAGAGCTCAACCGCAGTGAACGCGTCTCGAGGGACCACCACTTGCGAACGAGTTCGTAGGAAGGCATCCAGAAAGTTGAGGGTGGCAATCTGTAATTCGAGGTCAATTTGAGAACAACAATGGGACAGAATCGGTCAAGGTAGAAAGAGAGCATCACCCGCTATCATATGCTATGATACGATAACTGAACCGCATATCCGAGGAGTAAAAACACATATCCTCGCGAGCTCTATAGCCTCAGAGTGAAATAACATAGATCCTCATAACCTTCAAATTCTGGTGCGATTCAGCAGCCCGGACTGCCATCTGCTGACGGTGAAAATGTCATCGCTCCGAAGGGACCTTCGCTCTGGGGGCTGGTCATAACTTTGTGCTTCCTACATTACCTGGTACCTGGTACATCGCTTCAGTCTCCTTCCTGTCCTGTTGCAAATGACTACGTTTGTTTGGTACCAGTACTGAGTACCCCCGATAGAGGACTACGCTCGTTGTGCCTACGACCCCTCGAGTTTCGTTGGAACGCTCCTCATTGAGTAGGTTCTCTGCATGGGGGGGGGCTTTGCACATTGACTCTGCTATCTGCAAGCGCCACACCCTACACTTCCGTGCCACGTCCACTGCTGTCCACCGAAAATGGAAAAAAAAATAGCATATGGGATGCCACCATTGCCACCACTCGACCTACAGTAGTCTGAGTTGTATCGTACTGTATCGAAGAGCGATATCAGAGCACTCATATTCGGCCACGCCGCCCGTTAAGCACTTACCTGCACGAAGTGCGAAGACTCTAGATATTCCTGTACCGAGGCGAAGTCGGTCTTGGTGAGGGACACGTGCGGTCCTTTCTGCGCCTCCAACGCTCCACGGCATAGGCTAGCATCCTCGCTGCAGTAGTCCATGACACGATTGGACATATGCAAGCCGATGTCGCGGATGACCACTTTGAATCCCTGTAAAAGATCGATGCAGTTTGCACATGCATAGGCAAAGCATCGGCGTCAGCAATTTCGTCATTCAGACTTATTAACAGAGCATGACAATCATCAGGGACATCGTCGGGGCTACTGTAGGAAACATTGTATGATTAGAGTAGGGTAGTACAGAGGGGGCGACGATGAACAGAGATGCACAAGAAAACCTCGGCAGACATCGATGATGTTATCGATGTCGCTAAGGGCACTCCTTGACTGTCACCTGCATTTGTGCGCCCGCCACCATATTGCTCGACACTCTCAGGACGCCGATAGGGAACACCGCACGCCCTTCAGTTGGCGTCAAGTCGATGCGTGCAGCCCCTGCGACTCCTCCTGCTTTCCGCGGCACAGTGTGGAGCGATCCAGGGCTGCAAGACAGACAACGTGCACAACGGGGACAACGGGGGACGCTTTGCAACATGACCTACAGTGCATGAGCCACTGATAGGATTTGCTATTTTCGTTCGCTACAAGCTAGGCCAGCCTAGGAGGGGATAACGTTTTGGCCGGGTGTAGCATCGCCCCTTAAACAAGATATTAATATTAAATAGGACCTCAAAGTTGGAAGCTGACCCTGGCACAATTGTGTACATGCGCATCCTAAATGTTTTTGAACTCGAATCAATCTCGCCGAGATACTCGAGAAAGCTCGAAAGTACATTTATTCCCCCCACATTTTGACATTAAAGTTCGTATGACGGGATAGCACTCGTCGTTCCCCAATAAGGTAGAAAGAGGTGTAGACAGTTCTGAAGACGCAAGCAGAATCAGTTGTATTGCTTACTTTCGTCACCCACAAAGATATACGACCAAACAGAGATTTCCTCACATGAAACAAGTATTAACAAGTAATGAGGACAAATGGTATCACTGCCACGGTACGCTCAATTTTGCGAATTTCGATGTGAAATTATAAGCCCGTATTTGTAAAGCACGTGGGAAATCATGCAGTCCCAGCCTTTTTACTTGTGCTTTTTCCGGAGACTTATGGTCGCTTTATTTCATTTTCGGATCGTTAAATCCGTGAAAATATGTTGGGACAACAAGCCGGGCGCGGAATGTGTTGGTTGTGACGTGAACAATACCGTGTAAAAATAATCACGTCAGAATGGGTAAAATTGAGCGCAGCATGGCCACTAAACCGTTCTGGCAGAGGCTTGGCTGGCCCAGCTCGCGCGTGATCATAGATTAATAGTGCGACTGGCCACCGTCCCCCGCCAGGTCACCTACTACCACTTATAGTGGAATGATAAAGTGGACATGGCCATCGCAAAACCACTTTTCCTGCAATGCACAAACAGTATGCACCAGGTACCAGGCATCAGGTATGCGTCAACGGGTAGAAACAAATTTCGCACACGACACATGTTGATTGTACTCAGAAACACGACATATAAGATCCATCATAGATTGGGGAGTTCCATACTGGAAAGGGATTCCGGCAGTAGGGTATTGGGATATCGGGGTAATGTGTGCCAACCAATGCCACTCTTCAAGTGTAACCCTATACTGCATGTGAGGCGAGTCAACTCGGCAGCGAGGATGTAATATAAGAGGAGTTCCGTTTCATGTCTGGAATCAGCCACGCTTTCCCGTGCCAGCTGCGCCTATACCTTTAGAGATCAATCAACACACTAGTGAATGCCGGTGATCTTCTATTGGCAAGCGTAGCCCAGGCCAACCTAGAGAGGTGGGAACCTGCTTCCAGCATGTCTATTCTTTTTAGATGATGTGCTTCGTGAGGGAGCCAGCGTGCGTATTTTGAAGATGAGATCGAGATCCTGGAGGAGAGGACGTGTGTGTGAGAAAAAGAGTCAGGAGATGCCGCACCAGAAGCAGCAGCGATCCCAGCGGGGCCAAGTTTGAGCCGGACCTGGTAGAATCGCTTGGCACTGGTGGCGAAGACGCTGGAGAGTAGTAGTTGCAGGGGCAGCAGCAGCTCCAGCAGCACCGTCAGCAACGTCAGCAGTCAGAGGATTGCTGCACTTTTGTTGCGACGATGAAGCGCATGCAGTAAGCACCGTTATCGCCGCCGTCGTCTCGACCGCCGCGTAACCGTCGCTGCTGCAACACCCCGGGATAGCCAGGCACCTGCCTGAATCTGTGGGTTCGGTGCGCGCTGGCGACGCAAATGTACAACGTATATTGTTATATGAAAGAGGGAGTTTGGCCGGCAGGAGCCGGGAGGGAAGATGGAGACCGCGGGAGCGACGCTGAAAGTGTTCTGGCAGAATCTGCCTGGACTGCTGAAGCACCACGCCCGCAGGTGGATGATGGCGGGGGACGTTGCCCCCGAGGAAGGAGTCGAGGGAGAGAGTGAAGATGGGCGCAGGGGGAGGAGTCTGCATCATCTATGTGGGATGCGCTGCCCCAAGAGAGAGGATGAAAGAGAAGGGATCGAGGCGCCACCAGCAAGGACTTATGTCCGCACCAGGCACGTTTGATTGATTACTGTGGTGATTTCCGTTTTTAGATTGATTGTGTATCGATTTGAGAATGGTAGAGAATCTGCGAACATTGGAGATTCAGATTTATTTGGGAATGTTGGAAATGAAATGAGATGCACAGACGTGTATACGTATAGCTTTCCTCACTGAAGTTTTCCTGTAGACGCACTGCAGGACTATGACGTCTGTCTGTTTTATGGTTGGCTGGTCGAGGGCTCTGGTTGGGCATCGACAAGAGTACGAGTAGGAAATGAACAGGGTAAGGGTAGTCTAGAATTTAGTTGGGATACGTGCGAATAATGTGAGCTCAATGACTGCACGAAGACCCTTCGCCCATGTGCACCTGTTTGACGTCATTACGTATCATATACAGTAAGAGGATTGATATGCCCACCCTATTGCTGAGTTTGGCATTGCGTTGGTCTGATGCTGGCAGAACCAAGCAAGTACAGCAGAAAGAGGTGTTTGTGTCGAACCCCTGTGCCCAACTACAGCAACATGTCTGTTTGCGGCAATTCACATATTTACATCTTTGTATGCGGGTATCTCGTTTTTGAGTTGTTGGGTTGGTGTGTAGCTGCTGGCACGACCCGCGCCACTTGTTACGTGCCAAAAAGGCAGGATATTTGTGGACGGAGTAATACACTATAAGAGTACAGCAGCAGCAGAAGTAGTACGGTACGGTTGTAAGCTGAGACGAAAACGGTTTACTTGGCATTACTGTATATGTTCATCAAGTACGTACTGCAGTATATAGTGGTCGAGGAATACATGGGTTTGATGTGGGACCAGATATTCTCGTTGAAAAGTAGCTGTTTATTTGCAGTAGCATTTGAGAAGTTGAACTATACCGAAGAGGAGTTTGCAAGCAGTGCGTGCGTGAAAAGAGCGAAACACCCAACGCAGACCTAATCGCTCGAATGCACGTCCCATCCCTTCTGTATGCCGGGTCAATGCTGCGGAGGCGCGACGTTTGATTTCACCCAGGAGGAATAGCTGGATGACCCGAGCTGCGGTGACGCCATGAGACCGAACGGAGAGGCAGCCGCGGCGGAGGCAACAGCAGTAGTGTTCGGGGCATCGGGGTGATTCTTACTTAAATGTGGTTGCCTGTGAATCTGGATGAATATTTTCATTGTTTGTATTTTGGAATTACTTTGGTCGATTTGGATTCCGCGAGAGTTATTGGAGATTTCGAGTAGTTTCAACGTCAAATAAAATTCAAGTGAAGGAATGTATGCTATCTCGCACTACCGTCGCGATCTGTGTTTCAATGGCGGGAGTAGGGGATAAGGGGAGACTCTTGTCCGGAGGAACGGGGTTCCTTGCGATCTCTGGCATTTAATTTCTTGGCTTAATTATATTTTTGATGAGTATGGCTACTATGATTTTCTTCCAGGATTAGCATTAATTTCCAATCAAATAGAGGGGGCGGTTTTTGACGAGACTAAAGAGAGGCTATGAAGCGCCTGGGGGCGTGTGCGGTCCATATGAAATGTTTTCTAATTTGGAAGCTTTGGGTAGTATTTCAGAAATTGAGAGTTTGATTTTTTGGGTTCTTGAAAATTTGTGCTTTTGTTCAGAGTCAGTACTGACTGAGTGGTCTAGCAGGTAGTGCTATATAATTCCCTAGGATGGGTCGGGGGTTGAAGTCTCGCCGAATTCGTACGTTGATCTTTTCGAGCGTGCGCGATGGAGACATTACGAATGATTATGATAGTGTGCCTGTGGACACCAGTAGCGTTTGGCGCGGGGACGGCCCCGGAGATCACTGTACTAAGTCGACGAGATTCCACTGAATAGCTTTGGACCAATTCCGCGGAAAATGCCGTTTTACCTGACTGAATCCGAGAAGAATGCCGTTTTACCTGGCATTGGATTTCGAGAGTTTTAGGTGTTTGCAACAGAGAGGCTGGGGATTTGAATACTGATTTGAGGATTTGAGTGTTGATTCAACAATTTGATTTTTGAATTTCAGATTGGATTTTTGACTTTCTGAGTTTGATTCGAGTTGATATTAATACTGAACTATATCAGCCCTGCGATGTCGTACATTTTCATGTACAGAGCTGAGGGGAATATTGATCGTGGACAGGAGCAGGGGGGATATTAGTATGGTTGTGTGTATTGAGTAGGGGGCATGTTGATTGTACTCAGAAACACGACATATAAGATCCATGGTAGATTGGGGAGTTCCATACTGGAAAGGGATTCCGGCAGTAGGGTATTGGGATATCGAGGTAATGTGTGCCCACCAATGCCACTCGTCAGGTGTAACCCTATACTGCATGTGAGGCAAGTCAACTCAACAGCGAGGATGTAATATAAGAGGAGTTCCGTTTCATGTCTGGAGTCAGCCACGCCTTCCCGTGCCAGCTGCGCCTATACCTTTAGAGATCAATCAACAACACACTATCAAAAGATGGTTTAGATCCCATCAACCACGTTGATTCGCGCGTGCGACAGGCATTGAAGGTGACACACCATGGCATTTCCTCGACTTCATACATACCACTGAAAATTTCAACTGACCTTGGTGAATGTGGCATATAGTCGACCACGCCATTGAAGACCGTGATGAACATCTTCGTCAAGTTTCCGCCCGCTTCCCCCATCCCATTGGTGTTACCACCAAGGCCGGGTGCGCAGGTGTTTGTCGACGCCGCTCGACCTGCCGGCACGTCCCCAACTACCAGGCCCAACAGACGGGGCAGCCAGCTGGAGGCCACAGTGTGCCTGCACACGCGCAAACACGAGGAACGAAAAAAAAAACGCCGAAAATATATTAAACACATCGTCCCCCCTCACGCTACAAAATAGACGCCTCACCATGCAAGAGTGTAGTTCCGACTACTGTTTGATTTTAAGCTATAAAATCTTGTCGCCATGATATCTTCATCGCTATATCAACGGCCATGAAGATACCGTTGGCACTCTTACCTCAAGGTTACATCGTACAAATTGAGCGTTGCCGTGATTGTTTTGTACATTGCTCCTGGCCTGCTTGTTGCCAGCGCAAGCTCAGCGGCCACAGGAGAGGTTCCCTTGGCCCACTTCGTCTGGTACAGGACAGGAACCTGTTAATGGCATTGAAAGACGAAAGACACGCGCCACAAGTGATGAATGCCGTTAGGTGTCAAAGTCGTGACGGCTGTCAGAATCCAAGGGTGGCAGCCTGTCCAAGCACGTGAACCAGAGCTGCCACTAAAAGCATCACAAGGTTTCTGAGCTTCGTTGGCATGCAGGTAAAATCTCCCCAAACGCTCATGGTGAATAGGGAATAGAACTTTTGCACCATGGTTGGACCAGGCAAGCGTCGACTTTATGTCCAAAACAACTTTAGGTACTACGAGGTACCATATGCTCTACGAGCAGGACAAAACCCTTCGCCGACCGGGCATGCAATGCAATAATTATCCAAGATCCGCGCTGAAACTAACGGCACGCGACACGACAGGACTATAAATATGTACATGTGTTCTGGATGCGCACTTGGGCACAGCTGAAACACTCACGAATCCAAGTGTCGGCAGATCGTCCATGGATGGGTGAGCTGACAAGCTCTTTCCCGGGAGGAACAGCAGCGGTCCAGTCACTCGCCCCCTCTCACCCCCATGTCCACAGTCATCAAAGCAGCGCCGCAGGGTCTCATGAACACACAGATCCCCGGACGATATGGTGACTAGTGGTGCAGGGCAGCCTTGGATGGAGTTATCGCGTTTGCCGAGGTGCAGACAAGCACTCCCAAGATTGAGGACAAACGAGTGCGGCCCGGGGTCCTCAGCGAATGCGGTCGCTTCGTGTAATACAATGGTTGCACCACTTGCCTCCACCAGCACCTCCAACGCAACGGGAAGCGGCGCATCTGCCGCCTCAGAGGAGTCCGCTGCAGAACCCACGATAGGCATCTCGTCGGGGGGTGGAGCAAACCCTGCCAAGATATCAGCGAGAACAACCAATTCCAGACGCGATAGCTCCACCGTGAGGCAGGGCAAATCGCAAAGAAGGACGTGAGGCGAGGACTCCTGCCCGTCGATGGCGCCAGTATCGCCACATTGCAATCCCCCGCCAAACCTTACAGGTGGAGGTACATCTGCCAGGCCACTGTCAACGCTGCTGCGATCGAGGCAGGCGCGAAACGATGTCGACAGCATGATAGCATGGGTTAGAAACATCCAACACATCATACGATTCGTGCCGCACGACCATTATCACGACCCAACCAATGCACGACACGCTCAAATCGTGCCATGTTCTCAACAACGGTCGGTCTATGCAGCAACTGAAACGAAGAAACATAGGGAAAGTCCGCTACATGTAAGCTGCAGAAAGACGAAAACGCCACCCCCGATGAACTTTTGTGTCCGGGTCTCGCGGGGTTTGAGCAAGGTGCTCACAGAATAATATTATGGCTTGCGACGGGAATCCTCAGGTCGCTTTACAAACCAGACAATGCGACTGGCATTGGACGGGCCTGCTCACTACAGTAATATGCAGCGCTCGACCAAATCAAATGTAGCAATATGTGAATTCGCCCGCATATACCTACAATTAAAGGTATATGTGTTCAGTGCGCTCTCACCCATCGTAAGGCTCCCACGTATGCAAGAAATTCAGTTCTGCGTCCGCAGGCCGTGCCACCCTAAGGCGTCGTGCATTCCCAACGTTGTTCGCCAAACCGTACTCCACCTTCAGCGGCGCCTCGGTAGAGGGGCCGGATGCCTCAAGAAAGTACAGCCCAATGGTATCCCCACTTCTGCTGCCATTACCGCCATCATCACAAACCAGTAGCATTTGGCACGCCACTCGTGCGCACTCCAGTGTAGTTTCCTGCGTGCTCGGTGATCCGGTCGCAACTCGAACCACTGCGCGATCGATCTCTATGACCAAAGCAGGAGCCGCCTCTCCGCCTCCTCCTCCTACTCCTCGTCCACCTCCTGGTGCATCCCCTCGGGTCCACCCGACCGGGCTTGTACCGCTCTCAACGCTGCTGATTAGTGCAGAGTAAGCAGGCGAGGAGCACGCTCCGGGGTCTGCCGGCAACCGGAGCGTGACTTTCGGCAGCGAAACGGACACTGAAAAGCGTCGCACGCTGTCTACATCCCTCGATGCTGCCGCTGCAGGCTGCAGTCGGCTGTTCCCATTATTGCTTCCTCTCCCATCGACCTGCTGCGTTCGCCGCACCTGCAGCCTAATCTTAGAGTCGAATTCAGCCAGGAAAGCTGCAAGGCGCACGTCGAGCACTGCCACCACCGAACGGCACTCGACATCAACAACAATCTCTCCGTCGCCATGGTCTGTCTCGGCTCGTGCTTCGCCGGAAGAGGCTAGTTGTATGGAGGGGGGGGCGAATCAACTGCTCCGATCACCTCCAACACGCGTACGCACGGGGTATCTCGGTCATTCGCATCGCTCCAATCGGCAGCGAAGGTGCCAATTTCAGCAGCTGAATTAATCCTTCCCCCGGCGCGGTGGAAAGTATGGCTGGCGCGCCTCATCTGGAAGCGGAGGTAACTTGCGCTACAACTGCTGCGCGAACTAGAACCTGTCTCTTTGTCGGTAAGCAGGGTGACGTCGACTCCTGTCATCCGCACCCGGACTTTCACAGAGCCATGATCGGTTTGCGTCCTGGTGTCTCCCACGAGCGCCCCACCTGCCCCAGTAATGTCAGCGGCCCCTTCCTCGCAATCATAAAAAACGTCGCTTTGCTCCAACGACATGAGCGAACCTCCTCCACAGACCCCTCTGCCGTAGCCGTCAGTCTCCGATAGCGATAACCGAGCTCGCGCATCTGCGTACTGTTTGTCGCAAGCATACGCACGTGATACGTAGGCATGTTCGTTCATCGAGGGGGGAAACGTGAGCTCACGCAACATACCCGTAGCCAAGTGGGACAAAAAACATAATATAATGTATGGGAATCTACCGTACTACGCAGCCCTACTCGTACTGCGGTGGTGCAGTCCTGTCACCCATCGCGCGGGGATTTCTACTTTCCGTTCACCTGTTCCAGCAGGTCCGAGAGAGTGTTGAAATCAAGCTCGCCGGCACCATTCTTGTCCGCGGCGGATGAGGCATTTACGTACCAGAAGTCCTCACGAAAAAGAGCTTTCACAGGCGGCCTAGCTGCGACGGTAGGAGCGTCTAAGGGATCAGTCGCCACAGCTTGCCCGACATTTCTGAGATACGCTGACGTCAGTGCACAGAGGCCTGCGCACTCGTCGGCGCCCAGCGCTACGTCTGCGTGGCGAAGGGAGACGTCGATGTCCAACACCCCGTCTCCTGGGGTTGACCCCAACTGCGGCCTCCTGCCATGCTTGATGACGACGGAGCCCGTCCCACTGATACGTAAGACTTCGTGTTTCCCCCCCTGTGGTCCTTCGTTCCACTCGGCGGTCATGACACCCATACTCAAGCGCTGCGGCGACGACGAGAGAGAGGTGAGAGAGGATTAGAAGACCCGTCTAAAAGTATAAAAGTATGCGATCATCAGCAACTTTCGACGGTATACAACGATGCTGAATTTGCTCCTGTTCAATCTATGATTGTGTTCGGTCGGAGGTACAGTATATAACTTTTATAATAAGACTGCTATTGTATCAGGTGGAGAGTGGCCACCGGGACCAGGTAAAGCGAACATTACGCATACCGCAGCCTCCTGATTCCAACAACTGCCTCCTAGCTAGACAGTTCGTAATGTGTTGTCGTTGTCACCGACGCACGAACCTTGGACACCATCCTCACGCGACTTATCGACCACTGCCGGTGCTTGCATGCGCCAACCGTGTTCACTGCAGTTTTCAGTGGCATCCTGGGCGTTTAGCACTACTGCTATCAGCTTTCAGTGTTAAAAATAGTGTTCGTAAGTCTTCGTGCAATGCGCGTTCTCGGACATACTCTGCGGCGACAAGTTTCAAGACTGGCCTGTTCATGGCATTTCACCTTGTGCGCAAAAACCATTCCACCGCCGGTTTTGCTCGCCCCTTCGGCACGGTCGATGCCTGCAGCAGCGCTCTGCGGCAGCGAAGGTGTCTCGGCCATAAACGAAGCCGATTCTGGAGTCTCGTCACACCACTTGAGATAGCTGCACCTTAGTTCCAAAAATGGCTTGCTCTCGCCGCTATGTGCCTCAGAGCCACCGTCCTCCAGTCCAACCGATGACCCAATCCGTATGGTCAGATTGTTGACGACAATCTTGACTTTGGACGTGATCTGTTCGATCCACTGGGCCAAAAAGTCCAAGCGATCGCCTCCCTCGCTCGGTTGCTCCTCCTCATCGAGAAACCCGGTCTCCGCTGCTACCATTACAGACGCCGCTGTCCCTCTTGCCCCACTCCGTCTACCCGCACCGGTCACGTTTGCGCCTAAGGCTCCAGTTACCTGGGGCCCATTTAGTGCAGCATCGGGGCTCGTGCCTGGGACGCACGTCCCGTCTGAGTCCCCGGCAAGAGGCGCCACGTGCACGACGATGTCATCCAAAAAGAAGGCGAGACTCTCGGTGAGGAGCTTGCTGTAAGAGATCTCTACGCGCAATCTCCCGGCGTGAGCCCGTTCCAGTCGAATCGGCAGATCTGGGCGAAGCTCAGCCAGAGCTTTTACGTTGATGTTGAGATCCGTGAGTTCGATCCGGCCAGCGCGGAGTTGCACATCGAGTTGCTGCGTTCGACGGGGGCGACGGCATCAGACGGGTTGAGGTGGCGGAGAGTGGGGCGAGGAGTATACATGATATCATCGTATTACACGATGCGAGCATGTGTGACACCAGGAAATGAAAGTAATACCGCTACGAGTATATATTGGTGTATGAGTAGTCGTATATACGTGTATCGTACTGCTGCAGTGGTGGCCTCGTATGTACAGCAAGACCCCCCTACCTGTAGCTGCTGCTGTGCCTGCCTGCGGTGTCATGTAACGCGGCAGAACGTTTTCCTGCTCGTACTATTTCATAAAAATCTGCGACGTACGTAAGTCGTACTTCGAACGTAGAACCGGCACGATGAATATATCGATACTGCTGTCCTATCCAGAACTACTACCTGGTACGGTGTTAGAAACGAGCCGACTGCCGGCACTGCCCACGACATCACGTTCACACTTTCGCACTTCGACAGAGTGAGACAAAGTTGACTTTTGACGTGCAGGGCTGTTCAGAAAGACGAGGAGAGTTCAGAAAAGAAAGAAAAAAATACGTTGCCATCAAGCTTGAAATTGAAATTGTGAAACTATCAAATCAAAATAAGAAATTATAGCGGAAGACACTTTGCCTTACCTCGAGGGCGATGTCGTCATCCAGGAAGCGCCCTACCAAGCGCTTAAGTACGAATCTGTACAACTTCTGGAGCGTTGGGTTTGTTAATCTTCGGAAGATGTCCTTTAGGAGAGGAGAGAGGAGAGGCGAACGACGATGGCAGGCGTGGCAGCCGGTTAGGAGGGTTAGGAGGAATGATGACACAACCTCCATCTTCAACACTACACGTACTCACCCACTTTCAACTCTGTGGTTACCAAATTTGAATGGTGATATATATCAATGTTGTGGGTAGCTACACCTGTACAGCGGCAGAGATACGTACCATCCCTCAGCGACCGCTATCCTCCTTCCTATGTACAGATGTACAGCGGACGTATTGATGCTTTTTGGGGAATATCAGCAGAAATACATATAAAGGGTTTCGATGAGTTGAAGGTGCATGTTTGGTAAGGGAGAAGGGAAATGCGGTGGGTTACATTTTGCATTTTGTTGGGTCTCAGCTGGACACATCGCCTGCATGACAGTGCGTTTGTTCGGCTGCTGTGCTGGGCGATGGCGACAGACTTCTTCGAGGTTGCACGGGCTCTTGACCGCGACACATTTTTGGGCATCACGCGCGAAGTCTTGCAATGGAGCCTTCTCGTCCTGGCTCCATTGGGACTGCCTAGGTAACAACCAATTGAATCCGGTCGTGTGATTTACTTGGTTGGAGTGTGGTAAATACCTGTGGTTAGCGGTACTGCTGTATAGACCTGCCCTACTTGTAGTACTCGTAGTCGTATTTAATAGTGCTGTCACCTGCCCTACATGTACCAGTACTGCAGCGCTGTCATACAGAGCACCAGGAACTTACCGTAGGACTGAAATCGCCACAATGCTGTATGTAGGCTTGCACTGTGCCCCAGCGCAACCACCCTAACATACATTACAAGTAGCTACTCTGCTGCTGTAATATAATACGTCGTGGCAATTACCTAAATCTGTGGCTTTAGTTCTTCCCTTATCATACTCGTACCGCTGACCAGTGTGACCTTACACCGGAAAGGGCTGCTGTGCTCTTACGAATGAATGTCTCGTGTATGATATCATATATCATACGTTGATGCTATTATTAATAATATTAATAATATAATACCCGGTATGCCATCTCTCGCCCCCCCTCGTACGCAACGATGGAAACTAAGGCAATTTCGGCAAGCAGTCGGCAGCGAGGCCTTGTTCATTAAGCAATACGGACCGAGGTTCAGGTTCATATTGGAAGCAGTGTCTGAAGTGGTGTACGCCAACAGAGGAGTCTCCGAGAGCGAGGTGGCGGTGACTCTACACAAGTGAGTCCTTGAGATATTGAGCCCTCGAGAGTGTTCTTCGCAGAGCGCTTGTCCCACGGTGCAGCAAACGGCAGGATGTTAATTACAGTAGTACAGTCTGGCATCTATGGTAAAATAGTAGTACAGAGCTCTACAACCCAGCTGCTGCTTCGCGTACTGCCATTTTATGGTGTGAGAGTTATCCTATTATTAATAGTCAAATATCGCATGTGAAACAGAATGTGCCATTAACGCCACTCGTACGAGTACTACTGTGTTGTATCGTACATCGCCGCATCGTGGCGAGGCTTCGGGTTAGGATCTTTACAGCTCCTAGGTTGTGTGATAGTGCATTCGCACCCATCTTGTCTAACATTGTTAACAAAAAAAGTGTATACCCTGGTGAGCTCGTAAGCGCCATCGGAATAACCATAAGCATAGCAGGTATCCAGCTGGTCGTGCAATATGCAATATGAATGTCAGCTGGTCGTGCAATATGCCATGTGAGTCGCACCTCAATTTTTTTGGCAATGTACATACGTGTAACATTGGTATAATATCATAGGTACGCCGAAGAGGAACAAGACCCTGAGGCAATTGCGTACTTGGGAAGAATGAGCGACGCGCTACGCCTGGTCTACTCCCCCCCCCCGGTGAGAGCGGACTATTTATACTGTACGTACGTAACTGTGTATGTAGGGCGAGTGGGCTTGACCCTTGACCCTTTACCATTGGCCCTTCAAGGCGCACAGGCTGCGACCACCGCCGTGCAGTATGTTGGTCATCCCCGCTGCTCAGGCCCACCCGGTGACCTGCCTGCACAGCTGTCGTCGCAATTGCAGCCTTTCTTTCACCAGTGCTCGAATTGTAACACAGCTATACCTGCCCGTGGGAATATCACAGTTCCCTCATTTGTGTCGCCGTTTACACCGGTAGAAGCTTTTACTAAAGCCATGCACGTTAAATTGCTGGTCGAATGTACGTCCCTCAAATTATTATCGTCGGATCGCCTCGGCCGCATTAGCAAGTGCAAAAAGTTACGGTGGCAGTTGCTCCAGCAGGAGGGCGGCTAGGTCGTGGCACCTACACGATTGTCCAATGTATCCACCGCAAGGCTGGTTCGGTTCGACTCCTTGCAACTCCGGGGGTAGGGAGCTGTGATTGTGGTATATATACATGTGTCAGCTGTTGCCCAATACAGACACGAAGTGTTTCGTGACATTGAAATCCAATGTACCCGACCGGTCGGTTAGCGTGCGTATGCCCTGTTGCCTAGTATGGCGGGGTGCGAAGTTGACCAGACCAGTCGGCCAACCTCTTCGGGAAATGCATGCTATGATATGGTGGAGCCACCACGCCAATCGGCATTGCGAACGAATTACATAGACAACGTACTCACCCTGGAGGTCTGTGTAGTCCAGGAAGCCGCGCAAGCTCTATTGATAGATCGGTTTACTCCTTGAGTTCGGTTGTAGTCAATGAAAATTGAACTGTGTGTTCGCGTCGCATCTCTTGAAGACCGAAACCATTGTCCATTAGAGAACCGCATGGAAAGCAGCAACGATGAATGCTCGACCCGATGCACGACATGAAGCGAAGATAGCCTACTTCGTTATCCAACGTCAGAACATGATGATTCATTGGACTGAAAGAGCACCTACACTATTGATAAACTCTATGGCAGCACCAACATCATGTTTCCCCGACCGATATTACCGTACCTGCCTGCCGGTACTCACTGCAGCAGCACAGATCCATTGGTCGCTTCGTTGCTGTCAATAATTAAATGTGTTTGTACCAGTAATTTTCTTAGTTCGGACGAACAGAGGGCGTATCGAGTTTGCCGTTGGATCCTTTATTCTACCGGTGGCTGAAATTGTTCCTTTCTTGTAAGAATTTGCACCCTACAGCATGAATATGGTGATACTGCAAACAAATACCGCCGTACATACTACAACTATGTTAAGAACGTCAGAGGTATGCAATAATAGCTTATATATAATGGATGTAGGTGAAATTATATGGATGCAGAATAGATTATTCTTTGACATGCGCACGCACGTTCGTACGGGCCGCCGCAGCGAAGTCATGTCTACAGTAGAGAGGTCCTGGACATGACAGTTGCCGCGGCAATTGGCAATCGCAAATGAAGATACTAATAGGAATATATGTAAAAGGACATGGTATTAATAGTACGCAATGGGGATATAATCGGAGGATATGTTTCATGATGTTCCAGCATCACTCAGCGGGCAGTGGATGTCTCTATTTTACGTCACTTTGATACCTCTTTTTTCCCGCGTCATGACGGCCACAGAATATTGGAGCTTCCTGAAGTACCTCCACTTGAAAATCTTGTGAGGGCCGGCCTGTCTATGCTACGCGCTGGAGCTGTCTACGCACCAAGGCCGCGCACGTTGTCTGCTGAGGGCGTGTGTTCAGAATGGGTGCCATTTAGCGGGACTGCCCAAGCAAAGGGTCCCTGTACGGTTGAAGAGTCGTCGACCGATCACGCTGCTTGCGCACCAAAAATAGGAAACGATTGCGCTCTTACGCGGTGTGTCGCCTGCAACGCACAGCACGTATCGGCGGGTTACGCACGGCACTTGGATTCGATGGTTAAAGCTATGGCCACGATCGATGAGCGAGAGACGGCGCTTGGATCTCAAGAAGAGGGTTGCGCCGACATTGGCGTCGATGCGGAGCCTAGGAAACGAGAGACCGACGAGCGACCGAGCGCGCCACATGCCCCGACGATTGTATACGAGAAAGCCCAACGCGCCAAGGTGGCTTCTTGCTTGTCAGCAATGACCAAAATTCGCCAAGAGGGACGTTTTTTCTCGAAAGCCGTCGAGCAGCCGCATTTGCAGGTGTGAGTTATTCCTAATACCGCGGATTCTGTCAGAACATGTCATGTCAAGCGACGTCAGGCTGCCGCGTGATCACCCGTGTAAATGAAGTCAATACGTGCGTTTGCTGTAAAATATCAGGTATTTGACAACGTTGCTCGTATGCTCTAGAATTGTGCAGAAATCCGACCCCTTTCTCTCGTCCGTCACATGCTACAACAGGCTTTAACGGAAGCGTATGCAGCGAAGCATTCAGGCGGGTCGGTGGATGTAGGCCTTGCTTACGCGTGCTCAATGGTCTCGAGCGGTAGCGTTCCGAGTGCAGAGCTGAGCCGCCGCCTGGACGTTGCAGCCCTGGATTACATGTCGGCCGTACCGTTCATGGACAATGAGTTTTTTGAGCTAATCCGAGCGCTGGAACAGCCTCGCGAACGGCAAGGGGCGAAAGAGTCGACGGACAGTGGCGTACGACTCCCGGATGGCAAGATATGCGACGAGCCTGACGTTGCGCTTGAGCGCGTGCTAACTTCTCAAGCTTATCGGACACTCGCCGAGCAGAGTGTCGAGAAAGGTCTGGCAGGACTAGGGGCGAATTTTTTCAACGAAGCAATAAGATATGGGTCTGACTACCTTCCCGGCAGGTGCGCGGCCACGGAGCAGTGCTCATTTAATATATTGTGGCCCCTTCTGGGACCCCAAGTAAATTTATTTATAGGGGCCAACAAACGACGAAGGCGATTTTATGATATTGTCAAGCGTCTAGGAAGAGCGTGAAGCAGTACAACATCATAAACGCTGCTGCGCGCAAGTCCTACAGCCCCGTACATTGCAAATCCGGACACCCCCCCCCAACCCCAGCAGCGCAGACTTCTTTGTGTGACCAATGGTGTATTCGTCATTCAGTATGGAGAAGTTTTCCCTCTATAGTCCCCAAGGGGTTGATATTTATAAGTGCGTTTAGTGCGTTTAGTGTGTTTGGTGTATTCAGTGTGTTTAGTGTGTTTAGGAAATGCGACGGAGAAAGCTTCATCGCAAGATGGTGCAGCGAGAGGCCCCCACGTTGACCGGTTCCACTATACACTTGAAGATGCGCTTTCTTTTGCTGCAATCTATGGCTAAGTTGATTTGCAACACTTTTTCCTGATATGCTGTTTCCCCTCCGCTTTTCTCTCAGATGCTTGGCGGAACTCCTCGCTGGGCGGGCGAAGTGTGATCTAAAGCAGGGACTTTTCGAACCTGCGAACGCACGGGCAGATGCAGCTTTGGAGGTGCACGCAACTTGTGGAGAGGCGTTCCTCGTGCGGGGGCAGGTATGGAGGGATATATTATCTGCATGGTTTTTTAGGCACGCAAAGCGTACCCCGTGCTGTAAACGCTACGTTGTCTCCGCCGTCAAGTACGTGCACGAGCAGTTTGTTTCTTTTTTTTGGTTTTTGCTGATGCGCTTAGCAGTTGCGAACGCCGGTATTGGGGTACTGTAATGATAATCGCCGCTGGAAGTCTAGGGGATCTACCAGTACTGTCTACACATTTTCTTTTTTTGCCTCTGGAAGTCGAAGACATGTACAGCAAAACACACATGTCGACTAAAAATTCTCTAAACGTTTCCTAGGCTACGGTATCCGATGACCCCGCTCAGGTGGCATTCAGTTATCTTTTCTTTTTCATGAGCGAAAACCGCTTTTTGACACGCGTTGGCTCCCCCGATGTCTCTCCGTATTGTGACAGTGCCGCCGAGAGCTGGGCGACAACCAGGGTGCGCTAAGAGATCTGGTAAACGCGTTTGTGCTCCAAGGGAGTGCGTTGGACGGATCTGGAAATGGAGGAGAAGCTCAGGCTATAGAAGATGTTTCCCGAGAGGCGTCTAAGACCAAAGCCGAGTGAGGTTGAACTTCTTCCGAGACTCGGGTTGTTCTGTGAATGTTTCGTTCGCTTCTATAGCTCAATGCTGCATGTGTGGACATCTACGTAATTGGATTACTGCGTGTCCGATCGGACCATACATGGTAGACACTGCTTATCCTGCAGTTTCACCTCAACTACATTCTCCTCGTGTTTACGTTTGTTTCGAACAGGGAGGCGTTCTCGCTCCGCGAGGCTTCAAACACCCTGCCTGCCGACTGGGTGGTTCGCAGCTTTTTCTCTTCTTACAACAGAGAGGTCGGTCAGCCGCGTGTTTTGCATGGTACTGACGAACACGTGCTGTTTGTAACATTGGTAGTACATAATGTAATATCAGTAGCCCTCGCGATGTGATACAACACCTCTGGAGAGTTGACCTATGATGGTTCTGCTGAAGCCTTCTTGGTGAATTTCTGCTGAAGCATCGTTGATGAATTTATAGTTCTGCTGAGGAACTAATCAGGACCTCTTTTTTTCGGTGCCATGGATCTGCTTTCCAAAGGACATTTATGACGAGTACGAATCTGAGGCGGGATCGCTACTGCTGGACGTGCAAGAACCGCTAACTGGCGAGGGTGCCTTCTGGAAAGGCATTCACCTCCTGAAAGAAAACCGGTACGTCACCATAATGGTGGAGATGTGACCGAACGTTAGTGAGGGTTTCCTGTTAGCGTGATGTACACAATACCATACCATATCAGTTACATGGTACCTGTTATGTTAATATGTCGTATGCGTTGTTAAGAGAGCTATAACCGAAGCCGCAAGAAGGAACAGAATAGTCACCGGCGATGTTTTGCCCACGCGCTTGCAACCGTCGCCCTCCTTTGATAGGTTCGCCGAGAGCATGGAGAGCTTCTCCGAAGCCTTGGAAACGGAGGACACTAGGCTGAAGTCGCTGGCCTTGGAGCACTACGGCTCTTTCTTGTACCTCGTTGGTGACATGGACGGCTCTCTGGAACATTTTAGGTTTGTTGGGTTTTTAATTGTTTGTTTTGTTTCACCACCCTCCTGCCGGCAGTAACGAACATCGACAGCGACCGCTGTTCCGATGTGGCAACGAATTCAACATGGCGGCACTTTCTCGACATTCGGCGCCAGCTGTGGTCGGAGAATTTCCGGATGTTTGCACGCATGACACACGAACACGCCCATTCGTCGTTTTTCTGGACAAATAATCTTATGGCGTCGAGAGGATATTTCGCTGTCATAGCGCAGAGTGGTTGCACCCGTTTAGCCGGTTGATGCTGGCGCTGGTCGGCAGCAAAGATGGGGTAGATTTTCGCTAGAAACTCGCGCCGATGGATACGTGTCGCTGTCGTCAACTGTGTGCGCTGGCAGAAGGCACTACGAGTAAAAACGTTTTTTTACGTTTTAGATCTCTTTTTGTCGTTTTATTTGTAGATTTTCGGTCGGACGGCGCGGATCTCCCTTCGACTCCAGACTTTCTCGACGAGGATCTCCAGCTTCACCCGGCTAAACAGGGTAAGGCATGTCCTATGAGGCATGCCCTATATTTTTAAGCGGCCATGTAAATTAGCAACTCGCTTCACTCTTGGGGTTTTAGTAATGAATGATAACCATTAAGAACATGTTCGGCGAGCATTTAGAGGTTTGCCTGGAGCCAACCATACAGCTCACACCAGACTGTCGTGCGCACATCGCATCCCCCTCGCAGGAGGGCAACCGAAGTCGATGCCACGAACATCAAGAGCTGGGTGAAAAAGGGAAGCGTTTTTGAGTGATTTGGGCCGACGCGACGAGGTAAATCTACCAGAGAGAAAATGCGATACCTGCCTGAGACAAACGGAGCATTGCTTAGCTGCACGTGCCGTCACGAAGCATAAATGCTCTCCCGGAAAGGCAGTATAACTCCGGGGATGCGTCGCCACTTGGGCGAGCTTTCATGGCAAACCCGACTGATTCGGGGAAGTTTCGTGGTGTAGAACCCAGCACCTTAGAGCTACTGTAGCACTCGGGGTGGTATTATACATGACGAAGAGCTATACGCAACTTTCTTTTCAGTCTAGCTGATGGTCTTACCATCGCTCCCCCATCGTTGTCTGTCGTTTTGTCAATAAGGCAAATGGGTGCTTCGAAGCGGCAGAAGCAATTGACCCACTCGATTCAGACCTTTTCCTTCATAGGTGAGTCATAGCAGTATTGTATTGACATGCATTAATCATGTTATATCTACAGCAGCACTTCAACCACACAAACTAGCTCTACGCATTGCGCTAGTGTTTACCACGATGTGGTTAAGGTTTTCGGTGTAGGTAGGTTAAGTAGGTGTACATCTATCTAATGTGATGTGTCTCGCTTGTCATATGGCGGGCTCGAAGTGCACTACAGCACGACTTATGAAGAAGGACGACACATCCCCGTATTGTATCTGGAATTTTGGACAAGCAGTACTTTATGGACATCGGGTAGTTTGACCTTCGTGTTTTCCGTTGATCTGCCAGCAGTGCTGTTATCTTGGCAATTTTATCGGTTGCTACAAGCAGGGTAGAATTGTACGAGTCAAAATACCAGACCTCGAAATTACCTTACGAACAATTTTTCAGGCCAACCGATGATGGAAATACAAAAAGAGAGGATTACGGTAGCCATATTCATGGTGAGCGTTTGTCGACTTTGGTTCATTTTTTTTCGTGTCTGACGCACTGCAACTCATTTTGTATTCATACCGTCAACAACTTTTTTGTCCTGGCAGCTTGTATTTTCTTTTTCGTTACGAGGTCAACGGCGCTAAATACTGTATAATGATCGAAAACCCGTGGATAATTCTTTGTACAGAGGTCAGGGGCATTTGCTCGCCAACAACTTCCGCATGGCTGCAGCGGATCTTAAGAGAAGTGTCGACTTACATGTAACGATGCCCGTTGCTTGGGCTGCATGGGGAGTGGCGCTGTTCAAGCTCGGTACGACTGATGGCCAGGTGAGAACGGAAATTGGACTGTCAATTAACGTAGGTTAGGTGCAAGCTCGAGCGTTGTGGTTATTATGTCGTCGTCGAAAATTGACTGGAAGGTTTTGTCCATGCCATGATCTGAGCACGTGGTTTGTATCTTTACTCACGGTGGGGATTTTTTTGCATGTCCTGCTGTTGAAGCCACGTATGTACGTCCATGGGGAGCTATACGTTGTTGCTGGCTTACGGAGCCATGGTTGGTGACCACATTGTAGGTGTTCCAGAACACCCTGGACAATAGGCAGTGGGCCCTGCAATGGCAATATTAATAGAATATGGTGCAATGGACGGGTCTATTGTCGTCGGCAAAGTCTATCGATTGGCGTGTTCCTCGATCCATTGTCGTCGATAATGTATATCGATAGGTTACGTCCCCAACATATTGTTCAGGCAGGAAGGTGCTTGAACTATCTGGGTTGAAAGCTATTGTCACCAACAATGGCTATCGACGGATAGCTTGCAGAATCTACTGCGGTCCACAGTGGCTATCGATGAACACATTTCTTGATCTATTGTGGCCGGCAATGGCTATCGATAGATGCATTTCTGAATCTATTGTGACCAGCAATGACTACCGATAGATATGTTTCATAATCTATTGTGGCCGGCAATTTCTATCGATGGACACCGTTGAGAATCTATTGTGGTAGACAGTGTCTATCGATGGACACCATTACCCGCCTATTTCCACACCTACAATGTACTCTGATTTATTAAGCAATGCAATATTTTGTGCCGCAGCAATGTCATGTATTCATCTTGTGATCACCACCAGTATGGAATGAGTGCATGGTGTATCCTGATGAGCATCAATGTGGGTGCATGGCATAGCCTGAAGGAGGGCTGCAACGTTGTGTGTCTCAACAAGGCAGTGAGCATCATGAGGGTTAAGTCTGTTGCATTGTCGGCTGTGTTGTGGTTGGTACTCTGTTGTTTAATAGTGATTCCTGATCGGTTACACTCTGTGCGCATAAGAGATAGATCATTGCCACCGCACAATGACCCCGAAAACGTGATAGTCAATGGCCGTTGTCGACCACAATATATTGGCGACGCTGTCTATCGATAGACATTGTCGGCAACAATATGTTTTGATATTTTGGGCAATGGGCCGTTGGCATCAGGGGATAGATCAGGTAACATGTGCTTATGCCTTGGACAATAGAAAGAAAGTAGAACATTGCCGCTACAGTAGCCCCGAAAAAACGTATATCAATGGATATTGTCAACGACAATAGACTGGCAACACTGTCTATCGATAGACACTGTTAACTACAATGGACCGGCAGCGCTGTCTATCGATAGATGTTGTTAACGATAATAGACTGGCAACGCTGTTTTATCGATAGATATTGTCAGGGAACAATATATTTTCGGCATGGAGATAATATGCCTTTGCCCTAACAATAGAGTCACAAGGTTGTCCATAGATGGCCATTGTCCTGAATAATAGATGTTGGGGAAGCAACCGCGATAGATATCGTTTGAACAATAGACCAAAAACGTCTGCCTATCGATGGCTATTGCCGCCCAACAATACACGCAATTGTATCCAATCAATAGCCATCGTCACCCACAATAGACTGTTGGGTGTGTTTTCGCAATAGACTATTGCCTAAACCTATTGTATACCGTGGAATGATGCATGTCGATGGCCATTCTTGACGACCACCGAAGCTTCTATTGCCATCAACAATAGGTACGCGATCGTGTCCAACAATAGTCATCGCCACCCACAATAGATTGTTGGCCGGGCTCCGAAAAATATGAATCTGACTTAATTCATTTCAGTATAGGACAAAAAACTCGAGTTAAGAAACGGAAAGCTGAGGAAATTCTTGTAAAGTTTACCGGCTTCCGACAAAAGCAAATTCGATTTACTTGTTTTTTGTATTGGACAACAAAACTCGAGTTAAGAAACGGAAAGCTGAGGACTTTCTTGTAAAAAAGTTGACGGGCATCCGAAAAAATAAACCTGACTTACTTCATTTCACTTCAGCATGGGACTAAAAAACTCAAGTTAAGAACGGAAAGCTGAGGACTTTCTTGTTAAGTTGACCGGCATCCGACAAAAATAAATCTGACTTGCCGTAACTCTCCCGATCAACCAATAATTCCGTTAGCACACCCCCTCGTTACCACACCCCCTAGCTGCGGGGCTCACCGGGGATGTGTGAGATAGCACACACACCCACAACAGCGCACCCGGTGATAATATTTTTAAATGTCAAAATGTTATCACCGGGGTGTGCTTTCTTCCATGCTATACGGTACTTGATTTCAGTATGGGACTAAAAAACTCGAGCTAAGAAACGGAAAGCTGAGGACTTTCTTGTAAAAAAGTTGACCGGCATCCGAAAAAATAGATCTGAGGCCTATGCCAATGGTAACGCGAAGTTCAAAAGTTTTTTCAAAAATATTGCTTGAAAAAAACAGCCGAAAATATCCTCGTACCGCCGCTGTGGGAAAAAAGGGAAAAAATGTTTGATTTTTCCTTTTTTTTTTTCTAACGGCTGCAGGCGGCGCAATTTGTATTCTCTCGTTGCAAATTGTCAACACGCTGATAAAAATTAGCTCGTTCGACGATAGATGCTCGATCTCGGTATAGACTCAGCCCACGGCCAACCCGCTTGGTGTCGGGCGAGGCCAACGAGTATAGATGACGGCATCGAAGATAAAAAGTGAATACATGCTCTAGGGGGCGAGAGCTTGCCGGTGGCGTCCTGCGGTATCCTCCCAAACCTGAAAAAAAGCCTGCTTTTTGCCATTCGAGGAGGATCGAGAAATTTTGTCTTCTGTTTGGTACACACCAGCGGCTAATTGTTTTTTTATCGTACGCCTGGCCAGCGCCCGCCACACGTCACTGGCCATTGTGTGAAGACGGTGACCCAAGGGTGGGTCGGAGCCCCTAACGAGCTCACTCCGTTCAGAATTCATGACGCAATCGTTGGTTTTGTCGATCGATGTCTGTCGAGGACTCGGAATCTCGCCGCTTCGAACCAAAGATCGGCCTGAGTCTTTCTCAAGCCGATCTTGGCACAACGGCCCCAGATTTGCTTTTTTCGGGCTTCTCCAAAAGTTGGGAACTTTTTTTTTTTCTAAACGTGCCCCATAGGAAGCGTGTTCTAAATTTTTTTGGCGGGCATCTTTGGAATTCAAACTTTTTATTGATACTTCGCGTTCCCATTGGCATAGGTCTGACTTACTGTTTTTTAGTACGTTCGTATTCTGTTTCATTTCAAATTTTTGTTTTTGGTTTTATTGTCTTTTTGTTGTTTTTTTTTTTTGTCTTTCTTGTGTTGTTGTGTTCTCGTACCGGGTACGCTGGCATTTCACTTGCTTGACACTTGAATTTGCGATTATTTTTTATGTTGGGTTTTCCTCTGTCTCATTGTGACCACGGAATCAGCATCTCTCTGTAGGATGAGGAATCAGGACGGACACCGAGTGTACTGATGAAGCTGGGTAGAAAGGAGGATTTAATGTGAAGACAACAACAGTGTGGGACAAAAAAAAACTGGAGTTAAGAAACGGAAGCTGAGAATTTTCCTGTCCAGGTGGTTTTACTTTCGACATCCAGATTATTTTTGAAAGTGCAGTTAATATAAGACAATTTAAGGGTAATAAATCGAATTTATTTCCGAAAAAAAAAATCGAAGGTAAAGATAACCAGCATCCAAAAAAACAAACTCTTACTTGCTTGGTTTCAGTAGGGGACGAAAAAACTCGAGATGAGAAACAGGATGCTGAGAATTTTCGGCGTAAGGTGGTTTCAGTTAATGATCCACGTTTTATTCACAGTGGAGATAGTATAGGACAAGTAAGGGTATTAAATCGTATCAATTTCCGAAACTACCAGCGCACACACGTTGACGACGGTTACCAATATCCTGGTGCGCGAGTTCCTATATAGCGACATCTATATAATGTCTTCTTCAAATGAGTGTGAGAGCGTATGGTCTCCACAATATGATGACGTCGGTCATTACCACATACATACAGAACATGGCATACCTGGTACATGTTTGGCAACTTGTTGTGCTCCAAAAGAAAAGTCTCATTCTCATCGGAAAGGCAATTCTCAATTAGGACAAGCGGGTACGCGATCGTGTCCAACAGAAACCATCGCCATCCACAATAGGTTATTAGACGCGCTTCCGAAATAGACTATTGCCTCGCGTATATCGTGGGATGGGTGCAAAATATCCTCGAGATGGCTATCGATGGATATCTTGTACAAATAATGGCCATCGATAGACCTTTCGCACAATTTATTGTGGCCAGCAATGGCCATCGATAGACATCTCGCACAATATATTGTGGTCAGCAATGGCCATCGACAGACCTCCCGCACAATCTATTGTGGCCAGCAATGGCCATCGATAGACAGCTCGCACAATCTATTGTGGCCGGCAATGGCCATCGATCGACATCTCGCACAATCTGTTGTCGTCGGCAATGACCATCGATAGAGATCTCACACAATCTGTTGTGGCTGGCAATGGCCATCGATCGACATCTCGCGCTATCTATTGTGGCCTGCAATAGCCATCGATAGACATCTCACACAATTTATTGTGTCCGACAATGTTTATCGATCGACAGCATCACAAGTCTATTGTCGCCGACAACATATATCGATGGATATCTTCCACAATCTATTGTCGCAGACAATATACATCGATAGATTCCCCCCTTCGCATAGTGTCGAAGCAATAGACTATTGTAGAGCAGGGCAAGGGTTGACATGCTGTTCCCTAGGTGTTACCTTTTAATACAAGGTTGGACTGAGGTATGGAAATTCTCTCGCGACGTAGATACTCGCTAGGTAGAATTTTACTTGTTTGAAGATGCTACTGTTGTTTACGTTATTTATTGTTCATTGCGTGGCTTTTCAGAAGAAAGAAGAAGTGATAACAGCAGGAGACACCAGGCATGCTTGTACAGTCGACGCTGATCACCCGACCCGAACTCTATCCCTAACCCGAACGCTATGGATGAGGTGACTTGTGCTTGGATGCAAAAAAGGTGCCGCGGGTTGTGGGTATCGAGACGTCTGTTGATAAATCCCAGGCGAAGAACGAAGATTATTCAGGTTTTTAGTATTATTCTCCCGGCAGGGTAGAGACAGAAAGAGTGACCATGTGGGTATCACACACAGAAGAAACCACCTAGTGACCCATAATAAGTCAATATTCCGAATAGTCATGAAACCGTCAAAATACTGAACAAGCACATTCGAACAACGTCAGTAGTATCACTGTTGTAGTCTTGTTTCGACCTGGTGTAGAAGGGTAGGTTGTCTGTCGTCCTTTGTTGTTGTAGGCCGTTGCTGTCGTGGGCCGTTTAACTCTTTTGTCGCAGTCGGCATTTTTTTTCTTGGAAATAATTATTCTGACGCTTTCGAATGTTATGATACTGCTTTGTATGAGGTTGAAAGCCCGGTAATTACCTGGGTTCAGGCATTGGGAACGTATTTGTAGTACTTGGAAGGCGTATCTTAGATGGGAAACCAGGGGTTTTCCACAGACCCACGAGCTTGGTCTCAGTCTCCGCGTGCACGAAAGGAATAAAACTGCTCTTCTTATATCGCTAAGCAAGCAACACACGTGAATACCAACGAGTACCGACTTAATAGGCAGACATGTCCAGGGATACAAAGTGTCCCGCATGCTTGATCTTAACAAGTGGCGTCTTCGGCTTAGGACGTTTTCGATGTGTTTCTGGTTTGTTTCCTTTTTGGGGGGGGGCTGGGTTGGGGATGTGTTTTTGCGTATTTTGTCCTGCCTACCCCACCCGCTCAGTGTCGGGACTGGTCTCGGTAATCGGCCGCTGATTTGCGGCCCAGGACGCGTTCTCAGAGTTGTGGGCTGGGTTTAGGTGGTTCTTGCCGTCTTCCGTGTTATTTTTCTTTTCGTTTCCGTATTCTCTTTTCGCTTTTCCATGCATCTTCCTCGCCTTCCCCCCCCGTGCGGGCGGCATGGCGATGGCTTTCATTGACGATGTCTTCCTTCCCCTTAAGGCTAGGTCTTCCCTTCATTTTTTTTAACGTACTTTGCCGGCTTCGTCGCCTCGCCGTTCAGAGGTGTGGGAGTGGGTTTTGAGGAGCCGCATCTTCGACTCATGTTCTAGTTCGTGGAATCGAGGTTTCCATGAATTTCCCATAATTCTGCATATACGGCTCATCAGAGTGGGCTAGTGTTATGATACTGCTTTGTATGAGGTTGAAAGCCCGGTCGTTACCTGGGTTCAGGCACTGGGAACGTATTTGTAGTACTTGAAAGGCGTATCTTAGATGGAAAACCAGGGTTTAGGGTTTTCCAGAGACGCACGAGCTTGGTCTCAGTCTCCGCGTGCACGAAAGGAATAAAACTGGTCTTCTTCTATCGCTAAGCAAGCAACACGCGTGAGTACCAACGAGTACCGACTTAATAGGCAGACCTGTCCAGGGATACAAAGTGTCCTGCATGCTTGATCTTAACACAAGGCTTCCTATTAATAAGTCAGCATTCGATATTGTTATTTGAATTACGAAACAAATAAATGATACAACTTCAGTTCAGTCGGCCAGTCGGAAGCTATAACCATCGTGCCAGTAGTAGGTACCAGGCAATCTCGGCCGGTTGTCTGTGATCGCGACGACAGCAGCTACTTGTTATGGTGGTGCTGTCTCTCTCTTTCTGTAGACGCTCATGCATCTGTTGACGGCTAAAACTCTCGGCGGCCAGAGCTCAGCAGCAGAAGCAGCAGCAGCTAGCCGCAAAAAACAATCTCCCCAGCCAGCGGCAGACGGCAGCTAAGCTACTCCTCAGAGGAGCTGCTGCCTAGGAGAAGCTGCTGCTCAGGAGCAGCTAGCTACTTGTTATGGTGGTGGCGCGGTCCCTCTCTGTCGCTTGATTCCGATTTTGCCGTCGCGCGACGACCTGAACAAGCATATATATGTCGATCGCGGCCAAAGCTCACGGCGGCCAAAACTCTCGGCGGCCAAAGCTCAGCAGCAGCTTTTGAAGCACCAGCAAGCAGCTAGCTGGAAAAAAAGTTCCCCGCAGTCAGCGGCAGGCATCAGATAAGCCGCTGCTCAGGAGCTGCTGCTCAGGAGCAGCAGCTGCAAAAGTTCAAAGCCTTCGGCGGACAAAGCTCTTACGAGCAGCTGCCGCTGCTGCTGCTGCCGTCTCGTGACTCCTGACTCCTGACGTCGCAATTTTTCGAGCGTAACAACAGCATCATCAACAACAGACCTTTTATTTGGCATGCTGTCCATCGCGGTGCTTGATAATACGCTGGATACGGGTATCCTGGGCGCATTAGTTTGTCTCAACTGCTGCTCCACTTTGTCGGGTCCATTGCTGCGTTATGTACCGATGCGAGTGTCCGCACTGTGGATCGCTGCGTGCTGCTCATCGCGTTGACGTATTGCCTAATATAATCAGCAGCAGAGGAGTGGAAAAGACGATAGGTACCTCGTACATGTTATGTACTATTAATAATAATACCTTGTGCAATAATTAGTTGTATGATCCCGCTGGCTCCTACTACTGGTAATACTATTGATACGTGCTTCGTACAACAACAAAAAGCAGAAGAATATGATGCACTGCTGCTGTGACTGGGTATATCTACTACTGAAGAACCCTTTGTGGAGACAACGCTACCGCTACTATAATACTACTTAATGAATAGAACATGACGTAATATTGTGACTGACTGGCAAAGCAGTATCATAACACATGGTCGATGATTCCAATCTACCGATAGTCGGATGCGTACTCTGTTCATGTTGTAATTTGGCTGGTTTAGGACCGATGGATATCGATCTCAGCAGACAGGCAGAGGCGGCGCGGACACAGCTGTAAATCCATAATTTGTTCTGCGCCATGCCGTTGCCCATCTGCACTTTGGCACGCTCATCGTTTAGAAAGCTTGAATAGACCGACATACTTCGATTGGTTGCAAGTGATCAAAGTTGAAGCTCATGCTGCGGCGAAGCCCCGTTTGCTATGTATGTGCAGGATCTCACTGGGATCCGCGTGCAGTTTATTCGTATGAACAAGTACGAAAAAGCGCGGAAAGAAAAAATATCCCCGTCCCCTCTCATGTAATATTTTTCTGCCTGATTGGAACACCTTGCACCGGTCAAAAAGAAGAAAAAAAAAACGAACAGCAGAGCTTCTCTCTTTGCCTGGTACGCCGCCCGCCGTCTCGCGACCACCTCACCACCGATTCGGTCCGGGTAATGTTTCCTCCCTCTCTGCCACAATGAGCCCTGTCGCCCGCCTCGCGTGAAGCCCGGTGCTCACCGTGGCCCTTGTTCGCCAGCTCGACAAAGTTGGTGCTCAGTCTGCATCACTCTCGGTTTGAACTTTGGTTTGGTCGCAAAAATAAGCACCGCTGGAATATTATTTTGCATATCAAAACGACCCTTGTATCTCGTATGTGGTACAAGCGGAGCCTCACCAGGAGGCCAGGCAGAGCCCATTCGTGCTTCCCACGTGTCTCGAGGCACACACGACGCCTATCCACGAAAACGGCGACCGCGCTCCTTGCAACCCCCCCTCTACCCGCCAGCACCCGCTGACACCCGCGACGGCGCCGGGCCCGCCCGCGGTGCCGTGCTCTGAGTACACGCACGCGCATGAAACGAAATAAAAAGTCTTCAGGAATATGAGCTACGTTTTACTCGTACCTGGTTTGTTCGTATGAACACGAGTACAAGAAGGCGCTTGTCTTCACGAATGCGGTTTTTGTTCGAAATTATGAGCTATACCGGGACATTGCTTTTACCAGAAAACGGTATACCTTGACAGAAAACGTCACGTTACTTGTTTGGTGTGCCCTTATCACCTCCTTTTACTTTTTCGTACCGTAAACTGGCAAAATTACGATGGTGTACCATTTTTTGGCATTTTGAAAGTGAGACGGACGGACATGGGTGTTTCACCATAAAACGGTATACCTTGACAGAAATCGTCATCAACTTGGGTTTGGTGTACCCTGATTTCCTGGTTTGAATTTTTTGTACCGTAAACTGGCGAAAAAAAGCACTGGTGTACCGCTTTTTGTCATTTTGTCTGTTAGGACAGGAAATTAATTTTGCTTCTAAATAACCCTAGGTAAACCTAGGGAAATGTTGTGTCCATTGCGCATACGTAGTGTGGTTTCTTGAATTACTGCCTGATATTTTTTTTTCCCTTCCGGCCATTTACAGATACACAACTACTGTAGGGCACAATTTCAATATCCAAGTAGATATTGTTGTTGCCCTCGATAAAGTGCATTCGAGCGCTGTTCTCAGTTTGCTTGTCTCTTTTTTTGTGAAGTCGCAGGTGGAGTTGTTGAGAGTGACAGGATAGGCCAGTCGAGACCACAGCACAGACGGAACCCCAGAGTGCTGTGTCTGGCTCAGGCAGAGCGTCTACTTGTTGACTATCGGTACCACTTATTATAGTACTCGACGGGGACATATGTCCAGCAGCAGCACACACACGAAGACGGCACGAGCACCCGCACCAGTACCACAGCAATGGGATCGATATCATTGAGATGTAATTGGGGCTGCGGGGCTGAATACAAGACTGTTGGCCAATGAAAAACGAAACATGAACGGGGAGAGATGTCCAACAATCATTCAGAAAGCTGACGACGCTCTCTTGGCCAAAGCAAAACATGTCGGTTGTTTATTACAACAAGTAAACCACAGATTGACAAGATCTTAGAGATCTCTGTACCGCGAAATAGTTGTTGGTGAAATGAGAACTGATCTGAGGTGGATGCATGCTCTGGGGGGCAAGAGCTTGCCGCCGGCGTCCTACGGAATCCTCCCAAAGCCCATATTTTGTTGTGTTGTTACACATTCGACAGATGACGTCTTTTCAACTGCCCGGCTATTATTTTTGCGAGCACCGAAACATACGAAGAGAGGATCGCAAAATACAAATAAAGGCGAAAAGTAGAAAGTAATCAACTAACTGCTCTGTGCTGTTGTTGTAAAATACCTACGATAGCATTCAATCTTGGGTCATTCTTTTTGCGAGTACCGAAACATATATACGACGAGGATCGCAAAATACAAATAAAGGCGAAAAGTAGAAAGTAATCAACAAACTACTGTTGTTGTAAAAGACCGACGATAGTCGTATGCATTTTTTAGTAGTAGTATGCAATTTTTCAATAGTACTCTTCAGGAGGATTAGCGCAGAACGAAAATTGAATAGGGTGTTTTCGTCGGTACACTTATTATCCAAAAATGATGTCTCTCCGGCATGCGCTTTATCAGTTTCTAAATATAGATGTTCTCGGAAAACGATCAGATGGGTGTCGATGTGCAATAATTTTGCAAGTACGTACGTGGTATGCTGTACCAATCTCTTGTATACGATGGATGAGCGCTGTGCGCTGGCAGGTTATTCATTGTATTATACCTGGTATGCGAGTACGGAAACATACGATGACGATCGCAAACAAATAAAGGCGAAAAGTAGAAAGTAATCCACTGCTGCCGGCGGCGTCCTACGGTATCCCCCCAAACCTGAAGAAAAGCCCATTTTTTGCCTTTCGCTGGTGTAAAGACTTGCGATAGTATGCATTATTTTGCCCATTCGAGACGCAGTCGTACTCGTACTGCGTAGATAATTTTGCTCTGGCACAAAAAGTAACCCACTCCTGTTGTACTGTAAATACCTCCTATAGTATGCGAATGTAAACGCGAAGTAAGTACACCAAAAAAGTATTATTGCAGCTCGTGTCCCGATACACGATAGACGCTCGATCTCGACAGAGACTCAGCCCACGGACAACCCGCGCGGTGGCGTGCAAGATCAACTAGTATAGATGACGGGCTCGAAGAAATGAGGTGGATGCATGCTCTAGGGGGCAAGAGCTTGCCGGCGGCGTCCAAGGGTGTCCTCCCAAGACTGAAAAAAGCCCATTTTTTGCCATTCGAGACGTTTGTTGTACTGGTGTACTGATAGACACAACACAATACATTTTTTTGCCATTCTGTTATGATACTGCTTGGATACAGCACTCTGCAGTACAGCAGTACTCGTCCATAATTTTGCTCTCAATCTCGACAGAGACTCAGCCCACGGACAACCGCGCGGTGGCGGGTAAGATCAACTAGTATAGATGACGGGCTCGAAGAAATGAGGTGGATGCATGCTCTAGGGGGCAAGAGCTTGCCGGCGGCGTCCAACAACGGTATCCTCCCAAAACTGAGAAAAGCCCATTTTTTGCCATTCGAGACGTTTGTTGTACTGATGTACTGATAGACACAATGCATTTTTTTGCCATTCTGTTATGATACTGCTTGGATACAGCACTCTGCAGCACAGCAGTACTCGTCCATAATTTTGCTCTGACACAAAAAGTAACCCACTCCTGTTGTACTCTAAAAAACCTGCTGTAGTATGCGAATGGAAACGCGAAGTTCAAGAAAAAAGTATTATTTCAGCTGGTGCGACGATACACGATTGACGCTCGATCTCGACAGAGACTCAGCCCACGGGCAACCCGCGCGGTGGCAGGCAAGATCAACTAGTATAGATGACGGGCTCGAAGAAATGAGGTGGATGCATGCTCTAGGAGGCAAGAGCTTGCCGGCGGCGTCCTACGGTATCCTCCCAAACCTGAAAAAAAGCCCATTTTTTGCCATTCGAGACGGATGCAGCAGTAGTAGTACTCATAGCTAATGTTTTTCATCTATTTCGTGCACACCAGCGGCCAATGCGCTGCACTGAGCGTGGGACCCAAGCGTCTGAGCCAACTCTTACTCTTGTATTCATCGCCACTCTTGCACAACAAGACAGCACTACAACAGTAGCATGCACCTGGTCTGGTGTATAGACGTCTCCCCAACTCGGTATGGGCGTCTGAGCCAACTCTTGTATTCATCCCCACCCTTGCATAACAAGACGGCACTACAGCAGTAGCAGGCACCTGGTCTGGTGTATAGCCGTCTCCCCAACTCGGTATGGGACATGGGATATGTTGGTATGGTATGTGGGAACATGGATATGGGATATTGGTGGTATGGTATATGGGGATATATATGGGAAAACCCCCGTATGTGGTATGGTATGTGTTGACGGTATGGTACGGGAAAAACACAGTATATGGTATGGTACGTTTGTGGTATGGTACCATGGTACGATGTCGTGGATGTATTATATGGCTAAATTTGCCTTGTGGTATGGTATGTTTCAGTATATAAGGTCCGTAAGGATCGAAAACGTCGTGCGAATATCAATTGTAACGAGCTTATATATCGGCCATTGGAAAGTGTTCGAAAATATAAGCTTGCGGACAGACAGACAGACAGACAGACAAGATTGCAATTACCGCAGCTGAGACTCAGTTTTACAAACTGAGAATACGGTAGCATTCGTGCCTCTTTTCGGCGGAATGTAACGCGATTGCTGTCAAAACAGATGGTTGAGATCCTCACATTCCGTTGGAAGAGGGAGTATCGGAAAGTCACGAACTCAGATACAGTGCGTACGAGTAAACAGTATACTAACTCGTTTGTACGGAATTTGCGCGGAACTGTATGTCATGTCTGTTGAAGCAGCCATCTCCATCGTCGGTGAGAAAGTGCTTGCAAGTCATGGAGGATGCTCTGGCGCGTTTTCCAGACAGCTCGGAGGTCCTCCTCTTCTTCGCTGAGGTATGCTTCATATTAATATATAGTCATGCCATATTACGAAGTATTATTATTATTATGCTTGCCTTCCGACAATACAGCGTAGATGCCGTTCCTATATAAACCGAATATCCTTCCGTAAATCAGTAGTATCCCTAAATTGTAATATTCTAGGAGCTCGTTATATTTTAATGTTGCATTACTGTGGGAAATCCGGATGCAACGGTGGGATCCATTTTTGCGATCTTGGTCTGATATTCTGCGATCAAGCATTTATGTACGTGCAACGGCAAGCGGCAGCATACCGACCATACCACACCACACGACGAGATATTCAGCAAACATGCTCACGCATAGCTGCTCTTCGAAAGTCAACCCAACAGGGTAATCATTTCAAAACAAAGCAACCAACAACTGCTGATATCCTGCGGTGCCAGGATGCTAAGATCAACTGTAGATGGCATCGTCGATAGGTGCGGTCTGCTGCCATGGCTTTCCAGTAGTTTGGTACCCCACTGGAAGTTGAAACAACTCGCCCAAGACATGAAACAATTCGAATATCTCAAATACTGTATCCGTACATAGCTGCCCCCTCTGCACGCAAATTTTACAGTACTGTTCAAACTTGGCAGGGAGAAGTCTTAGCGGCAAGCTTTTTGGGGGGCACGGGGGGTTGATTCACCCCGCGAACGACTACTGTTAATATGATAACCGTGTGAACAAACACTCCGCCCAGGTTGTGATCAGCATGGGAGATTTTGCGAGGGGGTTGAAGCTGCTGAAGAGTTCGGCATCACTGGATCCCGAGTGCCCGATCCCGTACGTGAACGCCGCCAGAGCGTACCTCGGAATGAATGACTTGGTGGCCGCCCGAAGGCAAGTGTATTTTTTTGCAGCACACCTTGTGTGCACCGGAATTATTGTACAACAGGCTATCGCAACTCACTCTTGGAATTTGCGTTGTACCTGGCATGTCCCATGCATGGTCTTGCCGCCTACCGTAGCAGTAGAGTGGTGTCCCCGGTTAGAGACTGCTGTGATAATCGCATGTGACTCATGTCCGCAACATGGATTTCAGCTACTGCCTGTAGGAGCGCTCGGGGGCAACTTGGTGTGCGTGATTGCCTTGGTAGCGTGGACTAAGAGCTTCGGAGCAATAGTTCTCACTCTCGTCTGACAAGTTTTCCACGCGGTTGGACTACTGTATGTGCGATTTCTTAGGCATTTGGAGAGGGGACAAGAGCTGGATGCAACCTATCCCGGCACTTTCATGGACATGGGGCAGCTCCTCATGCAAGAAAGCTCGCCTGCAGAGGCCCTCTCCATGTAAGCAACATCTACATTGTGCACATTGTGTTTATACAAGTCGACGAACGCTGGGAAGATTGAACTCAATGCACGTCCAAAAACGAAGATATGTTTGGAAACAAAAATACCAAACGAGATATTTTAAACACTCGGCATGGTTTCAGCGAGCACATCCCCGGAGTTCACTTGTTGTCCTGGCACGAGAGATACCGTCTCGAACGTTCCATTGTTTCGTCGATGCTTTAAGGTGATGAAAATAAAGGTTGACGTCCAATATCTTCAGAGCAACTAGTGGGACGTCGTAAGGTCAGTCCTGTCCTATATATTACCAGTACGAGTCAAGTGTTGAAGTGCTCTCGCTGCCCTTGCTGTCCTTGTTGGTGTCTCACCCAACGCCGTCCTTCATATCTCCACATGGCATGGCAGGTACGCCCGTGGCGTGGAAAAGGCCCGGTTTCCTTCGGAGCTCCACGATGCCATGGCTTGCTTGGATGTGGCCAAGTGCCACCTTGAGGCGCAACAACTGTTGCACCGGGATTCAATGCTTTGATACCCCCAATTTTGATCGATGTTTTGATTCGATGCTTGGACGCACGAATAAACCATGAATGCCCCATTTTTTGGGTGATATTCCCATTCGCCTTGAGGCGTGCGCACATCCTTGGCGTAGGGTGTTCAGCTTCGATTTTGTCTTCACGTCACGCCGCTAGGTGGGACAGTAGCATACCTGGTACTGGTATACTGGTGTCAGTTCAGCTTACACCCCCACACCAATTTTGCAAGTTAAAAGTGTACCAGGTACTAATCAACTGATACAGGTAAAGGATTATAAAGCTACGACAATTGTCTGTACATGGAGGCGAATAACGTGACGAGACACTAGTGTAGGTACCCGTCGACCACAAGGCGCCACCCCGAGGTTTGCAGGTGACCATCTACTCTGTATGTACCTCGCACAATGCCTCCTGCATGTGGCAGGTTGAATGGTTCAATGGTGACCATCACCTTAGTGGTGACCATCACCAAACAAGAACACGTCGATCTCTGGCCACCCAGACGCACGGTATATACAACTTCCACGGCCCGTAGACCCTTCGTCAAGGGACCCTCCTCCTTGGCCCCCTGTTTCACCAAGCACCCCATATGCGGCCGCGAGGGGGCGAATTCCTATCCCGAAGGCCCTAGCCACTATTTCGAAGGCATCGCCGTCGCTGGTACCCACCACAATTCCCACATCCGCGTCCAGCATCGCCAGCAAGTCCGTGACGCTGTCGCCAACATAAACGCTCATCGTCCTCGGAACGGCCTCAAACCCACGAGCGGTTTCCCGGGCCGTCGCGGCAAGGTTGAGGAACTGTTGGTGCTTGCCAAATGAGCCCGACACCTTAATCGCAATGTCCCCTGTCGATACCCCGTGCTCATCGTATAGGAGATCATTTGACGTGACAGGCGCAGGCGAGTCTCCTCCGAAGCCGGGAAACTTCAATTCTCCTGCAGCGAAACGATACGCGAGGCGTGTGCCGCGTGTTTTCTCGACGTCAAGCGCAAATCTAAAAATCTGGTTGAAAATATTGAGAAAGAATAATGGAGAGAGCGCAAATACGTAGATGGTTGACGGTCGGGCCATGTGACGTCCGTTAAATCGCCTCTAGTGATTTGGCGTTGAAATAGGTACCCTACCAGTATTCCTACGTAAGTTATAAAATACTGGCAGGGTGCCTGGTGGTAGATACTGGTACCACTGAGAGCCGTGTCATACAGATCCCATCCGGCAAACCCAATGTACAGTACAGGGCAGATCGTGCAGATATAATCCAGGGCATTGCTTACTCCGCCGCATTGAAGACATTTCGAAGCACAGGACGTACTTGTGCATATCATATCATACCGGGAACTCACCGAGCAAGTTGTTCGACGCTGCGGGAAAACCAGATCCTCCATCGACCCTGGCAGATGGGTAGGAGCTGATAACCGTAAGTAACACGAGCACACGACACACGGAGGATTGTACTACTAAAATGGATGGATCGCTGGAAACGTGGTACGCCATGAAGCTGCCTAAACTGCTGCAGATATAATTTTTGTTTGTCCTTGCTTGGCTCGGAGTAGTCGTCATTTTTGCCACAATACGATCCCTCTTACATGCCGCTAAAATTGTTGATGTCATCAAGCTCTTAAGGTCAAAGCAACCGCGCGACAAATTCAGAAAAAATCGACATAAAGACAAACAATACACGGACAACCAATTATTTTGGCGACTTCTGTAGCATAAGCGATATTATCTCACTGAAGAACTAACACAGACACGCAATATGTGCATTGTCGAACCCGATGCAAAGTTCAACACGGGAGGTGCACATTGATGTCATCATATTTTGACCAGGAGGAAAATTGTGGTGTGAGCAGCGTCAGCGACACTAAATGCACCATCCCTGCCACCCACCCGCCATTCCCGGTGAGGGTATCTAAAAGCACCCCCGTGATCACGTCCCGGCTCCAATTGATGGAAACGACGTGAGTTTGAAACGATGAGGCCAAGGCACGGGACAAGCATCGCGTCATGCCTGGACGCACTTTCCAAGATGACCTCAAGGGGCCAGTAAGGGCCGCATGGACGCTCTCTCGTGTCATTCCCTTCAGCACCTGATCCAATAGGCGGGAGTAAAGACGGAAGGAGCATCTGATCTGCTTCAGATATGAAGATAAAGACACTCGGATATATCCAGCGGCGCCTGGATGTAAGCACAACGTTCCAATCGCACATCCATAAAATGAAATAAACGCGTACAGATGGCAAAACGTCAGTAAGAATCCTAAAAGGACCGTGGGAGAGAAGACAGCAGGTATTAATAGTTGGAAACCGGTTCATAAAAATCGACTGGCCCAAAAACACTCACGGGGCTCAGCTGTACTACACTCAAGTTTCGAATCGTGTCGGCAACAAAGCTGCTTCATCGAAGTTGTCGTCTAACGTTCCCGGGCTCCGGGGTGCCAGCTCAAGGAAGTTCCAGCCAGCTCCGGTGTTTTACTTGAATGTATACGTTCGGTATGCCATATCTGGGATACTCTAAAGGTAGGTGGTCCGCGAGCCTATCAAGATCAATTTTGTGAGTTCGAGTCTCACCGAGTGCATGCTCATAGGGACTTTTTCTTGCATGAAATTGATTAGCGGAAAGCGCGAGAGCGTGAGTTAGCTGTACATTCGATGAAAATCGACGAGCAGTGGGAATGCTGAACCCTATGCGCGATATAAAAACTAAAGGCACGTACCGGGGGGGGGAAGGGACGACACCTGTGACCACGGCTTGTCCAGAAGATCGTCGAGGGTAAAACCTCCTACGAGTGGGCTGGAAAGTAAAAGTGATGATAAAAAAAAAAAAAAAAAAAAAAAGCTACAATATCTGCTCGTGGGCACAGTGGAGTTACCGTACGGTACGTTACCAGTATCTCGGATGCAAGGGCATACCAGCTGGAGTGAGGACAACTCGTGGACAAGGCACACCTCCGTTGCTTCATGCTACAGTGCCGATTCATGGAGTAATTGTTTAGACAAATACTACTCGTAGTAGTACGTAGTGTTCGGTCAAATTGTCAAAACTCGCGATACATGGTTGCGTTCAGGCGATCCCAACAGAGACGACACACGGTGTACAGGGCCGTCCCGCAGAACCGGCAATTGGTCGCTATTGTATTAAGGTCAACACCGTATTGGGAAAATCACCCGCAAACGAAAAACCAATATTTAAGTTGCAAGTGACTCAGAAATTTCCCGTGCGATCGAGACAGCATACTGCCGTGCACTTGCGCTTGTACTGTGCGTACGTTGTTTTGGGGGTTTGACGTACCTTGCTGTCGGAAACTCTGGACACGGAGTCAAGGTCGACCGTCTGTAACTTCTGCAGCATCGCCTCCAAACCTTTGCGATCGACGGCTCCACTTAGATCTTCCTCGGCTAACTTGTGACGGGTAGAAATCCAGTAAGTGGATAAGTTTCATGAGGACAACAACGTCGTCAGCACACATTTGTACGGATCGTGTACTTCAGCTGAGCTATGTACGTACGAATACGGCATAGTTACAAAGTGGAGTTGAGGAAAAGCATGGAGATCGATGAGGTGAAAAGGATTACGCGCGACAGGCTGTGGATCACCATTGCAGCCACCGGATGGGAGAAAACGTGATAAATGCTGACATGCCCGTCACCGTTTGCTTTGCTACAATACATGTCGCCGTGTGGATTGTCAAAATACTAGCGACAGGTCGGCGCTACAACGCCGTATAGAAGTGCTGTGCTCCTTACCTTGGCCGCGAGAGACTCCTCTGTCACCTCGTTCCACTTGTTGAGGAACAAGCTTGTCAACACTTTCCATTCACGGTCCACTTCTGCCTGGCCATCTTCAGTGCCGCGCTGGTACGCGTGAGGCCGTGTCCGAAAAGTCAGTGGACAGCGAAAAAAAGGACATTTAAGGTTCAGTGCTTTGAGAAAATCCAGAATGACCATTACGTCTATATGACTGTACCCATATATTCCGTATACAAACAAGAAGCAAAATGTACCAAGGGTTCCCAATTGAAACCGATGTGCAAGCCATTATCTTCTATCTTACAGCTCACCTGGCCTTTGGCAGTCTTGACGAGGAGACTAGTGGTGTCACCGTCTGTCAAAGTGTCGTCGAAGTCTACACACAGGAGTGCAACCCGATGCTGCACCCCGCTGAACACCCCACGGCCCTTGCCAATTTTTTCTCCTGGTTGGAAAGTCACGCTTCCCCCGCTCGAGATTTGTACACTACCACTAGAATCGTCTCCTTGTGTCAGGTGGTGTGGTCGGTCGTCTTCGGCGGTTCCTTGGCTCTGGGCAGCGAAGAAGGCATACTCCAACCCCATTGCCTGCGTAGCGTAAAACAGGCGGCGCAACACGAACACCGAAAGTTATCAGTTATCGCATGTGATGTCCTCGAGCCTCGGGGTCGGCGAACGAGGTTCCAAGCACAATTCAACACAAGCGGTGGGCAACAGCTGCATCCTATCGTACATGGCAAATACCATTAACCACTCCATCGGAGAGGCAACGCTCAAGTTCCCCTAGTATGCACCGAAACCAGATGCTCCACCAACCTTGCGGTAGAGACTGAGAAGGGAAGGGTACTCGGCCGCCGCTGAGTGCGCGTCCAGCAGTGTTTCCACAAGAACGGCGGCGGTCTGTTGAGCATGGCGCGTTGAGGTGAAAATTAGTATTCAACAAATAACCACGAGCGCGAGTACGGCACACTATCATTCATCAACCTGGAAAATCTGCAAAATCCCGGTTTGATACAAGAGTAAACCACACGGGTATTAGTCTAAACGTCTTGAATGCGCTCTAAGGGTTCGCGTTTGGCCTACATGTAGACTACGGTAGACTATACCTCGAACTCTTCCGAGCTGTAGGTCTCGATCCATTCCGCGTATACGCTCTCTCCCCACAAGGGGAACGCATGCTTTAGCTCCTGAACGGGCGCAAAGGAGCAATACATCCACGAACAGCGTATAGAGTGGGACTGATCAAGCGGGAGCACTGTTAAGCACATGCAAAGTACCTTGTCTACAGTAGTACTTTGTATCACGCGAGCGCAGTTACATTGCGAGAAGGAACCGATTTTCCTATTCCGCAAACGATAAATATGGAACATATATTCGAAATAGGCCAAGGTCAATCATCGTAGGATGGACAAAATTCAAACTAATACACTCTGGAGATTTTGGACTCTAGAGTGATACGGATGTTGATGTGTTTCGTCGTTGCTTCGTTCATCAGGGGTTTTGGGGGTGGAACAAGTTGCGCGGTGACGAAGGCCCGACTATGTCTCCATCAGTCAACCAGCAACTTGTAATTAGACGTCTTCTGCGGGTGTTACGCAAACGTGGTTCTCGATCAAATAGTTGGCGCATGTGGCCTCGGCAACGTTACGGGTCGTAAGACGGACTAAATTACTGCCACGCCGCCGGGAGATTGCCTCTGTTACAAGTCCCGGGCAAGGTCAACGCCAACGACTCTCTATAGGACTTGTGGCACTACGCTTTCGCAGGTGCGTACCATACCTTTCCAAGAAAGGCATACAAGCGCATGCACGGAGCCATACTGGCTAGCACTTGGGCTACGGAAGATGCCGGATCCGAAGCCACCGCCAACAGAAAGTTGACATACTCCGATGTTGCTTTCAATGGGGGAGGGATCTGATGGTACAGTGACATACGCGAGAGAGCAATGGGGGAGGGATCTGATACGGTGACGACTACGTGAGAGAGCGAAGGGAGGGACGGAACGAAGCCCGTTCAACTGCTAGCCTGCATCACGAATCACAGCAGTGCCCTCGAAAACGGCGAAGAAATATGCATGCACGCAAGAAACCTGTCAGCGTAGTAAATTGAACCCCGCGCTGCCGAAAAACAAAGGTCCACAACAGACTTCATGACCACGATAAAATTATCGGGTGAAATAAAAAGTAACGAGCTGATTCTCATCGCCGTGCTTTCGAGAAAAACATAGGCTAGTCGGCATTTTTTAGGCAACTTTCGCAACTTCATGCGCATCTAAAAAAATGATTTTTGGGCTTACATTGTGAATATCAAGCCCCCACTTCGTGGCGTACGAGGCGTGCAGACCCAGCTCGTCCAAAACAGAGCCGATGAGAGAGTGAAACGCGCGTACATCTCCTTCATCCTCAACCTTGGTCAGCGCATAGGCGTACGCCTGCAGGGCCAATAATAGGTATGAAGGGGGTAGATTTTGTCACGCCTTGCGCATCATATGGCTGTCGTCCACTATTAAAAGGCTCATTGGGTCCAACGTCGCTGAAGTCGTGTAGTAGAACTTCATCAGAGCGAAAGGGAAACAACAGTAGTAGTTTTTATTACTACTGCTGTGTTCGGGGCCCACATAACACGTACCGCTGTACTGTGCTTCGGTTGGCTGACGACCCCCAGCTAAAACAGGCAGTTACGAATCCTATAACGTTGAACCCCTACTCTGCCTTGCTTGCAGCGTTGTGTTCAGCAACAATAGTTAGTACCTTAGCTCTCATCAGAAGGAATCCCACAAGGAACTCAGCCTTACAGTTCCGGGGAAATAAGAAATTCGGGAGTGGCTACACCAAAGTTAGTGTGGAATACACACGAGATCTAGCCTGGGTCAGCATCCCGGTTTCTTATGAGAGGGCCGGTACTGTAGTCGGTCTAAATGGACACGGCAAACCCGCACAGAGACTTTTTACCCCTTCTCTCATACCAGCATCACCTTGACAAACGCTCTCAAAAAGTAGGCATCTTGAGCCACATAGTGTTGAAAACTGCGTCGGCTCGTTGTTCCTGTCGCCAGTCCCAGTGTCCACGGGTGGTGCAGGCTCCGCATCGCTTCCAGTTGGCAATCTTTCCACAAGCAACCTGGGCATAGGGACCCCAGCGGGAAGGGAACCAATGTATAAAACGCACAGCAGTAGAGATAAGGAAGGCAGCACCAGGTGTGCATGCATGATATGTATACCAGGTAGGCATGGCAGTAATCCGAAGCGTTCGGCTACCTTTTTCAGTCTGCACCGCATGGATGAACTCTATACTTGGTATCTGGTATTCTATACGTACTGTTCTTGGAGTCTACAGCAAAACATAGCACCTCGTAAGATAAAATAGAAACATCAGCTATGTCGTAACATCGCGTCGTAGGTTAATTCGTATATAGTTTTGGGTCAATGAGGCCTCCTGCTGCGACCAGCCGGAGACTCTCACCCAGGGTTACTACTCCCGCGTTGATTGTCTGGCAATCAACGCGGCACCTCGTCGCAGAGTAGGTACCCCGGTAAAATAAACACTAACAAAACTGATGTCGTTGTCGACGATACTCCTCGCTACCAACGGTGGGCGGGCGGGATGGTCTGTTTTTTCCTAGCCTTTCTACTTTGTCGTGCTGCTGTAGAGCTGCGATATCGCTCACGGAGTGATACTCAATCACTGTCTCCCCATACAACAATGAGGCTTTCCCGAAAAGGGATCCACCCTGCTGGCGTCCGCTCATTTCTGTTCCAGACTACTGTTGTAACATCGCGTCGTACGTTAATTCGTATATAGTTTGGGATCAATGAGGCCTCTCTCTGCTGCGGCATGAGATCACACCCATACTTGTTGACCCTGTTCTTTTCTCAATGTCGTCGCTCGTTTGATGCGAATCCTTTTTTGCGAGTTCCTTTTATTTCTTATTGTCCCCAAACTTGTACGAGCCTATTACGGGGGATAGTAAATAGGACCAAAAATTGTCATTAAAAATAGATGAATATAAAGGTTTTTATGTATACCATAGGTCCTGTAACTATGGATCCCCGTAATAGTAGATTAGGGGTTCTGCTACCGTTGGTTGTTCCGTGGGAACGTCGTGTACGATTTTCCATACCCCTCCGACGGTGATACCGCGCTGAGGTATGCGATTGCGGTGTGAGGCACCCAGAACGCGTTTACCTGGTAGTCGGCACGCAGCCTTTCGTGGCGTGTCTCCATGCGGTTCTTCCGGAACTAACATGCGCTCATGTCGTGCTTGAGGGCAGTAATCTACTATAAATATTAATTATTATTAATAGTGTCTGCGCAAAAAAGAAAAAAAATTACGAATTTTGCTTATCTATTCCCCCGTTACCGACGACTAATCAAATATCCTAATCAAATTTGCATAAAAATGACGAAGTTACGCATTTTTGGATAGCATATTATACTAGAGTCATATTTTGTGTGTGATATATGAGATTCGACCGCTGCATTCTGTTGGCCGAAAACTCTCTGGACGCTTTGGATTGGCCAAGCTTGCCCCGAGAGTGGCCTCGGACCCTCGGACCATGTGTCTGCTACCGGCGGAGTTTTGCGAGAAGAATTGCTGCCGCTGATGCTGCATGCCTTTGCTGCCTGCCGCTGCAGCAACAGATACTATTAGGTAGGTGCTGCTGCAGCTGCTGCTGCTGCTGCTGCTGTACGTCACCGACTACTGCTACTACTACTGCATGTAGTGTGCTGCTGCTGCTGCTGCTGCTGCTGCTGCAAGTAAGCGCTGTTGTTGCTGGAAGCACTGCGGCAATAATAAGCTAGCACTGCGGTGAGCAGGCGCTGCTGCAAACAAAAGCGCTGCTGCAAGCGAGCGCTGCTGCACATAAGCAAGGTCTACTGCAAGCAAGCGCTGCTGCAAGCAAGCGCTGCTGGAAGCGAGAGAGCTGCCTCAAGCAAGCGCTGCTGGTGCTGCAAGCACGTGCACCCTTGCCGCCACGCCCCTGATCTTCGCCGCTTCGACCCCTGTCTGGCCAGAGAGGACGACGAAGAAGGAGGGCGATCTTCTCGTTGTGGCGGCGTTGCTTGCACAGCGAGTGTCGAGGAGCGCAAGATAGATCGCACTTCTGCCTGTCAGTGCTTGCTGCTGCTTACTGCTCCTGCAGCTGCTGCTGCAGGTAGGTACTGCTGCTGCTTGCACGACTTCTTGTGTTCGGCTCGTTTGGCACAAAAAAAAGTGCTGCCGCTGCCGCAAGTGTTTTTTTTCTAACATAAGAATCCAATATTTAGCTGTTTTTCGTCTACGATTACGCGCACGCCGAAAGGCTTTCGATTATGATTACCTTTCCGACGGAAATCCTTGATAAACAAAAATACTATGCGCAGACTCTAATATTAATGCGTACGACAGTACTGCTGTCTTATGATACACATGCAAGAGCAGCGAGATATTGAGCATGTACTAAATATATGTGTAGGTGGGCGATGTGTGAGTCGTCTACAGCACTACGGCAGTGCTCGCGGCGACGTGCCTACACATTACCGCTGAACCCAATCACTCCATACCACCGTAAATACTCGTGTTGAAATACTGCGCCTCATCACGAAAGGGAGGTCGCGCGGGGTCCAGTGTGGTGTAGGTTGACAATACGAATATGTTGGTGCTACTCTGTACCTGGATACTCATGATACAACAGCAAGGCGAAAGCTCACCCGAAGTCCGAGACGCAACATCGGCATCACTTTTGAGCAAGTCGTCCACCACACTTGGGGGGGCGCCCTGGACCATCGGTACGTCAAGTGGCACCGCTTGAGCGCACGGGAATATTCTCAAGCCTTTACTGCTGGAGTGCTGACGTCGATTGCCTAGCGATGGTCCAGCGAATGCCGCGGCGTCACCAGACTTGCCTGTCAAAACCTTGGGCTCACCCCACGAGAGGAGGCGAAGTGCAACGAAAGACACCGAAATAGAGACCAGTGGTACGCCTGGTGCAATCGCACGGGGGCGTAAGTGCATCGCACTTTCAAGAGAAGGGATTACTGCTCAGTTTAAGCGTCGCTGGGAACAGTAGCCGTGACAACGTGTCAGCGCATATGGCACTGCTGTGCTGCTGCTTTTTGCTTGTTGTCGCAATGAGGCAATCCTCGCTGAACAATGCTGGGATTTCAATTGGTTCTAGAGGCATGCTGGTTTGTCAACGAACATGATTCTTGAAAAAGTCAAAACGACAAACTGGTTTCTCGCGGGTTCTTGAATGCTGTATTAATTACGAGTAGTATGAAACAAAGATCCAACAAGAGACAAGATCGATGAACTTGTGCCGCAATCGGACAACATTCGTATTTAAGCAAACTCAAAGAGCGTTTTGCGTTTGATCGTTGGGTCCGTACAGCAGTACGATCGCGAATCACAGGGCCCAGCGCCGTCGAAATGGCCTTCTTCTGCACGGCTGGACATATATACATGAATGATGAGAACAGGATGACAATGCTTTTACTTTTCAGCTGATTGGCAAGTCTCCGAAACAACACATACTACGGCAGTCAGTACAGTTGTACACGCCTGTACCTGCAGCAAGTACTGCTGTCTATAACTATTGAAGTGTTTGCTTGCGTCACACGCAGCAGTCATTATATAGCAGCTACGAGCTGGTCCGTGATGTAGAAACCAACTTGAACTTTCTCTCGGTTATAATAACCAAGGCTTATCACAGTGACTGAGAATCGTGACGGGACGGGACGGGACAGTTTTTTATTGTTTGGCGGGAAAAAAAATTGAAGACGGGACGGGACGGGACGGTAAAATTACGAGAAAAAATAGTCGGCGGGACGGGACGGGACGGGACAGCGGGTGCATGATTTCTCGACGGGACGGGACGGTAACAGCTCAACGGTTTTTTTTTTCGCGGCGGGACGGGACGGTAAATATTTTTTCCCTCGGCGGGACGGGACGGTATATATTTTTTTCTTCGCGGCGGGACGGGCCGGTAAATATTTTTTTCCTTGGCGGGACGGGACGGTATTTTTTTTTTTTCCTCGGCGGGACGGGACGGTAAATGTTTTCTTCCTCGGCGGGACGGGACGGTAAATATTTTTTTCCTCGGCGGGACGAGACGGTAAATATTTTTTTCCTCGGCGGGACGGAACGATACCTGCAGGTTTTCGTGACCGGACGGGACGGTATAGGAAAAACTCGAAGTGACGGGAGTTATTCAATAAAACACCTATGTATTCCAGAACAACCGGCGAAAAAAACCCCTGACATTCCTTCACATGTCCACTATACAGTATACTCGCACATTAGATCGGCACTGCGAACGCACACCACGAAGTACACGACACGTTTTTGCGCTGAGAAATACCACATATCATGATTCTACCGAAATAACCTCCCCAGCCGAAAAGCATTCTGGGGTCGTCCCGAAGCAGGTAACTTTGTGACCACCGTGCACTTGACGTTTTTCTTCCTGACCGGCGGCTCAAACTCCGAGAAGTACTGCCACACGGGCGACGTCGTCTGATTCCTTCCCACCCCTGCCCCAAGCACTGTTGCGGTCCCAGCTGATGGCTGTTCTAATGTTTGTGCTTGCGGTGTGCCGCTGGTGGGTGTGGAGGTGGAGGTGGTGGGTGATGGAGGTGGTGGCGGCGGGGTGGGTGATGCTAGTACCGCTGCTGGTTGATCGACCACGCCCGTGCGATAGGCATCCATGGCGTCCGTGCCGGCCATACCAGTGTTGGTTGCCGTGAGTTGAGGGGTCTGTGTTTGTGCGTGGCAACTGGTGGTTGTGGCAGGTGTTGCGCGTGGAAATATTAAATATGAAGAATCATGAAAAAACAAAAACTAAAATTGAAAAAAAAACAAAAAAATACCAGATATCAACTAAATTTTGTAATTTCGCAAGTTTGTAGGTACGATTTTTTCAACATTCGTACTTCGTGATTCGTGATTAATACTTTCAGTTAATTATGTAAATGAAAATACATCAACACCAGCACCACAGCTTCTGCCACATAATAGAAAATGACACTAATTTATAATTTCATATTTATTTGTGAAACTCGAAATTTCGTAATTTCGTATTTGCGTGGTAGGCATGTGAACGGGAGCAGACGACCACCAGTGTATCTTGGACATGAAGACGCATGTTGTGTCGGCGGCAAGGGACTATTCCTGATTCTGTACGTGACGGCGGTGTAGGTTTTTTTGGCGGGACGGGACGGAAAATTCACGGAGTCACGGCGGGACGGGACGGTAAATTTACGGAGTCACGGCGGGACGGGACGGTATATTTACGGAGTCACGGCGGGACGGGACGGTAAAATTACGGAGTCACGGCGGGACGGGACGGTATTTTTACGGTGTCACGGCGGGACGGGACGGTAAATTTACGGAGTCACGGCGAGACGGGACGGTAATTTTCAACGGGAGAGATTTTCTCGGCGGGACGGGACGGTAATTGACGGCGGTCAGGGAATTTGTCGGCGGGACGGGACGGGACGGGACGGCGGTACGATTTTGACGGCGGTTTTACCGTCCCATCCCGTCCCGTCCCGCCGTTACCGCCGTTACCGTCCCGCCGAAATTACCGTGATAAGCCTTGATAGTAACTCGTGAACGCCGACTAATCAGCCAGTGATTGCAACATTGTAATCTGATCTATTGCTTTTTCGATGTTTTGGCACTTTGCTCTACAGAAATCAAATTGTTGTCAGATAAAAAAACTTTCGAAACTGTTTTTTTTTTTTTCGTTTTGGCCGGCGAAATCGGCCTAATCTTGCATGGTATCGATCTGCTGACCTGATACTTGGTGGGGTGGGGGTCTTCAGACGCTGGATATATTTTTTTGGTTTTCTAAATCTCGTTACGTGTGAAGCCATAAATAGTTACAGCCGTAAATAAATGTGATCCTCCATACAAAATCAAGCCGTAACTGGAAGATATATCGGCGAAACATAGGGTTAGTTAGCACATCGTTGTTTGTTACGAATCAATGCGTGATGTTTTTACACGTGATTCACATACATGTCTAGACGTTCAAAAGGGGACGTTTTCTATTTTCGTTTGGTTTCCCGAATTGTCGGCCAAAACCTTTTCCGAAACACCCGTTAAAAGTCCACGAAAAAACAAAAAAAACGACCCTTTTGAACTCGTCTTCGTCAACCCTTTCAGTACCGCAGTCCCGTTTTGGGGACAAACCACTTGTAATTAGAGTGGTTTGTCCCCAAATCGGGACTGCGGTACTAAAGGGCTATACGAGTACTCGTACGATATTTCAGTTTGTAATTCGCAAAAACGGTGTGCTAATCAGGCTGCAAGCTCCCAGTTATTCACTATTAATAGACCAGACCGAGGAATTGTCTGTCATACGGGGACCCCTCCCAAGTCTTTCATTTGGTGTTTCCCTTGCCAGGTTGCAGCATGGTACGTTATAATACACGAGTATTCATATAGACTCAGTGTTGCGTTTCGTCACCAAGGCCCGGAGTTTGTGAATGATTTCAAAAGTGGGATGATATTCTCCTCTCAGACCTGATGGCGCCCACAAGGGTCGAGTCTGAAATCACAACAGGTGATTGATAAAAAGGAAATTGACATACCTGGTACAACAGAGAGCTACAAGAAACGACTCAACACTGGGGCTTTATGCGCACTGACTGGCAGGCTCGATAATACATTAATTCATAATCTAGTTTATACCTCAATTCGTACATATACCTGGTACAGCAGTGCTACACCATCCTACCGCAACGTAAACGCCAAACCACAACACCGAAGGAGCAACGCGCTTACCAAAAAAACAGGAGGAACCCGAAGAAAAATAGAGCAAAAATAACAGTGCTACATAGGCCGCCCTTCGGGTTTCAAATCAGTCCAGAAACAAGCGTTAACACGCATCCAGCCGCTATCGTCCTAAAGCATTATATTCTACCACGAAGACTAGGGGAGGGCAAGGTCAACAATGTCAACATACAGCCCCTATCCGCCTCGATTCCTCGACTTTACCATCACGGCAACATCAAGGAGTATTGCGGGTTCGAAAACCGTGCGCCGAGTTGTTTTACAACCCCGGCATTCACTGCATTTAATCGAGCAAATTCTCCAACACAATACTGGGCATCGATCGCCAACGAGTGATCTTCGGCGGGGGGGGGTGAGAGTACAACCGAGGATAGCAGATGCATGCCATGCTTGTCACGCGCGAGGTCGTGGCCGACAAGATTTAGATGCAGTCGATCGAGGTGGCACGAAAACGTCGCTTGGAAGTAGCCTAACCGCTTCTATTACAAGGCTACCACACAACCGAACATATCAATGAAGCCCACCAGATACAACCGTTTCATGACTTCTTACCATTATAGCAATCTATTGACGTCCTCGATACCGAGTAACCGACGCCTCTCTAGTTCTACTTCAATCTCGTGAGCACGTGCCAGCAGTGCCACGATGACCGGATCTTCGGCAAACACTTTTAGCGAAGCTAAGCTAGAGTCGTCTTGCTTTCCTCCTGTTGCAGAGGGCGTCATCGCCGATACATCTTCTTGAGGGCGGTTTCTGACTAGACGAGAAGCCCACGAGGGTTCTGCTTCTGCTGACGATGTGTGTGTCATCCTGCAGCAGCGACGAAAATCGGAAACATCACGTACACTCACGGGGCCATCATGATCGAAGCCCAACGGTGTCTCGTCATCCGTAAACTGGCGCAGTACAGAGTCCACACCAGTGAGCAGATCTCCCGTTGCAGAAGTAGGCTCCGGCAAAGCCATCTCACGACCATAGTGTTGTTGGATATGACGCGTACTTCTTCCACGGTTGAAGGCCTGGTCATTCCCCCCCCCCATGTACGGTGCTGCGCGATTCGTCGGAAACTCCTCTCGAAGCAATAGGGATCGAGAATCGCTGCCCTCGTCGCCAGTCGCCTCGTTCTTCCCTATTGCTTGCTCAGAAGCCCATGCACGACTTTCGCCACCCTCCACTCCTGAAATGGTCTTCTTACTCAAGGTGCTGACGAAGGTAGCACCAACCTCCGTAGTTTTTGCAAGGGCAAGGCCCTCAATAGGGATAGTCTCACGCGCTGCTTGGTCGTACCGATTAGAGCGCACAAGCGAAATGTCGTTATCGGCGCCTGTGGGTAGTAGTGAGCCCTGGAGACCCGCCTCCCATTCCTCGAGCGGGTCCCAGTTGTCCAACAGCATCCACGCGCGTTGCTCCAAGCCTTGCCGAGTATGGCTTTCGTGAGTATGGCCTTCGTCAATATTGCTAGAGGCGCCATCCTCAAGTGGTGCGACGGCGCTGCTCCTCTCTCCAGAAGAATACGGGTTCGGCAGGGGATGTGTCGTCTCCTGGGAGAGGTGAAAAAATGAAACAACAAAGCATGCGAGCCCCACGATATATTCCGGTAGGTGAGTATAGGCAGGTATTGTCATCCATCCACCATGAGAGGAATGTATTTTCAGCACACATCAAAATTGGAAGTTGGTTGCTACCAGTGTATCTCAACATCTGGTGTTACTTCTATCGCGGGCGAGCGGCGGGAAAACCTTCACTAATATTGGTATAATAAACTACTACAGCATACGAGTAGTTACAGTGTTCCTGACTTTACCCCCGCGACTTGTATTGCTTTTCTTCGGTACAGAAGAGTTCCTGCTAATGTTATATTCGTGATGTTCTACTATTGTTCTAGACTGTTATGGAGTCCCCGAAGCCGACTCCTTATGGAGAATGGTAGCCATGTATACTACAGCTGTGTTACACATCACGACTACTGCGGGGTGTAGGAAGCAAACTCGCACGTACAGGTATTCTGTACGATATACAAAGCGCTTCGCTCCGCGGGCGGCATTTGCCGCCCGCTACTCTCGCTCAGGGAGGAAAAGTACAACAAAGTATGCGAGGTGGGCAGAGAGGTCCATGATTGACTGTAGTTTCATGATGTAGTTAAAAACTGGCGACTTGACAATGCCAAGAGCCCCGCCACCATGTTTCAGGAAAAAGCAGCTCGGATGCCACATGTATGAGTGCAACACCATACGTATTTCTTTTTGAGGCTCTCCCCCCGCAACCATCCAGGGCGCTCCTCCACCGCCACCCCACTACCACCTCCAGAACTCGCTCCGCCAGAAGCTGAGGCACCCAACTTGGATCGCTTCAGCCGGGATGAACAGTAAATCCCAGACAACTACTCTTTGCTCCGAGATTGCACGTGCTGTGTTGTTATGTGGAGAGCGAGTCTCACCAACAGCAACGAAAGAGAGCCTGTCTCACCGCTGAAAACTCCCCCCTAGAAATAAATAAACTGTAATAAATTATCTTGAAAGTAGTGAAGGATTGGCTGTCTCGCTCAGTTTGGACGGGATTGGGATTCCGAGTCGAGTATTGAGCACTCATGTTTCGTTTTTTTTTTCGGATTTTTTTTTTTGTAATGTCTTGAAATCAGTGTAGGATCGGCTATCTCGCTCAGTTTTGACGGGATTTCGATTCTGACGCCGTTTCCTGTGCGGTTCGATTTTTGAGCTTCAGAATTTGACCCGATCGCATTTTCAGATGCGAAATTGGCAAATCAAAACAGTCTTCTTCTGCGGAAAAATCAGATTTATTGTGCATGCGGAGATTCCAGCAAACGCCCGAGACCAACTGCTGTTGTCGTGGTCTGGCGCCGCGAAGAGACGCGCTGGGTGTGCTGCACTGCGCGTAGGATCCAAGCGTCCGAGCCAAGGCTGACTGCCTCTGGTCTGGCGGCGAAGAGACGTGGCGAGTGCGCTAGAGCCAACCTGTCTTGGTATTTTGTGTTCCACAATGTGACTGACTCCTGCTGCTGCTGCTGCTGCTGCTGCTGCTGCTGCTGCTGCTGCTGCTGTACAGCAGTGTAGTCTACGAGTACGTATCCACGGAGAGGTGCGCGCCGAGTGCGTTTCTTTTGGTCTCTAGGCCCGAGCCCGCGCCAGTCGACTTGAGTCTGACCACGGAGAGACGCACTGCCCGCCGACCGCGCGTCGGGCGCAAAACAACGTCTCTATACAGCTGTGTCACCATCCAAGTCATCGATCGTTCTGCTGTTGTTTGCTGTCGTGGATAACATCTTGAATTTAGAGAGCATGCCATTTTTCGATTTGAAATTCTAATGACCCAAGTCGTCGGATTTTGGCCCAAAATCCAACCACTTGGGTGACTGGATTCTCAAATCGATTTTTTTTCCGGTCGGACCTTGCATATTCGGACTGCATAAATAAGCAGGGTCCTTCATTTTTGATATCGAAAAATACAAATCTGAAGCTCGAAATCGAACACCCTGAGGCCAGTTTTGAGCATCCATATTTGACTTTTTTTCGGATAACTTTAGTCGGATTTTTCATCTTGAATTTAGTCTGGGATTTTAATCTCGAAATAAGTGTGGTATTTTTGTTATCTTGGATATAGTGGGGGGATTTTATCTTGAGGTTAGTGTGAGGGACCAAAGAAAGCACAGAACGCAAAGAACGCAAAGAAAGCAATTATTTTGCCAAGAAAAAAAGTGTGGCACGATAAGCTGAAGCGAGCACGCGGATAAACCAAAGGCCGCAAAGAAAGCAAAAATTGTAGAAGCGATAATTGTTTGTCGTAGTCTCGCTGAGCGCGAAGCAGGTGCTTATGATCGAGAGAAAAAAAGACAAGAACGAACGTATGTACGTCTATGTACAAGGTTTAGAGTTCGCTGGGGAATAAGGAATTTACTGCTGTTGGTATGGAGACGTACGGGTATGGTACCGGTATAGAAACAACGTAGCACGAGTACTGCAGGTACGGTGCAGGTCTAACTCTAATTTGCTGTTGCTGTGTAAAATTCTGGTGTCGGATACACGATGAACATACATGAGCCAGAACTTTATAATATAATGTCAGGTGCATGGCTGGGTACACCATGGATTTTCGGCTACACTGCTGTATGTTTCCGCGAGATCGAAGGTGGTTCCAAACCCCACACTGCTGTGTTGCTATTGTAGTGCTACGGGGAGGTTACCACTTATCCGACAACATTGTGTGCTGGCTGTCGCCGGCCCTCCATATGCCGTGGCCGACCCTACCCTCTATGTTGGTCAGCGTGGGATCAGGGTGCTTGGTGGGCTCTGACGGCGGCTAACTATATACTCAGGTTTAGTTAGGAGGGTAAGGCCCGGGTGTGTGTGTGTGTGTTCTTCACACTAAATCGTTCTTTCTACCAGACGACATTGAGCACAACCAGTGTCCATGTCGATTCTTCAATCCTAGAGAGAGAGAAGTTCTGTGGTCACAAAAATTCGCCTCCGAGATACTACATTGTTACATATACCGTAAGCACAGAAGAATATGCAATGCCATGTCATCGCACTGGATATGATAGGCACGACACACACATTCTATGAAAGAGAGAAAACGAAAAAAAACAAAGAAAAACAAAAAACAAAGAAAATATAGAAAACAAATCTACAGAGAAAAAGGAAAAAAGAAGAAGAAAAAACTAACTGTCGTGCCTTCCCGCAGGGGATGTGGCAGACACCTGAAAAGAACGAGCTGAAAAAAAAAGACCGCTACTTAAAAACAGAGTAAGACTAGGTGAACCAGGTCGGCGTGGGATCGTGGTGTCAAGTGGAAGCGGGTGCAAATATGTGTGTTCGTATTATGTTGATCAACCAAACATCCCGAAAAAAAAATAGTATGAATAGTTGACTAGTCAAAGGGTGCTGTCGAGGAAATGGTCAATGCTACTGGTATTAATAGTGCTGTACGACTCAACCTCGAGTAAATCCTGAAAGAGCATTGCTCTACGTGCACACGGGGAACTCTCAAGCAATTCGCGAGGTCTTTTCAGCAGGCATTAATTCCAGACAAAGGGCGGTTATACGTATAGTTTTGACCATCACACGCCCCGCGTTTATAACTGTAAACACGATCCGACACTACTGCTGTACAAGCACATCCTGAAATTCCAAGTATTAATAATTTGTTGCACTATTAATAGAACGTCATAGAGGTGCAAGGTGCAAGGCGCAAGGCGCAACTTTGGGCCATTCCTAACGAACAAAAAAAATCACGATTCATGACGCCAGTTTTTTTAGCTTTTCCCTAAAAAAAACAAAATCACGATTCGTGACATTTGTCGTGTCTCAAAATACGCCTGATCGAAGCACCACGCAACCCACGCGCACCAACGGTATCCGAAGGTCGGTATAGGGGCATGGCAGACTCTGCTACGTACGCCGCTTGTGGACTAAGGGCGGCTACCCAAAGACACCGCTGGGCGCGGGCTAACGAAGAGGTTGTGGCCTCGAAATTTCGAGGAGGAGGACCCACTGCTGGAAGACAAACGCGAAAATGACCTGAGGATGTCACAGGCCAGGCCGGGCAGAGGGCCTGCGAGATGGAATCTCGCGAGCCGAGCTTGGCCGACGGTCGGTGAAATTGGAATTACGCGGGCTGGGTCAGGCTTCGGCCCGTGATTTGAATATATCACGGGCTGGGCCAGGTGCGGACGGCCCAGCCCGGCCTGGCCGTGCCCCACTCTCGAGAGTTGGCTCCACCCCCAAAAAACGTTGGGTTTGAAATATCGGATTTTTACTATTTGAAAATATCACGAAACGTGACGTTTCTCGGCTTTTTTTTCGATGAAACTGAAATGTCACGGCTCGTGATCTTTTGGCATGCCAAAAAGTCACGAATCGTGATTTCTTTTCGCTTCGTTAGGAGCGGCCCTTAGGGTGTGTCTAAACAGAATCGAAAAGCTCAATCGAAAATCGAATTCATTTCGATTTCGGTAAAAAATTGCCGAGGTGTCCAAACAGAATCGAAAAGGGAAAATAGAAGTCCAGGCGGAAAGCAACGGAGAGCACAACCTAGTAGGCCGTTCGCATCTGTGCACACATGCCGGCAATCTAGCACTCGGCAACACAGATCCACCACACAAGCAGGCAAACGCGACGGCAATTCGATTCCGGGAGGTCGTTGGGCCTCCCATGGAGGTGGTGGCGCGTCCAACGTTGACGCCCCGAGATCAAACTTGAAATTATACTGAGAACGAACTTCCGACCTCGTTCTCGAGGGTATCATCCTGAATTTTCCTCAAACTATGTGCGCTCTGGCTCGAACGCCGGGAAACAAAGGCCCGAGAACGTCGGGGCTGGTGTTGTGGTTCGCCTGCTGGCTGTTTACGGGGGGTCTGTGCGGCTATGTTGCCGTGCTAGCTGTGGGTTGGATGCTGTGTACGGCGGTCCTGATGTGATATTTTGACGTGGCTGCGCTGACCAGTAGGACGTGCTGAATTGTTGCTGTTCGTGCTTTCGATTTCCTTTTCGATTTCCAGCCGTCAACTTTTTGATTTTGGCATTGGGTTGTAAATCGTTCATTTTTTCGGAACCTAAAAAACCAAGGGGAACATGTTTTGACCAGGGACCAATCAGCGCCTTGTTTATTATCAATTCGATTTTCGATTTTCGATTTCGATTCTGTTTGGACACACCCTTAGTATTTTTGAGGCTGTTTCCTATGCGGTTCGATTTCGAGCTTCAGATTTGTATTTTTCGATCTCAAAAATAAATGACCCTGCTTATGCAGTCCAAATATGCAAAATCCGACGGGAATTTTTTCGATTTGAGATTCCGACGACCTGGGTAATCAGATTTTAAATCGAAAAATGGCATGCGCTATAAATTCAAGATGTTATCCACGACAGCAAACAGCAGCAGAACGATCGATGAGTTGGAGGGTCATACAGCTGTATAGCGACGTTGCTTCGCGCCCGACGCGCGGATGGCGCGTCCCTCCGTGGCCAGACTAGAGTCGGCTGTCGCGGGCTCGGGCCTAGAGACCAAGAGAAGCGCAATCGGCACGCGCCTCTCCGTGGATACGTACTCGTAGACTACACTGCTGTACAGCAGCAGCAGCAGCAGCAATCAGTCACAAAATGAAACACAAAATACCAAGACAGGTTGTCTCTAGCGCACTCGCCACGTCTCTTCGCCAGACCAGAGGCAGTCAGCGTGGTGGGCTCGGACGCTTGGGCCCTACGCGCAGGGCAGCGCACCCAGCGCGTCTCTTCCGCCAAACCACAATAACAGCAGTTGGTCTCGGCGTCTGCCCGAATCTCTACACGCACAGTAAATCTGATTTTTCCGCATAGGAAGACCCTTTCGATTTGCCAAGTTCATATATGAAAATGCCATCGGGTCAAAATCTGATGCTCAAAAATCGAACCGCATAGGAAACGGCCTGACTGGGTACGAAACTTGTTCAAATGTATGCACTGCAACACATCATCATAAATACCTGTTCTGCATCGTCGGTAGGCGGCGCAGAAAGCAGTTGCCTGCAATGCTCAAGCAATGAACCGGCGCGTGCGTCCAGGTTTGCCAGCTCGTCGCAGCCTTCTCCTTCTACACTTGTATGCATCGTATTCATACGAGTATCATCAACAGTAGTCCTCTGTGGCAAGCGGCGGCTCGAAGCGCCCAAAATGCTTGCTGCAGCCTGGTATTCAGGCGAAGATGCCGCTAGCAGGGATGGCGCTAGCTCCGCGACCTCTGCCTCGCCTGCCACAGTCTGTTGATGCAACCCATCCTCCTCGTCTGAACGTGGTCTGTCTCCATCGCCTGAAGGCGGTCCCGGAGGCCCAGTGGCAGCGGAGCATGTAGGAGAAAGGAGAGACGAAGCGAGCGTTGTCTGATCCGTGACTCGTTCATCTTGGGGTGCGGCATGATTGCAGCTGGCTTCCAAAATCTTGTGTTCGCTGGGGTTGAAATAAGTCCGTTCCCTATACCCGTATGGTGGTGGTGGTGCCCTCCCTCTGCTTCTAGAGTCCTCGAGATCGCGATTACTAATGATACCATCACCATCTGGAGTCGGTTGGGGTGGGGGTGGTGATGCGCAGCATCCTGACCTCTCTGTCTTGAAGCCGCCATCTTCACTGTTACTATTAGAAGATTGCTGTGCCCACCTACAGGTGTACAAAAAAAGAGGGAGAGACGAGCGCGCAATCAGGTGCTGGCTTCATGTGGGACAAGCGACATGCCGTGTTTCATGTGCCACGTGTCATCTACCATGAGTGATCTGCCATGTGTCATCTGGCATCTGTCATGTTCCCTGTGCGGGGCGGAGAGTGCTGGAGCACAGAGGTAGTCTACAGTATACATTGCTTGTACTATATGGATACGATTATATAAAATTATGAAAAACGATTTTATCAAAAACTAAAAAAGCACGTCAGCTGTGAGTTCAACCGATCGGTCGATACTAGAGGTCGGTATCATTTTTGAAAACGCTCTGATATGATGTATCATATTGTATCGTATGTTATGATATGATTTGAGAGAAAACCCTCCAAAGCGCTCGAGAAACTCCCGAGATCCACTTTCTTCGAAGATCGGCGTTCTTCGAAATAAGCCGACATGGCTCTAGCTGGTCTAGCTCGCACACAAGGAGAGCCATATAGCTTGTCTGCTGTAATCCACAGCAGTCGTTCTCATGTCATACGGTCTTTGTGATTCGCGTTGAAGTTGGAGTTGGCAGTGTTTTAATCTAAGGCGGAGTTCCCGTTGATTTCACGGTGAAGATTCTACAGTTGTATATGGTGTCGCCAGTGTTATTATTGCAGTCTTCATGGTACTCTATTTAGAGTTTTAAGGACAAGCGGTTGAAATAGTTGCCTGCATTATTGACTAGTGATCGCACAGCTGCTGCTGTGGATATGTCTTGGGCCCGAGCTATTCCTGATTGTTGCATGCGTAATACTTTATAGCAGTGTGCGCCTTGTTTATTCCGTGGAAACGACATATATGCTGTAGTACCACCAGGTATAGTACGTAGTATTACGTACGTAAGTACCTTTTAGCTGGTATTATAATAGTCTACTGCTGTATAGTAGGTGTAGACGAGTAGAGCCTGGTACATTACCGAAATTTAATAATTAATCGTCAAGGTTTCCAACAACTAACTCGGCATCATGCGATAAGTACATTACTGATTGATGTGCTTGCCACTTCACGCTCTTCTCGCTGGCTGTGTGCATCATCACCCACCGTTCGTCCCAGCGTGTGCTCGAAAACTTTTTTTTAATTTTTTTTATTTGTTTATTTTTTTTAATCACTTTCACTTTCCAGCTTAACTCGTAGGAGGTTTTACCCTCAGCGGTCTTCTTCTGGACAAGCCGTAGTCACAGGTGTCGTCCCTTCTCCCCCCCGGTACGTGCCTTCATTTTTGTAGCACTCCCACTGCTCGTCGATTTTCATCGAATGTAGCTAACTCACGCTTTCGCGCTTTCCGCTAATAATCATTTTTTATGCAAGAAAAGTCTTTACGAGTATGCACTCTATGAGACTTGAACCCACGAAATCGATCTTAGTAGGCACGCTGACCACCTACTAAGCCACCGGGGACGCCGGCTACGAGTAACAGACGGGGAAGTGGTACCGGGGAATCATCGAAGCAGCTGAACGGTTCATGGGCAGGTGGCACGAGGCTGAGGTAAAGCTGAGTAGACAGCGCCGTGCATCCGCTGCGGGTAGTGTTAGAGGGAACGGGGGGAGGGGTAACAGCAGGAGGGGTAGAAGGAAGACCGTACAAGTGTATAGGGGCAGGGGGGGGGGGGAACGGGAGGAGTAGAAGGGAAACCGCGGTAGAAGAGAGTAGCAAAGAGACCGCAGACAGGGTAGCAAGGTACCAGGCCGACTAATAGGTTGGACTTTCCTTTGCTACTCGTACCGCCAATTGCTGCGGCCGTTCGGTATGTATTGTCTTGGTGCTTTGATTTTTTTCCATGACTTAACTTTTTCCTATCTTTTCCCCTTCTTATCTTTATGAAAGAAGTACTACACAGTGGGTGGGTGACGAGCGTGTTTATTTTTGTTTTTGTATTTTTTGGCCCACTCATTCTTTCTCTTTTTACTTAGTTAAGTGTTCCCCGGGATGCATATTTCCCTTTTTCCTTTTTCCTTCCCGTTTCTTCCCCCTTGCACGTCCATCTTGGCTCATGCTCGGGCTATGTGTCTGAGCTTTGGCTTCCCATTTTATTTATTTATTTGGGATTCTTCTCCTTTTCTCTTTCAGTTTGGTTTCTTCGTTGCGTCTCTTTATTTATGGTGTATTTTGGTTGCTGGCGTATGTATGTTGTGTCGGCCGCACCTAGTGCGAAGGCATGGTATTGCGTAGGCTATTAATGCATTACGGTGTGTTATCTCTGTATCGTAGTCTGTGACCACACATAGCTCGTATCTTTCTAGGGTGAAGAATCAGCAGGGACACTGGGCTTGCTGGATGTCAACGAGTAGAACGGTTTAACTGCTGTTAATGTGAAGAAACACACACACATTATATACGGTTCGCCCCAGTATTTTTTGCGCTGGATACTACAGTATGTTTGACTATCGAAATGTGTGGAAATATGTGCTTATCAGCAGTGCAAGAAGAGCAGTAGTATACTATACACCCCAACCCAAGAACGTCCTTGGGCACTGGCCGCAAAAAAGCTGAAATCGTGACTTTTACTCCATATCATATCACATATCATATGATATTATATTATATGTAATATTATATGTACTACGTATAGCACGGGGTTTTTTGTGATATTGATACGCTTATATCATATCACATACGGTATCGTATAAGATACCTGGTATCGCATTTTGTGATATGATACCGACCTCGACTCGATACTCACTCAACTTTGCAAGCTGCGTGAACCGTTCGCGCGTTTTCCATTATTTCCCTCGCGATTGACTACTGTGCAATGACTCCTGGATGCTACCAGGGTCGACGAGACGATAGTACTTACAGCAGGCTCGATTTCCAATTGATTTCGGCCAGTACCATTTCGCGCACTGAAACAGCAGATTGACACGTGAGGGCCGGGGCACACAAGGCAATCGATTGGGCAATCGATTTAAAAAGTCGTACACAACTGAAGCGTTTGCTGTTTTCCAAACGTACCAGAATTGTGACTCCATAGCTTGTCTGTCTCTGCGCCGCTGGTCCGGGGAAACAGGCGCGGCCTCACGGAAGCGCTGTATAAATCTGGCAACCGTGGACGATCGATCCATTTCTGTCGCTGCTTGTCCCTGCCGGGGTCCTCCTCGCCCGCGGCTGCAGCCTACAGCAGTCTGCTGTGTTACTGCTACGAGGTACGTACCACGTAAAGCGTAGAGTCCTTTTGTACTTTACCTCCAGTTGGTGAAAGCGATTTTGGTTGGGCAGTTTGTTTGCCCGCACTTCTGTTCAAACTTCAAATAACTAAATATATCGATGTGACCGATGACACGAAACGTTAAACGTATTAAAAAATCGCTACGTTCGTATGATCTACGAGCGTAATCTATGATACCTTTGGTACGATCTACGATCTACGATCTATGATAGATACCGATTGTGCCACAGCTTGGATCCTTGATCCACGACCACGGGGCGAGCGGAGGACCGCAGAGAGCGCCAGTTTGGACACTCCAGCGTCATCTTGGTGGCAGCAAGGGTGATTCATAATTCAAGAACGAAGCGATGGGTCAAACTATCGGGAAGGCGCCCATGGCAGCCCCAGAAGTAGCGCATCTTGCCAACCGTGAGTACTGACTGTTGTACACCTGCCATCCACCTGCTGTACCTGGTAGTCTGTCCGGTCCCTGCTGCGAGTATGAAACAAGTAGTACAGAGTGGTATTGCTGGACTGTGCATTGTATGTGTCGTGGCCTGCTCTATGCACAGGGATAACAGACGGTTCGAGAATAGATAGGCAGATTCATGGCTTCCCAAAACTGGCGGGTGTCAACGTGCTGCTCCTGTACTGTTGTGAAGATTGCAAACATACCATTACTGTAGAACCGTCGACGAATGTTGGCAGACTATTCAAACACTCCGTCCCCGGTGGCTTGGTAGGTGGTCCGCGTGCCTGTCAAGATCAATTTCGTGGGTTCAAGTCTCACCGAGTGCATGCTCATAGGGACTTTTTCTTGCATAAAATTGATGAGCTGAAAGCGCGAAAGCGTGAGTTGGCTACATTCGATGAAAATCGACGAGCAGTGGGAATGCTGAACCCTATGCGCGACAAAAAGTAAAGGCACGTACCGGGGGGGAGAGGGGACGACACCTGTGACCACGGCTTGTCCAGAAGATCGTCGAGGGTAAAACCTCCTACGAATGGGCTGGGAAGTAAAAGTGATGAAGAAAAAAATAAATAAATAAATAAATACCTTGTACCTGGTATAACCGAAGGGCTTCCAGCAGTTCGCCCCAAGTTTCATCGATGCCCTCAAATTGATTACTATATTCAGGGTGTTTGCGAAGAATTTGGGCGTACCGAATTTGGGTGGGTTCCTTGTAGTCTGTTTCCAGCATTAAAAGGATCTCAACCCATGGAACCTTCCAAAGGTTTGACCCACCCAAGAATAAAGAGGTTAAAAAACCCAACCCAAGAATAAATAGGTTAGAAATGGCATTTTGGCTACTTTTCGCTATTAGCAATTCTTCGGTTCCCAAGTAACGTTCAGGAAGATCCCATGGGTTGGGGTCATTTTTTGAGAGGAAACAGACCACAAGAAACCCAACTGAGTTGATTCCAACCAAATTCTTCGCAAACACCCGATGTCGAGGTCGAAGATGGTTGTCAGTCCGTTTCTTTTGCGGAGCATTTGGTCTGCAAACATATTTGTTTTTGGTAGATTTTGCCCCGTAAAGCGAGGGAATCAAGCCGGCTCTTTTGGGAATGAGTCTGACTACTCTTGGAGATTTATCTAGATCAGTTTCCCGTCTCTCGAGAGTCGCAGTTGCGAGAATTTCAGCTAATTTTTCAATTTGCTTAAAACTAAAAGTAGATCAAGCAGAGCCCCCATTTGGTTTAACTTACATTGTTGGTAAAAATAGGTAAATATATAGGTTTTTGTGTGTACAGTAGGTCCTGTTTACTATGGTCCCCCGTAATAGTCCGAAATTCTCGCAACTGAGACCCTCAAGAAGCGGGACACTGATCTGGGTACCTCTTCGAGAGTACTCGTCGTAGTGAGACCCATTTCGAGAAAAGCCGCCTCGATTTCCTTGCTCTACGGTGCTGAACCTAACTTGAAAGCAAATAAATATCTGTTTGCAACCTACTAAAACCAAGTGTCCCGCATAAGAAACGGTCTCAAGGGTCGTTCTGCTTCGTATCTCTTTGGCGGCCCTGGCAGTTATTTCTTCAGCCTCGGGAATACAATCAAATACCATGGTAGTACGAAGCAATACAGTGCTTCCATCACATGTCCGTCTCCTAGTGCCGTGAACATTCACACCGTGTGCTCGTATCTTCCTGTCGAAAAATGCCAATCACGCCGTGTACAGTCCCACGAGCATGCGTGCTTGATCTCTGGGAAGCATTCAACGACGTAGCAGAAGGATTTGGGCTGACTATCATCGAATTCAGAGAGATGCTTCAATGCTCGCTGAAGGAGTACTTGGGGTTCACCGAGAAGCGACTGGTGGAGGTGGCAGATGCAATTTTCAGGGTATTCGACGACGACAAGGTATAGCACTCGCGAATGCGATGGGGGTGTTGGTAAGAAGGGATATTCTAAGATTAAAAACTGCAGGTTATCCCTTCTAAGGAAAATCGTAGAGGTTGTCTCCTCCAACCAACATTGTAGGTTGTCCCTTATATGCATGCGTAGGTAATCCCCTCCAACCAATATACTTGGGAGTAGCAGAATATCCTTCAAGTACACTGGGGTAGGTTATCCCTTTTAATCATTACAGTACAGTTGAGTATTCCTCGTAACCAAGTTCGTAAGGGGTATCCATTTTAGCGAACATGAGCAGGTTATGCCTTGTAACTAATATACTTGCAGTATTTATAGTAGATTATCCGTTCTAACCGATAAGTAGGCATTCCCTCCTCACCAACATAACAAGTACAGTATACGTTATCCCTTCTAACCAGCATAATAAGTCATGCCATGCCTTCTAACCGACATATATATGGTAATAATACTAGGTTTTCTGTTCTAACTACTCTAGTATAGTTGCAGTATGAATAGTGAGTAGGTTGTCCGTTTTGGCCAACAACGGGCAAGCATGCTCTCCACTATATCAAGTATCTGGTTGCTCTAGATGGAAAGCAAGCGGACCTAGAGTCGGCTCCTTGCGCCTCTTGGTGCATTTTAGCGGCGATGTATTCACGTGACGTATCCCCAATGCCACGTTGATAAAACTACTGTCCATTCATGCAGCTATGCAACATGTTGCCGTGTCCATTAATCCTGTTGCAACACCGTCGACGCTATTGCTGCTACCCTACCCGCCTTACAGAACGAGCTCATCGACGCCTTGGAATGCCTCGCGTCGTTGGCAATCCTGTCTGGTATGACCACGGAACAAAAGATCAGGTAGGAGTAGGCTGTCGGCTGTCGAAAAGTAATTTTATTCAGCTGAATATAGCAGAGCTAGTCGCGCGTCCACGCTGACGTTGGCACATCGAAGCAATGGCCGATTGTTTGAGCCTCAAAACCACGAGACTCCTGTGTGGCGTGTGCACGTTCCACCAAGTGTTGGGCACCTCCTTTGTGTCCCGGTTTACAATAGTCACCAACATAAGACGGCAGTTCAGATTGCAGATAGGGCAATACAAGATCTCGTGCGTTATTTTCGATAGTTTTTCCATCCCATATATTGTATGTGCCCTACTTTTCCAGCTCCCTCCGTTTTGTAACTCAGATCTGGGGTCACGTAGCGGGCACTCCTCCCCCCTCCCCGAAACGATGCGTACCTTCATCTTTATCGCGGCAACTGTTCAGTATTTTCTTCCCGCTGCACTTGCGCACCGTCATACGGAAACATCATAGTCTCATTAAACTTATGTTTCTTCTGGTGCATGCTGGCAGATACATCTTCGGCATCTACGACTTCGACGAATCGGGCGTGTTGTCCGTCGATGAGACAATCTTAGCTTTAAGGTCAACGATCTCGGGACTTTGCAAGCTTGGCGGACTCGACCCACCGCTTGAGTCTGAGCTTGAAGCCATCGCCCTCATGGTGAGGGGCATGAATTGAAAGTCAGTTTTTCTTTGGTAAGCTATCATCTTGGTAGACTCCCCCTTGGCTGCCAAATCTGCCAGTGCAAGGGGTGATAACAATATCGAGTACTTGCCGTTCTGTTGACAACGGCAGGCATTCCACAAACCGGCAGACCAAGAAGAAGAGACCAGCATCGATGCCATCTCGTTTACCGCCTTCTGCCGAAAGACCCCCGAAGTCAGCTCTTGGATGAGCTATTGCGGAGAAATGCCCGAGGCAGACGTTTTCGCCCCCACGTTCGTGGATTCCGACGCTATGCGAGTGGTGGCACGGGAAAAGAAGGTGCGAGGTAAATATCGTTTCTTGCACGTCAATATACCAGTGGAAAGCATGTTATTCCTGGTGGCCTGGGTGGCTTAAGCTGCTCTGCTGCAACAACCATTAGCCATGTCAGTGAGGAGTTAGACTGCAGTTCCTTGTCACGTGCATGGCAGGGGAACGAAGCTGGCGTTGACTACATTTTAATCCGATATTCGTTGCGTATTAGTATCGAAATCGGAGATCCGGAGTCGAGTCATCGAAGGGGTGCCTGTGTGCCTATCTCCCAAGCAATGTACCTCACCATGACGTTGCTCTTAACGTTTCGTTGTTGTGGCCGCATACCTGTCACACAGAGATGCTACCGATCACAGTGCCACACGGCAGGGACGGACATGGATACAGGATTGGCTGCAGTTCTGCAGCAGGAGGCAAAGGGTCCTTCAGTAGACCTGCTGCCGCAGGTATGTGACAAGCAGTAAAGTTACCACGCCACGCCAGTACGCTGTCGTCGCGAGTTTACGGGAAACAGCGAGTTGGAGGCTTGGTCGCGTCTCTAGCGTTCCTTATTGTTTGTGCTGTGGATACGTTGTTCAGTTATTACAGAGAAAACGTCGAGAAAATAGTGGTAGCCCACAAACCACGAAGATCTTGCGCAATAATCTATATGGGGAACGAAGTATTCTATAACTTCAACTCCAGCAGTACCAAGTACATTCTTCTTTTTTTTTAGAGATATTTTCCCACTGCAGTTCGTCTCAAAATGTCGTTTCGTCGAAAGACCCCTTCCCTTCCGTTTGACTGGCCTTGGCATTGGGACAGCACTCGGATATCGGTAACAGCTCAAAGTCTTCGATCGACACGTGAACCCAGATAGAATGATTTTCTCATAATCTCATGCTAAATTCTATGTAGCCCGCCTACGCGAGTTTCGGCCTCGCCACCTACATTTTATAATTGGAAGGAACTGCTTCGGCACTTTCATGACTGTAACTTCGGAACTTCGTTGGTACTGTTCCCTCGGACGCGGCAGGAGCCATGGCATGGGACGGCTGCTTTCACCGAGCCGAGCGCTGTCCCAAGAAAGCTCCCATCGAGGTACATATTCAAACGTTGCAAGTTTGTAGTGTGCATGGCAGCCATGTGCTATTGACAGCGAGTCGCTCGAAACTGTACAATATGTATGAGGATTGCGCGGACAGTCTCGCCCATTTCAAGAAGCTACGCGTTCATTATATCATACGAGTAGTGTAAGCACAACGCGATAAATATGTAAAGAGTGAAGTCTCCTCGTCGCATTTCAGTTCGCCAGATTCCAATCTGGAGCTGCTTTGGGCGTTCGGGTTCAACTCAACGGCTAGTAGAGGGGCAGTGCACTACAGCGTCAAGGGGGAAGTGATCGCCGCCGCCGGTTCTGCTGGGGTCATCACTCACCAGGTATGGTGTTTTGCAGCAGCAGCAGCAGCAGCTGCACTGTGAGAGGCGAATGCGATCCAGATGCTCAGTGAACGCAACGCGACTGGCGAGGGGTTGCATTTGCTATGATATGATACAATGGACAACGTGGGTCATGCTTGTTCATTTCGGCCCCGCAACTCGTGTGACTGTCTTCTTCGTGGTTCCCTGCTTTCACGCGTACGACTAAAGCTGTACAGAGATGTCCGGAAAAGGAGTGTTTGTCCCGAAGCTTTACAGTATTGTACATATATTGTTGCATAGATGCAGGGGCCATCCCCGTGGAAACATTTCGCACATCGGATAGATCATCTAGAACATCCAGATCCCACATTGGCCGTTCTGAGATGTCGGGCAAAAGCCGTATCATACGGATTCCACTCGGAAAGAGCCTTGTCATACAGATCCTCCCCGTAAAAACGTGCGGTGTAGATCGTACAGATGATATAGATCACGGACGTATCTGCCTTGAACGATCTAGATCATTGTCTGGATCACGAAATGGGCATCTGATCTAACGTGTGCGATGTGTATTATTCTTTCTTTCCGCTACTTCAGGGAGATCACAACCAGCGATTTTTCCTCGGACACAGCGACCTGATCTTGTGCCTTGCGGTGCACCACACCGAGGACGATCAGCTCCTCACCATGGCACCGGGGGCGAGCGGACAGCGAAGAGGCTCACCGTCAACCATTGTGTGCTCGGGAGAATTAGGAGCGAAGCCGAGAGTGTGCGTTTGGTGCGCTGAAACATGCGAGGTTAGTCAGGACCCAAGATGCATGTCATAAACACGTGGCCAACCGGCACGTTTTTGTGAATCTGAAAGACCATTCGGTCGATTTGTGTTTGTGGCTGCCGTGATTGCGGTCAAGGTATGTAGCTCATGCGCACTCGAATATATGCAGTGATATTTAATGATATGTAGCGCTACTCAAGCGGAACTTTGAAGCCGTTAGATGTGTTCAGAGGGTTAAAGAGTGATGACTGAAGTCGTCGTGTTTGCTCGTGGGAGCTCAACACAAAACTTCAGGTGTGCATGCACAACGTAAGCAGCTGAACCGCCCTTGGGTTGTTGGTGGAATTAATCATGTATGATTATCATGACATGGTGTCATTCAATTCCAGATTAAAAATATCGCCGTTTTTTCTCGCTAGAGGTGACCGTGCATCAAGTAGGGAGAGCGGGTGGTGAGGGCTGCTATGTTGTCTGCGAAAAAATAGTTATGGATCCGTTTCATCGGATACCCTTACGCAAAGTAGCTCACCCCTTAATTCTTTACTAGCGCAAATTTGCTCCTATGTATATACCCTGTGTTCAAGTTTTATGTCCCCAAAAACATAAAACCATGTGTGCAGTACTTAAGGGGCTCATAATTAGTAACCCTAGCATTTATGTAGTATGTCACATGTTACTATTAACAATACTTGCATACATATTGAGTTGCATATTAAGAATACTACGCTTTTCTAGTATCCATCGTCTTTCCTCTGACTCAGCAACCTGTTCGGGTTCGTTGATTAACTTCCCTCAGGTTCTCTCGGTTTTCCGAGGATTTCACACAGAAGGCGTGTGTCAGGTTTGCTTCTCGCCAGATGGACAGGTGAGCGGTGCGCGATGAATTAGCGCCCTAACGCCCCAAAGGCTTCATCCGACGATTGACCTGCCCCCCCATGCGCACAACGTAAACCAATACCTGGATAACATCTATGCATATCACGCAAAACTCTGGTCACGTCGTGTTTCACCTCGATTACAACAGCTGATCATGTCAGTGGGAAAGGATCTGGCGCATTCGGTGGCTGTTTTTCACTGGCGATCTCGCACGACCCTGTTCACGGCACCGTCCGGTCCCGAGGCCGTTCTAGGATGTCATGTCGTCAACGAAAATTTGTTCGTCTCGTGCGGAATGGATCACCTCCAACTGTGGACTCGCACCGGAGGGACGTTCGAAGGAGAACGGGGTGAGTGGCTTGCTTGGATCGCAACGATCGCAATCCCATGCGTTGGCGATGTGGTGGCAAAGACGTTTTTAGATAAACAGCTCATCGGTTGGATATCCGTTCAGAATTGCAGTCCAGAAACCATTGCAAAGATTTTGCTCCTCTCCTAGCGGAGGGTCATGCCAGCCCTAAATTTTCAATTTGCTAATACCATTATTCCAGTATAGTATACTTGGGTGTTTAAAAACTAAGTTATGCCAGAAGTCATGCCGGCACAAGAGACCAATGCCTAATCGCAGTGGCGTTCCTGCGAGTGCTTTTTTTTGGTATTCCACTGTCATTCCTAGGCTCTTCATTTGTGCACATGACCACCCAGGCACGCTATTTAATGCCGAGATCAACACCAATTCCTGTAATACGAACACTACCACCGCTAATACTGCAGTAGGAAGGTTTGCACTAACACCTCCATGGGCGCTATTTTTCAGGCATATTCGGGCGGAAGGGTGCTCGTCAACCCATGCTCTGCTGCACTAGTCTAGGTGATAACGACTGCCAAATGGTACTGACCGGATCAACGTCGGGGCACCTGTACGTCTGGGAAGGCCGCAACTGCACTCGCTGCATCAAGGCACACACTGGCGCCATTATGGCAATGGCAAGGTGTGCTATTGCTAGTGCGTTGGCCTACATTGAATGGTGAAATTACTATGCCGTTCGTTTTTACGTCATGCATATATACAACGAAACGAAAGGCACCATAAAGACAACGAGTGAAGCCAAAGCGAAGCCAAAGCGCAATGTAGGTGCTATGCTACTACTCTCGCGGGGGCTGAGTGGTGGTACTCCTCGCGCCAACGCACGGATAAAACCAACGATTACACCGTGGCTGATGAGCGCCATGTACCAAGAGAGGCGTTTCGTGTTCGTTCTCGGAACGATCAAGCTTTTGAAAGGAGTCATCTGATAACGTGCGAGACACCTCAGCGGCACTTGGGGGAGGACGGCGACAATGCCAATCTGTTGACCCATCTAACCCAGACCAAGTACTGGCTTTCCCTGGATGTTTTTGCACACGCATCGCTCCTGACGGCATAAAACAAACCTCTCTCGCTGTAAAATCTCGGTGGTCGATAAGGTTGTCGTCATGGTAGATGGTTCATTGCATGGCATACAACGCCCTGTATGATCCTTGTACTTGATGGCGAGACATTGAGGCTCCCAGCGCGCCCTTTGAAATACGGTTTCAGCCCCATGTTTTCTCCCAAACGCACTCTCTTCCTCATGGCTCCCATTCGACGCCCATACAAACGCACGACGATGCAGAGGCATCAGCGAAGCGACTTATGCGTTAGCCACAGGCAGCACGGACGGGAAGGTTCAGTTTTGGACGCCATCGTTGGAGATGGCTGTGTGCATTGACGTCAAAGCACTTGGGCCGCTTTCGCAAATGATTCACTCACTCAGCTGGGACCGTATCAACCACAAGGTGACTGACTCACTGAATATACTTTTTTTTATCTATTTCTCTTTGACGGATATTTACAGAGAAGATCCGGCGTGGGATATGTGAACAAACAATTTCGGTCGGAGATGGCCTTGCGCATCGACGTCAAAGCCCCTTGGTCTGATTTCGCAAATTATTTAGTCACTCAGCCTGGACTGTGTCAACCACAAGGTGGTGCGCTGAATGCCACTATCAATAGCTTACTAAGCCAGTAGACCCTCAGGTGCGTGTATGAACCATTGTTTTCCGGGTTCTCCTGGTATGGACGTAGAGCGCGCAGCCACACCATTGGCTGAATATTCAGGCATCGTATGCGTATACCATGTGGGTATCAACATCGAAGGCTTGGGATCGTTCGGATCGGCCCACAGATAACAGATACTGACTGGTGACGATGAGTAGCCACTCTAATGGCCAAATATACAGGTACTGCACGCTTATACCATGCGGGTTTCAACAAAAAAACAAGGGCTTGAATCGTTCGGTGTCGACCCGCAGATACTGGTGGCGACAGAGAGTTGCGAGATATACGAAGTTCTCGATTCTGATGGCACAAATCTCCACCGGGGCCCAATGGTGCAAGGACACTTCGGGCACGGTGTCCGGGGACTGGCTGTCCATCCAAGCGACCCGGACCAGTTTGCCAGTGCTGGGGCGGACCGTACCATCCGGATATGGAACAGATCAGAACGAACCATGGTAGGCCCAACACCGTCGCAAAAGCCAAGTCTGTCGCTTGCTCTAAGCCGATATATGAGCAAAGCTACTAATAGATGACTGGTCTCTAGTATCACCCGGAATTTGTTTTTTTGTGAAAGAAGCTCAACATCAGCCGTGGGCGTAGAGTCAACTAACGGAAAGTGTATTGCTGGATCACTTCCAATAAAATATCACCAGATCCTGGTATACCATGCTTCGTTCGAGGGCCGCACACGATTGCTCGAGGCTCATCATCTCCGCTATGGGAAGAGCAGAGGGTCTGTCGGCTAGCGTCGTCCGCAGGCTTTTAGTGTAACGATACGTCCGCACATCCCCACGAATAACGAAACAAACCCTGCCGCTGATTGCTATCTCGCGTCGCTGATTGCTATCTCGTAGGTCAAGATGTGCGTCCTTGATACCCCTGCTCTATGCATTTGCTACAACCCCGACGGCACGATGTTGGCTGTTGGCCTCGGTGGTGGACTCGAAGCTGACACTGGAGAGTGGATTGATTGGGAAGAAAAACATGTAAGCCGATACGAGCTCTTGAACCAGCCAATGCTCTTAATTATTGGCAATACAATAGTGGCAGGGAAGGGAACGAGGGCGCGAAGGCTGACGTTTTGTTCTGTGCCGACCGCCGTTTTTCGTTCTGAGGGCTTAACAGCACCTTTTACATGTACTACTGCACTATTACCGATATGGAACTATACTGCACCGACATTGCAGTAGAAGTGAGGCTTGTTGTGCTTGGTCGGATGATGAATGCCAATCAAAACGTCACTTTCGACGAGCGATGAAGACCTATCGATTAACTGCAGCGATGGTTTCATCATGGGGTGATGCAGGGCGCAAAACAGCTTTCATGTTGCACGAAGGAGTAGGCTGGCAGATGTACGTATGAATCGTGCTCAACGATGTCGAACAAAAATATGTAGAGCGATGACAACTGTGCATGCAGCGAACCACACGCCACGAAACAGATGCGATTTCAAGCCCTGTCCCTAAAGCCTATATCGATATCATTCGTTCCTGTCGGCAAAATACAACACCAATAGGGACACGAGGCGAAACGGAACGAGACTAATAAAAAAGATGGGGCGTGGCTGGTGTTGAGGGAGAAGGACCTCACCGTGGTGCACGAGGCTCGCGACTCGAAGCTGCCAGTGAGCGCTATTCGGTGAGTCGGTGCTCTTCGAAGTACCTGGCATAGGGCTAATCGCAAGGTCACACCAAGCATGCACCGGCTTGTCGTACGAGGGGGGCGCATGGCGTATGCAGTATGCATTACGCAGTAAGTATATTACCTTTTCAACCTCTCTCTTCCGTACCTAGGGGGTACGATTTTGCAGACCTCCCCTGGAACTGTCTTCGAGCCCGTGGTCGAGGCCAATGTCGATAGTTCACACATCGGACAGATCATGATCTATCTACCTATCTAACTACAGTAGATCATCTAGATCCTCACCTGCCGTTGCGATATGCTTTACACAGGATCCGTATACTATAGCAACTATCTAACCCAGGAAACATGTGCTAGATCGTTCAGATTATTCGGCTGCTACCCGGCAACATGAGCTAGATCGTACAAATCAGGGATTTAGCTGCCCTAAAGTGCTAGAAATTAAGTGGGAATGATCTACCTGATATGTCCGACGTGTGGAATAGAGTTGGCTTTGAGATGGATGAGGTGGATGCAACGGACACAGGCAACTGCGTGCCACTTGTTCGCAATTGTTGAACCTGCAATGCTACATTGATACAAAGGCTCCATGTTGTATGATTCCTGTCCTTGCTCATCCTTTCGCTGATAGGTTTTTCGTGGTACCATAATGGTACCGATGATCAACGCAGCTGCGACGACTACCGTAGGTTTCCATTTGCCACAGACGAATCTTGTACCCACCGTGGATATTTTGCGGGCGCACTCGTGCAGTGTTCGATAATTTTTGATAACCCGTTCCGGAACGGAGTTTGAACAGCTGTGCCCAGTTTTTGGAGCCCCGGCAGTGCATTCATTCGTTGGATCGATGACAAGCGAGTTCTTCATATATTTGTTTTGCAGACTAGTTCCCGCCTGATCCGCAACAGATGCATTGATACCATGAGAATGTGACTCCTTCTGTATTGACCTCTGCCTCTGCTTACAGGTGGTCACCGGATGGTGGAACTCTTGCCGTAGGTTCCGAGGATGCTTTCGTCTACCTCTACAACTGCGGTGACTACATCGCCAAGGCCAAGTGTGCTGGACACAAGGGACCCGTGAGAGCGCTAACTGAGAAACTTTATTTTGGCGGCTACTCACCGGTTCTGTTTCTGCAAGATTTACACATCAAAGATGTCACCACCAGTGTTGTAATACTGTAACACTATAACAGTGGGACGCACCGGCGATGGGAAGTACGTTAATTCACATGTTCGTGCACCAGCAAATGTTCAAGTAGATTCCAGGCGCGTCATATACCTGCTGCCAGCAACAAACCACAGGGTAGCGCTTCGGAGAAAAATGTTTAGGTGCTGTGTCCCCGAGGCTCTTTGTTGAACGTTGAAAGCAGACGAACAGCAATAAAAGAGTGTCCAGTTTGCGTGCCTACGCTCATGCTGTTCACGTTGAGCCACTCCGCGCGCAAAGGTGCAATGACGAAAGGTGCTGTGCTAGGTGGCCATTATCTATCGTTGTCCCTCTCCGCCGAACCTTTTGTTTTGTCTGATATGCAAGGTCAACCACGTTGACTTTAGTTGCGATGGGCAATATTTGCAGTGTGACAGCCAGAAGGGAGGAGAGCTACTCTTCTTCGACACTGAAAGGTGCATACTATTCATAGCATTTGACGTGCAGAAGAGCTTAGCTTAAAAATAGTAGCAGCGTGTAGTACATGCAGTGTGCGTGAATTGCATGCTGTGAACGTGCGGTTGGGACTACAGTACATCATACCTGGTACATCATAAGGCAAGACTCATAGCTACCGTTGAAATGATAATGTGGTTCGTCATGATCATTGGACCTTAAGTGTCGGAGAAGTCCAACGTTTGTAATACACAACTACTGTGACCCATCGGATTAACACAGCGGATTTTGATACGTAGGCTTTTGTTATTATTATTATCGCACTACGCTCCCAATCCCAACCCCTGCGCCCACCATCGTGATTGTTATTCCAGAGGGGATCAAATAACTCCGGCGAATCTGAAAGATACCGAGTGGGAAACGCAGTCGTGCGTATTTGGATGGCCAATGCAGGGTGCCTGGGGTGAGTAAAAAACGTTAAAACGTGATTTGCTATGTGGCAAACACACGTTTGTGATGGACTGGACTACCGGTACAACTTTAAACAGGGGGACTCGCTCTTGTTGCTTGAGCGGCTACTATAGGCACTATAGATGTATCTAAGACATGTAAGCGGTAGGGTGCGATGAGGCATGATGAGGCTTGATAGAACCGTTGAGTATATGTGCGTGGCGTGTTGTGGTGAAGGTAGAGAGCCTTGACAGTGACACATACCATGCTCTCATTGTAGCTTGCTACTTGGGAGGGTGATCACGCCCGTCCGACGCATGCAGTGTTGCACGACGTCAGATCCAATTTCTGTGGGCACACAAGGAAATTTCACTGTGCTTGGTATGCTACGCGTGATGAAGATGATTCATCTGATGCGTCTGATCCATCTTGGCAACAGGTCTGGGGATTTATACTCGAGTCAATTATTTATATTTTTTTGGCTTCGAGGCGGTGTCTGTTTGCCTAATGATCCTCCTACTGCATGTCCCGTTGCTCTCGTCCGGAAGACCAACGCCCCCCTCCCTCTCAACCTTACTGTACTGCATTACGACTGGCCAAAAGCTCCCCTCGTGGACGGGTGTGTCCTGACCACAGCCGCAAGAGCGAATAACGGGGAGCAGCTAGCTCTTGCCGATGGTTTTGGCCGAGTGCGGCTACTGCGGTACCCCGCAGTCAACAACGATCAGGTTGGTTGAAGACTCCTGTAACCGTAATGTATCTCTACGCTTTCATAACGCTTTTTTTGCACCGTGACGAAGTACCACCGTATCTGTAGGCAACGTCGCCAATTAAATATCACCGTATCTCTAATCAACGGCTATTGTTGTTAGCGTTGAAGCATGCACATAATGTATGATTTTCTTTAATGTGTTTGCAATCCCATAATTCAGTATGCAGCATCAGTTTCATTCCAGGTTCATCACTCATCCTTAATAAACATTATCACTTGCAGAATTAAGAAGACACGTAAGGGAGTAACCATCTTCCCTCAACGAACCAACTTTATTGGGTGTCCTGTACAAGAAACGGACTATCACACATACCACACATCTTCGTCCAAGCCAAGTTATCGTAACTTCTTTGTTATTCTCGTCTTCGCCAGGATTTCCGGCAGTATCGAGGCCATGCGTGCCCCGTGAGGAACTGTAGCTTCCTCGCGGACGACGGATCGCTCGTCTCGTCGGGTGGGGGAGACTGCGCCATCCTGCTGTGGGCGTTTGAGGCAAGAGCCGATGCCGAAGGTGCCGGAGTAATCGATGCTTCATCTGCGACTGCGGGGGGTAGGGATGCTCCATATGTGGATGATCCCGATGTGGAGACCGTGACGATGACGGACGAAGACCGCTCGCACCATCCTGACCTGAAGGATTTATCAGCGTGAGATATGTTTGTCGTCTGACGTGCTCGAATAACCTTGACCTTAATGGTTTATGTTATCAGCGCGCTAAGCATGTGTATATTGTCTGGTGTGGTAACATCATCCTCATCTGAAGGGCTTATCAGCACAAAACATGTTTATCGTCCGCTGGCCCGGTTGAATCCCGTATGTAGTGGTGTTCGATTGGTCCGGTCTTATTGCCAAGCATTGATTCGCCGTACCAACGTGCAACTTCAACTTTGTCGTTACTGGCGCGGCATAGTGTCACTTAGTATCATCATGCTAGGGGTAGCCTGCGGGCGAAGCGCACCAAAACGTATGGCCTTGGTCCTATGAAGATGTCCGCCAGGCCGCATTTTATGGTTTCGACATTCGTGAGAAGCAAGCACTGCTCGGGTAGATCTGTCGTGTTCAATGTGTTATAGGGTCAGTGTCAGTGCTAAGGTGCCGACTTTCTGTAGACTAGGGGGGATCATAGAATGAAGGCCACGGCCGTTACGTCACTCGTAGCGTTAAATGGTTGATAATGGCCTCTTCAGGTGGGAACAGGATGACAAGGTAGACTGCACCAAGAACGGAGACCCGGACGCCACAATACGCATGGAAGAACGCGCCGGTGAGTGCCCTTCGAAGCTTAATACTTGTCTCGCACGAGCCGCCAAGAAACTGATATATACACCCTCACTACCGCTGTAATTTCGTTGACGAACAAGATCTGGCCTCGTGATGAAGTGTGATGAAGTGTCAGACGGTGCACTTGGAAATCTTGGACAATAGATGCCCTCAGAAATGTACGAGTCCCTTCTAAATTGCCTAATCTTGCATGAACCGCCAAGCAAAGATGACCCTCGACACCGTGATCATTTCGTTATCGAACAAGATTCGCCTTATTGATGGAGCGCTCTGTCGAACGCGAGGGTGTACTCTCACCACGTTCCAAGGTTCACATACAGTAGCACTAAATCAGCGGCTCAATTGGGACATGCAGTAGCAGGATATCCTGCTTCAGAACATCACGGCAACGTATTCCGGCATAATGGGTGCCGACGTATCCACGGAAATCTGTGGTTGCTTGTTTGTGCTGTGCTGTTATGACTGTCAATGCTGTCAATGCTGTTTGTGACAGTGGGGCGAAAACCGTGACTGTCGCGAGGTACGCGGCTTTTTCTATACGGTGAGGGTAGTTTTTGGCTTATTTGCGGATCAATAACGGATCAATAACGGGCACCGCACGGTATATCTGAAGGCGTGCGGATCAGGAACTATAGCAGTTAACTTTGATACCACTCGATACCGTAGTACCGACCCCCTAGTCAGCGCGGGATGAACTGAAAGTGGGCAGGAGGTTGTATTTTGACTATACTTTAAGCTTCAGAGTGAAGGCACGGGGTGTACCGCGCAAAAAACAACAGCGCACACCGCTCATAGACCATTGCGGTTAGGCATTCAGCGATGTGCTGCTCTCCATGCTTTTTTGGACCTGGTGGTGCTTCATGTTGTCCACCTTTTCGTTTTCGTTATTCTGTGTTTCCCGGCTTCCGACCTGATCACTGATGTCTTAGTCGAGACCCCGTGGCCTAGTTTCACCCCACTTGACGACTTTTGACGACGAGTCTAACAAATCAGGACGTGAGAAATCACGGTCTTATGTCTCCTTCGCCTTCCTTCCTTCCTTCCTTCGTTATCGAAGACGAAGAAAACTTTGGACCGGCGAAACCTTGGCATCGTTCCGTGGCGGCACCTTCCAGTGCACCTCCAGAGGTGAGGCGTAGGAAACACAATATCCATTCAACGTGTCATATGAAATTGCAGGGATGCAGGTCTAACGCATGCGACGTCGGTGGCGCTACTTCGTACACCCTCCTCTTTGAGTATATCGTATGTGGTTGGAAGTATCGACGGACTGAAAACGTTCAAGACAAAGGAATTGTTGCGTGTGAAAGTGTAGTAGAAGCAATAGTAGACCCGACCACGGAAACTATGGCATCCTCCCTACAATTGTATGTGGAGGGCCCCAGCGAGAGTGTTCACGGTCAAACTACCACTCCAGGTGTTGGCGCGTGCTACGATATACAGTACAGGGGTCAGGGGTGTGCAGCCCAAATATTTATGAGTGACGGAGATCCCTCAACCATTGAAAATGTGGAATTATCCGATACCGCTCAAATCCCATTCACGTTTTCCAGTATTTTGCATTCTATACCTACACCATTTCCTAATATTACGATGGGATTGTTCAACGTTTGTCAATACGGGTAGCAGTCAGTGTTTGTGTGTTTGTTTGTTTGGGTGAGGAATAGAGCTCCTCAAGTGAGTAGCCTCAGAAGGCAAATATTAAGACTTATTGCTACCCCTACCGTAGTAGGCTAGTAAGCGTCTGCCTTACCTTCTAATAGTCTACTACTAGCCTATCACCTTGCACTATGCGGAAACTGCACTGTGGTGAAACTGTTGCGTTTGGCGCATTCTACGCTGCAGGACATTCGAGCTCCTGACAACGACTTAGTGCTGGAGTGGGTCCATGGACACCGCGGTCACGACTGCCGCAATGCGGCAATGTACAGTGCAACGGGAGAAGTGTTGTTCTTCGCAGGGAGCCTCGTTGTCAGGTAATGAAAACATGCTAGTAGTGGTAGTATATTGTCGTATATAGTAGTATGTAGTGGTAATAATAGAGCACTGAAGTAGCAGTAGTAGTAGTAGTAGTAATAGTAGCAGTATTAGATTGTAACAGTCGTGGATGAAACTGCGGTTAGTACCACCTACTGTCGCACACGGATGTGTCAATATTCTTGTTGATGTTAACGGGAGCGTGTGATCAAGCATGCTCACAAAAACGCAAGCTTTGGAATCCCTCGCTATAGATGCAGTAGATGGAGAAGAAGTGGTTCGAGAGCCATCAACCGGTAAGAGTGGCACGAGTGGTGTCATTGCCGTGTTGTCTAGCAATTGGTTTCAAGGGGCCAAGAGGTGAGTTCGATACACATCGGGCACGTTGGAGCAACCAGTAGATATGTGCCATAAAATAGTTTCAGTTACGCTTAACCTAAGCCAATTCCTGGTGTATATACTTAACGTAAGTTGGGGGCCATTTGTCCACTGCGCACACCTGCACATGTTTGGGATATGTTGTCGTGGTCGTTTGCTCACGGTCCTGTCCGGAAGAAGAACCTGATCCCTGCGCTCAACCCCTAGAACTATGTTGATAACATGCTCATGCCCATGCTGACAAAAATGCTCAATACGATGCTAATGCGATGCTGATGCGATGCCCAATACAATGCTGATGCGATGCTGATGCGATGCTGACGCAATACTGATGCTATAGTGATGTGAACCAACCCACCACACCACGGCAGGCATGACGTGCCGAAGAGAGTTCAACACTTTTTCACGGGTCATACCGACGAGGTGTTGTGCTTCGACACACACCCCGCGCGCTCTCTGGTTGCCAGCGGACAACGAGGTCGCCTCCCGAAGGTAACCAGCGCTGGACATTAAGTGTACCAGCGCGTATCTTGCCTGTGTGAATTTGCCCAAGTAGGAAGGGCATTTTCGGCATTTCCCACTTGATTCGATATCATATTTAGTACAGTACAGTGTGCGGCATGATGAGCTTCGACGCCGATCTATCACAAACGTTTCCAGAAAAATGGAGCAAAGCCATAGAAGGGAACAGAAAAAAGGGAGGCATGGACGAAGTCTAATCTACTGTAGATCGATGTCGTAGGTGATAACGTCCACACTGTGACGCGGTGGATGCAGACAAAGTGTGTGTCCCGCGTGCAATGCATGTGCACAGGCTGCTCTCAGATGCGCGAGTAACATGGGTGCTATATTATAACATTGAGCTACTATGTCTCTACCCACGGTTCCTACTCGTAGTATGCCTCGAAACGGCCGTCATCGTCATCGTCGTCCCAAGCGACACCGGTGCACGCTTGCTTTTGAATCTGCATCGTCCGCTAGCACCTGGTCACCAAAATAATCGTCAACGAAATCATTACGGACACATTGGTCATCAACCAGGTCATCGTCTGGGATATGGAAAGCATGCGCACTGCTGTGGTGCTGGAGGGGTTTCATAGGCGTGCCGTCACCATAGTGAAGTTTTCTTCAGATGGTCGACTTCTCGCGACGATGGGGGCCGACGACCATCACGGCTTGGCTGTTTACGACTGGGAGAATTCCGTGCTTCTTTGCACAACCAGGTGCGAGCCGTAATCGGCCGTTGGGCGCTTCGGAGATGTCTTTTGTCACCCGATCAGCCGAAGAAAGCCGTGATCAGTCCTCGAACACTTCGGATATGCCTCCGCTGCCCCATCTAGCCCGGAACACCCGTAATCGGCCGTTGAGCGTTTTGGGTATGCGTTAGAGCTGCACCCAACGCGCTGGAAGTATAAACGGGCGCGTAGAGCTGAGCCACGAAAAGATGAACCTCCCTCTCTCAGTTCAGTGGTTTGAGCAGTACATAGACTACTCGTTCAATCTAGGCTTTCACGGATATCGGCCTAGATAGGAGTGGAGAACGCGCGTCATGCTTGGACATTACAACCTACAGCAGTACACTATATCGTTCTGCGACCGACGTGCGACACACCGTACACATACCTGGTACGATAGCCATCGGCACCTCACGACCCACAAGCCGTAGCGATGTTTGCCCAACATTCTACTTTAAACGATCGCTCTTACTGTAGAGGGATTGACGAGAACATGGCGTTATTCCACCGATGGATGTGGTAATTATATAGTTTCCCGCATGTTACCCTACTTGTGTTCTGCTCACTCCGACGGTGATAGGACGGGTCGCGCAAAAACGTTCTCTCTCGGCTTTACCATGAGCTGCGATGGTCTCATCCTGTGCGCGGATGGGACAGTGGATTTCTGGACCATACAGGTACTATGGTACTAAAAAGCCCCCATTATGAGCATTGTCAGGACTGGGAAAAGATAAGTATCAGACGGTCGATTGGTTTCGAGTCCTTCCTTTCTGTCATTTTTTAGCACCGCACGGATAGATTAATTATGACGCCCCTCTGACTGACTGTATGCTGTATGTGGCCTTTACATGCGTGCCAGGATAGGGGAAGATAGCACTCGATGGTATTTCTTGATATTCCTGACTGACCGAAGGGGACAACACCTGAAATACCTCAAATCGTTGGAATCTCGTTAGTTTTCTCCGATCGTTTTGGATGTATACCTACTGCAGGCGATGGTTGATGGGATCGTTTATCGGAATGAGCGTAGAGTGTTCGGCAACGGAAGCTCTTGGGTGAAGGTCAGAGGTACTATACTATACTTCATACCAACAAAAGAGAATCCTCAGGCCCTGCGCAGCATTCGTCCCAACTGCTATTGCTACTTGCTACTGCCTGTGATTTGCCACGTTGATTTTGAGCAGGGGGGGGGGGGGGGGGGAGGGGGGAGGGGGGCGTACTCATTTGTTGCTTGCCTTAGTCATTTGACCATTGACCACGCGTCCCTTTCGAGACGGAGCACCGTTCCTACTCCTAATGGAGACACCTCCAACAATTGGGCGCTCATTACGTCGTTTCCATATATTACATAGAAACTTTTTGCTAATCTTATCTCCTTCCTGTTTGGCCTCCTGTGGCCACCATCTATCTCCTAGGATGGCGGTCGTTTTCTCGCTGCTATTCATTGTATCAAACTCCTCCATGTCACATTCGTCTATTTTCCTCATCTCCTCTTCTAACACATCCCGTTCCTCCTTGTATATTTCGCATTCTCCTACTATGTGAGTTCTACTCTCTATTGCTTTGCCACACGGGCACATCTGTGCGTCCACTTCCTCCTCCTCCCGGCTACTGGTGTACCTCTTTCTTGTTTCTGGCAGGTCCAGGTCCCCTACACGAAAGCGCAGTTTCAGCGTTTTCGCGAAGTCCATTGGGCCATGCAAATACGTTTTCATTCCTATTCCTTCCCTCAATCCCCCGTATATCTACAACTGTTTATTTTGAGCAGGGGGGGCAGAATATGACGAGAAGGCCCGGCAGCCTAGGACCTTTCGGGAAAAGGCAGCTTTTCCTGTGCCAAGGGTGGGATGGCACAAATCCTGTAGTAGGCACCTTCGATGGACACATTTACAGGCACGTGCATTTTACAGTAGAGGTTTTAGAAGTTTCGGAGGTCTCGCTCTGCGTGTTTTGGTTGAGGAAGGAAGATTGTCGGCTCGTCAAAGCTGCGCACTAAAAGAGCGTGATGAGTGACAAAGGTGGAGAACGGAGTTTCGATAGGATCATGGATGTCTTTCTGTGGAGCATGGATCTCCATACTCCGTCTAGGATCATCGATGAGTACATAGGTCGCGCATTCGTCAGTATTGTGTGAAGACTGATGACTGGTGTGTCATGGTGTCGGTCCTGCGGGTTCTATGCCAATAGTGTCTTTGGTAGCAAAAGCTGCATCAATAGACGCAGTAGTAGCTCAAACTACATACCCCCGCCATGAAAAATGGTTTGACGATGATTGAGGCAAATATTCGCGACGACTCGGCGGGCGCATAAAGCGACGGTAGGGGTAACAACGAACGAGCGGAGTTGGCTGGAAATGAGGGGTTTTGAAATACTAATATTCCAGCTACTGTAGTTGTTTTCTCTGGGCTCCTTGTTTCATGCTCGTCACACCCTTTCTATCTATCTCTCTAGCATCGGCGTCGTTGTCCCTTTGAGATTTGGCCGGTGCTTCATGCAATGCTCCGAGAATTTTTTGTTCTCTCATGCTGACTCGACAGACCCTCCAGTTTGTTTCGGCAAGAGCTTCTAATTAGTTATTGGAACGTTTTGTGTCGTTCCATTCGTATCTCTTTGTACCTATACCCCTCCGTCACGTGCTCTCTCCATCTCTGCAGATTCCTTGGGAGGCGACTAGACTCATCCGTCAAGGCGCACGCCACAGAGGTCAGAAATAACTATTGGGCCCCTCAGACAGCCTTGATCTGTGTCAACCGGCTAGGCCATGACCGAACGTTAGCCTTAACCAGGTGGACTCGTTGCTGTTACTATCGCATTAAGTCATGGCCAAAAATCTAGCCCGTGGTCACAGGTAAAACAAGTTCTAATAACTCTGGAGTGGAAGAAGGCCTCCGAAAAGAATGCAACGAGAGTAATAATACACGTGATATGCCAAGCAAATCGGACGTGTAGCGCCCCTGCCAAGGATGCTAACTAGCATGTCGTACTATACCTGTAGTGCTCTGTGCCTTAGCTTTAATATGGCGATATTTTGAACTGTAGGGTCGAATGACGGGCAAAAAAGGTCTTGGTTTTCACCGTCTCACAATCTGTGACAACATAATTAGTATTTCTCTAGGATTAAGATTCAGGACGGACGCCAGGATAGGATAGGATAGGACAGGTGTACTGACGCCGTTGGCAAGACGAAAAAAAAAAAACGCTTAATGTGAAAACAACACACTCCCTTCTTTTAAACTGATGCGATTTATGGCTGATTTTTTTCTCCTGCGCGGTGGAAAAGGTTTTCGCACTGTCCTCGACTGGAGAAGGACTTGTGTCTGGGGGTGCTGACGGCTATGTCAAGGTACGGTCAAGCTAAAGTGATATCTCACTAATGGAACAAGGATGGAATTGGCGCAGTGCATCAGATGCGCATTATAGGTTTTGATGACGTCCGTTGATCAGATGCGCCTTGTTTAATTGATGACGACAGTTGTAGGACGACTTCAAAAGGTACCCGTTGGTGTGTTTATACTCAGGAAGTCTCGAGCGTATGCGTGAGTTAATACATGATTGCTGCTCCTCTGGTGGTGGTGTAGTCTTACAATACTATGCTTGACATTTTACTTACAGTGCCTAGCTACAGTAGTAAAGCTAATCCTCCTGCTTCTGCTTGTTCATCATCAACGACATTTTGCCAGATATGGGGGCACAACTTGACAATTCGTCACCAGATTAGCCTCCTGTCGCTGTCTCTGAAGGCATCGATTCGAAGCGTGTCTTGGCACGCCGGCAATGACAACATCCTCGTCGGGACGGCAGGTGCAGTACAGTGGTCGCACGAGGTACACAACTGCTACCAGTATTGAATAGTCGCACTCGCTCCGTTCGCTCGTTCAAGCGTTCGATCTGTACCGACGCCGCCTGTTTTCCAGGCTATCGGTAATTGATGATTGGCGATTGATGATTGATGATTCATGATTGATGGTTTTGTTCTTAACTATCACTTTCACTTCCATCTCTATGGACAAGCCGTGGTCACAGGTGTCTTCCCTTCTCCCCCCAGTACATGCCTTTGTTTTTTATCACGCAGAAGGTGCAGCATCCCTACTGCTCGTCGATTTTCGTCGAATTTTGCTAAAAGTTCACGCTTTCACACTTTCCGCGACGAGCAAAGGGCGCACCAAGTACTGCTTGTTCTCTCGGAAACCCGCCGGGATTCGAACCCCGGCCCTCACAAGGTAGTAGTAATAGTAGTATGTGAGGTTACCCATTGGACCACCGGGGCGACCGGTGATTAACGATTGCTTTTTGATTGATTGATGATCGATGATGGATGATTGATATATACAGTGGGTGATGATTGATGATTGATGATTGGTTGATTGATTGATGATCGATTATTGATGGCTTAAAAAATTGTCCGAAGACCCTACCAACCTATGTTGGAGCCTACTAATTGCTCCCACGACGCAAAATATACGCTCTCCACTCTTCGCTCTTCTCACGACCACCGAGTAAATTTATCCCCATATTGTACATAATGTACGTATTGTATACACTTGGCAATTTCAGGAAACGAATTGTTCGAGTTCAATGCGACGAGTGGCGATAATCTGCAACAAGACGGGAGTCCATTCCTACTAGGGCACGCCCCGAATGAACTCTGGGGCCTGTCGTGCAACCCGGCAACCCCGGAATTCTGCACTATTGGAGACGACAAGCAGCTTCGGATTTGGGACATCTACTCTAAAAGGTGAGCTCGCAGTATTTCAAGGTTAGTGCTCAATCTGCCGAACCTTGAAAAATAGCCCGCGGCTTGCCTTGGTGACGTCCCCAGTATTATCTAATAGTTCGGGGTGGAGAAAAGTCTCTTTTGAAACGGCGAGTCAGTTTCAACGGCAGCATCGGTTGGTATATTTTTCGCGTCCTCTCAAGATATACCTACCGTCTAACATCCATCTCGCGCGCTTGACTCTTCCACCCGCATGGTATTGTAGGAATTTGAGGTCGCACAAGGTCGAGATGCCATCGAGAGCAGTCGCCTACTCCCCGAACGGAGCACAAATTGCCATCGGCTTCGGCACGCCAATCAGGGAGAGCAGTAAACAGTTCGACGGGAAGTGGGTAGTACTACAGGAAGACGATTTCCAGGTGAGGCAGTTGTTTTTTCAAGCAGCACCTCTTTAACCCTTTTAAGACTCCGAAAATTAGTCCATTCTAATTCCTAGTGCCCTTTCCCTCAAAGATGCGCACTTCGAAATAAGTCTACAAGCGGGTTAACCCAAAATACGCGCCTATGACGTGTTGAGACTGTATAAGGTTGCTCCTGACCAAATTCAACGTTTGGCTGTTGTCTTCTTCTTCGCCCGTCAGACACCATCCACCTTCAAATGTGTGTCGGTTAGTTTTCATTGGGATCTTCCTGAGTACTGTGAGCGTGTGAATGATATCGATACATTATGCTTCATACCCGCTGTCATGGTACATACTTCATTAATATAACTGGTGGCTCGGGTGGGGGGGGGGGGGGGGGGGGCGTACTCATTTGTTGCTTGCCTTAGTCATTTGATCATTGACCACGCATCCCTTTCGAGACGGAGCACCGTTCCTACTCCTAATGGAGACACCTCCAACAATTGGGCGCTCATTACGTCGTTTCCATATATTACATAGAAACTTTTTGCTAATCTTATCCCCTTCCGGTTTGGCCTCCTGTGGCCACCATCTATCTCCTAGGATAGCGATCGTTTTCTCGCTGCTATTCATTGTATCAAACTCCTCCATGTCACATTCGTCTATTTTCCTCATCACCTCTTCTAACACATCCCGTTCCTCCTTGTATATTTCGCATTCTCCTACTATGTGAGTTCTACTCTCTATTGCTTTGCCACACGGGCACATCTGTGCGTCCACTTCCTCCTCCTTCCGGCTACTGGTATACCTCTTTCTTGTTTCTGGCAGGTCCAGGTCCCCTACACGAAAGCGCAGTTTCAGCGTTTTCGCGAAGTCCATTGGGCCATGCAAATACGTTTTCATTCCTATTCCTTCCCTCAATCCCCCGTATATCTCTATGTGTTTTTCCGTTTCCACCTTGTTTCTTAGCGCTAGCCTTTCCCTTCTTTCTATCATTTCTTCTACTTCTGCCTTGTACCTCCCAAACTTCCCGGCGGACATCATCTCTTCTTGGTTTCCCCCTATATCCTTCCATACTTTCTCAACTACGCCATCCCACCTTATTCCAGCTCGCCCTTTTGTTACTTTCTCCCATACAGCTCAATCAACTATGGCTGGCAACCTCTTTTTTGGCATGTTCCTTACTTTATATTGCCAGTTCAACTTTCTCATGTCTCTATTTGTCTTGAGTGGGCACATTCCCAGTTCTGCTCTTATTACTGTATTACTAGTCGTACTTGAGCATCTTAGGATTTTTTTAGCTGCTGTCATTTGTACTGGTTCCAACTGGTTTACGAGTTTCGCGTTCCCTTCCCATACTTCTCCTGAAAGTTCTAGCTTTGGTACTATCACATTCATCAAGATACATCTCTTAATCCTAGTGTCGAGGTCCGGGCCTGTTAGGATCGCATCCATCTTGCCTACTTGTGCCTTACCCTTTCCTACTACTTTTGCTATATGTGTATCCCAAGAGCAGTCTTTTGAGATCTCTACGCCAAGGTATGTATACTGGTCTACGATCGGCAATTCGTCTTCTCCCCACTTCCAACTGAAATTTACCGGGTTTACCTTATCTTCGTTGCAAACAACTACTGCGCATTTCTTGACGTTCGCCGTCATCCTCCATTTCCTGGTGTATTCTAGCGCCGTCTCTATTTGTTTCTGCAATCCTTCGGGTGTTTCTGATATCCCCACGAAGTCATCCGCAAACATCAATCCCGACACCGTATCTTCCCCTACCGTGACTCCCTGCCTTGCTCCCTCGACTGCTACTATCAGATCGTTAATATATATCCTGAATAAGTTAGGTGACAACGTACATCCCTGTGCAACTCCTTGTAAAATATCAACAATCTTCGATATTTCCCCGTCCAGCATCACAGCACTTCTCGCACATTCCGTCATCTTTTTCATCATTCTCCACATCTTTCCTCTGATTCCTATTTCCCACAGTTTTTTCGATAATCCATTTCTCCATAATGTGTCGTAGGCTTTCTGCACATCTAGAAAGAAACAGTACAGTCCCGCGTCTTTCCTACCTTGAATATTCTTACCTAAGGTGTACACATGGTCTACGCAGCTACGGTTTGGCCTAAACCCTGCTTGCCCTTCGCTTATTTTGTCTTCCTTCTCCATCATCGTTCCCATTCTATCGTTCAAAATCTTACAAAATGTTTTACCTACAGTGCTTAGTAGCGTTATCCCTCTATAGTTCCCCGGGTCAGCCTTATCTCCTTTCTTGAATAAATTTACTACTACTCCTTCTCTCCACCTCCTAGGTGCGTACTCGTTTTTTTTTTTTTCCATGTCCAGTTATACAACATAATCATCATGGTAAGCATTCCTTCTCCCCCGTACTTCATAAATTCATTCACTATTTGGTCTGCCCCTGCTGCCTTTCTATTCTTAAGTTTAGCTACACACTTCTTTACTTCTTCCCTTGTGAACTCTCTCTGTAACCCTCCCGAACCACTGTCTTTCCTTTCTGATGTATCTACGTTCGCTCGGGTGGGGGGGGGTTAGGAAAACAACTGGGGATTGGAGACTTCCTTTTGCTCACTGGATAGAGCACTCTGTCACTAAAAAACTTAATGAAGGGTGCGCGAAGGTCATTGCCCCGCATACAAGCTCCGACCGCCGAGTGTCCGTCCGTCAGAGTCGGTGTGATGGAACCCTAACCCGCACCATGCCACCGCTGTTGACGGACGCTTTCCCCTTGGCGGCCGAAGGTCCTGCACGCGGCACGCGACTCCCAGAAACACATTACGGACATCAAGTGGGCACCAAGCGGGCAGAGCTTGGCAATCGGTGCGGCGGATGGCAAGGTGTACGTATACAGGTGAACGAAAGCGACGTATACAGTCAAACGGCGGCGAAACGTTTGGCGGTATGAACACGCTTTTCGGGGCAAATTGCTCCCCGCGTCGTGGTGCTATAAAGTCCAGCGCAAAATACACGAGAAACCCGCTGTGGCTACATGCTACTACTTTTTTCCCGAATGGGCTTTCTATCTCACAATAGTTTTCCGGGGATTTTCGTTGCGCATCGCCGACATTAACTCGACCAGACGCGTAATTCTATACCCCGGGAAACAACCATAAAACCTTCATCATTATTCGGTTACCGCGCCGCGCTCTCTCGCCCTTACCCTGCGCCGTGCGTCTGACATTATGGTTGGCTTTCCCTTTCGCATTACAGCGTATCCGAGAAGTACGTTCTTACAGCGATGCTGACGACGCACAACAGCCCCATCGTCGCCATCGATTTCAGCACGGACGGGCGTTACGTTCGGTCTACATGCCAGGTAGGCCATATTTGTGGCGACGGCGGTGCAAGTTCGGTTGTATAAACAGGTCAGAATTGTGGCAGTTCCTTGCGTACGCTGATTTCTGTATATATTTTTTCGTCTGAGGTGTGTAATTTGCATCATTTATGATGTGCATTACAGTTGTTATAGTTTTGCCCGAGGAATTCTTCCACTCCAGAGTGCTATTGAAGTCTGTCCTGTACCACGGATTCGATTTTGGCGAGGATTTAATGTTGTGGTGATAGCAGGAACTGCAACAACAACGAGAACGAGAACGATGCTGAGCTTGACGGAGTTGCTGTTCAACCACGCGATGCTCCCTACCGCACCACAATACCGA